>CP126202.1:4197500-4797500 GCA_030272155.1 Tetradesmus obliquus
CGCTAATGCTTGGGGACACTGCTGACCTACAGGGCGGCAGCAGCAGCAGCAAGTTAGATCGTGCATGATTCTCCTGCCAGCCCTCACTGATACAATGCTGAAGCCTCAAGCAAAGCTGGAACATTCACGACGGTGTCAACAGCTGCTCAATCCATACACAATATCAACCTAGCAGCCTTTCAGCCAATGCAACTGTGGTTTTCTGATTCCCAAACCCACCAGCATCTCGTGCTTGAAGGCAGACTCTGTGTACAGCCTGTAGGCCGTGCCCGGCCCGGTGCGCCCTGCGCGGCCGCTGCGCTGGCTGGCTGCAGCCTGGCTCTCAGGGAACACCTGCAGGGCAGTGAAGTGCAGGCAAAGTAGCAATGTTGAACTGTTAGGCAGCCTGTTGAGTGTAGTGCCTTGTTGTGGGCTGCCGCCTGGCTCTCAGGAAACACCTGAAGAAGTGCAGCGCAAGGCGGTGGTGCAGTAATGGAATGATGATTTCTTGCAGTGCTGCTGTTCGTGACGCATGTGCTGTGACAGGGCTGTGTGGCAACAGCAACAAGAAGCTCGCCTGCACTGCCTGTGGAAGCGTCCGCAGCCAGCGCCTCACCTACAACACGCCTATGCCGGTCTTTGGTTTGTACACCCTCACCTCACAGCACAAGACGCAAGCGATAAGGTGTGACATAACATCTAACATATGACATAACGTAAAACATCTACTCCTTCTCACCTGTCCATGCCCATCTTGGGGTTGTACGCCTTCATCTTCCACGAATCATCAGCTATAACACATAAGCAGACATAAGTAACATGTTGTACTTGTTACAACACACCAGAAATAACAACACACCCACCTGCAGCGCGTCCATGCCCATCTTGAGGTTGCACACCTTCATCTTCGTAGTCCGTGTCAATAACATACCGGATGACACACAACATGACATAACGTGTCATGCAACACAACAACACACCCACCTGCAGCGCGTCCATGCCCATCTTGGGTTTGTACACCTTCATCTTCGTAGTCTGTGTCATAACATACCAAGTGACACACAACATCAAGTAACACGTCATGTAACACAATAACACACCCACCTGCAGCGCGTCCATGCCCATCTTGGAGTTGTACACCTTCACCTTCCACAAATCAGTTAATCCATTTGTATGATACATAAGCAGGCATAAGTAGCGTGTTGTACTTGTTATAACACAGCAGCTTATAACTGTGTTATAACACACCATGAATAACACACCATAAACAACAACACCCCACCTGCAGCGCGTCCATACCCATCTTGGGGTTGTACACCTTCATCTTCACGTAGCCCGTGTCAATAACATAGTAGATGCCGTCTACAGTGAGGGACGTCTCCGCAATGTTGGTGGACACGATGCACTTGCGGCTGCCTTCGGGCGCCTTGTCAAAAATCTTGGCCTGAAGGGATGTGGCAGCAGCAGCAGCAGCAGCAGCAGCAGCAGCGGCGGCAGCAGCAGCAGCAGCAGCAGCAGCAGCAGGTGAGTGCGATGTTTGTGGACCCGATGCACTTGCGGCTGCCCTCGGGGGCCTCGTCAAAGATCTTGGCCTGCAACAGCAGCAGCAGCAGCAGCAGTAGTTGGGGAACGCGGGCTGACGGTGTTTATTCTCATAACCACAAAGATCAAGTGATACCGTAGTAACGCTTGATGATTTGACAGCCCGGAAAAATATTTCATTTTTTTATATTTGACAGCGTTTTTTGACCATTTTTTCACTTTTGACAGGGCTCAAAATACCTGTAATTGGACAATTGACACCCCAAAAACCATGTTTTGTCAATTTTCTGCTGTAAGACCATACCTATCAACCCTTCATTGCTTGTTGATTGTTAAGCAGCTCAGTGAGTTACCATTGTTGCAAAATTGGAGTCCAACATGTACAAATGGCGGTTGCCATACATTGGAATGCCTGTTTTCTTTTCACTTGCCACAAAAATGCCCCAGCAGAACAGGCACATTGAAGAATTCTGCATGCTACGGCAGAGTACCTGGTGCAATTGGATTCCACTAGTGCAATGGAATGAACACCACACTCAACTTGGGCTGCACGCCGCGGCACAACAAACCATCCAAACGCAGACATCACTGGACTGCAACTCAGTGCTCATTCACCCAACTCATTGTCCCCGCCATCTGAGCTGTCACCCTCCAGCACCACAACCTCTGCATCTTCCACGCCAGCACCACGCGCGCCAAGCGCAGGTGCTGCTGCAGCAGCTGTTACTGTTCCAGCTGCTGCCGCTGCTGCTGCTGCTGCAGGCTGCGTAAGTTTGATGCTTTGATAGCATTATTACTTGGTAGTAGTTGCTGTCGAATGGTGGTTCAGATTCGTGCTGTGCAGCGTTGCTCGATGTTGCGGAGTGATTCCTGGCGGGCGGTTGAGACCTGAACCGGTACGAGCCCCTCACTCGCCCCGCGAGGGAAATTTCTGAGCTTTTCGCCGCTATTTTGCAACTTTGCTTGTAAGGAAAAATGCAATTTGACAGCCCGAAAGATTATATTATAATAAGATTTGACAAACTCGATCTAAAACAAACAACACTGTTTTGACAGTCCCAAAAATAGGAGTTTTGTCAAATCATCATGTGTTACTACGGTATTGCATGCAAGCACGACCAAAAATCACGAATCGTCAATTAATAAATCAACCCAATCACGCGCCAGCAGGTTGCTGGGCGGCTGGCTGTAGATGGGCAGGATCATCCACTTGGTTGCAGCCACACCCTAAGCCCCAACCCTACACCCCAAACCCAAAATCCCTGACACCTGAGCCTCCAACCCTAAGCCAGACACCTGCAGGTCGCTGGGCAGCTGGCTGTAGATAGGCAGGATAATCCACTTGGCTGCAGCCATACCCTAAGCCCCAACCCTAAAGTAGCCTGAGCCCAAAAACCAACCCCTAAGCCCTAACCACACACCTGCAGGTCGCTGGGCAGCTGGCTGTAGATGGGCAGGATCATCAGCTCAGGCACGTCCTGGCCGCCGCTGCGCATCTGGTCCAGGCGCTCCGCCAGGCTGAAGCAGGTAGCCTCGATCTCTTCCTGGCCTGCAGCGCAGGTTTGTTAGTGACGAGAAAAAGTAACAGTCAGCAGCAATATGACAATATGAACACACGGTGGCGCATCTGGTCCAGGCGCTCCGCCAGGCTGAAGCAGGTCGCCTCAATCTCCTCCTGGCCTGCAGCATGCAAGGCAACATGTTATGGGCATCAAAGTAACAACCGTTGAAAGAAATGTGGAACTTTTGGTCACGCATCTGGCCCAGCCGCTACACCAGGCTGAAGCAGGTGGCCTCGATCTCCTCCTGGCCTGCGGCACGGAAGAAGAAGAACACACACGAAGCTCCAAACACTGTCTTATATGAGCATAGGCCGTTCCCAGCATAAGCGGTGTAAGCTGTTGTGCAAGGTTTTTGAATATTGCGGCGTTCACCTGTCATCAGGATACGGGATGTCACCATTGCAACGACTATGCTGTGTGATATGCTACAGAAAATGTGTCATAACATGTCCTATTGTGTGGCATCACCTGTCATGAAGATGAGGATGTCACCAGGGGGGTCCCGCAGGTGGATGGCCAGTGCCTGCAGCACACACCAGCAACAAACAGGCAGCGCCAAACAAACAAGCAGCGCAGCAGCAAGCAGGTGTGATTGGCCATGATCTGCAGCCAATTCAACAGATAATCAGGACGAGCTGTGCAGCAGCGAGCAGGTGGATGGCCAATGCCTGCAGCACACATCACAAAAGCAGCAAGCAGAAAGGTGGCTTAGAACAACGGGGCTGACAAGAAAGGTGCTGGGAGCAACAACCTAGGTGAGCAGCTGAGGTGGCGACACAACTGCGCAACAACACAGCAGAGCAACATATTGCATAGCAGAGCAGCAAGGCTGAGTGTTACAAACATTGTTATAAACACTGTCAACAACAGTGTTATAACATTGTCTCACCTGCTTCACCGCTGCCTCCACATACTCCTCCTGGGGCGTCCTGCTCCACAGCACATCCACAGGGAAGGCACTACCAAACATGTTACATCTGCTGCTACATAACATTGTTATAACAACTCATCACCTGCTTCACCGCTGCCTCCACATAGTCCTCCTGGGGCGTCCTGCTCCACAGCACATCCACAGGGAAGGTGCGCCCGGGGATGTTGAACACGGGCGCGTTGCCGAAGAAGCTTGCAAACTTGACTGAATCCAGCGTGGCTGACGTCACGATCAGCTTGAAGTCTGCACGCATCGCCACCACCTGCACACAAAGCGCAAGCACAAGCAGCGCAATTGGTCAGCAAACTTGGCCGATTCCAGCGTGGCTGATGTCACGATCAGCTTGAAGTCCGCACGCATTGCCACCACCTGTACATCCAATGCACAATGCACAAGCAAATGCAGCAGAATCGGCACATGAACGGTTCATGCGCCGGGTGCAGGGCCGTGGGGCTCCTAGTCCAGCGCAGCAGTCCAAGCGCACAACCCAAACAAGCAAGGTGCCGAGCCAGTTGCTATTGCTGCTGACAAGACCGCCGCGCCTGCACCAGGCTACCAAACTTTGCCGCTGCCGCACACGCCTCGAAACTCGAAAAGGTACACATATCGAACCCCGCATGCACCAAACCTGCCGTCGCACCTTTTTGAGGATGCCGAACAGCGCGTCAGTGTTGAGGCTGCGCTCGTGCGCCTCGTCCAAGATGACCGCCTTGTACTGAAACACAGGTACACCAATCAAATCCCGCACGCACCAAACTTGCCCCCGCACCTTACTGAGGATGCCGAACAGCACGTCTGTGTTCAAGCTGCGCTCGTGCGCCTCGTCCATGATGACCGCCTTGTACTGGAACACAGGTACACCAATCAAATCCCTCGCGCACCAAACTTGCCCCCGCACCTTTTTCAGGATGCCGAACAGCACGTCTGTGTTGAGGCTGCGCTCGTGCGCCTCGTCCATGATGACCGCCTTGTACTGGAACAGGTCTTCGCTGGACAGCGTCTCGCGTAGCAGCACGCCATCAGTCATGTACTTGATGAAGGTCTTGTCGCTGGTGCAGTCCTCAAAGCGGATCGCGTAGCCCACCTGCACATACAAAAGTAGCAGTGGCAGCAGCAGCAGCAGCAGCAGCAGCAGCAGCAGCAGCAGCATGCCGTCAGTCATGTACTTGATGAAGGTCTTGTCGGACGTGCAGTCCTCAAAGCGCATCGCGTAGCCCACCTGCACATACAAAAGTAGAAGTGGCAGCAGCAGCAGCAGCAGCAGAAGCACGCCGTCGTCATGTACTTGATGAAGGTCTTGTCGCTGGTGCAGCCCTCGAAGCGGATCGCGTAGCCCACCTGGCGGCATCGGCAGCAGCATCGGCAGCAGCAGCACGTACGGCGGCAAGGGCAACAGGCTGAGCGGATGATGCGATCCTCACAGCGGCTAGCGCAGCCGACCGGCGCAGCAGGAGGCGGTACGCAAGGACAGCAGGGTGTGCAAACCGCTGTGACAGCAGGGCCTCAAGGGCCTCAATAATGTTGCAGGGAAATCTGTACGCGGGCTCTGGCATCTAACACAGATGAAGCGAGGCTGTCTGCCAACAAGCAGTCCATCTGCCCCACAAGCAACACAGCGCTTTGACAGCAGCCACACACTCCCACCCGCAGCTGCAGCATTCAGCAACAGCCACCGCCAGCATTCGTCGTAAGCAGACATTCCAGGCAGTTGCAAAAGCAAATTCATGAAACTGAGCTGTCAGCGCACAAGGGTACGGCAAAAATAGCAGAGAAATGTATCAGATGACCGCGCAAAGTCCTTCCACACACCGCTCAAAAGCTGTCATAAAGTTGCCCAATGAACCAAACCCCGCTCACCTCCTGGCCCAGCTCCACGACCATCTCCTCACTCGCACAGATTGAAAGTCATCCAAAATCGCTCAAACACAAAACCGCCAAAGAAACACACGGCTTTGTGTTGCGCTCACCTCCTGGCCCAGCTCCACGCCCATCTCCTCACTCACACAGGTTGAAAGTCATCCCAAATCGCTCAAACACAAAACCGCCAAAGAAACACACGGCTTTGTGTTGCGCTCACCTCCTGGCCCAGCTCCACGCCCATCTCCTCACTCACACGTGTTGCAAGCCATTCAGATCACCAAACAAACACATGACTTGTAATCGAAATCAATATGTATCATCATTTTGCGCCCACCTCCTGGCCCAGCTCCACGCCCATCTCCTCGCTCACACGCTTCGCCACACTCATGGCCGCCACGCGGCGCGGCTGCGGCAGCAGCAGCAGCAGCAGCAGCAGGGTAAGCAGCAGGAGAAGACAAGAAAAGACAGGCCGCACCAGATGTGGCAGTTGAGCAGGCGCTTGCATGCAAGCAGGGGTGCAAGAGGCAGCTGCCGCACTGTTACCAGATGCAGCAGGCGCAGCGCGAGTGTCTCAGGGCGTGCAATGCTCCGTTGTGCAGCCGATGAGCCCCAGGCTGGTGTCATGCTAAAGAAGTGTTGCACGTTGTACACACGCCCAATTGGCTGCAGCCAATGAGGCCCAAATGAGGCACCTGGCCAGTTCCCTGTCGCCATAAACACACGGGCGTCAGGCTGCGGCTGTATTGCATCACTGCTACATATGCCCGCCCACCTGTGTGCAGCCGATGAGCCCCAGGCTGGTGTATCCGTCCTCGTGCAGGTACTGCGTCATCTGCGTGGTCTTGCCGCTGCCCGTCTCGCCCACCACGATGGTCACAGGGTTCTCGCGGATCACCTGCACATGCAACACATGCAGTGCAGCAGCACCTCAGGGATGAGACAGCTGGCATGGGAAACGACATGGGGTAAAGAGCCCACCCTGATGGAGGGGTAGGTGAGGGGGGGGGGGGGGGGGGGGTCGGCAACATGAAGACAGGAGCGGTCAGTGTGTGCGGCTGCTCCTCATGTACAGCTGCACAGGGCTATGCCTGTTTGTATAGAAGCAGCATGTCACGGCCAGGATCATTGCTGGTGGCAGTGCAGAGCCATATGACTGGGCAACAGAAGACGAAGAGGACAGGGATGCAGCAGCCGCCAAAGGAAAGGCAGACATGACAGAAGGAAAAGGCAAAAATTGTCGCTGCCCGGGTTTGATCCGGGGTCTCCACGGCCACAACGTGGAATTCTAACCACTAAACTACAGCGACTGTAGTTGCTGGTCGGATCATTCGCTTTCTGACAGCTGATGCACACCCGCCAAAAAACGGATAAATAATCGCCAAATCACGAGGTACACACTTCGAATCCTGCCGAGCGAATTTCATTTTTGGGAGTGCCCTGTTGCGGTAGCAGTGATTGACAGTGTGCTGTCTGAGTTGCCTGCTGCTTGGTGCACGCGGGCTGCAGGCCGCCCGCCGCTTGCTATGCGGCATGTTTGGTTGATGCAGCCGCCAGCTGGCCCTACCAAGCTCCACAGGGGCGTTTGGAAGGTTGTCTGTCTAGCTGCTCTGAATGCCATGGATGTTGGCAGACGACATGCTAATAAGCTGAGCATCCCGCCGCCCGCCCTGGCCGTGCAGCAGCCACCGCCGCTGCCGACGGGCCAGGCGCTTATTACTGATACGCTACAGCTTGCAGCTCTCACTGCTGCGCAGCAACAGCATAATCAGCTGGTAGAGCAGCGCCGGCAGCAGCAGCAGCTGCATCAACAACAACAGCGACAACAGCTAGTAGCGCAGATGTTACAGGAGGCTAAGCAGCAAGCGGTGCTCAGGTTTTGGGAGTTGCTTGCTGATTTTGTGGCAACAGAGGCAGCGCCCGCTACTTGGCGGGTTGCGGTGCCTGGCAATCACCCGTTTCTGTGCTCTGATCCAGCGCAGCTGCGCATTGTACTGGCGCCCCGCTCTGGTTGACCTTCCTGCCTCTGCATGTTGTGCTGTCAGCAGTTGTCGATTTTCCAGTTTCTGTCAAGGGCATGTTGCATGTGGTGGGTGTCGCAGCGCTGGTTTCTCAGCTCTTTCCTCCGTGCTGCATGTTTCTGTCCTTGTCAGCAGTGAGGATTGCAGAAGCAGCAGAGCCCTAGTTTGCCTTAGTTTGCCTTAGTTTGCTTTGATTTGCCTGTCGGTCGTACACCGCGTCAGTTATGCATGCTCCTGCTTGCTGCAGTCTGGTGAGTACAGCAGTGCCTTGATGCAATCATGCCAGACATTTATGGTGAGCAGCACCTTTGTGCACCCCGCTTGCTGTTTGGACCATGCTTGTCCTTCCCTGTGCGTTTTCTGCCTGGTGCGTGGAGCACATGCTGCTTTTCGTGCTGCATTTCGCACTTGCTGCCCTGCATGTACATGTTCGTTTATGGGGAGATAGGGGCTGCGAGACGCCTCTGGAGTTTTCTTTGGTGGCGTCTTGTGGCTTGCTATCGAGTTCATACGATATGTGAGCTGCAAGTAGGGCAAGTGACTCACTCTCGGGTGACAGCTTGCCTTCTCCTGTAACAAGCCTCTCTCGCCGAGAACAGGGTGTTCGTTGCAACGTAGTTGCCTGTGCACACCGTGTAACCCCTCCGGTTCTGCCGAGAACAGTTATGCGTGCATGACCCAAGTTGATCTCACACACAGAGGTTTTTCATGGGGTTGAACCTCATTTGAGTGACAGCCCGAGCTGAGCAAATTGCAGCTTCAAATCCTTTCAGGTGTTAGTGGTGGCGTATGCCGCGTGAGTACACCAGTGTAACCCCTCTCTCTCTCTCTCTGCCGAGAACTCGTAGTTGCCTGTGCACACCGTGTAACCCCTCTTCTTCTTCTGCCGAGAACTCGTTGGTGGCAGGTACGTGTGGCTAACATGTACAAGGAAGCGGCGTGGCGCTTGGCTTTGGATGCGTTCCCTACTGCTCAACGTATGCAGACTACTGCTGCGTGTGCAGCATGTTCTGCTGCAGGGCCCGGGGTGGAGCATCATTTTTGGACATGTCCTGTTGCTGTGGCGGTGCGGCGTGAGGTGGAAAGTCAACTAAGGGCATTCAACTTGTTGCCGGCAGGTGCTGTACTGCCGTGCCGAGCTATATGGTTGGCGTGTTCCCCCCATAACGCTGTACATCGGTTGGTGTGGGACATGGTCTGTCTTGCAGCAGTGCATGCTTTTAAAAAAGGCCGCAGGGCAGCGTGGGCTGTGTCAAGTGACCTTGGGGTACCCCAGCTGGTGGAACAAGTGGCTGTGAGAGCAGCAGTAGGTGTTTTTTGGGATGCGCTTGCGGACTTTGCTGCTACGGCTAGGGTGCCGTCACGGTATAGAAATCGGCTGCTCACACAACAGCCTTTTATTGCCTGGCATACTGTGTTGCGTGGCAATGGTTTGTGTGTGGTGCGGCGGTGATGGCCTTCTTCTCACTGCATGTACTTGCTTTCTCTCGGCTTCTGACACGCCAGAGCTAGCCGTCTTGCTTTTGCAGGAGCTGTGAGTTGCCGTATCGCTGCTGCAATATGTAGTTGTGCGGCCCTTGCAGCGGCTGGCTTGTTCTCTGCTCTCTCTTCCCAGTTTGTCGCCTCAGGCCACCGCCTGCCAGGCTGTGTTTCTGCTGGTGGGTGTTGTTCTGCGGATTCAGCCCGCCCGCTGCACTGCGTAAAGTGCAGTTTGCTGTCACTGACACTGTTTAAACTAGTCCTACCGTTGTTTGGCATCAACACTGCGTGTGCTGTGACTGACGGCTTTGCCTGCAAGGCCATATGTCAAGTTACACACACAGAGACTTTCTGGGGTGAGTCTCCTTGAGTGACAGCCTGTTTTGCTGAGTCATCTGAGACGTTCCAGATTTTCGGGTGTTCGTTGCAACGTAGTTGCCTGTGCACACCGTGTAACCCCTCTTCTTCCTTCTTCCTGCCGAGAACTGGCATTCCTTTTTGACTCCCCTGCTTTCCTGCAGCTTGCCAGCACGCAATAACAACACCAAGCAGCCCCACTGCCCGCAGCAGACGCCACCAGCTGACAGCATCACGCCATGCATGCAAACAAGCCCCAACCAGCGCTGCCGCCATCACCCCTGACCCCCCACAGCAGCCCACCCGAACGCAACACAGCAGCCCACCCCCACCTCCCGCAGCAGCCGCCACCCTCGCCCCACCCCACCCCTCACCTGCGGCAGCTCCTCCCGCACTGTGCACACATCACCACTGTCCACACATCAGCCTCCCCCCCCCCACCCCCCAGCCCACCCCTCACCTGCAGCAGCTCGTCCCGCACTGTATACACCGGCAGCGAGCGCCGCTGCTGCGCGATGCTCTTGGTGCGGCTGAACTCGCTGGCAGCCTCACTCTTCTTGAGGTGGCTGCGGAACTGGCTGCCCTTGCGGCCGCCGGCCTCATCATCATCATCCGCATCACCCAGCCCTGCAGCCGCCTGCATGTGCAGGGAGCAATGACAGAGGCATGAGGAATCAGTGTTCTGCGCGGAAAGAACCGTCAAAGACAGGCGTTGAAGACAGATAATGAGCATGCGCACACCTTGCTGCCGGTCACATCCCAGATGGCCTCACAGGCACACAGCAACACAGCATGGCAACACAGCATGGCCTCAGCAGCCACTCACCGCCTCCTCCGCCCGCTTCGCTGCCTCTGCTTCTTCTTCACTAGTCAAGCCAGTGATCTTGCCCATCTTCGAACCTGCTATGCCCCAGACAGCCTTACAAAAACAACAATAAAACACGGCCACAGCCGCCACCCACCGCCTCCTCAGCCCTTTTCGCTGCCTCCGCCTCCTCCTCTCCTGTCAGGGCGGTGATCTAGGCCATCTTGCTGCCAGCCATGTCCCAACTGGGCCCACAGAAACAAACAGAGGATTGTCCCCACAAACAGAATCAAATCCCACAGCCGCCAACACAACTCACCGCCTCCTCCGCCCTCTTCGCTGCTTCCGCCTCCTCCTCTCCTGTGAGCCCTGTGATCTTGCCCATCTTGGAACCCGCCATATCCCAGAATCGCAGCCGGCTCTTGTCCTTGTCCTTCTTCTCACGCACTTCTTTGACCAGCGCGCTGCCGCCCCTGCAGTGTCAAAACAGTAACGCAAGCCAAAAGCTTTCCAAGTGCGTGGTTGTGTACTGTGCCATTCTTGTCCTTGTCCTTCTTCTCACGCACTTCCTTTACCAATGCGCTGCCGCCCCTGCAGCAGCAAAGCAGTGGCGCAAGCCAAGAACCTTTAGAAGGGTGCGGTTGTGAGATGTGCGGCTCTTGTCCTTGTCCTGCTTCTCACGAACCTCCTTGACCAGCGCGCTGCCGCCCCTGCAGCTGCAGAGATCAAGGATTTGATTCAGTGCTTCAGTGACAAAACAGCTGTTAGCAATCGTTATATGTGTGCCTTTTGTCTTTCTTATTACGCACCTCCTTCACCAGCGCGCTGCCACCCCTGCCGGCAGCAATGAGGGAGCATACAGCACATACATGTGAAACTGAGGACCGCCCCCTGCCGCCCTGCAGCGGCACACTAAGCGGCAACAAGCAAGGACAGCATACGCAGCATACATTGCAGGCCCATCAACTCAGCTTTGCAAAAGCAGTGACTTCCAACGTGCAGAGCATGTGCGTGCTGCACCAGAGCCTGAGGCAGGCTGCAGTCCTGCGCTTCAACAAAAGCATACACCTTGCAATGACTGCCATGTCGCTGGTGGGATCCTTCAGCGGCAGCACCACGCCTGCTGCTTTTCCACTCAGCGCCTTGCCTCCTAAGAAGGGCGGCTTGGTGTCGCATTGCAAGTTACATTCACCCAACCTGTTGTGGCTCATACCTGAAGATGGTGCCAGGACCCACATGTAACTATCCTCTCTCAGTTTGCAAACTGCTTACCGTGCGATGCCCGCCATGTTGCTGGTGGCATAATGAATTAGCGTGCCCAGAATAATTGCCTGCGCAGTATGCTGCTGCAGCTGCTGTATTGTTTTAGGAGGCACAAATCACAACAACAACGCACCTTGCAATGACTGCCATGTCGCTGGTGGGGTCCTTCAGTGGCAGCACCACACCTGCCGCCTTGCCGCTGAGCGCCTTGCCTTCTAAGAAGGGCGGCTTGGTGTCGTGCACCAGCAGCAGCACGCGGTTCTCATCATCGTCATCGAAGTCCAGGTTGACCTGCGGCAAAGAAGAGCGAAAAGATGGAAGGTGTTGAAGAAGCAAAGGAAAGTGGAGTCAGCAGCAGCAGCAGCAGCACGCAACTCTCGTCATGATCGTTAAAATCAAGGTTGACCTGCGGCAGCAGATTCAGCACGCGGCTCTCGTCGTCATTGTCAAAGTCAAGGTCCACCTGCAAACACAAAACATTGAGCGGCAGTAAAGTACAGTGAACACCAGCAGCAGCGCACCATTGAAGCAACGAGAACCAGTGCGCAGCGGAGGGTTGAGTGGCAAAAATAGCACAGCCTAGGCTGACCTGACGCAGCTGCACGGCAGTGCAGGCGCGACCTTACACCACCTCACGCAGCTTGACCACGCCGCTGGTCGCTCATTGTTGCAAAAGCCCATGCAGAATACGGCAATAACAGGGTTGCTGCCCAATGCATCCCACCTGCAGCAGCTTGACCACGCCGCTGGTCAGCAGCCGGTTGTCCTGCCATGCATGTCTATACACAGCATGCCACGGCACAGAATTAGCACCCACGCGGCCAAGATAAGTCGTAAATGCCCACCTGCCGCAGCTTGACCACGCCGCTGGTCAGCAGCCGGTTGTCCTCCCATGCAGTGAGCGCCTTCTCCAGCTCATTGGCGCGCTTGCTGGCGGCAAGGCTCATCACACTGCAAGGATTTCAAATGCATAGGCAGCAGCAGCAGCAGCAGCAGCAGCAACAGTAACGCACAGTCAGCAACAGCACAATGAGCGCCTTCTCCAGCTCACCGGCGCGCTTGCTGGCTGCAAGGCTCATCACGCTTGAACAGATTCATAAGCAGCAGCAGCAGCAGCAGCAGCAGGAGCACGCACAGTCAGCAACAGCACACTCAGTGCCTTCTCCAGCTCATTGGCGCGCTTGCTGGCAGCCAGGCTCATCACGCAGCAAGAAAACATCATAAGCAGCAGCAGCAGCAGCAGCAGCAGCAGCAGCAGCAGCAGCAGCAGCAGCAGCAGCAGCAGCAGCAGCAGCAGCAGCAGCAGCACGCACAGTCAACAGCACATTGTATACTTGAGCGCCTTCTCCAGCTCATCGGCGCGCTTGCTGGCAGCCAGGCTCATCACGCAGTAAGAAAACACATTCGTAAGCAGCAGCAGCAGCAGCAGCAAAGCAGAAAAAGCACGCACAGTCAGTAATGCTACAGTGAGCGCCCTCTCCAGCTCATTGGCATGCTTGCTGGCAGCAAGGCTCATCACGCTGCAGGCATATTGCAGCAGTAACAGCAGAACGCATAGGAAGAGCACAGCACAATCAGGCCAGAGGTGCATCAAAACAAATACGCAGCGCAGCTGACAGCAGGCTGCAATGTTTTGCCATGTCAGCCTGCAACGGAGGTACACCCGACAACCAAAACTCACGTGCCGTCGCGGCGCTTCATGCGCTGCGTCATCTCCGTCTCGCGCTTCTTGAAGAGCGACTCGTCGTCCACGCAGGTGTCACAGGGATCGCATGTGGGATGCATGCAAGCAGTGCGCTGCCGCTGCCACATCGCACCGCAGCACGCTACAAGCCAGAAATGCCCCGCAACATGCACACAGCTGACAGCAGGCTGCAACAGTGAACTACTTCAGCCTGCAACGGAGGTACGTCCGCCAAGCAAAACTCACGTGCCGTCGCGGCGCTTCATACGCTGCGTCATCTCCGTCTCGCGCTTCTTGAAAAGTGACTCATCGCCAACAAAGGGGTTGTGCGCTGCCGCTGCCGCATTCGCGCCGCCAAACTCTTCTGCATCATACCAGTCTCGCTCCATCTGGATCTCCTCCAGCTCCGCCTCGCGCCTGCAGTGCATAGCAGAGCATAACATGTTACATAACAATGTTGCACCACAGCAGTATGTTAAACGACAATGTTGCATTCGCACCGCCAAATTTTTCCGCATTGTACTTTTTCAATCGCACTCCATCTGCTATTCATCTCCTCCAGCTCCGCCTCATGCTGCGTTATGTTAAGTAACACGTTATGACAAGCAGCATGGCGCACGTGAGCGCGTCATCAAAGCTAGTAGTGTGGCTCTCTCAGGCAGCTGCTCACACGACAACACGTTGTGCTGTGCAGCACAGCAAGCTGAGAAGCTAAGACGCCAGCAACTAGCCCTTGCACTTTACATGAATAGGCCAAGCACAATCTGCTTTCACTCACTTGAGGGCTTCATCAAAGCCGGCAGTGCCATCCTCCCCTCCCTCCCCAAGCACAGGCGACTCCGCACCCTCAGCACCACCAGCAGCACCCCCAGCAGCCTTCTGCCGGGCCCAGCTGGTGCTCTTCCAAGTAGGTGTCAGCGCAGGGCTTTGTTCAACCTCAAACCGCACCCGGCCAATAGACGCAGCACCACCGCCAGTACCACTGGCTCCTGTGGCTCCTCCCCCAGGGGTACCCCTAATGCTGCTGCCTGGCCTTGCTGCTGCTGGCAAGCGCACTGCTGAAGACCCACTACCCCAGCCACCGCCAGCACCTGCATTGCTGCCACGGCTGCTGCCGCTGCCGCCAATGCGCCCGACAGAGCCACCGCCACCCCTGGTGCTGCTCTCCGGCTCCCACGGGGAGGGAGCAGCAGAGCCCCGCGCGTCACGCAGCGGGGTTTGCCCCGCAGCGCCTGAACCCTGAACCCCACTGCCGGGCCTCGCAGGAGTCATGTCCCACTCTGACTCCTCGACCTGCCGCAGCGGAGTGGCGGAATCCCAGGCGCTGCCGCGCTGCCTGCTGCTGCTGCCGCCGGGCTGCTGCTCCCTGCTGCTGCTGCTGTGGGGCCTGCTGCTGCCACCATAGCGCTGCTCTGACTCATTCCCCCTGCCCCTGCTGTCTCTATCCCTATCTGACCTGTCTCTATCCCTATCATAATTGCGATCCCTTTCTCTATCCCTATCCCTATCTCTGCTGCTGCCGCTGCTCCTGCTCCTGTCCCCATCGTATCTGCTGCCGCTCTCCCACCTGCTGCTGTCCCTGCCGCCGCCCCTCTCCCTGTCCCTGTGCTCCCCTTCCCGCTCCCTGCCGGCACTAGTGCTTGCAAACACGCCTGCTCGGTCACGCTCCCGCTGCCGCTGCTTTGCTGCCTCCAAGCTCTCCC
This sequence comes from Tetradesmus obliquus, assembly GCA_030272155.1. Taxonomy (NCBI): domain Eukaryota; kingdom Viridiplantae; phylum Chlorophyta; class Chlorophyceae; order Sphaeropleales; family Scenedesmaceae; genus Tetradesmus; species Tetradesmus obliquus. Next base: position 4,212,684 of record CP126202.1, read on the forward strand.
GAGCTTCTGATGTAACACCACCAGGGTGCGAAGGAGTGTCCAATCGCTGGCCTCGGAAGCGCCGCTGCTGCTGCTGCTGCTGCTGCTGCTGCTGGCTGCCGCTGCTGCCGGCGGCTGCTGTTGACATGCTGGCAGCAGCAGCAGCGCTGCTGCTGTTGTCTGGCTCATCCTCTGCCTGCTCAAAAGCAAGCTTTGGGCGCTTTGCTGCTGCTGCAGGGCAGCAAGCATGGAAACAAAACAGTGCGTGTGGAGCAGCAGCAGACACACAGTAGGTGGTGAGGAGGCTGGAAGTGTAGTCAGCACATTGCAAGCGCTGCAGAACACTCAGCTCCTTTACTAAGAAGGCTGCTTGGTGCCGCACCCATCTGGCCTCGCTGCTGCTGTTGTCAGTACAACCGACCCGCCTGCAGGTGTTGGGGTACTCAACCAACTGCCACAGTAAGCAGAGCGCAACATGCAGCTGCAATGCTGCTGCTGCCAGCCAGCGCCTCAGTGCCGTCCCCTAGTGTCCAGCTACAACAGCAGCACCATGCTGTCATGCTGCTGTGCTGCCATGCTTTGTGCTGCCATGCTGCCAACAACTGCTTCGTGCACAGCGCTGGACTGTCAAAAAGATATGTTTGGATTAGCAACTGCTAATGTCAGTGTGTCTGTCTGTGTGACTGCTGTGAAGCTGTATGTTGCTAGTAGAACACGCAGCAGCAGCAGCAGCAGCAGCAGCAGTACCTTCTGGCTCGCCTCGCTCCGCCCGCTTCTGCCTTGCCAGTGCATCCAGTCCTGCAAGCGGCAGGCCATAGTAACACGTGTCTAAACCAGCTGCTGTCTGCTGCATGGCATTCAAATTAAGCTTCTAGGTGCATTCATGCTAATAAGCACACTGTCTGCTTGAACGCCATGCGGCAGCAGCGGCAGCAGCAGCATCACAACAGCAGCAGCAAGCAGCTGCATGCGTACCGAGTAGGCTTGTCTTGGGGGCTGGGACCTTGAACATGGGCCGCTCCCCAGCCTCCCGCCTTATCAGCCCTCCCTTTTCGCCATCAGGCTGATCCATAGCCTGCTTTTGTTGATATGTTCAGCCTGTCATGGGCTCAGAACAGCACCAAGGTGTCGTTGTGCAGCACAGAAGTGTTACTGGTTGGCTTTTGGCGGTCACAGTAGCTTTGTATAGTAGTTCAAATAAGTCAGACGTGCTGTAACAACAGATGTGTGTATGTCGGGAGATAACGGGGTGGTGGGGTGTAGTTCTCTCGAGCACAGCACTTGTTACATGTGAACACGCAAGCTCTGGGCTCTGAGATCGCATCGATAGGCGTCGATCTTGAATGCTGATTATTACTTACTGCTGCTTGACTGTAAACAGCACTGGTGTGCTCACCACCAGGACCTAGGCGCTCCCCGCCTCACCAATTTTCGGGTGTCAGCGCATTCACAGCACGCACCAATGATTGTGAAAAGCAGGTTGCCTAGTGCCGGGCACCTGCAGACACCCAGGCAGCAGCACGCGGCAACTTTGACAGCAGGTGTAGCACCACCACAAGCAGCACGCAGCAGGCGCGTTCAACAGCACGCACCGCAGCACAGGCAGCAAGTTGTGGCCAATGGGCTCTTGGGAACGCTATTCGGCGGGTAAGCGACGAGGTAACTTGAAAAGGTGCTTCCACATGTGGCAGTAACCACTGCTGCAGCTCACCCAATGCTGTTGCTGCATCATCACGCAGGGCACAGCAGAAGGCAGAGCAGAAAAAGCACCTAGAAGACGATTTAGGAGAGCAGCAGGTGATATTCATTGTGTATGATGCTGTCAGCAGTCCGGTAGCTGCTGTCATGGCACCACTGTGCGGCATGCAAGGCAATCAGCATGCCTATGCTTGCACAGTTTGCCAGCATGCTGCATGATGACGCCCTGCTGCCTTGGGCTTCTGTAAGCCACATTTACAGCAACTGCCTGTGGTGTTGGTCAATTCCAGCTGCATGTTTCTGGCTGACTCGCCTTTGCAACAGTGCAACAAGGTGTTTGTGCGTCATCCTGCAACTCTCACACAGCAATGCGATGCGTTTGTGCTTGTGCATGCAATGCTGCAGCACGACTCAGTGCCGTGACATACACAACATGTTATGATTTGTACAGCCCTCCACTGTTGCTGCTGCTGCTGCTGCTGCTGCTGCAGGACGAGATAGTGCTAGTGACCTCGGAGCGGCCAAACGGCGCGTCAGCGCGCATAGTGTACAGGAACAACACAGTCGTGGACGCAGCAGAGCTTGAAAGGCTGTGTGAAAAGGTGCGTGGCTGTTGCTGCAGTCGTCAGATCACTAAGATCAGCAGCAGCAGCAGCAGCGGCAGCGGCAGTGTGTATGCAGGCCATGCAGCGGAGCTACAGCAGCATGCGATGCAGGCCAGGCCGTGATAACAGGGAGCCTGCTGGCGCTAGCAAGTGCGAAATTGTGCCTTGCAGTTCAGCAAGTGCACTAGGGGTGGCTGAGCAGCAGTGAACCAACCGCTGTGCATGCTCGAGGGCCTATTCTGGCTTCTGCTGTGAAGGTCATGCCATGATGCTGGGCCTCCATTGGCTCACACTCCCTCTATCTCTAGCTGTGCTGTATGTGCACTGGAGTAACATCCCTGCTGCTGCTGCTGCTGCTGCAGGACGGCTGGCCGGCGCGGCCAGTCAAGAAAGTGGAGGCAGCGCCTGCCCTCGTCCCCACTCCCTCTTGCCCTGTCGCTGAAGTCACACCCCTGCTGCTGCTGCTGCTGCTGCTGCTGCTGCAGGTGGGCTGGCCAGCCCGGCCAGTCAAGAAAGTGGAGGCAGCGCCTGCCGTCGCCCACACTCCCTCTTTCTCTGTCGCTGTCACTGAAGTCGCACCCCTGTTGCTGCTGATGCTGATGCTGCTGCTGCTGCTGCTGCAGGTCGGCTGGCCAGCCCGGCCGGTCAAGAAAGTGGAGGCAGCGCTGCGCAACAGCTACCTGGTAGCCACACTGCACCTGCAGCTTAGCAAAGGTGACAGTAGCAGCAACGGCAGCAGCAGCAACGGCAGCAGCAGCAGCAGCAGCAGTAGTGAGGAGCTGATCGGGCTCGCGCGCGCAACCTCGGACCACGCATTCAATGCGACGATCTGGGATGTGTTGGTAGATCCAGATTACCAGGGCCAGGGCTTAGGCAAAGCCCTAGTGGAGCACATGGTGCGCACGCTGCTGCGGCAGGACATAACAAACATAACGTTATTTGCGGACGCCAAGGTGGTCGAGTTTTACAAGCAGCTAGGGTTTGAGGCTGACCCTGAGGGCATCAAGGGCATGTTCTGGTACCCCAAATACTAGGGTTCAGGTGTAGGGCTGAAACACGGCCCGGGCCTAAACCTCAATGCTGACTCGTTGAAGGGCAGGTGCTGGCATGCATGCTGCTGGTACTGGCATGCATGCGTGCTGGAGTGTGCGAGAGAGGTGGTTCGTCATACGTGGCTCCCGACACCTGGTTGTCTGTGTGATCTTCATCTGCAATGCTGCTGTCCGCTGATGCGTGATGTATGATGTATAGCACAGCAGCACATGTGCCTCTCCTGGCAGCTGACGTGACGTTGTGATGTGGTGTGTGCTGGCCGTGTTTTTGCGCCGCGTGAGGTGTATATCATTGTCGCGGTTGGCAGCCTTGGGGTTGGCAGCCAACCAAGCCAGAGCATGAGGCACGCCAGATGCTGAGTACAGGCTGTGTACCGAGAGAGGTATGCGTGCTGTGGCAATTGGCTTGTTGTGGCGCTCTAAATAGCACTGCGAGAGGTTGATGCTGCTGTTGCACTGCCAGCCGCGCTGCACGCAGCGCCGGCTGCATTTACGAGCGATGCACACGCACGTGTATGTGTGGGTGGTTTGTGTGTGCAAGCCAGCATGCCGCATAGCAGAGGAAGCTTGTGTTCCGCGTGCACATGCAACACATGTGCTGGGGAGCGCTGTTGCCGCGAATGCGGTAGTATCGGGTGACCGTGTGCGGCCTATGCATGCATATGTGATGGGGCACCAGCAGCCTGCATGCCAGCATGCATTTGTGTCACAGGCATGTTGTTGTGCTATGTAAAAGGACGAAACTACACACAGTACATGCAAAGCTGCGCACCTCCAAGCAAAGCTGGACCAGGAGACCCCACTCAGGGTTGTGCAATGTTCTGTGCCATGTTGCGGCTGACGTATGTGGCATGATTCGGCAGCTGCAGGGACAGTAACACAAGTGCCGTTGTGACTTACAAGTGCCATTGCACTGGCAACTGACGATGCAACTGCAACTGCCTTCATCGGCCTCATGCGCGACTGGAGCATGGTGAGTGAGCAGGGTGTTGCAATGTTTTCTGTGTAAAGTGTGCAGCCTGCAAGTCTCTACACTGAGGAAGAGGGAGCACTGCTGCCACAACCCTCAGGGTACAGTGTAACGCAAGAGGTAGCACCATTCATCATCATCATGTTACTCATCAAGCCATAGCATCAAGAGGTAGCACCATTGCCCCCCACAGAAGCTGGGCATGCCGCTTTGTCTCAGACACTGAGCTTTGCTACGAGCCTCGTATGCACGTCTACGGAAACGCTCAAGATTCGTACGGTACGAATCTTGAGCGTATCTGTAGACGTGCACAGCCAGCACAGACTGCAGTTGATGACACGGACGCTCACTTTGCAACCTGGCAGCAAGAGACGGCCGCCAGCCGCTTGAAGCTGCAGCCCAGGCACCGCTGCCAAAGCAGCATCAGGAGCGGTGATGTGTGGACACACTTAGAGCCCACTTGGAGCGCCAGGAGCCTTCGGGCAGGGGGCTGCTGGTCCAGCATTGCTTGCAGGTGCGCCGTTGTGCACTTACCATGCCTAAAAACTGTCATTTAACACACACAAATTGTGGTGTTTTCGCACACAGGCACGCCAGCATCAGGCTCTCAGTGCCCGATGAAAAGAAGACCTGCCGCAACAAACAAGATAAATCACCACAAACACCACCTTGACAAGGGACAGCCCAGCTGGCATATGCCATGCAAGGATAGCACGCCAAACAGATCATCTGGCATCTCAACACAGCGCAGTACAGGGGCCGCCAGGTCAGCTGACTCAGCGCTAGCCACCCTGCTGCCCGCATGTGCACAGCACGCATCGGTCAGCTGGCATCTCGATTAAGCACTGCTTGTGGCACACGGGCCGCCACTGGCAGGTCAGCTGGCTCAGCCAGAGATGGCGCTAGCAAGTCCCTGCTGGCCGCAAGGGCACAGCAAAACGCCAACTCTCTGCCAACAGCTTTCAAAAGTCGGCTGGCTGACGCCATGCAAGCGCAATTTGCGGCATACAGCTGCCTGCATGTGCACACTAACACACTCGGCCACTGAAGGAGCTAGCAAGTCCCTGCTGCCCGCATCTGCACAGCCCTGCACAGTCAGCTGCCATGGCACATGCCATGTAACAACAGCATGCCGCATTCAGCTGCCTGCATGTGCACACAACCCCAAACTCGGCCTCTGAAGGAGCCAGCAACCCTGCTGCCCGCACCCGCACAGTCCTGCACAGTCAGCTGGTGCATGCCATGTACCAAGTTGGTACTAACAACAGCATGCCATGTACCAAGTTGTTACTAACAACAGCATGCCGCATTCAGCTGTTCACTTCTGGAGGCGCACCTGACTGCCTCTGCGCAGCGCAGTAGCATCCTACGGTTGCACGGCGCGCAGCTTGACAGATGCATGTCAACAGCGGATACACCAGAGCAAGCTCACAACAGCAGCAGCATGTGCATGACGCGCATGCCTACTCAGGCAGCTGGTCCTGCAAGGCTTGCCATGCCAGCAGGTCATCATCATCCCCATGCCAGCAGGTGGGGCTTGCTGCATCCCCCCTCTCCCTCTACTCTGGGATAGGGACAATCATGTTAACCATCAAGCCATAGCATCAACGCCATCGGCCTCGCGCCCCATGCCAGCAGGTGGGGCTTGCTGCTGCCCCGCATACACCGTCACACCGCGGACAGCAGCAAGCAACTCAGAATGCGCCGTTTGGCATCGGCTGGTCGCCAATAAATGATATCGTGGTGCAGGGTATGGAGCAACGCTGCTCAAACTGGATGCAACATGCCCTGTGCACACCAGACACAACATGCTCTGCTCAAACTGGACACAGCATGTTCTGCTCAAACCTGTACAACAACTCTTCCAGCCCAATCCGCTGCGTAAGCGCATGCAACGCATGTGAGGCAAAAATACCCACTGCCGCACAAACGCCTGCCACCCGCCCACTGCTGTGCATGGTTCAGTCACTGCCATTCAATAACTGGTGCTGCCTGGCTCCGTCGCTGGTGCTGCCCTGTCTTCCAACCATCTTTTTGCATGCCTGCACATGTTTGTAAGTCTGCCTGGCCCCTACGTCCAAGTTGGTGCTTCCGGGTCCCAGCATTAGTGCGGCCTCCCCATTGCTGGTGCTGCCCAATCCTCCAATCTCTGCTTGCATGCCTGCACATGTTTTCATGCAGGTACACGCACATCCCCAACAAACATGGGGCGGCACCCGAATTCCCAACACACAATGCATACACTGACACCCCCAGATGCAACGAGCACCACACAGCCACCAAGAATGTAGCCAGCATCATTGCTTCATCAGCAGTTTGCCTGTCTTCTGCGCAGGTGCTGCCGCATGTGAAAGGACAAACTTGTACAATCAATGCACAATGCACACCTTCAAGCAATGCTGGACCAGGAGAGCCCCGCCCATGCTCCCCTGATGTTCAAAAATGCTGCCAGGCAGAGCTGTCCAACATCAAAGGTGCTGCTGCATATGTACGCCACCCTCAATTCTAAGCCACGCCAACTGGCAGGCAGTTTTTGACGGCACACAAACATGACATGACATGACATGACATGACATAACATGACATGACATCAGAGCCGCCAGTGCCTCTACACATGCCCAGCTGCGGCTTACTCAAGCCTTCATGTGATGCTGTGGCTGCAACCGCCCCTGACTGTCAGCTCGCAACACTCCGGAAAAGAACAGTGACGGTCAATTGCTGCACAGGTGTCGTTGCGGCATGCACCCCACCCCCACCTCTAAGCCACCCCGACTGACTCGAGCGTTCATGTGCTGCTGTGGCTGCAACAGCCCCAGCCTGCAACACTTCCAAGATCAACAGTGACCGCCAAAACCGCTCACGCTGAAGTTTGAGCTTTGAGGATCTGCAGCACTCCCGAGATAACAGTGGCCGTCAGCTCCTGAGGGTTGTGGTTCTGCACCCACGCCCCACACGTGCATATCCCACACACAACAATGCAGTGGCAGGCAGCAGGACGGCCGCTTAGGGTAGAGCCAACCTGAAGCAATGCACACACACATCAAAGATGCTGCAGCCACCTGTTCACAAGCGGCAATGCTTGCCAGAAATCTGCTGTGTCGCACCCGCAGTCCTGCACATGCATAGCGCAGCCCCACAACACCGCGAGTTCATGCAGCACTAACCTTGCATGGGGTGTGTATGCGGTGCACATATGTATGCTGTTCACACACCTACCTCGCAGTGGCAAACTGCTACGCCCCTGGTGAAAACCTGTGTAGCACTCAGCCTACATGATAGCACAGGGCATGATAGAGTGACTTCAGACGCCCCCAACAACAAGTAACATGCCCGGTTTAGGCATGGTAAATGCACAACTGCGCACCTGTACGCAGTGTAACCGCCCATGTACGCATGTGATGCGCAGCGCATGCGCACCCACATACCTCCCACAGCAGTTGATCCTCTTCAATGCCAAACACTGACAGTACAGCCACACAAACCAGCACACGCAATGGTTGATGATATATGACCTTCAACAGTTGATGATGTATGACCCTCACCAGCCCCCTGCACATACATGTAGCTGCATTTGCAATCTGTGCCCTGCTCTCTGGTGCTGCCCCGGCACTGCACGATCATAAAAGTTGTCCTTTTGCAAAAAAGGTTTGCAGGGCCAACCAGCCTGGGGTGAGCGGACACCAACAACTGCGCCGCAAGTTGCGCGTCAGCCAAACAGGGAAGAATGACACGAATAACAACGTAGGTGGCAGTTCAAACGTGGCCTGGAGCCGGGCTGTCAGCAGGAGGCCAAAAACACAAATAAAAACCCAGCAGCAAAGGTAGGAGGAAACGACAAAACTATGAGTTCTGTGCTCCTAGTTGACCTCAGCAGCGGCAGTCCAGGTAGAGGGCGTGGAGCCCAGGGGCGCCGCCCCCGGCCACACACGCCCTCTTACCTGTAAATCACCTAGGAGCTGCAGAGCTGCCTGGGTGGTCACTCACTCACTCGCAGCGGCAGTTGTGGCTGGCCACCAGGGCGATTCTGGCAGCGAACGTGCCACAATCATCATGCAATGCAATGCTGTCAATACTCAACACCAACAGGCATGTAATGCTTTGTGGGTTCCGAGACAACCACGCATACAATGCACTTTCCTAGGTGTGTCTGCACTGAGAGACATGCTCTGCTGCACACAGGCTGACATGCATGCGTGCATACACTACACTGCATCTGCAACAACCACTGATTCAAACAGCGCCAAACCTGTGTCTAATTGCCGCCCTAGCGCATGATATTGACGGTATTGAACGGCAGCTGATTACGACCAACACTTGGCGAACACTTCAAACAGCAACAAGCTGCCAAAGGTACTGCCATGTGCTCTTGCGGCAGCATTGCAGCAGGAGCATAGCATAACCACCATAACCTTTTCTACTGAAGGGAGCTGGCTAACAGCACACAATTGTCGCCTGGGCAGCGCTGTTGCACCTACCTTCACTGAGGGCACCAGTCACCGCAATCGCCTGGGCTGGTGCGCCCGACTGAAAGCACAAGTCACAGCAATTGCCGCATGCTTGAAAGAGCACGAAGCATGCAGCATGGCAGCCGCAAACCCGACTGTCACACAAAAGCGCAGCACCCGTCACAATCCATGCTGCTGCTGCTGCTGCTGCTGTTGCTGCTGCACGAAGCCCGCAACCTCTTGCTGTGTGGATACTTCAAGCCACCAGCGAGTGTGCTGCTGCTGCAGCAGCAGGCTCCGCTGCTGCAGGTGCAGCGCCAGCTGCTGCTGCTGCACCCGCCGCTTTGCACCATCCCCTGCCGGCATCGCCGGCACCTGCTGCTGCTGCTGCTGCTGCTGCTGCTGCTGCTGCTGCCGCCGCACCTGCTGCTGCTGCTGCTGCTGCTGCTGTGGTGTGTCTTCATCCATTGCCTCCTGTTGATGCTGCTGTATGCGCTGCTGCAGCTGCTGCTGCCACTGCCGCTCATACTCCACGTGCACCGCCTCCGCAATCTGTGTCAACGAAGGGAAGTATGGGAATGCAGCCACGACCTGCACAGCCGCATTGCAGCAGCGGAAAAAACACAACCAATCACACAAGATGAGTACAAGGGGACCAAGAAGAGATCTGGGGCCAGGACGGTGACAAAGACGAATTCAGCATGGATAGTGCAGTGCAGTGCAGTGAGTTGGCAACCACCGCACAAGGGATGGTTGCTCACGCTCGCAATAACGTAAACATCACCCTATGGCAGCACGCGCTGGCGCAGCTACTCACCATCTCGGCGATCTGCAGCCTCGAGAGGGTGTTGAGGTAGAACATGGCTATCATCCGCAGCTGGCAGTGCCGGCTGCGCACATGGCGCTGCAGCTGGCAATCAAGCTGCTGGCTCAAGTCTGCAAAGCCCTCCGAGAAGCCAGCCTCCTGCTCCTCCTCCTCTGCTGCTGCTGCTGCTGCTGCTGCTGGGTCGTCTGCTGCGGCCTGCAGTCCCCTACAGATGCCGCTGCGTGCGCTGCTAACCACACTGCCAGCCCGGCGGAGCGGCTTCTTGGCCTGCTGCTGCTGCTGCTGCTTCTGCTGCTGCTGCTGCTGCGGCACTGCAGGCGGCCTATGGGCTGACGCCCCTGCTGCACCTGCTGCTGCATTGCCCACCAGACACATGGCTGTTCCACCTGCAGGCGCTGCTGCTGTGCCTCCAGCAGCCGCCGCCGCTGCTGCTGCTGCCGCCTTACCCTCAGGTGCACTGTAACAGTCAGGGCAAGCAGGGCTGCCGCCACCGTTGTGCTGCTGCTGCTGCTGCTGCTGCTGCTGCTGGGTTGCTGCTGCCAGGGCCAAGCTCGGTGCTGCTGCCTGGCTGATCAGCGATTTGCCTTCTACTGATGCAGCCCTGCCTAGGCGCCTGTACTCCTCACAGCCGATGCTTATGTGCAGCATCTGAAGCTCTGAGAGGTGCAGGCACTGCGCGACACGCTGCGAAAAGGAATGTGAAGTGCAAAGCAGTACGGCATATCAGGCAGGGGGCAGCCAGGGGGCGCATGAAGCAATGCAGGCTGGGCTAGGTGCAGATGTGTGGAGATGTTGCAGCAGGTGGTGTTTGCAGGCACAGGTGCATAAATGACAGCCGGTTGCGTTTGCAGGTGTCTGCAGGCTAGGCGCAGATGGGTTCACAAGTGAGCTGCTGCTGCTGCTGCTGCTGCTGCTGCTGCTGCTGCTCACCTGCCAGTGGCCTGCCTGTGGGGCAGACACCTGCCCAGTAGCATAGTCAGTGGTGCAGGCCTGCAGCAGCGGCACATGATTAAACATGTACGCCACCACCACCTGCCGCACATGTGTGTCAATCAGCAGCTCTAGCTCCTGCAAGGCACGCTGCGGGCTGTTGGGTGCTGCTGCTGCTGCTGCTGCTGCTGCTGCTGCTGGCACAGGCTGCTGCGCTGCAGATGCCGCAGCGCCGGCAGCGTCTGCTACCTCGCTGCTGCTGCTGCGGTTGATGAGTTCTAACAGCACAATGATTCGCAGGAACAGCTCATAGAACTGCGCGCTCCATTCGGCTGCTGTTTTGCTTGCGACGGCGTGCAGCTCTGCTGGTGTTGCAGCGCGCAGCAGGTCTGCTGTATAGCTTTGTGCCACAAGCTTGCTGCGGCTGCCGCCTCTGCTGCTGCTGCTGCTGCTGCTGCTGCTGCTGCCGCTGCTGTCAGCAGCCATAGGCTTCGCAGTGCAGGGATCACCTAGGGCAAAGTCTGCTGCAGCTGCGGCAGCAGCATCTCTCGGTGCATATGGCTGTGTGTGCTGCTGCTGCTGCTGCTGCTGCTGCTGCTGCTGCTGCTGCTGGGCCTGGCACTCTGGGTTGCAGCTTGTGTCTGAGCATGTCTGCACCTGCTGAGCATCACTGCTGAGCGTGCCGCTGCCGTGTTGCTGCTGCTCTGCAGCGGCTGTTGTGCAGAGCTGCTGTATGTTGGCACTGCCTTGTCTGGGTGGGGGTTGTGCTGCTGCTGCAGCCCAGGCACTGCTTACGTTGATGCCCTCTGCAGCTTGCGCTGCTAAAACACACATGAGCTCGCCGTGAATAAGGTCTTTGACCAGCTCCTGGTGCAACACCAAGTCCAGCAGGCATCTCTGCCGCTCGGTGTGCCTCGCGAGCTCACGTTCAGCCTCTCCCACCTCTCCAACCAGTGACGCGAGCTGCTGCTGCAGCCGTTTATAGGTCAAGTTGTATAACGAGTTGCTGCCTTTTTTAAGGGGAGGTTTGGCTGCCCTCGGACAGCGATGCCTCATGCCCACTGATCAGCGTCAGCGCATGTCTGGAGGGGCGCTTTGCAACTCAGTGAAACTGAATATGTTTCTGGTTACATTTCGTTACAATCAGCACAGGCGTTTTGAGTAGGCATGCTGTGTAATTCACGCAGATATACACGCGGACTGACTTAACCATCAATCGGCGTGCCGAGTCACTTTGCAGTATTCCATGTTAGCTTGTTGAGTTGTTTGACACGTTATACCTTTTTTAGGTAACAGCAGAAGCGCGCATGATCATAGATGACAAGTGGCCATACATCGCTGCAGGTATTGAGAAGAGCCACCACGAGACATCCCTACTAGCGCCCAACAAGCCCTTTGACCAGAGTTAATGGTTACAAAACCATCTAATGATTCTAATTATGATTTTTCATGTCTTTCGGCTTCGTGTGTATGCAATCATTGAATGTGCTGGTAATCCGCAGCTCGGATGTGAAAAGAAGCATACTATGACAGAGCATAATATCAAGTCGTCCCTAAATACATCACAAACCGTAACCGTAAATGTTTCATATGCTTGTTCATGTGGTTCTGCTCTTTGTTTGTCAGCGCAAGGCGGCGTAAGATGCTGGATTATTGAAATGTAGCAGTGTGGAAGGTTGGGGCTTGGAGCTGTGATCGCTATGGTAACTTGCTGCCCTTGCTGGCCCCATTCCTTGTCCATGCAGGTGGGCCAGCAACAGCAGCAGCAGTACCCAGCGGCCCCGATCCCAGAACCCTGCAGGTGAGGATGCGTCCGGGAGGGCGGGTGGGCACGTTTTGAAGCAAAATGGATAGCGGTGAGCATGAATCGATACATTACAATGTCATTGCAAAACAAAACAATGCCGTGCATAAGGTCCTGCGACCCCATGTGTCCATGCTGGGCAGAGCACACGAGCAGGCGCTGTAACAAGTCCGGTACACATGTGGTTGGGGGATTACGGAGCACCTGATATTACAAGTTTAAGTGAGCGATATACAGGTTTGCAGTTGATCAATGACCTGCAAACAAACAAATAACAAAACATTGTTGTCCAATGGCGGACCAGCACTGGGGAACGGGCCAGCAGTATCCATGCCTGGAAACGTAACACTTGCCGCTTTGGACCTTTGCAACATGCCTGGCACTATCAGATGTCAGATACTTGCAGTTGTACCCTGACACAGTATTAGGAGTTTCAACGTGCATGCAGGTCACACCCACCCTGGCACAGAACTTAACGCAAAGGTGTCAAGTTGAGAATGATTCTGCAGATGCACCTGGCACAACATTTCCTTCTTTTGTGCACGGAATGCTTAGCTGCTGTTGCTGTTATGTCCCAGCCGCATCTGCAGCATCACTACCAGCATCACTGATGCTGAGCAGTCACAGCAAACGTTCACCACATTTACCTACAAAACAGGGCAGCGGGAACAAGCGTCTGTCGACTACCAGCTATGCAGGCGGCACCAGCAGCTGCCACAGCGCGATTGTACTGCTGAGCTCTGCTAACTTGCAAACAACCATATACATACATGTGTACACACCACATACAGTGCGGCAAAAGACTGTCCGGCTCCAGCAGGTTGGCTCGACCAGCATGATGAATGCTTACATGCAAACTGCACTCTCACCATTGTTGACCGTGAGAACCAGCCACTGTTCACGTTCCTCAGCTACAACGGATGCACCTGTGCACCCACCACACAGCGCTAAACAGACCCTCTGAAAAGACCCTCCACGGATGCAGGTGCAGCGTGTGCCGGCTACAGCCCCCTCCCAAGCTGCTGCAACTGTGCTACTGCCGGCCACTTCTGCAACTGCGCAACACTACTGAGCAGCACACCATTTTCAGGCTGGCTTTCGGAGCCAACAGCCCTGCATATCTACCACAAAATGATTTGGAGCCAAATTGGGGCTCAGAGCAGCACCCAGATGCCATTGCATCATGCAGGGGCAGCTGTGCACAGCTGGCCCAATATAGAGTGTACTGTACATGTTGCATTTGCTTGACTAGCCTCCAACAGGCTGCTACCCTATCAGACGTGTTCCAAGCCCAACCATGCATGCCAGGCTGCTACCCTATCAAACGTATTCCAACCTTTAACCATGTATGCCAGGCTGCTACCCTAACACACGCCTTCCGAGCTCCACTAGATTACACGGATAGGATCCGTGTATGCCAGGCTGCTACCCTACCAAGATGTATCTTCCAGGATCCTTCAAGTCAATGAGTGACCAACCATGACATGCATTGCTCACACACCCTCCCAGCTTGTCACCTGCTGCTGCTACTGCTGCTGTTGCTGCACCACTGGGCACTGGCTCAGCAATGCTGCCTCAGCTGCAGCTGCTGCTACCTGCCAGCAGAACCAGCAGCACTGGCAGCAGCAGCAGCAGCAAAGGGGTTGTACTGTGACAGCGGAACCACTGCAGCGCCCGCGCCAGCAGCAGCAGCACTGCTAGACACAGGCAGCTGTAGCAGCTGACCGCCCTGCAAGCTGGCAGCAGCTGCCGGCTGCTGCTGCTGCTGGCCTGGTTCACTGTCGAGGTTCAGACTGTCCAGGGAGATCAAGTCTACTGCTGCTGCTGCTGCTGCTGCAGCAGGCGCGCTGCCATGCGAGCTGCCGGCAGTGCTGCCTGCAGCTGCTGCACCTAACGGCGGCGTGCCTCTCCCCTGCTGCTGCTGCTGCTGTCCCCAAGCACCAAATGAGGCTACAGGAGAAGGCACTGATGCGGCAGCAGCAGCAGCATGAGTGCGAACAGGAGCCAGGCCTCCTGAGAGGCTCACAGCAGGCGACATGTGTGTGCTACTGGCGGCTGCTGCTGCTGCTGTGGCGGATGCCTGCTGCACACCAGCCGCCTCTGCTGCTGCTGCTGCTGCTGCTGCTGGCGTGCTGCTGCCGGCTGTGACAGCTCCTGACGCACCCCTGCTGCCGCCGCCGCTGCTGCTGCTGTGCCGTGCCGCGCGCGTGTTGGCATCCACAGCCGAAGCCAGCTCGACAGCAGCATCGATTGATGGCACCCCATCTCCCCCTAGCCCCAGCCCAAGCCCGAGCGCTGCTGCTGCCACGCCGCTGCTGCTGCCGCCACCTTCTAGAGCCCCTTGCAAGCCATCGGAAGAGGCCAGCGGCCCGCTGCTGCTACCAGCTGCAGCAGCAAAAGGAGAGGCAAAGGGTGACGCCTTGATCGGCGAGCGTGCTGCTGCATACGGCGACCCTTGCTGCTGCTGCTGCTGCTGCTGCTGCTGCTGGGTGAAGCTACCTGGGCTGCCACTGCTGCTGCTCGAGCTCTGTGCCACTGTTGATGCAAACGGGGATGCTGCTGCTGCTGCTGCTGCTGGCAGCCCAGGCCCTGCTCCCGCCACCCTGCCTGCTGAACCGGCACTGCTGCTGGCTCCGTAGCTAACAGGTATCGACTGTGGCACCTGCTGCTGCTGCGCTAGCAGTGGGGACCCTGCTGCTGCTGCTGCTGTTGCATCAGAGGTTTCATCTTCTGGAAGCTCAGCAGCAGCTGCAAAGGGCGAGGCAGCTCCCCTGCTGCTGCTGCTGCTGCTGCTGAAGAAAGGGCTGCCTGCAGCAGGGGAGCCACTAACTGCTGCTGCTGCCTTGCCAGGCTGCCGAGGCTTGGGCGGCAACCCAACCGGCACTGCTGCCGCTGCTGCTGCTGCTGCTGCTGCTGCTGCTGCTGCGTCTGTCGCACTCACACCAGGTTGCAGCAGCACAGAGATCGGCAGCAGGCTACTGCTGCTGCTGCCCCTGCTGGTACCAGCTGCTGCTTCTAGAGCAGCAGCGGCACCAGCAGATCCTCCAGGAGTGATCATTGGAGTGATGCCAATGCTGCTGCTTGCTGCCCTGCTGTTGCCGGCACTCGGCTGCAGCAGCAGCTCAGAAGTACTGCTGCCGCTGCGGCCGTCTGCTGCTGCTGCTGCTGCTGCCATGGCGGCTGCCGCTGCTGCTGCCGTAGCTGGTATGGGTGGCAAGGCAGCAGCAGGAGGTGCTGGGGCAGAAGGCCCCGGCAGATCATCATCTTCCAGTTGCAGCAGGTCTGCGATCTCAGGCCCTACTGCTACTGCTGCTGCAGCAGCTCCAAGCACCTCACTCCCGCTGTGCTGGTGCCTGTAGAGCAGCCCTGCTGCTGCTGCTGCTGCTGCTGCTGCAGGGCCTGCCGCAGCACCTGCAGCAAGCAGCGCACCCTCAGATGCGTTGCGCACTGGCGGCACATGCTGCTGCTGCTGCTGCTGCTGCTGGTGGTTGTCCCCTGCTGCCGAGTTTGGCCCTTTCATTCGCAGCAGCTCCTTGAGGTGGGTCACAATCACCTCAAAGCTTGGCCGCTGCTGCGAGTCCTGAGCCCAGCAGTCCTGCAGGGTGCAGCAGGGTGCAGCATTTTGTTGTTTTGGGTGCAGATTATGTTTGATTTGGGGTGTGCACCGACCGGCAATTGGTTGCAACACAGTTCAAACCACATGCTCGCTAGAAAAGTACTACACCAACACTAGGGTGCAGCAGGGTGCAGCAGGGAGCAGCAGCTTTGTTGTGGGCTGTCGAGTGACTGGCTGTCGCTGCGTGAATCACAGCTCACATCACTTGATTGCTGGAAAAGTGCTACTACAACACTACGCAGCAGGGTGCATCCGCAGGGTGCAACCGCAGGGTACCTGCAACAGGACTTCAGCACCTTTCACCTACCTGCATGAAGGTGATGTAATCCCGCCACCGCCAGCAGCAGGCCCCAGCTGCTGTCGCAGTTGATGCTACAAACATAACACGTTGTCAGATGCCACCAGCCCACCTGCATGAGGGCGATGTAGCCCGCCACCGCCAACAACAGGCCCCAGCTGCCCCGGCAGCGGCTGTTACAGTCTCAACAATGACAACAGCAACAAAATCACAATACAACACGTTTTAAGCACTTTTCTATAACCACCAGCCCACCTGCATGAGGGTGATGTAGCCCGCTACTGCCTCAGCAGGCCCCAGCTGCCCCGGCAGCTGCTGTGACAGCCTCAACAAGTGACAGCAGCAACAAAATCACAATACAACACGTTTTAAGCGGTTTTCTATAACCACCAGCCCACCTGCATGAGGGTGATGTAGCCTGCCACTGCCTCAGCAGGCCCCAGCTGCCCCGGCAGCTGCTCCATTGGGGGGATGAGCGGCCGCTGCTGCTGCTGCTGCACCGCGATCATGATCTGGTAGGAGCTCATGCCCTCCTCCTCCCACGGCTCCTGCGTTAATAACACGTTATAACACGTTAAACACATGTTGAATCACTCCACTCTGTTTCTGCTTGAGTGCTGCACAACCTTTCAACATAATGAAAGACCCAAGGCAGAGCATCCATAAGAAAGATTGCAAGGCGGAAAGCTAAGTGCTTGCGGCAGGCGGCAGCGCAGCAGCAAGCAGGCAACAGGCCAGACAGGAGCAGTGCAACCACCGCTGCATCAGTGCAACATGTTATTGGTATGCATTCAACTACACAACGCACCCTCACCTGCCACGTCAGCAGCTCCCACAGCACCACACCAAAGGCGTACACATCGGCTGCAGCAGCAGCAGCAGCAGGGCGAATGCACAGCGACAGCCGGGGTGGGCAGGTCAGGCTTTGCTGAGGCGAGGGAATGCGCGTGTGCATGGATTTGAGTGTCGGCATTGGAAACTGAACCGATGCACAGCTGTTGTCAGCAACATGTGCTAGCAGCAACCACACGAAAGCAGCAACCATGCGTGGCTGCTGCAAGGCTGGTCAGTTGTTCTGTCACGGCTGCTGCACCGCTGTTGCAAATCGCACAGCAGCGCTGCTGCGCTGCTGCTGCTGGTGCTGGTGCTGCTGCATTGCCGCACCTTCTCTGCTGTAGGAGCCTTCGCCGATCACCTCCGGCGCAGTCCAGCGCTGCAAGACACAAACACAACAGAGTATTTTTGTCAGACTTGGCGGGCATCACAATCATGCACACGCACAGCAACCAGGGTGTGGGCGCAGTAACCGCCTGTCTCGATTACGTCGGGCTGCGCGCCCATCAGCGCGCCAGGTTTGATTTGTAGGCCGCTCCACATGCATCTAAGGCATGTCACACTGGCATAGCATGACGCACCAGGTTGATCTTCAGGGTGCTGTTCAAAATTGGGGCGGTTGAACCACCCGCCGTCATGTGGCGCGACATGCAACACGAATACCACCAGATTTGACACAATTAGATGAAGCTACAACATGGCATAGCATGGCGCCCGGGTTGACCTCCAGCCTGCTCTGTACAATGGACACGCCGCCATCACTCGACACGACATGCAAATGGATAATAAAGAAATAACACACTGACATGACAAATATCATATAACACAGCTCAGCATGACGCGCCGGGTTGATCTCGAGGCTGCTCCGTTTGATTGGACACGCCTGCTATCATGTGGCGACAGCCAGAATATGTAACGCCAGAAGTAACACAAGGACATGCCATTATAACAGCATGGCGCACCGGGTTGATCTCCAGGCTGCTCTGTACAATGGACACGCCCGCCATCATGTGGCGCGACAGGTTGAAGTCGCCAACCTTCACGTGCAGCGCGCTGCAAAGACAGGCGGAGCATACATGTGCAGGTTTTGGGTTCAGATGAGCACAAGAGCAGAGCGTATGTGAGCAGATCTTAAAGCTTGGCGGCGGAGCAGGTGAAGGTCGCCAACCTCACATGCAGCGCGCTGCGCAATCAAGCAAGACAGGCAGACATACGTGTGCAGCTTTGAGGATCTCAAGCTGCATGCAAAATCGATCAGGATGGCAGCCATGAAAACATCGTCACATATCAGCAGGCACAGCAGCGGAACAGGGAGCAGTTGTCAAAGGTTTCTGCTGGACCTCACTTGTTCACGAACAGGTTAAGTGAGTGACTCGAGGTTTCGGTGCAGGATGGGCCGCGGCTTGTGGCTGTGCAGGTACAGCATGCCCGACCATCCAAACTAGGCATGCACGTGCGGTGTGACGCGTTCCAGCAAACATAATGCTCTCTTTTCAAGAACCACAAATGGCGCCAAGGCTGCAACACGGAGATGCGCAGCCCATGCAACCTCCTACATAGGAGCTACATCCAACTGCAACATCGTTACAGATCCAGCTCACTTGTTCACAAACAGGTTGGGTGACTTGAGGTCTCTGTGCAGGATGGGCCGCGGCTTGTGGCTGTGCAGGTACAGCATGCCCCGCGCAGCGTCCAGCGCCATCAGCAGCCGCCGCGTCCACGTCAGCCGAGTCGCCATGCCGCGGTCACCATTGCGCGCCTGCGGCCATGCACCAAAGCAGACACAAGCAACTGAACTGAGGACTACACAGCCGAACAACACTTCAACGCCGGTCCATGTAGGCACGCAAATCTTTGCAAACCGACACCTATCATCCAGCAATACTCAAAAACCGAAACCCAGATCGCACCCAGAACCTCAACCCTCAGTTGCCAGCACGCACAAGCCCGCCAGAAACCCACCTTTTTCAGCACGTCATAAAGGCTGCCCAGCGGACAGTACTCTGTGACCACAGCGGGTGGCGCCAGGCACACGCCCATGAACAGCACCACGTTGGGGTGGCGCAGCGTGGCCAGGATGCCCACCTGCAGCAGCAAGAAGTGTTACATTGTTACAACTCTTGTTGCGTTGTTACATCTTGCGTCCACAACACGACGCGCTGATTGTGATTCAAGGGGAGCGCAACAGCCATGGCAGAGCGCTGCAAACGCACAGCCGCATGCACGCCAAGGACTCCGGACACAGCAGTGCTGCAAAATCGTTAACACAGCAATATCACCTAGTCACACCACAGCACACTACAAACCTCCTTGCGCAGAGCCAGCAGCTTGTCATCATCCAGCGGCGCACCGGAGAGAGACGGCCGGTGGCCGTCGGCCGGCAAGTCGGTCAGGATCTTCACGGCGACGTCGGTCTGGTTGAAGCTGCCAATCTCGACGCGGCCTGATGTGTGAATAAAGGTCGGTAGAGGAAAAAGGTAAGGATCTTGAGGAAAAGTGGCAGCAGCGGATACCTTGACAGCGTATTGGGTCAGCCTCGGCGCATCACACTCCAGCATTTACGACGTCCATGTGAACCAGTGATAAACAATGGTAGGGTGAAGCATATGGTTGCGCCGCCGCTCACCGTAGCTGCCGGTGCCGATTACCCGCCGTCTAGCCCCAGCGCATCAAACTCTGATATCCACAATGAACAATCAAATAGGCTAAATGTACATACATACTTATTGCACAGCAAACGAGCTGCGTTGCAACTCACCGTAGCTGCCGGTGCCGATGACTCGCCGCCTGTTGGGGTCCAGCCCCAGCTGATCAAACTCCAGCATCCACTGTACATTCTCACGCAGGTCACGGGACCACTGCTTGCTGCTGCTGCTGCGCTGCAGCACACGCTCGCCAGCAGCTGCCGCTGCTGCTGCTACTGCATTGCGCTGCTGCTGCTGCTGCTCCTGCTGGCCAATCCCCTGACCTACACGCCCCCCTGCTGCTGCTGCTGCTGCTGCTACTGCTGAACCTAGCCGTGCCTGCTCCTCGTTGACCAAAATAGCAGCAGCAGCCTCCTCAGCATCGGACCGCTGCTGCTGCTGCCGCTGCTCCTGCCCAGGTCTGCTGACACCGCTCTGCTCAACAAACTGCTGCTGCTGCTGCTGCTGCCCGTTTGCCAGATACGCGCCGTCGCTGCGGTGCCGCTGGTGCAGGCCATACTGCTGCTGTTGCTGCTGCTGCTGCCGCGACGCGTACCCAAAGGGACCACCCGCAGCAGCAACAGCAGCAGGGTCAGCTGGCTGCCCCTGCCTTGCAACGCTTGCTGCTGGAGACAGCAGCCCCAGCTGGCTAATGCTGCCAGCACTGGCAGCAGTGAGCCCTGCATTGGCCAGCAGTACATTGACTGCCTCCGAGAGCGGGTTGTGGCTGTGCGGCAGCTGCACACCTGCAGAGCAAACAGCACACAAACACGTGTAGTGTGTTACATTTGTGAGTGTTTTAACACCTGCTACTGAGCACTGGCTGCAGTGAGCCCTGCATTGGCCAGCAGCACATTGACTGCCTCCGAGAGCGGGTTGTGGCTGTGAGGCAGCTGCACACCTGCAGAACAAACAGCACACAAACACGTGTAGTGTGTTATATTCATAGGTGTTTTAACACCTGCTACTGAGCACTGGCTGCAGTGAGCCCTGCATTGGCCAGCAGCACGTTGACTGCCTCCGAGAGCGGGTTGTGGCTGTGCGGCAGCTGCACACCTGCAGAACAAACAGCACACAAACACGTGCAGTGTGTTATATTCATAGGTGTTTTGCGCCTGCTACTAAAGCGCTGGATGCAGTGAGCCCTGCATTGGCCAGCAGCACGTTGACTGCCTCTGACAGAGGGTTGTGGCTGTGCGGCAGCTGCACAACTGCGCGGCAACGGCACACAAACAACACATAACAAGAGGCGCAAGGGAGTTGAGCGCGGCCATTTGGGGAGTGTTGAATGCAGACGCGTCAAGGGTTGGGCTGTGTGGCAGCTGCACGCCTGCACAGCAACGGCACACAA
Organism: Tetradesmus obliquus; assembly: GCA_030272155.1. Taxonomy (NCBI): domain Eukaryota; kingdom Viridiplantae; phylum Chlorophyta; class Chlorophyceae; order Sphaeropleales; family Scenedesmaceae; genus Tetradesmus; species Tetradesmus obliquus. Next base: position 4,233,776 of record CP126202.1, read on the forward strand.
ACAACGGAACTTGGTGTTGAACGCAAACATGTGCAGTGTGTTGATTGCTGTTGCGTTGGTGCTTGTCTGTGTTGCTTCCAGCTCAAAAACGTTGGCACCCTGCAGTGCAGCGCAGCTGCGTCCCTGTCCACAGCTGCTGCAGCTGCAGCTAGCAGCTGGGATCCTAGGTGCATGCATGCGCGCCTGCCCCTACAGTGCTCACCTGCTTCTGAGGCCGTACAGCGCAGCTGTGTTTCTGGCCAGAGCTTGACGCTGCCCGTCTTCGCCCGTGGTCACCAGCAGGTGCCCGCAGCCCACCCACTGCTGTTGAGGAGCGGCAGGACAGCTGCGTCTCCAGCCTCACACATGCAACACTAGATTTCACGGAATTCCCACTCACCTGTTTCACGGCTGAGTATCACATCTGCATTGCATCTGCATTGTGTACTGGCTCAGCTCACCTGCTTCTGAAGCCGTGCAGCGCAGCTGTGTTTCCGGCCACAGCTTGACGCTGCCCGTCTTGCCCGTGGTCACCAGCAGGTGCCCGCAGCCCACCATGGCCTGCAGGCCCAGCCGGTGCACCTGGCGCAGCAGCAGCAGCAGTGGCAGCAGCAGATGGTTTTGGTCAGCTAGAAGCCAGCAGAAGCTTGAAGAGGTGATGTGTGTATGCGGGGTATGAGCAGCTGTCTAACAGGGTCACTGCACAGCTTTTGTGCACACAGAGTTTGCTGAAGGCTCGATGTGCCATGTTACTGCAAGAGCAATTTGACAAGCAGGCACGGTCCAAAAGCATCTACTGCTCAATTCGTGGTGCATGCATCAAAACTTTGGCAGAATCCCACCTGCAGGCTGAAGGTGGTGGGGTTCCAAGTGGACACATTGGCGTCATCGCGTGGAGCCAGGCGCGCCCGCGGGTCCAGCTTCCGCATGTACACCTTGCCGTTGGCGTGCCCTACTGCCAAAATCCCCAGCTCTTCGAGCACCACCACGCTGCGCACTGCACGCTTGGGGCCGCCTTTTGCAGGGCCCACCAGCAGCACCGGGCGCAGGCTGTCGTCAGAGGTGTCCCACATGATCACAGCGCCGTTGCTGTGGCCGGTGATGAGCTGCCGCTCGCTGCAGGCGCGCGGCGTGCCTGCAGGTTAAGGCAGTTACATGACATAGTATTAACGGGTTAGTGAAGGGCTGCAGGCTGTCACCAGATGTGTCCCACATGATCACACCACCACTGCTGTGGCCCGTGATCAGTTGCCGCTCGCTGCAGGCGCGCGGCGTGCCTGCCTGCAGATAGCAACAATCACATCACATAGTGTTGGTGGGAGGCTGCAGGATGTCATCACACGTGTCCGACATGATCACAGCACCATTGCTGTGGCCGTGACGAGCTGACGTTCGGTGCAGGCGCGCGGCGTTCCTGCACAATGTGACGGATACATGTACGACTGCAACATGTTAGTGGGGGGTTGCAGGCTGTCATCAGACAAATCACGTTATCCTACCGCCGTTGCTGTGGCCTGTGATCAGCTGCCGCTCGCTGCAGGCGCACAGCGTGCCTGCTCACGTGACTGTTACATGTTGACGGTTACATGTTGACGTCAACTGACACTAGAACTAACATGTCACCTAAGAAAACTACAACATGAACAGCCCCATGCAAGGCCAGCACTTCAGAACAAGACGATACTGCACAACTTGCGCCGACCTGCTGCGCCGCTGCTGAGGATGGTGCTGCCGCCAGCGCTGCTGAGGCTGCCGTCCCGCTGCCTGCCGCTGCTGCCATCCCAGGCTGAACGGCAGCGACGTGGCAGGCGCCAGGCTGCTGCCACAGCATGCATTCTGATGTCAAGCAATCTAGTGCCAACATGTCTCGATGCCCGCAAAGTACCAATGCCACCCGTACTAATAGCATTGCTGAACACCCCATGGTGAATAACAACGCATGGTGCCCAAACCTTACCTGCCGTGCCACCGCTGAGGATGGTGCTGCCTCCCGCGCTGCTGAGGCTGCCGTCCCGCTGCCGCCCGCTGCTGCCGTCCCAAGCTGACGGCAGCGAGGTAGCAGGCGCCAGGCTGCTGCCGCGCCGCAGAGGGCCGCTGCCAGCCCAGTACACTACGCTCATGGCGGTGGTGGGATGCCTGCAGGCATGGTTCAACACACACACACACACACTTGTTTTTGCTGTTGCCTTTTGAGATATGAGGAAGGGGCCCGCTGCCAGCCCAGTACACTACACTCATGGCAGTGGTGGGGTGCCTGCAGACAACAACAATTTGTTCTGTTAGATCAAAGTACGATGACCGATACAAACTGCCAGGCTGCTGCCGCGCCGCAGAGGGCCGCTGCCAGCCCAGTACACTACGCGCATCGCGGTGGTGGGATGCCTGCAGACAATTTGTTCTGTTGAATCAGAGTACGATGACCGCAACAACGTGCCAGGCTGCTGCCACGCCGCAGAGGGCCGCTGCCAGCCCAGTACACTACGCTCATGGCAGTGGTGGGATGCCTGCAAACAACATCAATTTGTTCTGTTAGATCAAAGTACAATGACCGCAACAACGTGCCAGGCTGCTGCCATGTTGCAGAGGGCCGCTGCCAGCCCAGTACACTACGCGCATGGCGGTGGTGGGATGCCTGCAGAGAACATTGACACCATCATTTTGCTATGTCATGTCATACTGAGGGACACTGACGGTGCAACAATGTGCACAAGACGCTCCACAACACCCCGGAAAATGATTCCACGCAACACAGAGTGTACATCTGTCAGTTGCCAATTTACATACAGATGCGACAACGCCCATGCGTCAAGAGCTGTCAACAGCAGCAACACAACAGCATCAGCATCACATGTCACAGCATGATAACAGCAGCGCCACGACCCACCTGCACCAGCGCATTGACCGCATGCTGATCGTCCGCAGCAGCTCCCAACACCAGCAGCGCAGCACTGGGCCCGCTGTACAGCTGCCAACCGCCAAGCAGAAACCTTATCAACGCACGATTGCAACCATCTGCAATAGCAACAGCAACACAACCGCAGCAGCAGCAGCATAGCCACAAAGCCATTACAACAGCACCATACACCCACCTGCACCAGCGCGTTGACCGCTTGCTGATTGTCCGCAGCAGCTCAAACCTGCTGCTGTCCCACACCAGCAGGGCAGCACTGGCTCCGCTGCTGCCGCCTGCTGTGTACGCCCGCCCCGCAGAAATGACAATGCAGCTGACTGGGCCTGCGTGCACACAGGTGTCTTTGACTCTGCTGGAGCCAGGGGCTTGGCTGCCCAAGCAGCTTTGCAGGAGGTCCATGCCAGTCAAGTGGCCTGCCTCAGCATGCCCTGCCAAAGAGTGGCAGTCAGCAGGCCTGCGCAGTCAAAATGGGGCAGCAGAGCAGCAGAACAGCAGTGGGCACTTTCAGGTTTGCACGAGGTCCATGCCAGTCAAGTGGCCTGCTTCAACATGTCCTGCCAGAGGGTGGCAGTCAACAGGCCTGCGCGGTCAAACACATGAAGTAGCAGGGCAGCAAAGAGGCGCGATGCGGTGCATAACCACATGCTGTGTTGATGAGGGCACTGAGCGACAGCTGCAGTGTGTGAGCTGTATTGCACAAACAAGCAAACCTGTGATGCGGCAGCTAGCAGGACTGCAGGCATCTTCATGCATGTCAACAACAAACGCTGGCACGCACTGGCCAAGCTGCTGCAGCAAGCACAGTGCAAACCAGCCGGCACGAGCAGCCGCATTCCTGCGCACTCAGCGCATGCAATCATACAACCTGGACGCAAAAACACTCACGCGCAGGAGTGCTGCAGCCGCTGCCGCCGCTTGTGCCTGCTGGTGCTGGTACTGCTGCTGATCGTGTGCACGTGTGTGCTGCTGGACACGGCCATGGGTTGGCTGCTGCTGGCGGTGCTGCCGCCGCTGTCAATGCTGCGGGCTGTGGGCGAATGTGCATCGTACCCCAGCAGGTGCCGCACTATCTCCAGCTTGCCAAAGCCGTCGCCAGCTTGGTTGAACCTGAGCGGAAGCAGCAGCAGCAGCAGAATAATGCATCTGTCATGCGAGTGTGCATCGTAGCAGAGCAGGTGCCGCACTATCTCAAGCTTGCCAAAGCCGTCACCAGCCTGGTTGAACCTGCAAGCAGCAGCAGGAAGAAAGCAGGGCCATTGTCATACGCCCAGAAAGACACAAGCTGCAAGCAGGCATCAGCAGGTGCCACACAACCTCCAGCTTGCCAAGGCCGTCACCAGTCTGGTGACCCCTGCACCCGGCAGCAACAATGGGATGGAACACGTGCCGTATGCTGAGACAGGCAACATATCTCAAAACTGCCACATGTTGGCAACAGCACAATGCGCACGTGGATTGTGTTCCCCATTATAGTTCCAAACAAACCACTAGCACCTGGACTACCAGCGTGCTTATGAGAATGCACAGCCACATGCAAAGCAGCGCCAGCAGCAGCAGCAGCAGCAGCAGCAGCAGCAGCGGCCGCACCTGACCACCACCACCTCTCCAGCAGCAGTGCCCGCCCAGCAGTAGCCAGTGTCGAGGTCCAGCGCGAGTGCAGTACTTTGCATACGCCCCGTGCAAGCCCCGCTGTGTTCAGGATGTCTTCCCCAATATGATTTCAAACAAAACCACCAGCGTCTTCACTACCGGCGTGCCTATGAACATGCACAGCCACATAATAGTTAGCAGCAGCAGCAGTAGCGGCCGCACCTGACCACCACCACTTCGCCAGCAGCAGTGCCTGCCCAGCAGTAGCCAGTGTCGGGGTCCAGCGCGAGAGCAGTGACGCTGCTGTCAGCGATGCGTGCCGGCGTGCCAGCTGCCTTGGCCTGATCTAAGCTCCAGATGCGCACCGTGCCATCAACATGGCCCGACCAGATGTAGCCTGCACAGTGTCCAACAGTGAGATGAATCTGAATGCGTATGACGCGGCCCCAATCACGACATGACTCGACTCAGAATATATATGCGAGCGTGTCGCAGAGCGTACGTGTGAGCATGCGTGCGCTGGCAGTAGCCAATGACACCAGCCATACATGCTTGCAGCATCAGCATTGCACGCATCAACTTCTGCATCACCGAGGAAGGATGTGAAATCACGCAACACCGAGTGCTGTCACTAATGTATGTGTCCAGCAAAGCTCACCTCTGCTGTCATGCGCCATGCACTGCAGGTACTCCCCAGCACCATCAACCACCGTCGTCACCTGCACGCAGCACACAGTCGGCAAGCGGCATCCGCACACTCAGCAAGGCACGTAGCAGCTGCGCACTATCGCCACACACAGCATGCGAACAATCGCCACACACAGCATGCGGACAATCGCCACACACAGCATGCGGACAATCGCCACACACAGCATGCGGACAATCGCCACACACAGCATGCGGACAATCGCCACACACAGCATTTGCATGCGCACTATCGCCACACACAGCATGCGCAAGGCTCAGCCAGCACCGCACTTGATGCTCAGCAAACTGACACATTGCTGCACACAAGATGTGACCCCGCCTGTCCATATGCATAGCAATGTAAAGCCAAAACCTTGAGCTCTCACGCATGCTTTCCACCATGACCCGGACCGCCGCACTCACACCCTGTAACTGTGTACGCAGTCCAGTACATCATCTTACCTGGCTGCTGAGGTTGACCAGCTTTATGTTGCGGTGTGCCGCCCAGGCCACCGCGCCGTCACGGCCCTCCCCATCCTCATCAGGAACGGCCACACAAAACAACCCGCTGCCTGTGCATATGATAGCCATGAACACCCAGCAGCTTGCAAATACACGCCGTTTCGCTTTCAGCAGGCGGCCAAACCGCCAGAACACACCCTGTTCCTTCAAAACACACTAAACACTGCTTCATCAGACTCACCTGGCTGCTGAGGTTTACCAGCTTTATGTTGCGGTGTGCCGCCCAGGCCACCACGCCGTCGTGGCCCTCCCCATCCTCATCAGGAAAGGCCAGCAGCGCCTGCACCTTGTGCTGGCTGGCCAGGCGCAGGCTGTGCCTGCAGTACCACAATCATGACAAGCGAATAACAAAAGCAGGTAAGAGCATGTTGAGCAGCCTGCACCTTGTGCTGGCTGGCCAGGCGCAGGCTGTGCCTGCAGGGCGACCACAAAACAACCATGCAACGATGCACCAATCAGAACCCTGCAATTTTCTCGAGGCAGATGGCAGGGCCAGATGCAGAAGAACGTCCGGGCTGCTAAAGCTGCTGCCAGTATTATTAGCGCCCCGCCGTAACAGCTCCGCCTGCCTTGCCAGTCTAATGCACACAACACATATGCCGCCAGCAGGCCCCTCTGCTGCACGTGTTCAGGTGCTGGTTTCACCGCTGGCACACGTGCTGCTGCTGCTGCTGCTGCTGTTGCGTGGCCGCACCGTGCAAATGCGTTACCCGTCTTCACGCTGCTGCTGGCTGCCGGGCCCTGCATGACCACCTCCCGCTTGATGCTGTTTTCTGGGTCGATCAGGTCCCACGTCTGCACAGCAGCAGCAGCACAAAACAATGAGGAGTCAGTTTGAAAAGTAGGCCTGTGTGCCGTGATGCCCTGTACCTTCAATTCTAGCTTAATGCTGTTCTCGGGGTCGATCAGGTCCCACGTCTGCACGGCAGCAGCGGCAGCAGCAGTCATAGGAGCAGTGCACCATGTTTTATGGCTGGTTGACCCCCCTCACAACCACGCAAGCGAACGTCAGATATCTGCTGCATTGCCAGCATCGCGCCGCGAGTGCAGCCATCCAGTGCCGCTACGCTGCTAGCCAGCAAACCTAGCCATGCCAGCATCACCAGCCAGCAACTGTCAAGCCACAATGCCAGGTTCACCTTGTTGGTGATTGCCTGCAGCTCCCGTATGCACGCATCGAACTTGACTCTACATCATATTTGCCCTCCAGCCGCAGCAAGCTGCACAGCAGCCGGTCATGGCCATACTTGCCAAGCTATCAACATGCCACAGCTGCTGCTGCCCACCACAAAGCTGCAGCGATCCAGCGCAGCAACGCAGCCAGCCAAACAGCGCACAGCCATGCTGCACAGCAACATCTGCCGCAACAATCCTCACCTTGTTAGTGATCGCCTGCAGCTCCCGTATGCATGCATCAAACTTGGCCTCAACATCACCTTTGCCCTCCAGCCGCAGCAAGCTGCCCAGCAGCCGCTCATGCCCGCACTTGCCACACTCTCAACAGGCCACGCCTGCTGCTGCTGTTGCAGCTGCTGCTGCTGCTGCTGCCTTATCAATGACACGCAACAGCTGCAGCCGTCCGGCCGGCACCCCAGACAGCCAGCCAGCCAGCCAAACAGCTGCACAGCAAAAACCCCGTCCCCACCTTGTTGATGACTGCCTGCAGCTCCCGTATGCAAACATCAAACTTGGCCTCAACATCACCTTTGCCCTCCAGCCGCAGCAAGCTGCCCAGCAGCCGCTCATGGCCGTACTTGCCCCACTACCAAATCCACAGCTGCTGCTGCCTTACCCACATCACACAGAAGCTGCAGCCATCCAGCCCTGCAACACAGCCAGCCAGCCAGCCAGCCAGCCAGCCAGCCAGCCACGCTGCACAGCTACATCTGCTGCATCAATCCCTACCTTGTTAGTGATCGCCTGCAGCTCCCTTATGCACGCATCGAACTTGGCCTCAACATCATCTTTGCCCTCCAGCCGCAGCAAGCTGCCCAGCAGCCGCTCATGGCCGTACTTGCCATACTTTCAACAAGCCACAGCTGCTGCTGCTGCTGCCGCCGTATCAACGACACACAACAGCTGCAGCCATCCAGCCTGGCACCCCAGACAGCCAGCCAGCCAGCCAAACAGCTGCACAGCAAACCCCCAGTCCTCACCTTGTTGGTGATCGCCTGCAGCTCCCGTATGCAAACATCAAACTTGGCCTCAACATCACCTTTGCCCTCCAGCCGCAGCAAGCTGCCCAGCAGCCGCTCATGGCCGTACTTGCCCCACTACCAAATCCACAGCTGCTGCTGCCTTACCCACATCACACAGAAGCTGCAGCCATCCAGCCCTGCAACACAGCCAGCCAGCCAGCCAGCCAGCCAGCCACGATGCACAGCTACATCTGCTGCATCAATCCCCACCTTGTTAGTGATCGCCTGCAGCTCCCGTATGCAGGCGTCAAACTTGGCCTCAACATCATCTTTGCCCTCCAGCCGCAGCAAGCTGCCCAGCAGCCGGTCATGGCATACTTGCCAAGCTATCAACATGCCACAGCTGCTGCTGCCCTACCACAAAGCTGCAGCGATCCAGCCCAGCAACGCAGCCAGCCAAACAGCTCACAGCCACGCTGCACAGCAACATCTGCCGCATCAATCCCCACCTTGTTGGTGATTGCCTGCAGCTCCCGTATGCAGGCATCAAACTTGGCCTCAACATCATCTGTGCCCTCCAGCCGCAGCAGGCTGACCAGCAGCCGCTCATGGCCGTACTTGCCATACTTTCAACAAGCCACAGCTGCTGCTGCTGCTGCCGCCGTATCAACGACACACAACAGCTGCAGCCATCCAGCCTGGCACCCCAGACAGACAGACAGCCAGCCAAACAGCTGCACAGCAAACCCCCAGTCCTCACCTTATTGGTGATTGCCTGCAGCTCCCGTATGCAGGCATCAAACTTGGCTTCAACATCATCTTTGCCCTCCAGCCGCAGCAGGCTGCCCAGCAGCCGCTCATGGCCATACTTGCGCACCAGTGCGTCAGCAGCCAGCAGCCGCGACTGCGCCTCGCTGGCCAGGTGCTGCAAGCCTAGCTCGCTGCCGCTGGGCTTATAGGAGGACGACAGTGCCTGCAGCAGCCGCGCAGAGGACAAGGTAAGCAGTTTGGTACCTGTGATTGCACGACTCTGCAGCCAGTGCTAACGCTGCAACGATGACACAGCCCCTAATAATCGGCGAGCCAGCTGTACGATCCCTTTGACAAAAAGCAAGCATTTGCACGGCACAGTCCCCCTTTCCTGTCACCCTCTCACCTCCTGCAATGCCAGGCTTGCTGCGATTGCTGCGCCCAGCAGGTTGCTGCACTTCTCCCGAAAGCTGCGCGCGCTGTTCACCTCAGGTGATAGCCCCTTCACAAGGGCTAGACAGTCACCCACAGTTCTGGCTGCCCGCTGAAAGCGGCCACCCAGCTCCGGTGACGGCGGCAAGCCTGCTGCTGCTGCTGCTGCCGCTGCCGCAGTTGTTGCTGCAGCTGCTGCATAGCTGTAGCCGAGCGTGTGGCCAGGGCCGCTGCTGTTGCTGCTGCTGCCATTGCCGAGCGTGCCTGCTCAGGCAGCAAGGTGCGCAGCACAACCAACAATGCAGGTTCAATGATGAGTGTCCGGATGAGGATGCGGGGTGGTGGCGGTGTGGGTGTAAGCACGTGACGCACACTGTGCGCATGTGCATTCCAGTGCATCTGGTGAACTACAATCACTGTGCACATAGAGCACCTGGCAGTACAGTGCCAAACACTTTAAATGCCACACCATGCTGCTGTTGTGTGCTGGTGATGCTGTAAAACCAGCAGACGCCTTCAAGTGCAGCACTGTTCAGAAGCACATTGCCAAGCAGCAGTCGCCAACCCATGCACGGCCTGCTGTTTCGGTGAGCTGCGCAAGGTGCTAAGCTGAACAGGGTGATGACGCTGCTGCTGCAGTTTGTTGGCAGTGTGCAAGCTTGCACTGCTGCCGTTGAGTTAAGTAAGGTGCATTTGCTGTTGCAGGGCTGTGTGTGTATCATTTGACAACTCACTGCCAAGTCGTGGCAGAGACTGGCTCCTGAACTGGCTGACGGGTGGGCGAGGGGCAGGCGCGCGCTGCTGCTGTGACTCCCTTCTCTGCTGCTGTTGCTGCTCATCCATGCCTTGGGACAGGTGGCCTATTGCTGATGTTGCAGCTGAGCGTGCTAGAGGCTCAGCTGCGCTGCAGTCCACCTGGCACAAGCACAGGGCACCAGCAGCAGGAAACAGATGCTCAGCAAGATGCCTGCTCTGCAACAGGCAGCGTTGCAGGCCGGCACTGTAGCGTGCAGTATACCCAGGCCTGCGTTCTTAGCGGCTTGGAGGCTGCAGCATCGTGTCATTTTGTTCAACGAGGCAGGAGACAGCTGTGCACAAGCTGCGGGGGCTAAGGATCGTCCGCAACACACGTAGCAGCACATCAACGTTTTATATAGACACGTTTAATGCATAAATACGGCCTGCCAGCCCACCTAGTTGGTGCGGGGTCCGCATCCCTCCCTGAGAGAGTGATGTCCAACAAGTCCCACGAACGCTCCGATGTACACAAGTTTACGACTGATCGAAGTCGTTCTTTGTAACCCACAACATGATGCAACGGGATTGAACGACACCTAGAGGAAGGTTGGGAGCACTCAGCTCGACGTTGTCTCGTGCGCAGCTGCTTGGCCTGCCAGCCACGAGCAGAACTGATTAGCATGTACGGAGGGTTGATTTCGCGAGTTTTGCTGTTGGTGTGCTGCTGTGTCAGTGACTGTCACCCAGCTTTTTTTGAAAGTGGGAACGGTAGGCCGGTTGCGCACCCAAAATCCTTGACGTTTGTCCAACGCATACGAAGGTGGAGCACTGCACATCAGGTGCAACCATGAACAACAACGAGAGTCCCTAGCAAACTGCTTGAGCGCCTTGCAAGGCCACTTCCACTGCATACCGTCTGATACTTGATGTAATTTCATGTTAAAAACATTGGAAGGAAGGGCGTACTCCATGACGGACGGACAGGCTGATGCAGTAGCTATGGAGGGAGACCAGGAGACCGGAGCACCCGCACAGCAAACTAGCCTAAGGTACCTCCGCCTACAAAATGGCTTTAGGAACATGCTCAAGTCAGGAATGGACCGGCTGGATGAACAGGTGGGAAGTTCAGATGGCGTGGCATGCTCTGTGTGCTGTAGTTGTGCTGCTCTGTCAGGATGCTGTGCAACCCATCACGTTTGCTCATCATGGTCTTTCCCCATCTACACAGACCTTCATGGAGCGCTTCAAAGACCACCCTAATCCAGGCCAGCTGCAGCCACTTTGGAGAATCTTGAAAAAGGTACAGCAGAGACATCTGACAGGTTCTGTGCATGTGCATTTGTACAGAGCTGGCACAAGCAGGCCGCTTTGTATACATAGAGATTTGTGCTGCGCAGGGCATTTGGGTTTGCTGGCCTACAGTGTGATGTTTGCAGTAATGCAAAACAGGCAACAGCAAAGGGCCATGGAACCACAGCAACTCTTTCACCTGCACTTGTGCCAACTTGCCTCTGGCCACTCGGAGGATTGTTGCATAATGATGACCTGCTCGTGCCACATAAATGTGTGCAGAGCACTCACCTCACCCCTTTGAATCATGAACAACTCTCCCTTTTGCAAGCCAAGTAAACTTCATGCTGCTGTGGATGATGGCCATCATGTCTGCAACTGCCCTGCAGCAATGTGAGGTCATTCTGCAGGTGGCTGCGGCAGAAGCGGAGGCTGCCTGTGACGAAGTAGGCGTGCAGCAGCAGCTGCAGGAGCTGGAGTCGCTCATTCTGCAGCGAGGCCTCATGGGCACAGACAGGTAACATCAGTGCTCAGGGACACGTACAGCAGCCTGATGCTGCCATACAAACCAACAACAGTAGGGCACCAGAGTGCACGTGCACTGCAAGCACGTTCTTAGTGATACATTAAACAACCACAACAAACCTCAGTATATGCATCCCACGTGATGGACTCCCTGCTGCGTTTGCTGCTTTTGCAAATGCGCGGTGAACTGCAGAGCAGGTGTGAAGTGCCCACATCTGCGAGCTGGCACGCCATTGATCACAACTGCTGGGTATGCAATATGCATGGTCTTACCAGCTGCTCTGTGCTGCTGTGTTGCTCCTTGCAACAGTTCTGCGGAGGCCACCGCTGCGCTGCCCTCAGCAGCAGAGGCAGCTGCCAGGGTGGCTGCCATGCAGGCGGAGAAGCAGCTGCTGCAGCAGCAGCTGCAGGAGGTGCGCCGCGACACCACTGTCTATTCATTATGCAGTCAGGTGCTAGAAGCGCCCTCATCAGTCCTATGCACACGCACTGCATGGCCACAGCAGAGAATATGCCAACTCGGTGCAACAACAGCGTGCGCTGCCGTGCAACAGCACCAGCAGCCAGAACACAGCTCAATTTCAGCATCCTTACATTCAGCCACCGACCAGCAGCATGTACAGCTGACAACTTGCTGGTTTGTTCCTTCCTTGCATGTGGTCGTGTTGTCGTTGCCACTGCAGCTGCAGCAGCAGCGAGCTGCAGTTGTCGCGGAGCTGCAGGCGCGGCAGGCAGCTGCTGATGATGTGCTGCGGCAGTTCGACAAAGACATCGCTGAGCCAGTTGACAAGGTGAGAGACAGCAGCAGCATTTTGCTTGTGAGTAGTTTGCTGCATATCACGCACAGGCTGCAGGTGAAGCAGCCTGCAAGCTGCATGATTGTCATTCAGTAACACCTGCAGTCAGTGGCATGCTGGCAGCTGCCGTTGCTGGTTGTACTGTCTGACTGGCACAGCAAGGTGGTTTAGCTGCGAAGCAATCATGTTGTTTTGGTGTGCCTTACAGAACATTGTGTTGTGTTTCTTTGCAGCAGGTGTACACGGCGACAAAGCAGTGGGTGCAGACGGCACGCGATGGCATCTTGCAGGAGCTGGATGCTATGCAGCCGTAGCCGGCTGTGCAGCAACCACGATGATGCAGTGGGTGCAGACAGCACATGAACCTGTTACATGACGGTCATTTTGACGAGTTTGACGCTGCAGTGGGATGAGCAGCAATTGCCATGATGCTGTGGGTACGGTCTGTTGTGGTTACAGGTGGCACATGATGGCAACCAGCAGAAGCTGGATGCCATGTAGCTGTTGCGTGGTGTGCAGCAATCAGCACATTACTCCAGTGCTGCTTGCATGCAAGATTGCATATGCGGCGTCTGATGAAGTGGCACGTTTATGAGTTGGATGTTGTGCAGTCGCAGCATTGCAGCCAGCACCATGGCTTCATGTGCCTGCGACTTTACATTGACTAGATGCAAGTCCAGTGCTGTAGCTTTGCCACTGGCATGCTCTGGATGAGCAGTGAATTCATGACAGGGGTTATGACTCATAACTTGTGAGGCATTATGTAATGTGTATGGCTTTAAAAATCAGTCTGGAGCCTTTTAGCCACTGCAAAACAGCAATCTTCAGGGCAATATTCTTTGCAGGCTTGCAAGCTCCACGTTGTTGACTCAGGTCAATCGTCATGCGCAGCGCAAAGTGGGCACCAGGATGCATGCCAAACACTCTGTACGTTTACTACTTTGGTAACTGGTAACTGGTATACAGGATGAACACGGTCCGAATCCTGATTCGTGCGGTTGCCATACAGCCATGCCTGGGTGGGGTGGCTGCAGTTGACAAGACGCAGCCGTCGATGAAAGCAGGTACAGCACAGTTCAAAGAACTGCTGTCTGAGACGGTCGTGCAAGTTGTTTCTGGCGCTGCAGCAGCTGAGCTGCCAGCAGCTTCACATGGCGCTGCACGTCGTGCCGCATCCGATTCCACCTGACTCTGCTGCAGCAGCCGTACGCCAGTGGCTTGTCTCAACATCGGCGCTTCCTGTACAGTCGGTTGCGGCAGGCTCCATCTCCAGTGGACAACTTGCAGCCAGAGGGCCGGCAGTCATGCACGGTGGAAATGCAACGCACTTCAAGGGGAAACGGCGTGGCAAAGCAGCATTACATGCGACAATAGACTGTGCAACCTGCGGAGCTCGGCTGCCTGTGACATGCTGTGTCTCTGTGTACGTCACTGGTGAAGAGCACAGAATGGCAAAGGCCTCGCCGTTACTCACATGACCGAGTGTTTCAGCTGCTTTTTCAGCTACATTTATCCCGGCATCGTCCAGTGTTACTTGGTTTAGGGCTCGGAGTTTGAACCTTGTAACACGTGCGTGACGCATAATGTGTTGAGCTAATCAACTCGCCTGCCACTTGTCAGGCGTGTGTTCCTGTCGTAGCTTTCTGAAAGGGCAGCCGGGGCTGTGCTAGACCTGCAAGAGAGTTTGAGCACTGCGAGCACTGCGAAAGCTTCTGATTCGGCAGAGCAACGAACAGCAGCAGCAGCGCTTCGTTGTTAATCAAATCTCATTTAGTAACTGGATACAATGAGCCATCAGCAGTTCAGCCAACTGCAGGGCCGGCTCACCCAACCTGCCAGGCCCATGCACGGAGGGCTGGGTGGGCAGCTGCAGAGCACGATGCCTATGAGGGGACTCACAGGCTCTCTGGGAGGCATGGGCACCCAGGCTCTTGCATCAGGCCTGGAAGAGCTTAAGCGCACAGCAGGTGTGGACGCGCTTACAGGCAGCAGCAGCTCTGCGCCAGCACAGCAGCGGCGCAGCAGCAGGGGTTTCTTTTGTCGACAGAACTGCCTTGTCCCCCGCTTGACATCAGTGACAAAACTGGCTCATGACCAGCTTGAAGTACTGTGTGAGACTCTGTGGCTGCGGCATGGGGTGCCGGCTTGAGTTGGTAGCACCGCTATTGACAGCCTGGTGTTGTTGGTGCTGCTGTCGCTGCAGACAACTGGATGCAGGACCAGCAGGCAACACATCAGCGCAATGAAGTTATGGTGGGTATCAAATGCTTTGGCAGCAGCGATATGCCTGTGTGGTGCACATGCGCTGTTGTGTAAGATACGTGTTGGTGCTGCTGCTGGCAGCATTCTTACAGTGTCAGCCTACAAGCAGCCGTGTGTTTCTCCTGCAAGCATCTGACAGCATCAGCATGGTGTTTGTCATGTTATGGCAGCCCTCTCACGCGCCTGTGGCTGCTGCCGCCCTGCCGCTGCAATCCTGCAGAGCACCAAGCTCAAGGAGCAGGAGAAGACAAACAAGACTTTGCAAAAGGAGAAGGAGCAGCTGCAGTCAGAAGTGCGAGACCTCAAGGCACGCATCAAGGAGGGTGAGTGGTGGAAATGACAGTTTCATTGGTTCCTGCAAGCATGTTTCTCCAGCCTGCATCACTGCTGCACTGGTTGTGTGGCAGCTGTGCCGTCCTGCAAGCAACGCTGCTGACTTTGCTGTCCTGCAAGCGATGCTGCTGCCTTGGTTGTCCTGCAAGCATACCTGATGCTAACACTGCCGGCGCTGCTGTGAATGCTGCACATACTCTTTCCTGCAAGCTTCAACTGTGACTTTCTGCAACAAATGTTCCTGCAGAGGCCCAGATTGTCAGCACCTTCATGGAAAAGCTGCACTTCGTCGAGTGCCTGGCCAACTCTCTGGCACAGTCGGCTGGCGACACAGAACAGAAGGTCAAGGACTGTGAGTGTATCTGCAGCAGCCTGTTTTCCTTGCAAGCAGCACGCTTACGCAGACCTGTGGCAAGCATGTCTGAGTGACCGCAGCGCTTGAAAGCTGTTTGCTGCTTGTAGTGCTGGGTTCCTGCAAGCACAGCAGCACAGATGACATTCCTGCAGACGTTTCCTGCAAGCTCACTTGCCCCAAGCTATCATATGCTGCATGCACTGCACTGACTTGGCATGTGCCGGGCCTTAGATCTGCTAGTGCTCTGCTAATCTTGGCCCGTCACCTGCTTGCTGCAGTTGAGGGTGAGACAACAAGGCTGGCGGGCATCGTCAACAACCAAGGGCGCATGATGATTGTAAGTCTGCAGTCACTGCATATTCACATGCTGTACCTCAGCAAGCAGCCTGTTGACGTTGCTGGCTATGCAGCATGACTGTTGGGGGAATTAGCAGCTGCGCTGAAGCTTGTGTGAGCTTGGGGGCTGTAGCTGGCTGTTGTTGTGCTGCAATTTTTCTGTTGTTGTCTGTTCTGTTGGGGCTGTCCCCAGAACATCCGAGTGTGCCAATTCAGCCTGACAGTTTTGTGCCAGAAGATGACACGCTACATGCTGTTGAACCTAGCTCATGAGCGCGTCACGCGCAGTAGGGTAGTTGTACTGTCCATTTGCTGCCAACTGCTGGACCTTGCCTTAGAAGCTGCTGCCCGACCCTTCTGGCTATTGATTTGCGACAACATGCTATCTGTTGGTGTGGTTTGCACTTAGAGCAAGCTGCCGGTGAGGTGGGGTGCCGTTGCGCACCGCAGTAAGACGTCTCTGGATATAACATGAGAGACTTGGTGCTCAAGGGTGTGCAGTGTGTTTTACGGTGCTCACTCTCCTTTTTCTGGTCTCAGACCTGTGTTCAACCTGTTGTGGCTCATACCATCCAAGATGGTGCCAGGACCCACATGTAACTATCCTCTCTCAATATTTCCAGCAAGTCTCGTCGAGTAAGTGGCAGCCCTGTTGATATGTCTTCTCTTGTATTTTGGTATTCACACTGCATATCACTGCTGCTGTGCTGTAGGGTGCCAGCGGCAAGATGGAAGACCTGCGTCAGAAGTATCAAGAGGCAGAGCAGCAAAGAGCTCAAGGTGGGTCTCGCAGCTGCCCCTGCAGGGGCTGTTATGTTTGAATGTAAATCATGCATTGTGCAGAGTGAAGCGAAACGTTCCTGCAGGGCATACATAGTCGCATCTACTGGCATGTTGCAGGGCCGGTACTGTTGGGCGTAGTGTAGTGTTATGCTGCGGGCGGCAAGTGTGGTTGGCCTTGAGCAGCAACACATTGGCTGCAAGCCGCTTTGCTTGTCACCCGGACATCACAGTGCAGCGCATGGCTTACTACTCATCTGCTTACTCATCTGCCTGACGCTACGCTGTACAACCACAACTGTTCCCTTGCACCTGGCACATGGTGGGTTACCTATCTGCAGCCTGCTCTACGGCTGCCAGTTTGGAGGCCCAGCTTGCTGAGGCCATGCACAACCTGAGCTGCACACAGCAAGAGCTGTCCAAGGCCCTCAGTGAATATGTGAGTATGTGCTGTGCGGTATGTGATCTGCATAGCAAACAACATCCCAAGATTGTCTGTACATCCATGCACCAGCTTTCTTTGCTGCTGTGACACTCATTGCTTTGTAGATGTACTTCCCACGTCACCATACCCTGCTGCTGTCATTGTCGTTCAAGTTTATTAGTGATATGTCTAACATCGCCTGCTTGCGCCCATGTGCCATCACAACACCCCTTGCAGGACAACTACAAGAGCGAGACCACCACGGCCATCCAGACCCTCAAGAGTGACTACGCCACAGCCACCACCACCTGCAATCAGCTGACCCAACAGCTCGACAAACAGCAGGTTGACCAGCGTGCAGAGCTGGCAGCCCTGCAGGAGTTCCACGCTGCTAGCCTGAATGAGCAGCAGCTGGAGGCAGACGGCCTCAGGCAGCAGCTGCAGGCCGCGCAGGCCAGGGCGGCAACTGCAGAGGAGCAGCTTGCGGCACTCAAGGCAGCCTCCGAGGAAGACGCTGCCACCATCACCAAGCTTCAAGCCAACGTCGCAGGTGTGGCAGCACTGCTTGCAGTGCTGGCATGCTGTGTTACTGTTACAGACAGATCAGCTTGGCCAACTTCTGCTGCATGGTGCTTCCGGCAGCTGTTTATGTGTAAATGCTTGTGCAGGCAGGTCATGTTTACACATTGCTGGTTATGCTGCGCTGTGCCTGCGAGCATCACTGCCACTGCTAAAGACACCACCTTCATCTGTCCTCGCTGTGCTTGGTGTGCACTGCTGTCAACACCACCAATACAACCACAACCTGCACCACCAGAGCTGTCTGCTGCTCATGATGAGGACACCGCCAAGCTGTCTGAAGCATCCATGCGCCTGAAGCAGGCAACTGAGCAGGTGAGCGCTTGCGGCCTGAGCCGCTGTTTCCTTCTTCCTCGCGTCACCAATGCCTTTCCTGCAAGCCTTTGTAAATGCCATGTGCTTGTTTCAACAGCCTTGGCAGTTGAGTACATCAGGTAGTGCCTCAACAGTGCTAGTAGCATCCTCTGCTGCCAACACCGATACATCTGCTCTGTCACACACTGCAACTGCTGCAGCACGCCACCCTAACAGCCGACGTCGAGGATCTGCAGCAGCAGCTGACCGTGGCCACCACAACTGCACAGACACAGGCCGCAGAGGCTGCTGAGGCCCAGGCTGCGCTGGAGCAGCAACTCGCAGAGCTGAAGGCCAATGAGGTGCGCCTGTTGCAGGACTTCTTGCAGGGAATAGCTGCTTGCAGGACAGCCGCTGCTCAGCTACGGCTGTATTTAACTTGCCTGTTGCGCTGTTGTGAGTGGCATTGACAGTGGCGCAGACAGACTGCTATGCCAAGTGGCGTTCAGCTTTCCTACATTGCAGCATGTTGTGTGGGCTCTCCTGTGATACCATGTCACCAAGTTGTGTGCTGCTGCCAATTGCTGTGCAGGCCCAGATGACAGAGGCACAGGCCACTCTGCAGGGCGAGCTGACAACGCTGCAGGAGCAGCATGCAGCGCTGCAGGCATCAACAGAGACTGGCCAGGTGTGTGCATGCGCTGCGCTGGTGTCTGCTCAGCTTGCAGCAACATGGTGTTCACATTCAATGGCCTTGCTGCATGTTGATTGCTTGCTTAATGCATTGCCAATCCCCTGGATATGCTGACCTGGCAATGTAGGACATCCACAGCACTGCGACATCATGAGTGCTCCGTTGCGCCACTGTCGTGGCTGCTGCTGCCGGCAATCACCCACACATGTTCTGCTCACTTCTCTGCAATTGCAGACGGAGTTGGCAGACCTGCGCAGCCAGCTGGAGTCCACCCATGGCTCTGCAGACAAGGCCGCTGAGAAGGCTGCTGCGGACATTGAGAAGCTGAAGCAGCAGCTGCACAACCAGATGAAGGCCAACCAGAAGAACTCAGAGACAGCTGCCAGGGTGAGCGGTTGGCGGTTGGAGGCCAATTATGCTGTTTCTGCATGCCGTTGTGATGTGCCCGTACAGCATATGGTCCCCTCTCATGACGTGCCGTTGCCAACTCCGACCATGCGTTACTGGCATGGCTGACTGCCCAATCCTGCTGTAAGCAACATCATTCACTTACGCCGGCGCACTCACACGTTTACGTCTGTCTGCTGTGCTTTGCAGAGGATTGATGAGCTCAAGAAGTGCATGGATCAGGGCAAGCGGGTGAGCACAGAAGACAGGGTGTGTTGTGGGTACATGAATTGCATTTTTCCCTATAATTTGCACGCGGCTGTATGCAGCGATCTACTCACAGGTGTTCTGTTGGTGTGTCTGCTGACCTCGGCTTCATTCGAACGGTGTCACGCATTCATGTGCATTTGCTTGGATTCCCATCCTCCTTCAAGATGATGCAAGCTCACTCCAGTGTGCTCAATTGTCCTCTTGCAGGAACTGGAGGAGACAAAGAACCTGCTGCAGCAGCAGAAGACAGAGTCAGAGGCAGCTCTTGCAGCACTGAAGGAGCAGCACACTGCTGCACTGGCAGCACAGGCAGCCAGCACAGGCGACGAGGCATCCGCCAAGTTTGCCGCAGAGCTGGCGGCAGCATCAGCCGCCGCAGCCAAGCAGCTGGCAGACGCAGAGGAGGCAGCAGCCAAGTCACGCGCTGCAGCTGTGGCTGTTGTGCAGGCAACGGCTGAGAAGGAGCACCTGCAGCTCTCAGCGCTGCTGCAGGAGGCCACCAGCCAGCTGGACGCCCTCAAGCTGCAGCGGGGCGAGGAGGCCAAGCAACTGGAGAGGTGAGCCTCATCACCCACTGAGTGTTTCTGTCTGTCCAAGAATGAGCAGGCATGGGTTGCACAGATGCGCAATGCTAACCCAGCGATAATGGGGCGGTGCTCGCACAACTGCTTGCAGATGCCATTGCTGCAGTTCCGCTGCTGTGCATGCATGCTTGCTGTGCATTTCAACCAATGCTGCGCGTGATCACAGCGCCGGCACTCTGTATTGCCCGCTGTTACTGCTGCTGACCTGTCTCTGCCCTGCTCCCTGCTGTTGTGCTACCCTGCAGTGTGATGCAGCAGCTGGTTGAGCAAGAGGCAGCCATCAAGTCCATGCACGCTTCCACTGCTGATGCAGTGGCTGAGCTGAGGGAGAAGCTGGCGGACCAGCAGCAGGCTGCTCAGCAGCTGGAGGCAACACTGCAGGTGTGTGCAGAGAATCAGCTAGATGCGGACACTTGCTGTGAAAACATGTACTGTAACTGTTTCCTGTGGTGTTTTTTCAGCAGTGGATCAGATGCTCCCTGTCTTCCTGCACTACTGCGCATGTTCAGTGCTGTACTTGTGTTGCTGCTGCTGCTGCTGCTGCCGCCGCCATGCTGCAATCCACAGGAGAAGGACACCGAGGCTGCTGAGCTGCAGCAGCAGGTGGAGCGCCTCACAGCAGACAAGCAGACCATGGAGCGCGAGTGCGAGGAGGCGAAGGTATGTGCACAGATGGAGGCCGTGTGTCTGCAGACGGCACTTGTATTGCTTCAACTTGATGGATGGAAACATTGTATTGCGGCAACGTTTTGTGCCATGACAGGCTTGTGTACTTCATCCCATTGCCCAACAGCCTGTCTTCGACTGTCGTACACTTGACTGACTATGTGTGCTGTGCATGCCCTGTTTCACTGCTGCAGGCTGCCCTGGCTGAGAAAGAGACCATTCTGGGCAACATCCAGAGCAACCTGGGCATGGCAGCAGCTGCTGCAGGCACAGCAGCAGCGGCAGCCAAGGTGCCTGCTGCCGCAGCGCGCAAGGCGGCTGCTGCTGGCCGCACCGGCGCTGGCCGTGCAGCAGCAGCAGCAAAGACACACCATGCTACAGATGATGATGAGGAGCAGCACACTGACCCTGAGCATGAGGAGGACCAGCAGCAGCTTGAGCAGGATGAGGAGGAGGAGGAGCAGGTTGATGCTGGCTTTGCAGCTGCAGATGAGGAGCATGAGCCAGTGTCTGCAGATGAGGCAGCGGATGAGGAGCCAGCAGATGAGGAAGCAGAGGAAGAGCCAGAAGAGGAGCTGCCAGTGGTGATGACAGCTCCCCGCAGCACCAAGCCGCGCACAGGCAGCGTGCCAGCCAGCAGCAAGCGCATTACCACACCAGCTGCTGCAGCAGCTGCAGCCAAGCAGGTGCAGCGCCCCAAGGTCACTCCGCCTGCAGCAGGCGCTGCTGCTGCTGGCGCAGCCGCCAAGCGCGGCACCTCCACAGCACCCAGCAAGCAGCAGGCAGGCGGCAGCCGCTTTGTTGCTGCCAAGACAACGCCTGACATCCTGGCCACCAAGACCCCTCACTTTGCAGAGCCTGAGCTGCAGCGGCCCAAGAAGCAGGCTGTGGCAGCTGTTGGGTAAGTGTCGGCTGGGGCCAGTGCACAGTGCATTGCATGACCATGCTGTGCTGCGTCATCGCCCTACACTTGCCGTACCATGCTCAACTTAGGCTGCACAATAGCCGACCACATATAACCAGCACCACCAACTCACTGTCTACCATTTCGGCCAACCTGCTAACACCCGTCGCTGGCGGGCTAAGCAGCGCGTGCACGTGCTTAACGCGGAGCCTTTACTACCATTACATAACAATGCTCTCTCGCTGCCTATTGCCTTGTACCCCCTGTCACAGGCTGGCCAAGACGCGTGCGCGTGCCTGACGCAGAGCCATTACTGCCATCTAAAACATAAACCTCTGCTCACTCGCTGTCTGTTGCCTTGTGCAACCTGCTGCAGGCTGGCCAAGAAGCGCGCACGCATGCCTGACGCGGCGTCATTACTGCCATATAAAACTATGCCCACCTGCTGTCTGTTGCCTTGTGCAACCTGCTGCAGGCTGGCCAAGAAGCGCGCGCGCGTGCCTGACGCGGAGCCCGGCTACTACGCAGACATCACCTCCAGCCTCATGGGCGGCACGCAGGCAGATGATGACGAGGACGCAGACGCAGTGCACGGCGGCTTCATGGAGGTGGGATGCAGGCGCTGTCCAAGGCTTGCCTGCTGCCTGAAGCGCCATGTTAGCTGCTTTGTGACTCTCAGGCCTCATACTGTTATTTTGTGCAATGCTTGCCCATTGTAACAGAACAGCAGCAGCAAAAGTGCGGCAGCGTTTCTGTACCTGTATGGCAAGTTGGCGATCGTGTGGGTGTGTTGTTAACTGCCGCTGCTCCTGACATGTCACTGTGCAGGCAGAAGAGCCCGAGATGATGGCACCCCCAGCAGCCAAGCGCATGCCAGGCGCAGCAGCCAAGAGCCACGCTGCTGCTGCTGCCAGCAGGCAGGCTGCTGCAGGCAACCGCCACCCTGCAGCTGTGCCTGCTGCCAAGGCAGCTGCTGTGCGCAGCGCCAAGCCTGCTGCCGTACAGCAGCCACAGCAGCCCAAGGCCAAGCCGGCAGTGTCTGGCAGGGTGGGAGCTGCTGCCCACAGGGGCAGGCTGGGCGGCATGTCACAGATGCAGTCTTCTGGCATGAGGTGAGGGGGCGCAGTGTATGTCCCCATGCGTGAGGCTGTGCTATGTTTGCAGTGGATGATTAGTTCCAGATAGCTGTTACTATGCAGACGTTCAGAGCTGTGCGATATGAGACTCCAACACCAATTGATGTAGGGGCAGTCCAAATGAAATCATTGATGATCTGCACCAAGCTTTGTTGCCACACAACTACTCCGCTGCTGCAGCATGGACCGCTTTGGCGGCGGTGGCGTGGAGGTCAGCAGCGGCGGCACGCAGGGCCGCCGCACCAAGCCAGGCCAGCAGCAGCAGCGCAGCAGGCCTGCCGGCGCTGCTGCAGCTGGCCGCAGCGGCCGCATGGCGCCGCCAGCGCCCAAGTTCCGCCAGGCTGATGACGCGACAGCACAGGAGAAGGCTGCTGCGGCTGAGAAGCAGAGCGCCGCGTTTGACATCTTTGGGCCCATGGGGATGCTGCTGGGCTGAGCTGCATCTGGCACAGCATGTGAGAGAGCGGTGTGATGCCTCCTGTACCTGCCTGTGCATGCATGCAGGACACGCCGGCAGCTAGCTGCGTGTTTGTGCTGGCTGTGCCTGGCAGCTGTGAGAGCGTGCACAAGCAAGCAGCCCATTGAAAGAGGCTTCTGCTGCCATCATGGCGCTGACGCATGCAGCACTTGTAGCATGCGCTGTGCCAAAGCCTTGAGGGTGTCACAACAATTGATTGTACTTGTGTCACCATACGCTGATGACACTGCCAGCACAGAAGCTTGATGAGCTTCAGATAAATTGCGTCCTATGACGTGGTCACTTATGTCATACCCTCTAAGCTATTTGACAGACATGCAGCAAGTGGGGGTTATTGTCCACAGCAACACTGCCAGACCTGACTTTTGTTTGTACACTACCGTCGGGCTGATCGTGTTGCCAGCCTGACCTAGCTTTTCATTGATGCCAAGGGTTGCACCACTCTGTTAGAGGCATCAGCACTAGACATGACTTTCACTGGCATCATCTTTAGAGGCTTGATTGCATGACTGTGCATTTACCCGTGCAGCATCAACACATGATGGTATGTTCCTTCCATTAGCAAGGGCTGAAGGCTTGACTCTGCCCCGTTTCATGCTTGGATGCCTGGCGCTGTGTAGCTCTCCGGTATGGCATGACTGTAGTGCAATGTGCTTTGCTTGTTTTGGGTCTTTGTGTAGCAAATATATGCGTGCCAGGCTGAGATGACATCTAGATGAGATGTGTGTGGACAATGTAATGTCATGAACTGACCTGTGTGCTACTGGCGCTTGGAACACTTCACCTTGCCAAGCTATTGCGGCAATACTGTAACTTTCGAGACAGCCATGTAAAGCGTCAAATGTGTGTAAAAAGATTTGCAGGAACTACTTCTTGCAACGGTTTGCATACCTCCAAGTACCATCCAGAAGTCCTTCTGTTAACAACTACATGTGCAGCCTGAGTCTGCATGCCGAGGTGCGCAGGCTGCTGCCACACGCAGACAGTGTGCATGCATTAGCAAGATGACGCCACGTGGATCACTGCGTGGGAGATGTCCCATGCACAGTCATTTGTGCATGCGGCACATGGCCGCGCGACAGCCGTTGAGCTGCTCCGTCAAGGCAGCACACGTGGCAAACACCCTCTGATACATGCCACAGCGGCCTAGCACCCGAGCATGCTTGTGCCTATGACCAAGCCTGCCTGTGAGTGCCACCAATGCAGCAGCAATAGGAGGTCTGCCGGCTCACATGCTCCACAATTGACAGTGCACTGTGCCTGTCACTGGACCTGCCCTGGCCAGTAGTTATAGCCACAACACACCAAACCAGGTGCCCAGATGGCAGCACCAATGATATTTAACGCCGCATATAGCCAAGCACGAGACACAGCCACAGAGCGCAACCACCACAGCATGCTGAGCAGGATCTGATTGACTTGCGCCGCAGCGTGCAATCACAGTGCTGCAGCATGCAAAGCGGTGCATGCGCAGCTGCCCTACGCGCAAACACACAGTCGGGCGTTGATCGCCATGCACCCGCACTATGCAGCTGCAGGCCCAAACCTTGCGAATGAACTTCTGGCCATGGCGCAGTTTTACAGCACGCTGCGGCTTACCACAGCAGTGCCCCACAAAGCTGCAGCATGCTGTATGCAGGCGAGGCATCCTGCTACTGCTCTGCTTCCGTACTTCTATATGCACAACACCACAAAGAATGCAACAGTACGTAGGCAGAATCACGCTCGGCCGTTTTCCATACAGCAGCATGCTCGCTGGTATGGCACGCTGAAACGCCTAAATTGAATTGCGCAACACGGCCTACTTGCGTGTCTCAACACACCACACGCCTGCAACCAGCTACAAACGAGATGCAGCACCGTTCCAGGCAACCCAACTGGTATTCACAATGAAGGCACAAAAAACACATGTACAGTGTGGGGCTGTGCTGCACCCCATAAAATAGCAAGCCAAGCTGATATCTGACTGCGCCTGCTTGTACATGCTCGGCACAACTACTACCATCACGTTCCATTGCCACATTTCCATAAGACCTAACCTATCTGAAGCAAGCCCATATGTCTATCTACTGCTCATCCCTGCATCCACCCACGAAGGAGGTGCCCGGCGCTATGGCATGCAGACAACACACACGCAGCATGCCTGCCACTGCTGCCAGCAGCGGATACGCTATACACACACGCTGACAGCAATCACACCCATGCAGCAGCGGCAGCGGCCGGAAAAGCTGCACCACAGCACAACAGCACAGCACACTGCTGCTGCTGCCGCTGCTGCTGCGCCACGCGCCTGCGCAGCAGCTGCTACATCGAGTAGCCCGAGCTGAGAGCCGAGTTGCTGTGGGCTTTGCCGCCGCCCTTGCCACTCTTGGCTTTGCCGCTGCCTGGTGCTGCGCCGTGCAGCGCCTGGTACTGCTTGCGCAGGTACTGACGGCAACCAAGCAGCAGCAGCAGCAGCAGCAGCAGCAGCTGCGGCGGCGGCCGGCATGGCGCCACAACAACACAACAGCAGCAGCCCGCTGAGCAGCAGCTGCTACATTGAGTAGCCCGAGCTGAGTGCCGAGTTGCTGTGGGCTTTGCCGCCACCCTTGCCGCTCTTGGCTCTGCCGCTGCCTGGTGCTGCGCCGTGCAGCGCCTGGTACTGCTTGCGCAGGTACACGCTCTTCTCAACTGCGCTGCTCTTGCGGCGCTTTTTGGGGTCGCCATACCACTCCAGCAGGTCTATGAAGTCCTCCGTTAACTGCAGCAGCAGCAGCAGCAGCAGCAGCAGCAGCAGTGATGAAAACGGCCTCAACTTGTGTTTGTGAGTGCGCCATGATACATTCGAGCTACTGCATGGTTGCTGCTCGTGTTGTGCGGCTGAGAGCATCACGCAGCTCCCTCAGCTAGCTGTGCATGGCTGCATGGACATCAACAATACGTAGCAGGCATCACACACATGTAACATGTAACATTTGTAACATAACACAAATAACATTAAAAAGTAACATGTGACACATCTCACCCGCAGCTCGCTGGGCTGCTTCAGCGCCAGCGCCACTCGCTCCTTCTCTTCTTTCTGCGTGCCAAACTGGTAGGTCAGGATGTGTGCCCCCGTGACTTCCTCATAGTCTGTCACCACAGCTGCAAACCAGGGGTCACCCTTGTTGCGGCCCGCATCTTTCGGCCAGTAGCGCAGCACCTGGAGCAGCAAAGGGTTCATGAGTGTATTGCAGGTGCATGTTGGGGTTGGCGCTTGCCTGGGGAGAGGGCCAAAGGGCTGCTGGGGTGCTCTTTGTGCAACTGTGGCAAACACGGCTTCGCACCAGCTTCAGATATGTGTGTGCGCTGACAAATCATCCAGTGCATGCAGTTGGTTTACCGCACATGGATGTTACGCAGTTTTGCAGCAGGCACACCCTCAGCAGCCATGCAGCCAGCAGCGGCCAGCCAGGGCTGCAGCCGGCACTGGTGCTGCTGCTGCTGCTGCTGCTGCTGCCTCGCACCTTGCGCCCTAGTGCCGGCCCTATGTTGGCAAACGGCGTCTCGCTGCTGTCTACGACCGGTAACGTCTGCAGCAGCAGCAGCAGCAGCAGCAGCAGCAACACCACCAGCAGCACCAGGAATGACGATTACGCACTTCTGACATGCCAGATGTATGGTAGCTTCACATGCACTGCTGATCATGAGGTGATGTACACGTGCTGCCTGCACATACGCAGCGCAGCAGTGTGTGCAGCATGTGGTGCAGCTGCAGTGCATTGGTGCAAGCCCATGCAGACACTGAAAAGGTCTAAACCCGCAGCATTCTGAGAGTCACGTGGTTCATAAAAACCAGCCCACACATGCCATACAACAATAACTAGTGCTGGGACTCAACACCCGAGAGTCAACGGCAGCGGCAGGTGCATGCACACCTTGTACCGTTTACTGCTGCCGCCTGCGTCGCCTGCTGCTGGCCGTTTCGACCCAGAGGGCACAAACGGCCCCCCTGCTGCTGCTGTTGCTGCTGCTGCTGTGGGCGTGGTAGCTTGTAGCTCTAGTGAATGCCCCAGCCCGGTTCGGCTGCAGCAGGTACAAATACAGCAGACACAACGAACGCATTGATGCAACAGGTGTTGTTGTGTAGCACAGCAGCAGGTGCACAGCAGAACAGCAGAGGTAGTTGCACACAAGAAGCACTGCAGCGCACCATGCAAGCATGGGATGCAATACAGCAGGTGCTGCCAGCTTGCAGAACAGCGCAGCAGGGCCTGTGGAGCACCAGCCTTGGCCAGCCATCAGTAGCTACTGATACCTCTGCAGCCAACACATACAGCAGCCACAATCCTGCACAGAAACCAACGCAACACTCAACTTGACCCATCAGTACATCTCCGCAGACCTCCCCACCACCCACCCACCCACCCACCCACCCACCCATCCACTCATCCACATTCAGACTCCCTCTCTCTTCTACCACAGACAATGCAGCAGAGCCTGTTATGTCCCTGCCTTGGCTGACCACCAGCAGCAACTAACACACTGTAAATCAGCCAAAGACACAAAACAGAAAACAACCAACGCACTGTCAGGCGGCCGTTGCAGCTCTCTCCACTGGTGGCGTCAGTCAGCCGCTGCATCAAGTCACAGACATAGCATCCAACACACTGTACAGCAGGCACCATCCCAAACCGAGACCAGCGCACCGCCACAGCAACACTTGACCCAAATATAGCGCTGCAGCCCTCACCATCACCACCCACCCACTCTCCAGCAGCCCGAGCTGAGCTGCTTGCAGCTTCCTATTTTACCAGGTGTCTGTGTTGGCGTATGCCGCATGAACACACCGTGTAACCCCTCTATCTATCCACCCACTCTCCATCCACCCACACATCCATCCACCCACTCATGATCACCCCCACCGCCCTTTCTTCTATCCCGCACCTGTCAGGCGGCCGTTGTAGCTCTCCGCTGGTGGCGTCAGTCAGCCGCTGCATCAAGTCGACATCAGGTATCTGGAAGGTGCCCGCCCACTGCTTCAGCAGCGACTCTATGTCCTGTGCAGCACAAAGAAATGCAGCACAGCAGCACAGCAGTGCAGCAGCACATGGTGTCAGTAGTTGACATTTTGGCAAAGCAAGGAGTGTATCGGTTCCCCCCACTGCTTCAGCAGTGACTCTATGCCCTGTGGGCTGCAAAAGGATGCAGCACAGCAGCACAGCATGTGGTTGGCTGTCGTTCGGCAGGCAAAGCAAGGAGTGTATTGGCTCCCGCCCACTGCTTCAGCAGCGACTCTATGTCCTGCGGGGTACAAAGAAATGCAGCACAGCAGCACAGCATGAGGTTGGCTGTCGTTCGGCAGGCAAAGCAAGGAGTGTATTGGCTCCCGCCCACTGCTTCAGCAGCGACTCTATGTCCTGCGGGGTACAAAGAAATGCAGCACAGCAGCACAGCATGAGGTTGGCTGGCGTTCGGCAGGCAAAGCAAGGCATGTATTGGTTCCCCCCACTGCTTCAGCAATGACTCTATGTCCTGCGCAGGTACAAAGAAAAATGCAGCACAGCAGAACAGCATGTGGTTGGTTGGCGCTGGCAGGCAAAGCAGATGTTGGTGAGGTACAACAGTAAACGGGGGGCAAGATGCCAGCAGCATGGCAGCACGGCATGTAGTTGGTTTGCAGGCGGCAGGCAAAGCTGCGGAATGGGCGGAATATTATCAGCCGGTGCGTGCCAGCGTCCTCGGAAGTCAAAACAGCTGGAAAGTCCGAAGGTTGGACGCAAGGAGACGCACAGGTAGTGACTTGGAAAGATAGTCTCTACGGAATGCATGGGTGGGGATGTGCATTGCCGCGCGGTAATTTGCAGAAAGGTGTCAGTTGGTTCGGAAAGTGTGCTGCTCGAAACGAATGACGCATGTGTGTGCACCATGGCGGCATGTGCAGTGCCAGGTGTGTGGGTGAAGTTTGACTGCGGGTCAAGTCAAAACGTTGGTCAACGCCGCCAGCAGCCCGCGCAGGTGGTATGAGATTGCAAAACTTGTGAGCATGTGGTTTATGCTTGTTTGGGAGCGTACAGCATGCAGACAGGGGCAGTGAGTGTGGTGTGCATGCATGAACTTGCAACAAGTTGCCAGGCACGAGTTCAGGAAAGCCTGGCACCTAGCCGGCCCACAGCCTGATATAAAGATATTGTGACTGAAACAAATGGGTTTGAATTGAAAACATGATGAAAATCACCTTTTGAAAGGTGCTACTGTGCAGACATGGTCACAGTACAGGGGATGACAGCAACAACAGTAGCAGCAGCATGGCAGCAGCAGCGCGGCTTGACTGTACCGCTGCTGCCTAAGCAGCCCACCTGTCCAGAAATTAGTTTAAACGCAAACATATGCGCTATGACGGCGTCAAATGGTGCATATCAGTCAGGAAGGCCCTGAGCTGGGACAACTAGTAAGCAGCAGCAGCATCAGTGCAGTAAGGCACTCACGGCACTGTATTCTTGGGTAGTGGCCCACAGCACCAGCATCGTCAGCGCGTCCTCGCGTAGTTGTTGTAAAGCAGGGTCAGCCATTTTGTTGACCTCCGTCTTCTCGTTGTACTTGGTCGCTTCGGCACTTCGGACTGCCCTTATGCAGCAGGCACCATCTCACCGATCTTGGCCCAAACTCCTGAAGATTTGTTTCTTGTTGATTACTTTTAGATTGCACTTTTTGGCTGCGGAAATTGCAGTGCTGCGCAAGGCGGGACATCCAGGAAGGAACTGCACTGAAGCCTAATGAGTGGCGCGAGACGTATGATTGCAAGCGCAGCTTCCGCTGAGAGGAGACTATGTCTGAATTTTTAGACGTCTTGAGAGGGTGACTGCGAACTTTGACCTTTTGACGCGGCTAGTGCCAAAGTTCACTTGCTGCTGCTGTCAGCCTCCAGCACATGGCACTGCCCGACTTGCTGGACGTGCATGATGTCGAGTTTTGCAGCAGGATGGCTTTCAAAGTCACGCCAACGTACTCCACCAAGCTCAAGGCCAGGTTGAAATGGCAAGCAGTAATCAAGGACGCCCAGAAACACTTGAGCCTGAACTTCTGCCAGTCAGAGCTCAGCCCAGGGAAACTGCAAGTGCTTGCAACACTCATTGACAAAACGTTCTTAAATGGGAGTTTCGCTAAAGCATGCAAGCCCAAGTATGCTGTCCAAGAGCGACTCAGCGGTGAGTGTGCTGTGCATGCCGCGTGCTGTGCAACGGCGGCTGTAGCACACCCAACCACAGTGGAGTGCTAAGCACAGTGGAACCTGTGCCGAATGCACTTGATCTTTTGGTCTGTGGTGCTTTCGTCATGATGCTGTACGGTCTTGCCAATGCTTTGCATTTTGCAAGGGCGCTTTTGACAAACGCTTTGCCATGGCCCATGCGCACTGCACAGGCTTGCTGACTTCTGTTCCAACAATCTTGCTGTGGCAGAACATGCTGCATGCGAACGCATCATCGCTTGACACTTGCGTGTCGTAATGCTCTGCTTGCAGGAAACGTGACAAACTTGTCAGAGACTGCCGTGCTCAATGCAGTGGCAGGCTTTGAGCCCGACAGCAACACTCTCATCTTCTTCAAGAAGGGATGGCAGGTAATATCCCGTCGACATACAATGGCTTGTCATACGGGGGCCAATGTTGTACCTGCTCATGCTTGTGGTGATGTGCTGTGCTTCCCGCAAGCAGCGCAAACCCTTCCTGAGGCGTCCCGTGCAGCCTGATGGCGTGTACTGCCTGAGCAAGTGATACAAGGCGCTACTGACAGCAACTCCTGTGTATCATGCTGGAAAGAGAGATACGAGTGACACCTGGCAAAACCATTGAATGCATGCACATACAACTAAAAGGTGTGCTGTACATGTGCTTCATGCGTGCAGCGCAAGCCCTCGCTCAGGCGGCCGGTGCAGGCAGATGGCGTGTACTGCCTGAGCAAGCTGGAGTGGCTGGTGCACGCACTGGGCCATGAGATGGTGCACTGCATCGTGCACAACGCGTGCCCCAAAGCCCGTGAATATGACGCCTACAAGACCGACAACGGGCACGGCCCCATCTTCATGCGCCTGAACAAGTGAGTGAGATACTGTCTCAGCTATCAGTTACAGCTGGGAATAGCGCTATTATGTTGGAGCGAGAGCAGTGTTAGAGTGAGCGCGGCAGTGGTGTTGGGTGTTGAAAATAGTGTGGTTGTAAAAGTAAGGGGCGGGGCACAACACTGGCAATTGGCACGGGCCCATTATGTGGCTCAACAAGTGGGTGGATAAGAGTGAGGAGTGAGAGGGGTAAGAAGAGTGAGCGTAGATTAGGGTTTGGGCGGCGTTGGGTGGAGTGAGCGCGCCACACGCGCGTGGGTTGCAGGAGGAGCAATGACAACGTTGCTGAGCAGTGTGAGGTTGTAGAAAGGAGGGGTGCAGTGCGGGCGCTCACATCCAGCACATAGTGCATATTTGTGGTGCCACCCACAGGTTTGCAACTTTGCAGGTTCAAACAGCCGTCACACAGCAGCTGTGTGTGAGTACCGTCCTGCAGGCACATCATTGGGCACTCCTCCTCTCAGTAACCGGTGCCAGCACGCAGTGCATACTCGTGCCGCACACATGGTTTGCCCTTTTGCAGACACAGTTGTCACACACTGACAGCAGCTGTGTATGTGCCGTCCTGCAGGCACATCTTCGGGCACTCCTCTACTCAGTACAAGGCTGGCTGGAGCAGGTTGGGCCAGCTGCAGGTGCAGTGGGACACCAGCAGCTGGGAAGCCGGCAGCAGCAGCAGCAGCAGCAATGAGGAGGAGCAGCAAGGGCCGTGATGGCCCACAAACAGAGCAGGTCATCCGGATTGAGAATGCGGAGCACGTCCACGCATCACCTTGCTGTCGTGTTGCTGCGTGCGTGGCAGCAATCAACTCTCCAGGCGGACTGGTGCAGGTGAGTGAGGTGGTGGTCGAGAGTAGAAGGGGCGGAGCCGAAAGTGCTGCTGCGTAGGGCTCTGCCTGTGCCCCCATAAGTTCATGCAACAGCACCGCAGCAGCTATGCACTGTGCCTGCTTGCCAGCGGCGTGGACATCATGCCGTTCCTGCATGCGCAGCTATGCTGCTCAATAATGCTGCTGCTGTGCAGTGCTGTGCAGTGCGCGGGCCAGCTGCATGCTCACACACTGCCCGCCTGCGCTGCTGCTGTGCTCTGCCATCTGCCTCCTGTGCTTGCAGCTGCAGCCGCACCCAGACCAGTCAGCCCTTTTCCAGCCATATCGTTCTTGCCAACAATAGCCAGCCAGTGGCAAACCAACATTCGTCGCAGGTGCAGCTTCAGACCTGATCCACAGTTGGCTGTGGTGCAATGGGCAGCTGGCCACGGCACCTGTGCCCCCGCATCTTCACTTTTTGCCTCTACTACATTGGCCGGCGACGTCATTGTCAGCAGCAGCCTGTCCCGCTATGGGTGTGACGGCTGCATGCCTTCCAGCACCTGAGGCCCACCACTGACCCAACCGGCGGTTGCTGCGTGGCCAAAGCTGCTACTGGTGCGCGAGGCTTGATGCAATGCGCACCATACAGCAGGCCTTCTGGCCAGGCACCGGCAGCTGCTTGTGGCACAGCTTCATGCTGTTGCTGGCGCACTGTGCAGCACTGCTGCATGCGCAAGCCGCAGTAGTGGTTGCTCAGTCTCTGCGCAGAGCGGCATCTTGCATCATACAACCAGGCCTGTTTGAGATGGGCTGTGCCCCCGATTGTGCGCCACCAACATGCGTCAGCCATCATCTTGATCCGCTGGCCATGCAGCTTCTGTTGTGTGCCGTGCATGGTGGTGTCATGGTGTGAATCCATTAGTTGTCTCAGGCCATACCGCCTGCAGACTACCTGCACTGCAGATTTGGCAGACAATGGTATGGCTGCCAGCATGGCAGTGCCGCAGCCGGCGGCGGCCTCCACCGGTGGGCAGATCTATTGTCCAGTGTTTAGCCAAATGCTCATTTTGCTTCTGGAAGCTGTGCGCAGCCGCTGGTATGAGCTGTGCAGATGGGAAGCAAATCGGCAACATCAGCAGAATTGCGTCACCTGTTGCATGGTTGACGTGCGTCCAGCTGTCAAAGTGGGACAAGCACTTGTCACACTCCAGTAACAGAATATCACCAATTTCGACATTCTCTTGTTGTCAGAGCTCGCTTTTGTTGTGCATGCATTGGTGTAAACGCTTCCAGTGAGGTGCTGCTGCTCACCTTCTGCAACCTGCTGTGGCCAAGTCTGTTGTAGTCCGCGCTTTCGTTCTTAGGCCGATCGTGCAACGTGAACACAGCAAAACTACCTAGAGGCAGCATCATGTCGTACGCCTACGTTCCGGACGAGGAGAATGGACTCGGCAGTGCCCTTTTCGACAAGAGCGGTCCCTCAATCGAGTTTGCGGAGCAGGAAGTCAGACTTGGCTTTGTGCGCAAGGTTTTCGGTGAGCGAAGAGGCCCATGCATGGCTTGCAGCAGCTGCAGCGACCATCCTGCTGTCCTGCTGAGTGTACTCGATCAAGGGCAGCTGTGAGAAGATACCACAGCGTTTGTAACTCACGTTGCCTTGAAACATGTCATGCTTTTGCTTGCAGGGCTGCTCACGGTGCAGCTGGCCATCACAGCAGGCGTGACAGCGCTGTTCATTGGCTCCCCTGCAGTCAAGTCCTACGTGTACAGCAACCAAGTGCGTGTGATGCGGCAGCAAGCGCATTTCAGGACGATAGTTTAAACTTGAGCAACTGGCAGCTCAGCACATGCAGTTGCACAAGAAACCGGGGACAGCACATATAGGCGTGCCACGCTGATGGCTTTTCAAATATTTTGATGCGCAATGGCTGCTGCTCAGCGCTGTGCATTTGAGCTGCCTTGCGCACACGCTGCATTGCTTATGCTGTGTAGCACCTTCTGCATCTTATGGGCTGGCTGGGCAGGCCAGTACTGCAATGCACTGGCGCAGCTGGTATTTGCGCGCTTACAGAACAACATCAGACGCTGGCTCACCACTTTGTCAAACACACCCAGGCTTTGCAACAGTAAGCATCTGTCTGCAGCCTCTTCCCTCTGCCCATCTCACTATGATCTCCCTGTCTGCTCTCCCTGGCCGCCTTTTTTGCGCCTCCTGCGTCGCTCTGCTCTGCTTTGCTGCATGCCGCAGTGGACCTTCTGGACAGCATTTGGTGCCTCTCTGGGCCTCGTGCTGCTGCTTTCATGTTGGGAGCAGGCCCGGCGGCAGCACCCCTTGAACCTCATTTTCCTCTTTTCCTTCACAGCCTGCGAGGCAGTGCTTGTGGGCACCATCAGCAGCATGTACAACACAGACATTGTCCTCATTGCAGCCACGCTAACAGTCGGCATCACACTGTGCCTGAGCCTCTACGCGCTGCAGACAAAGCGCGATTTCACAGCAGCAGGAGGCATCCTGTTCTCGCTGCTGTTCGCGCTGATTGGTGCCGGCATACTCAGCATCTTCTTCCGCAATAGGGTGATGGACATCGTGGTGTCGGGGGTTGGCGCTGCGCTGTTTGGCTGCTACATCGTGTTTGATGTGCAGCTGATGGTGGGCAGTGGCAGCTACTCCATCAGCCCAGATGAGTATGTGCTGGCTGCCATCAACATCTACTTGGTGAGTTCCTTGATGTGCAAAGGGCACCATCATAGGGCACAATAAGTGTTGATTGTATAGAGCAGCTACTCCATCAGCCCAGATGAGTATGTGCTGACTGCCATCAACATTTACCTGGTGAGTTCCTTGATGTGCAAAGGGCATCATCATAGGGCACAATCATAGTTATTTGTTTGGAGCAGCTACTCCATCAGTCTGGACGAGTATGTGTTGGCTGCCATCAACATCTACCTGGTGAGTGCAAACAACTAACCAGCTGTTGCGCAGGATGTTATAACAGCCTTGACCACATGAACATGTGAGGTGGCAGGGTTGAGGATCAAAGATCAAAGTGGCAGGGTTGTTGCGTAAAGAGCGAGGTGGCAGGATGCAATCATTGTGTGGGTTTGCCCAGGCAGCAACAGCAGCAGCCTAGCAGGAGACTTTGCTTTGAAAGCGCTTGCATACCACATCATGGTTGACTCAGCAATAGTTTGGACCTCCCTGTTGGCACTGACACTGCTGCCGGTGCCGCTTCTTCTTCTTCTTCTTCTGCTTGCAGGACATTGTGAACCTGTTCCTGTACCTGCTGCGGCTGGTGCAAGAGATCCAGGGCAACAACTAGGTGGCAGAGCAAGCAACTCTGCGTAGCACTACCATAGTACTACAATAGTGTGTCAAGTTGTACTACCATAGTGTGTCAAGTCGTCCTTGTACTCCTGGGCAGACTTGCGGCAGAAAGATGTTGAAATCTGCTTTGCAGGTGCCCTGTGTATATGAGTGTTGGTGGGCGGGCCGTGTTGTGTTGACAGCATCAGCATCAGCGGCAGCGGCGGCACACAGCTGGTACTTGTATGCTAGCGGCCGCTGGATAGGCACGTTACAGGCGGTGCAGTTGATGGCAGCACAGTACGTCACTCTGTGCGGAAGACTTGTAGTAGTTGCAGCAGGTGCTGCGTACACCTGCTACTTTGTGTATGTATGGGCTGGCAAGTCATGCGACCTGTGGCCCTTGTTGATCATCAGCAATGATTGCTCTTGCCCTACCAGATTTACACAATGGTCATGCCCGCATGCCGCACTTTGCCCCAAGTTGCAGGTGATGGTGTGTTTTTTTGCAATGCATGGTAGCAAGCATGCCAGCTGAATGTAGTTGTCCGAAGCGATGGGCAGTCAGGGCCTGTCAGCCATTTAGATGTAACAACCAGCAACATGTTGCGCAATTGCAATGGTCGTCACCATTCGCGATGCATAGGTTCTTTGCTTTATGAAAGCATGGCATTAGGTGGCTCTCATCTAACTGTTGACCATCCTGCAGGGTTAGGTTTGGGCCCTGGGGCCTCAGGGTACTGCTGACTGCACGCAAACGTGATCAGCACCGGAATCAGTCAATCAGCTCAGCATAATCTGCCCCATAACGGTTTTTGACAGGACATCCTGGATTACACACACTGTTAACATGGAGTTTTGTACATACTGTAGCCAAGCCACAAATGCATGCGGCGAGGGTACTGCGGTACGCGCATTAAACCATAACCTGACGAAAGCACGCTGGCAAGCTCATCCAACACCGCTGCGTGCGCGCAGCGACCACTCTCATCATCAAGACGTGATTATCACCATGTTGCTCATGAAGCCACGACTGTGCTGCTGTGCAGCAGCAGCAACAGCAGCAGCAGCAGCGCACACTGCTGCCAGGCAAGCACCGCAATGATATGCACCTGTGGTCAGCTGCACAACGCGTTGTGCTGGCAGGCACCCGCGGGTGGCGGCCGCCATGGATCATCCATGATGTCAACATGATGCAGTGGACAGTGCTGCTGCTGCACGCCTGCAAAACATGCAGTGCGCGTGTCTTGTTGCAGCCGCGCTGCCTGCAACAATAGCTAGCTGTGCAGGGTGTTCATGCATGGAGAATTCCGCGGGCAAGGCACCATCTTCCACACATGCAGCCTGCATAGAAGGATCACCAGCTGCTGCAGCAGGCTCAGCTGCAGCACGGATACCAGCACACGACACACCACACAAAGCACACACCAGGGCAGAACGCAGCAGCAGCAACCCATGCAACCGCCCAGTCGCACACTTCACCCTGAATTCAACCAATTCAAACCAGGAAGTTCACATTGCGAACTTCACACCGGCACAGTGCAATGGAACCCCAGCTCTGCTGGCCCGGTCATGTAGATGTGGTTGTCACTTTCCCGCCACTCTATGTGCAAACTTCACGGTCGCACCGGCCAGCAGGGGTAAACTTCACACCACGAACTTCACAGCCGCACGGTGCCCTGGAACGCCAGCTCGGCCGGCCCGTCATGTAGATGTTGTTGTCACTTTTCCGCCACTCAATGTGCAAACTTCACGGTCACACCGGTCAGCAGGAATAGACTTCACACCACGAAACTTCACACCCGCACAGTGCCCTGGAACGCCAGCTCAGCGGGCCCTGTCATATAGATGTGGTTGTCACTTTCCCGCCACTCGATGTGCAGCGGCCCACCAGGCACATCCACCTGGCAGCTCCTGTCAGTCTTGCCCTCGAGCACACCTGCCACCACAATAACACATGCACCTGTGCCGCAGGCCAGGGTACGGCCCAATCTTCACACCACGATCTTCACACCATGATCTTCACACGACGAACCTCACACCCGCACGGTGCCCTGGAACGCCAGCTCAGCGGGCCCTGTCATGTAGATGTGGTTGTCACTTTCCCGCCACTCAATGTGCAGCGGCCCACCAGGCAGATCCACCTGGCAGCTCCTGTCAGTCTTGCCCTCCAGCACACCTGCTACAACAGTAGCACATGCACCTGTGCCGCAGGCTAGGGTGCGGCCAGCACCACGCTC
Source organism: Tetradesmus obliquus (assembly GCA_030272155.1). Taxonomy (NCBI): domain Eukaryota; kingdom Viridiplantae; phylum Chlorophyta; class Chlorophyceae; order Sphaeropleales; family Scenedesmaceae; genus Tetradesmus; species Tetradesmus obliquus. The sequence goes on from CP126202.1 coordinate 4,271,049, forward strand.
CCAGACCACCATGCGCACGTGGCTGCGGCTTAGGACTTCGACAAATTCGGTGTTGGTGCGGGCTGGGAAGACTGCGTTGTGCTCAAACTTGGGGCCGATTGTGAAGATGTCTAGGTCGTCAACCTGCACCAGGGATTGGAAGGGTCAGCGGGGCAGCAAGCATGCAGTTAGGTGATGTAATGTGACAACGTGGAAGAGCCGAAGAAGCAGCACCTAAGCAGGCGGCTACGCATGCCGAATGCGATATACAACAGCAGCTGCATGCTGCCAGCGCAGCATCACGAGGCCATTGCCATGCCCGTCTCTCTTCAAATGTTGCTGCAACAACAGTGCAGCCCTAACGTCATGTGCAGCTGCCGCCTGGCCTGTTGAGGACTGTCAGTGTACGAATACAGTCCTCAAACACCAGAAGGGTGGTCGGATTATTGCATTATCACGACATCACCCAGCCCAAAACAGGCCAGTGGCATGCTGTAGGCAGGTCTCAGGCATTGTTCACAACGATGCATCAAGGCATGCAAGCGCAAGTGCAAATGCAAATGCAAGTGCACGTGTTAGCACAAGCAAAGAGCGCAGGAAGTCCTTTAAAGTCCGGTCCCACAGTCCAAAGTCCTGTAATGTTGGCGATAGCCGCACACGCAACTGTGCAAATGCTACAGAGTCTCTAGCACACACGCGTGCTGGCCTGTTGAGGGCTGTCAGTGTACGAATACAGTCCTGAACCCAGGAGGGTGGTCGGATTATTGCAATATCACGACATCACCCAGCCCAAAACAGGCCAGCGGCATGCTGCTGCGGTTGTCATGCAATGTTTCACCCAACGCATCCGAGCGTGCAAGTGCAAGCGCAAGAGCAAGCAGTCCTGTAGAATGGATGACAGCCGGATACGCAAATGCAAAAAAGTACTACACAGTGTCTTGCGCACGCGCCTGCTGGCCTGTTGAGGGCTGTCAGTGTACGAATACAGTCCTCAAACCCAGAAAAGGGTGGTAGGATTATTGCAATATATCGACATCACCCAGCCCGAAACAGGCTAGCAGCACATGCCAGGCGACACCAAAGTCATCCTCAACACTCAACAACCACAACGCCATACGTGATGGCATGTGGGTTGCCCATGCTCACGCCAGCCACTCACACAGCGCTGCTGGCACACCACACCACAAACTCCACAATCCTGCAGCCAACACGGCCAGCGCACCTTGATTGGCTGGCCATCCACGCTGTATGTGATGGCATGTGGGTTGCCCATGCTCACGCAAGTCATGTCGTAGCTGCGGCCATCCACAATCAGCTTCTGCTGCACCACTGTGCTGCCCTGGGTGGGTGCCAGTGTGGTGGGTACCTTAGGGCCCTCCAGGATTGGCTCGCCCATGTCGACACACACCTGCAAAAGAAACAGTTATAACATGTTACAAGTAAGACATAACATGCTGTGGGCTGTGTAGAGTGATGAAACAAGGCACGTACGTTTTGGCACCCAACAGGCAAAGAATCAACATTGCAACACCTGCTGATGACACTGCTGACACAGACTACGGCTTAAGCAAAGCGCATGTGATATAACATTTCGAAGGCTGCTGATCGCACTACTGACCAGGACTGCTGCACATGAGTCCTAGGCTGCTTGCTGTAGCTGTTACTGCTCTGCTGGCATGGCTGTTGCTGCGCAGCTCTGATTGCAAGCATCACACACCTGCCCATCAGCCAGCAGCTCCGGCTGAATCAGACCTGCAGCAGCAGCAGCAGCAGCAGCAGCAGCAGCAGGACCCAGTCAGTAACACAAGCAGGTAGCATACAGAGCAGTGCAGAGACACAGCAGTGCATTGCACCAGCATCTGCACCTGCTGTCAACATCAATGTGTCACTTTATCAACACATCTCCCACACCATAGGGCACTCGTATGGGCCTTTCAGCAAGCAAGGCATAGCTGATATGCATCGTTTGTCCTGCAGCCCTGCTCCTGCAACTTACACTGCTTCAACTGCTGCACGGCACTCAGCGCTGCACAAGGCAGCTGCAAGCACATCATCCCTTGCCTGCTAGCGTATGGACCTTGTACTTGAGCTCTGTCTGGCCATCCACGTCACACCAATCACACCGCACAGAGTTATCTCACCATGACTACAAAACATGCTGTATCATCGTGCACAGCTGACCGGCTATCATTTCCTGCGTCTGCCTCTGCTTTAACACAGCTGCCGCACTGCACACGCCACGGCACCCAGGCGATTTGACAAAACAAAGGCAGCTGCAGTCACGCCCTCTCTCACCTGCTAGCGTGTGGATCTTGTACTTGAGCTCTGTCTGGCCGTCCACGTCAGCCACAAAGCGGGCCAGGCAGCGGATGCCGTTGCCGCACATCTCGGGCTCGCTGCCGTCGCTGTTGAAGATGCGCATGGTCATGTCTGTCTCACCCACCGGCGGCAGCGCAAAGATGACCTGCGGTAGGATACAACACGTGTTAGTATAACCAGTATGTTTGCAGCATGTTGTTGGGGCTCAGTGTTATGTTGTTGAGTTCGGTGCAGCGGCGGGCACAGCATTGGCAGGCAGGCTGATGGAGACAAACAGGGATAGACAGGCGTAACAGAGGCAAGTCAGTCTTGTGTTTGAGCATCTACCCTGCTACAAACAAAGATGCTCTGCTGCAACTGTGTACTGATAAGTAATTGACGCAACCCACCCCATCGCCGCCAATGCCAAAGTTCCTGTCGCACAGCTTGACTGCCTGCTCAGGAGTGATGATGGGCTCACTGGTGTGGCGGTTGTCAACCTGTACAGTGCAGCAACGCAAAACACTTCAACACACTTGGACATGCGGATGAAAGGTAAAATACAGAGTGATGAGGCATGCAAACAACCGGCAGAAGTGTGATGCTTACTTGGTGGTGCTGCTACTGCTGCTGCATCTTGGTGTAGCCGTGCATGCCATTGCACTCACCAGGATGAAATCGTTACCCAGACCCTGATACTTGCAGAAAGTGATCTGCTCCTTGCCTGCCATCTGCGCCTGCTCTGTGCGTGCTGGTGCTGCGACTGCGAACACACGGGCACTGCCCCTGGCCAACTGTGGCCGAGCTGCTCCTGAGCTGCGGGCCCGAAGACAACGCTGTGCTTGCATGTTTGCTTTTGCTGCGGAGCAATTGAGGTGCAGTGTGTGGGTGATAAGGCTGGCGGGCTGCCTCACGCACCAAAAGCAAAGCAACTCAGCACACGCACAAGCTCCGATGCCACAGCCAGCTGTTTAAAATATGGTAGTTCTAGCAATGTCAAGCGATGACAAGTGCTCGAGGCGAGAGTGTGCTGTTAGGTTTTGGGCAGCCTGTCATTGGCATCGGTGGTTCAACAGCAGAGAGCTGCACCACTGCTGAGCGCACCTATGGAGTCCAAAAGATGTCGCTCACCAACAGAACGAGCACATTACCTTTGCAGCTACTTCGCAACATCCTCCTTGCGCACAGGAAGGCAAGCCCTGCCCCTGAGGAGACATACACTCTGCCAGGCTGGGGTGTCACCCCTGTGGCGGGTGCCACCAGTTGACCACCCGTTATCATCATCATGTTACTCATCAAGTTGACCACCCGTTGACCACCCCCTCAGCCAAGTCAACAATACACCAATGAGCACTTTTTTGGCACTGACCATCACTCTACTAGCTTAACATCCTATAGGATGAATAGCCATCCATAGCTTCGCATCACCTCCTGGAATGCGTGGCAGCAGGCATTGCCGCAGCGGCTGCCCTTCAAACGCTTCTGTCAGCGCTCAAAATGAGGCGCACCCATAGTGACCCCCGTAACAATTTGCCCATGTCTAAAAGCCTTGCAGGTGCCCCACTAGCGCAAAAGATCACGTTCAAGAGGTGGCTTGGTATCACGGCCTGATGCAGCACAATGGATGAGCGCCTGCTGTGAGCCAAACACGCTGCTAATAGCCTGTTCAGCTGCAGCCTTTCGACAAGCACAAGCGCACCACCACACCCACTTTGAACATTGTGTGGCAACGTAGCAGCTGCTGCACAGCTAATGGCAATACACCCTCAGAAGCATGTGCATACGCACTACGCAAAGCAACACACGCATGACAGGTTTACTAAATCACAGTTTGACAAAATCACGCTGGGTAATCTTCCGCAATGTGCTGCAGCAGGCACCAGCTGGTGCCTGGCGTTGCACCCCTCGCTCAGAGCAGCTCGCTTCAGAACCCTAACATTTGTGATCACGAGCCTGCCGCCCCATGGCACCCTTGCTGCCAACTTTTGTGCAAGCAGTACCACCGCCAGCAATGTGGCCGCAATGCGCTGGCCAGCACAATCGCAACACTCACGCCTGCCCGGCGCAAAAGTTCAAGCTCCACAAGCGCAGCAGTCCCGCGCTAGACTGCCCAAGCACCCGACTTTCAACCCCCAAAAGCCTCAGACCGTCAGACAAGCCAAGTTATGCTCAGTCCGACGGAGTCGCCCCAGGACATGACCAAAGCATCCAACCACAGCACGCTGCGCTACCACAACTTGCGGAAACTCTAGAAAGGAATGACCCTCATCCACAGAGCAGTCGCACATCACGGAGTTCTGCCAGCACTAGCATCCATAGGGTAGCTACCCTACCCATTGTAGTCTGCTGCAGCCGCTGCACCAGCAACAGCCGTCGCTGCAGCGCCTGAAGGTGCGCCAATTGCTGTCCCGTCAGCAGCAGCGGCCGCCCCCGGCGTGTCACCCAGAGGCGAGCCAAACAGCACGCTGCGGGGGTGGAACTCTGGGCTGCCGAGGGTGTTGTCACGCGCCTCTTCGCCATCCGGCTGACTGGCCTGGCGGCGGCAGCAGCAGCAACGGGAGCAGGTTGGTTAGGGACACACCACTGGATGCAGATGAAGACAAGGATGAGGTTGTTATAGCTGCCACTCGCATCAGCGGCTGCATGACCGCCAGCCAGCTGGCAGCAGCAGCAGCTCACCTGCAGCAGCGCCTCGTCCATCTGCTGCTTCCTGCAGCGCAGGTAGCGCCGCTCCGCAGAGTCCAGCCTTGGCCGCCACCACGAGGCCAGCTCTGCCATGTCAGCAGGGTCCATGGCAGCCAGGCCGCCAAACCCTAAACCGCCAGCACTGGCAGCGCCGCCAAACCCTGGCCCTGAGCCGCATCCACTGCCGAGGGCACCACCTGATGCCTGCGCCTTCATGCAGTCTGATGACGTACCAGTTCCAGCACTGCCACCAGCGCCAGCACCAGGGGCGATGAGGCCTGTGGCATGGTGGCCGCAGTGCTGCTGCTGGCTCTGGTGGTGCGCATGCTGCTGCTGCTGCTCACTGCGCATGTTGTAGCGGCGGCCTGCTGTGGTGGCTCGCTGATCTAGGCTCATTGGGCAGTCCCTAGAGTCTGGCTGCTGCTGCTGCTGCTCCGCATCGCTTGCTGCTGCTGAATGCACTGCAGCTGAAGTGCCAGCTGCAGCTCCGGAATGCACACCCTGCCAGGGCTGCAGTGTCTGCAGCAGCACCCCGCCATGGCCATCATACGCCATGCCCTGTGTTTGCTGCCCTAGCTGCCCCAGCTGCCCGAGCTGCTGCTGCTGCTGCTGGTGAACTTGTTGCTGTTGCTGCCCTAGATGTACCTGCTGCTGGGATTCCTGCTGCTGCTGCTGCCCTCCACCTAGCAGAGCTTCCAGCTCCTGCTGCGTGCCTGCTGCCCTGCCTACTAGCTGATTTAGTTGACCATCAATGCTGCTGCCTACATGAGCTATGCCAGGCCCAGATAACCCGGCCAGCTCCTGCTGCTGCTGCTGCTGCTGCTGCTGCTTATGCAGACCAGCTGCAACAGCGCTGGTCGGGCCACCGTCTGTCTCCATGCTGCAGCAGCCAGAGCCCATGCTGCTGCGCCGGCCACGCACAGCTCGCCTGAACCCTCCGCTAACACTCATCGCTGCACCATGGCCTTGCTGCTGCTGCTGCTGCATGTGTGCATCTGCTGCCAACCTGCCGTCCTGCTGCTGCATGTCGCCTGCCAAAGCTGCTTCCGCAGACTCAAACACTGCCCTGGAGCGCTTGAAGGCGCTGGTGCCTAAGCTCATAGGGCAAGCCATGTCAGCATCGTCTGCATTGGCATCACCCGCGCCACCTTGCGCAGCATCAGCTCCTGCTGCCTCAACGCCGCGGCGCGACACCACAAGCGCTGCCGCAGGCGTTTCATTCGGCATAGGGACGCAGCCGCCCTGCCCTGCTGCTGCTGGGTCATGCAGGATAGACGCTGCCCCGTGACTGGGAGCCAACAAGCTGCCTGAAGCCCCTGCTGCTGCACTCGACAGCGCTGCTGCCAAATCCGACACACGACGTCTATTGCCCGGTGCTGCATTGATCCCGGCTGCTGCACCTGGCGCATGTGAGTCACCACTGCCGCCGCCTGCTACACCCAGACTGCCTACGTGCGCAGTCAGTGGCGTAGCACCCGAGTGCTGCTGCTGGCCGCCTGCAGCTGGGTTGCGGTGCAGCGGTGGCCGCATGCTGCCGTTCCTACTGCCCTGCTGCTGCTGCTGCTGCTGCGCGGCTGGTGAAGGTCGCATGTGTTGCTGCTGTTGTTCCTGCTGCTGCTGACTGTCTCCTGCTGCTGCTGCTGCTGTTGCTGGCGCTTGTACTATAGGCTCATCTGCAATGGATCCGAAGCTCAGGCGGCCCTTCCAAGGCATGGCAGGGCCTTCTTCTAACACATTGCCAAGCTGATGGTCATGCTGCTCAGCGGATCCTGCCGAGCCCAAGTCTGGGGTGCTGCCAAATGACAAGCTCCTGACCAGCCGCGAGCCACTACTAAGCATGCCCTCTGCACCCTGCGCAGCTCCCGCTGCTGACGGCCAGCCCTGCTGCAGCCCCTGCCCACGCATAATGCGTCCCGAGAACGAGCTGTGCTGCCCTGAGAACGCAAACAGCTGCCTGCTGCTGCTGCTGCCGCCGCCACCACAGAAGCCTGCTGGGGCGTCTTGCTGCCTCATGACAGCTGCTGGCCGCATCAGCAGGTCCTGCATGATGGCCGGGACTGTCAAGTCCCGCCTGCCCCTGCATGCACGACAAGTGCAACACACACGTCAAGGTGTAACTGCATCAAGGGCAGGGCATGGACATAAACTGTCTGCATACACTACAGGGCTGCTGCTTGGGTGATGGGCGGCCCGCATACCAAGCTGCACAAATCCCATCAGCCTCGATCTATATATGCGCTGCTCCAAGCCTATCACAAACTAACCCACAAACCACGAATTTCTCCAGGCAGCAGCAGCTGTTGCACAACTAGCATCAGTCAGCGCTTGAGCATGACGCAATCAGATGCAACCAGCCCCCGGCGCTCGCAGACAACGCAGAAAGATGAAACCAGGCGCACCTGCCGGATGTTGGCCGCGGCAGCTGCGCCACCTGCGTGGGTGCCGGGCTGCTGCTGAAGTAGGGGTGCTGCAGCGCTGCCGCTGCGCTGATGCGGTGCTGCGGGTCAAACTGCATGAGCTGCTGCAGCAGGTCAAGGCACTCAGGGGAGGCCTGCGGGCGGCAAGGAGTGGCAGGCAACAGCCGCAGCAGAGAGAGCGGGCATTAAACATCTTGACACAGATACATCCTCGCACTCGATGCATGAGCAGCGGAACTGGTACGCCAGCAAGTCAATGTCTCAACAGGCTTCTTGCAGTTCACACCCATTCAACAAGAACATGCAGGCTTCAAGCACAGACACAAGCGCGCAGCCAAGTGCATGTGTTTCCACTGCTTTGCAGACATATGTGCTGCTGTGCCTCACGGTTTTTGCTGTTGGCACACCTGCGGGAACAGCTGCTGCAGCGGCTGGCCGTCTGCTGGCTTGAAGTCGATGCGGTGCGGCAGGTCAGCCATGCCTGGCCAGGACTGCACAGTGGGCACGCCCAGCACCTGCGGCGGTGCAGCACATGCAGATGCAGCAGAACAATGGTTTGACTTTTCAAGAATCAGCCAATAACCAGTTCACCTTGCTGACCTTTCAGCACCCTAGCAGGGCAGGCCATCTCGCAGCAGCTGCACCACTGCGAACGCACAAGATACCAGCACCACGTGACATCACCAGCTATGGCAACAGCATGACATTTACTGTAAAGATGCGGTCCAGCTGGTCCATGTCGCACACCTCGGGGAACCACGGTTGCAGCAGCAACACCGTTTCAAATGCTCACAACCAAATGAAGCCGCTGTGTCACCATCCAGATACCGCAACGGCAGCAGCACCACCCACCTTGAAGATGCGGTCCAGCTGGTCCATATCGCACACCCCGCGGAACCATGGCCGCCGCAGCAACGCCATTGCAAATGCTCACAACCAAATGAAGCTGCTGTGTCACCAGCCGGATCTGCAACGGCAGCAGCGCCACCCACCTTGAAAATGCGGTCCAGCTGGTCCATGTCGCACACCCCGGGGAACCACGGCCGCCGCAGCAGCAGCTCAGCCAGCACACATCCCGCCGCCCACATGTCCACAGGGCAGCCGTAGTGGCAGCAGCCCATCAGCAGCTCGGGCGGGCGGTACCAGCGGCCAAAGACCTGCGGCGTGAGCTTGGCGGCTTCATCTGAGGAGGAGCAGGGCGCCTCCACGGACCTGCGCAGCAAGGCAGGCGGCACGCACAGCTATGTCATCAGATGGTGTGTCATGCTGCATCACGTAGCAGCACCGAGGGATGACGCATGCTGCAATAGTTGCGCACAGCTTACAACTGCGCAAACATTCTGTAAAGAAGACTACACACAGCAGCAGCCGCACGGGCCGCACCTGGCCAGGCCAAAGTCTGCCAGCTTGAGTGTGCTGTCGCCGCCGATGAGCATGTTGTCTGGCTTGATGTCGCGGTGCACGACGCCTGCGTCGTGCACGTGCGCCAGGCCCTGCAGCAGCATCTGCATGTAGGCCTTCACGTCTGCAGGGGACAGCGGTGTGGCCTTGTCCCGGATGACATCATCCAAGCTGGCAGCAGCAGCGGCAGCAGCAGGAGAAGCAGCAGCAAGGACACACAGGATGCAGCGTTTGACTGTTGCCAAGTAGAGCACATCTGGCTGTTTTGAAGTGCATCAGGTGTGATAGACGCTAAGCGGCAAGGGCTTGCTGCTGCGGTCCTGCCCTGGTGTGCGAGTGGCATTTAAGATTAAACCACACTCAGCATCTTACCTGCTGTCAACAGCTGCAGATGAAAGAGTGTCCTGGGGCACCCGGCTGCAACGCTTGCAACAGTTGCTGCGCCTGCACAGCAGCAGCTGCTGCTGCCGCCGCTGTCGCTTTTGCGGAGCGCATGCAGCTGCTCATGCTGCAGATGCAGTATGTGTGGCACTGCTGCTTTCACAACTGCCAGCTCTGCCCACCTGCAGTCCATGTACTCAAACACCAACACCAGGCTGCTCTTGGTGGTGAAAACGTCTAGCAACTCAACAACATGTGGCCCTTGCAGCGCCTGCAGTGCCTTCAGCTCGCGCAGCACGCTCATGTTGACTCCCTCGCGGTTGCTGGCCATGCGCACTTTCTTGATAGCCACGCAGCGGCCGCTGGCTTTGTGGGTTGCGCAGATGACAGAGCCATACGTGCCCTCGCCAATGATGGGGCCTTTTTGGTAGGCATCCATGGCACGCTGCTGCATGTCACAGGCCAAAAAGCAGCAGCATGGTGTTGTGTTTTGACTAAGCTGTAATGCTGCAGCATAGCAGCAGTTTCCATGTGAGCGACGGCGTTCATCTGCATCATGAGGTGCTTGACGTCGACTGTGCCGCTAGCAAGCAGCTGCTCATAGGATGAGTGGGGTTGCAGGGACGTGGTGGACCTTGTCTGACTGCCTGGACAAGTTGATGTTGGAGACACTCCTCTCTACTGATGATAATGTGCGCACTGCACAGCAGTACAGGGCCTGTATGACACACCTGCTGCCTCCAAGTCAGCGCTGAGGGGCCCCTGTCAGGGGTCCAGGCCTGCTGACGGGCTTCAGCACCTCCAGGTGCCTCAAGAACAAGACTCACAAGTACATCTGCTCCTGAGGTTGCTCATTATGACACAAAAATGGCGTCCCCAGCCCCACCAAGCGGCCGGGCGCTCTACAGTAGGGCCTCCAGTGCAAAGTTGTGCGGCTCCGTAGCTTCACTACTTTCCCAAACACAGCAGTATCATTAAAAGTCAGCGCAAAGCAGGCATATGTCGTTATCGTGTCGTCTCCAGTGAAGAACAGAACTGTCCGTTGCAAACCAATCCAAAATGGAGGTGAGAACTCTGAAACTTTGTTTACTATATCCATGAAGTATTGCATTAACTATCAGGACATTGTGTCGGGCAGGAGCACCCGTACACTTAAAATTGAGAAGACTTGTCACATTCAGAACAACCGCGCAAAGGTGATCGTTCCAATGGTTGATGACAATGTTTTGCTGAAACTAATCTTACTTATCTTGACTTTGTCGCTGAGAGATCCTACGCCAGTCCAACAAGTGAGGGTAACTACAATGCAGTGTCTCAGCCAGCGCGCGCAGCTGGGCCATTCGTGCCAAACTAGTGCGTTTACACCATTTCACCGTTCAAAAAACGTTACACGTGGTGCAGCGTCGCAAGCAGCAGCAGCATGCAGCGTGCTCTGTGCACCACTGCCTGCAGGCTGTGGTCCTAGGCCCTTCCAGGCAGCAGCTGCTGGACGCTGCGGCAGCTCTAGCAGGAGCAAAGCAGTGAGGGTGATGGCTGCAGCTGGAGACAAGCTCACCATTGCAGTTACGGGTGCGTGTGCAAGGAAACAACGTACTGCTGTCAGGTCTGGAGCCACATGAATTGGCAGCACAGCAGCTGGCAGGCGTTATGGATGGCACGTCGGCATCGCTAGCAGTTACGATGCAACCATTATGCAGTGTATACACCAGCAGACCAAACTCCAGCAGCACATTACCAGAAGTGCAGTATGACTTACAGTTACAGCAGTTGAAGGCATCAGCAACCCGTAGCTGGCCCATGCTGCTGTTGCATCAGTGAATGCACAGCTCACAAGTGTTTGTGTCTGTGAGCGCGCAGCAGCTATTTAGCATCCGCCAAAACCTTGTAGCCCATCCCTGCTCTGCCATATGCCAGTCCTGTCCCAGCAGGACACCAGCAAGCACTGCCATGCCAAATGATGTCCACCCCTGCACACACACTTACATAAACACCTGCCGCCCCTCCACCTCAACCACTGCAGGTGCCACCGGCCTGGTAGGCAGCCGGCTGGCTGCCAAGCTGGCAGCGCAGGGCAACAAGGTGCGCGTGCTCACCCGCAACGTGTCCAGTGCCAAGGCCAAGCTGCAGTACCCAGGGCTGGAGTTCTACAGCCTGGCACAGATCACTGAGGCAGTCAAAGGGGCGGATGCAGTGGTCAACCTTGCAGGAGAGCCCATCGGCACACGGTGAGCAGCAGTGTTTTTCCCATCAACGCCGGCAGCAGCAGCAAATGTACACCAGCAGCGGCAGCAGCAGCAACATTAGGATACCCCAGTGCCACATGTCGAGAGTGCCAAGCTGTAGTACCCGGGGTTGGAGTCTGACCGCCCGGCGCATGCTGCTGACGCAGTGAAGGTTGCGGTTATAGTGGTCCGCCGTGCAGGAGAGCCCACTGGCACACAGTGAGCAGCGTCTGTCATCGGTTGCTGAGCAGCAGGTTTCATCATTTACGCCAGCATCACTGACACCAGCAGCAGCAGCAGCAGCAGCAGCGCAGCAGCGGCAGCAAGCGCAGCAAGAGCGCCCTGTGATGTGTAGTGAGGGTGCCGATGTCTGCACTCGCAGGTGGACGCCAGCTATCAAGAAGCAGATCAAGCAGTCGCGCCTGGACATCACCAGCAAAGTGGCGGTGAGCGCTCGCAGCTGGCGGGTTGCACATCAGCACACAACGGTTGTCTTGTTGCAGACGTGAAGCACACATGGCCGTTGCTGCTGCCATGACACCGTTGCCACACAGCAAACACACACGTTGCTCAGCATGCTGGGCGGGTTCTGGTGGACTCCACATCGTGACGATGTCTTGTCTCTCCTCTGCTGAGGCAACAGTCACCACGCTCCTTCTAGTTCATCGCCTCAAAGATGCGCACAGGTTGATCCCAACATGACTTCACATAGCACCGCCTGTTACCGACCACATGTGCAGAGCGCCATCAGCAACAGCCCTGAGGCGTCGCGGCCCAAGGTGTTTGTGTCATCCTCGGCAGTGGGTTACTACGGCGCCAGCGCCACTGCCAGCTTCACTGAGGACTCGCCAGCAGGCAACGACTACCTGGCACAGATCTGCACAGGTGAGGTTTAGGGTTGCACAAGGGTGTCTGTTATTGCTATGGCTGGATGGGTGATTTTGTATGAAGGATGCCTGCAGAGCCCTGGGAGGAAGCTCTGGACCAGATCTGCACAGGTGAGGTTGAGGGTTGCACAAGGGTGCCTGCAGAGCGCTGGGAGAGAGCTCTGGGCCCAGCGCACACGTGCAGCAGGCAGGCATATGTGTGCAACAAGTGAACTTAACAGGCTGCAAATGGTTTGTGGTGGATGCAGGCACCAGCAGGCAGCACATGTATGGTAATAATCGCGCAATCTGTACACCAAATTCTGAAGGCCTGGCCAGCGCTCCTGTCACCTCTGCTGCTGCTTGTTCACATTCTCGTTGTTTCCATTTTTTCAGAGTGGGAGGCTGCTGCCAAGAATGTGCCTGCCAGCACGCGCAGCGTCATCATCCGCACAGGCATCGTGCTGGCAAGGGACGGCGGCGTGCTGGCACGCATGCTGCCCATCTTCGAGCTGTTTGCAGGTGATCACAAGTATAGTCCGCTGCCTATAGTTTTCAGCCTGTGCACGCCAACAGCAGTGATTCATATATAGCGAATGGGGAGATGCTTGCTGGCACGCGCATGCTGCCCATCTTTGAGCTGTTTGCAGGTGCGGGGCGGATGCTCAGCCAGCGCAGCAGCTGCTAGCGCTGCGCACCAAAGGCAGGAACAGCGTATGCAGCATGAACAGAATGAACAGCAGTACTGCTGGCCAGGTTGAAGCCTAGAATGACAGGGTTGTGCATATGCAGCATGGTGTCTTTGTGTAAATGCGTTTGGCAACGTGGTGCATTCAAGGACTGTGCAGATAATGAATCGCACGTGCAGCACAGAATCACATCGCCACAGCATGATGCACTAGGACCTGAGCAATGCTGCTGTTTGTGCCGACGACGTTTTGTGGCTGTCAATGCAGGTGGCCCACTGGGCACTGGCAAGCAGTGGGTCAGCTGGATCCACAGGTGCGCACAGCAGCAGCAGCTGCTGCTGCAGCTGCACGTGCAGATGCAGATGCAGCTGCCTGCTGGTACTGGCTGGCAAGTCGCTGGTGTCTCAACGCGCATGGCATGAAGGCGTGCGTCACTGCCATGCATCGCGCTGTGACATGGCTTGCAGATTGTCGCTGTAATTGCCACAGCATTGTCATCACCTTGCCGCCATGACAGTGACTTTCAGAGCGTAAACAGGATAATCACCGCCTGCCCTGGCTTTGGTGCTCTTGTTGATCTTGTTGCAGGGATGACCTGGTGGACATGATCATTGATGCCATTAAGAAGCCCGCCTACAGCGGCGTGTACAACGGCACAGCGCCAAAGCCCGTGACCATGGCGCAGCTCTGCAGCAGCGTGGGAGGCGTGCTGGGCAGGCCCAGCTGGCTGCCTGTGCCTGACTTTGCCATCACTACACTGCTGGGAGAGGGCGCACAGGTGGGTGGCGTTTGCTGGGTCTGCAATTGCAGGATGTGGCGGAGCTAGCACTGCTACGGTCTGTCCATGCTGGCATAGCCATTGCGTGCGCCAAGCAGGTGCACAGATACTGTTACTAAGCCGTGCCGTGCATCTACGGGCGTCCCAGTGTGGTTGGTGGATGTGATCAAGGCAAGTTGATGGTTGCTGCACTGCCTGCATGCTGCTGCTGCTGCTGCTGCTGCTGTCAGGTGGTGCTGGAAGGCCAGAAGGTGCTGCCGACGCGTGCGCAGCAAGCAGGCTTTAACTTCAAGTACACAGAGCTGCCTGATGCGCTGCGCAACCTGCTGAAGTAGCTTGGACCTTCATGTTTAACCTATGGACGGCAGTTGCTGTTGGTGTGAACTGACAGCGAAGCATATTGCCCAGTGGGCGAGTGACAGATGCGCTGTTCAGCAGCAGCAGCAGCAGCAGCAGCAACAGGCTGCAGGGCAGGGATGTAACAAGGCTATGCTACGCTATGTCCCGTGTGTGAACTGGCTGTCTCTATTGACGCCATAATGGAATCGGGCATACACACACAACAGCTGTGGTGCAAATCTCATGCATGCATGCACTGGTTCTGGGTCTGGCCCTGCTAGGCTGGCAGTACACCAACGTGCTTGCATCGACAAAGGACTTATTCAGTGTTCAACATTAGCAATGTCAATATCGTTGTTTAATCAGCTGACGCCCTGTAGGGGGGCGGTTTGTTTGAGACTGAGACACCCAGTTAATCTGTGGAGGGGTGCAACCGCTTACCGGGGGTCAAGCTCTTGCCTACACGCTGATCAAAGTCGCTTGCTGCTTACCCCCCCTCCCTCCCCTGGTAGGCTTTCCCCACCTGTTCAGTGTGCAGACTGGCAGTGACCACTTTGCTTCCCGCTTACCCCACCTGGAGCACATGAAATTCGAGCTTGCTTGTCGCTTACCCCCCCCCCCCCTTCATATTAACTCGGTGTCTCAGTCTCAAGTAAACCGCCCCCTAGGCTGAACAGGTCGGCGGGCTTGGCGAAACAAACCCCGCTAACGGAATGGCGCGCGACTCTCCCAACTTTGTCCTGTCGAACACCCGCTGCAGTGACTATACGTCAAACAGAAAATCAAAACTCTTATATACACAATAGACACCGTCTATGGATTGCTAGCTCAGTCATATAGCTCTTGCTGTGGGCCCGTTGTACTTGCCGATAGCGCAGCTTGTCACATGCAGCTGAAGCACATCAAGAGGAATGTCCCCGGACTGGAAGTGGAGGAGCAGGTTCGAATGGGGCGTGCTGCTGACGCCGTCGGGATTGATCGACAGCAGTGGTCTTGCTGCTGTCAGCAACATGCTGCCTTGCCACTCCTGCAATCAAGCTGTCACAAGCCTTGCACCCCCAAGCGTTTCTATCCCATCACCTGTATCGTAATATACAAGTAAATCGCGGCGACCTGTCTGACAGCAAGCATTCTTGTGCTTTGCCATCTGCAGCGGTCAGATGGCAGCGCATCTCAGCAGGATGCATATGACTCGGAGCTGTGCATATCGCCCCTGAGCCAGTTCTTCTGCAACGCCGGAGAGCAGTCGCCAGACATCATTGCAGTGGTGCAGCTGCAGGGGCACCTCACTTTTGAAAAGGCTGTACCTGTCATGCAGCACCTGTCAGAGCTGCATGACAGGTTCAGGCGGCGCGTGGTGTTCAAGTAAGTTTGAAATGATAAGCCTGCATCCAGAATTGTGCGGCAGCAGAACAGCAACAGCACAGACACGCCAAGTGCTACCATGCAGCAGCGTTTGCAGCCAGCTGCCATGCCAGCACAGGACCATGGTGCTGTCTTACTAGTTTCAGGCACCAGTGCGTGTGTACTGCTTGCCTTTGCTACAGCTTTGGCGGATGACGATCAACCGCAAACTGTATGCTTTCTGCTTGCAGGAACGGCGCGTGGCTCGGGGAGTACTTGCAGGACTTCAACGTCCGCAGCCTGTGCCAGGAAGTGACCCTGGACGGCCCTGATGCACAAGCAGCCTTTGATGAATACATGAGCAAGGTGGGTTGCCTGGGGTGATGCAGAGTGGTGCCATGTGCTATTCTGCATGCTGCTTGCACAGAAGTTGACTGTGTTGTAGCCTGCAGGAAACCAACAGCACAGCCTGCCACGCATTTCCTGTGCACGTGCCTGTCAAGCGGCTTCATGTACTTGAAAAGGCTGAGAGGTATGCCTGCAAGCACAAACATACAGCAATCCAGCAACGCTGTTCTCTGTTTATTTCAGCTGAATCTCTCCAGTGGTGATGCAGCAAGCAGGCCTCGATACAGGCTAACAGTATGCCAACAGTGCTGCTGAGGCTCACCACAGCCACTCCTGCAAGGCAAGACTGTAAGGAACCTATGGCTGCATCCGCTGCTGTGCAGCTCAGCGCTGGCTGGCACTTTGGCGTGATTTCCTGCAGAGGATGAGTGGGGAGCTGCCGGGGAGCAACATATCTATCTGCTGCATCTTCTGCAGCAGCACAGCGCTTACTGCTACATACAATCCTTGTATGTGACCGCTTTCCTGCAGAGGATGAGTGGAGAGCCACTGGGGAACAATGGGCTGCCGCCCTGGGACGGAGTGCTCATCCACTACAGCGCAGACCCAACCCGCAGCGACATCGTGCTGCGCATGAGCCACATGATTGCAGATGGGCACCTCATCCTCAAGCTGCTGCGCCAGATCACAGTGCCGCAGGATTCTGTGGCACAGGCAGACTATGCCGCGGTGGTGCTGGGCGGCGCCAGTCCTGTTAGCGGCGGCGGCGCGGGGGAGCAGCAGCAGCAGCAGCGGATGTGGCTGCTGCGGGCGGTTTTCTTCCTTGCTGGCCTTGTCATGGCAGTGTTCAGGTGAGAGCCTGTGATGCAGCAGAGGGGAGGTGAGTGTTGCACAGGCTTTTGATGCATCTAGCCGCAAGGTGATGCTTAGATGACTCTTCAAGTGTTTATTGTTACACTCTAGCATGTGCACATGGGTTTTGCAAGCTACCTTAGTGCTGCATTGTGTTGGTTGCTGTCTCAACTGCTGCCAGGTGGCTAGGTGGGTGCTGGTCAGGCTTCACAGCGCTGCTGTACTCTACCGGCAACATATTCTACTCTGACCCGGTCAACGCAGTCAAAGCAGCGCCCGAGGAGTGCTGGGGCAAGCGTAAAATAGCCAGCCGCACCCTTCCCTTAGACGACTTCAAAGCCACAGCAAAGCAGCTGGGGGTCACTATCAACACCCTAGCAGTGTCCTGCGTCGGCGGCGGAGTGCGGCGCTACCTGCAGGCACAGCAGCAGGCCATGCCGAAGAGCGTCCGCATGCTGGTAACTGTCGACACGCGCGCGCTGAAGTCCGGCCCTGCAGGAAGCGGCAAGGACAGCATGTCGAGGGTGCCAGCCAACTGCTTCACCTACATTGCAGTGCCGGTGTGCACAGGTGACATCTCCCCAGTGGAGCGCTTGGGGCGTGTTGACCGAGCGATTGATTGGATCCGCCACTCGCCGGCGCTGATGCTGGCAGTGGTGATGCCCGCTGTGACGAAGGTGCGCTGCTGCGCCAGGTGTCATGAGCGCCATGCAAACGCATGCAGCACGATGCCGCTGCACATGTATAGGCTGTTCCGCAGTGTCCGCTGTCTTGGTGTTGCTGACTGGATCTCAAGCAACCTTGCCAACTATCTGCTATGTCGGTCGAATGGTGCTC
Source organism: Tetradesmus obliquus (assembly GCA_030272155.1). Lineage (NCBI taxonomy): Eukaryota > Viridiplantae > Chlorophyta > Chlorophyceae > Sphaeropleales > Scenedesmaceae > Tetradesmus > Tetradesmus obliquus. Next base: position 4,288,485 of record CP126202.1, read on the forward strand.
CGTTGCACATAAGTCAAAGTGTTGCTATGCCGTGTATGTGCTACCTAGGAATTCTGTTGGCATTTGTCAGCCTGTGCTGTCAGGTACTGCCGTCCATGCTGTGAGAAACTCACCACCTTACTCTGTTCACACACAGCCTCTAGCAGCATCACCACCACCTGTTACTTCCCTGCCCTGCCACTTGCCCTCACCTGCGCTTGCAACATTGCAGTGCATCTACCGCGACATCAAGAAGGCAGGCGCAGCAATGATCCGGCTGCTACCAGCCAAGGCCACCCTGTGCTTCTCCAACGTGCGGGGGCTGCAGGGGTCCTGGACCTTTGGCGGCGTGCCTGTGTCCCGCATCTACAATGCAGTGCAGCCTAGCGCCATGGGATGCGTGATCAGCCTGCTGAGCTACGGGGACGTCATCACATATGCTCACACCTGCTATGCCAGCAAAACCAGCACACCCGGGGTGAGCGGCGGTGTTTATTTGTCCAGCAGAGCTGCCATGCACGCAACATGAGGTTATGACGCTTCAGCAGCATCAAGTTGATGCCTCTGGGTTATATGTGTACTCTGCAGGGCTGCTGTGAAGATCCATACAGTTGCATGTTGGCCGCCGACTGTTGTGCGCATCTAATCAGACTTTGGCACCACTTTCTCTGGCATCCTGTCGTGCGTAGAGCTGCAATGTCCCATGTACTGCTTGAAGCACATCCTGACCAGGTTTGTGCCTTACATGCTGCTTGCAGGTGCTGCTGGACTGCATTGCGCAGGAGTACGCTGCACTGCGTGAGGCAGCGTCGCTGAAGCTTTGCAAGGCAGGCGAGAACACAGATGCCCAGGCAGGCAGCAGCATTAAGCACCAGGAGGAGCCGGCAGGATGCAACACAGCAGAGGATCAGGCATAGACGCTGCATATAACGAGTGCAAGGGCACTGAGCATGCCAGGCCACGGCACTTTCTGGCCCCAAAAAGTCAGCCGTGCAGGCAGCGCAGGGGTGCAGCTGTCAGGACAGAACGAGCCATGGCAGGATATTGACAAGTCGATGCCTGCCGCCAGAGTGGCAGTTGTCAGCGGCTGCACTGCTGGCTTGTCAGCAACCCAGTTGTTGGCAACATCACAATTTTGCAAGCAGGTATTGCTATTGTTATATATGAAATGCTGTTGAGAGGCCCGTCACAGTGGATGGCTCATTGAGTGGCTTGTATGAGGGGAAGCAACCTATTCAGCTTGCAGGCCCTGGCCTCCAAGTAGTGGTAGGATATAAAGGCTGATTCTCTTGGAAAAGTGGATCAGTATCAATCCCCTCCAGCTGAGAATATTGCATGCTGTGGCAGCTGAAGTGTTGTGAGAAGTCCAGTAGTTCACCTCACAACATTGGACCCCAGGTCCAGTGTTAAGTGCATGCATGCAGTACGCTGCAGCGTACAGCTGTATGCCCAGTGTGGTGGAGCAGCTGTCACACCATTGCATGACGCCAAGTATGTGTTTCATGACAACATTTCTGGTACATTTTTTGTATCTTGTTGGCTGTGACTGTTGTTAAGGATCAAGGATTCATGCATGCTATGGCTTGATGGGTAACAGAATAATGATGATGACCCATGCATCCTGACATGTGACCGTCACACAGTGGTGACCACTGGCCCCTTGAGTTGCTGCCAGTGCTTGTCTTGGCTGGACTCGCTACATGCGGCGATGAGTAATTTCTAAAAGTACTCAAGTATGTTTCTGTTTAATCTTTCACCTACAACGTCAGCTTATAACGCACGGAGACAAGTTTTCTGGTGAGAGTTCTGTGGTGACGCCGCTGCAGGCCTGCTGCTGCAGCAATGTTTGTTTGCCAGGTGCACTGTTCATACACAACGGGTACGTGTTTGCCACCACACATTACTATTTACTATCATGCAACATCTTGCGTTCGCTGAATGTTTTGAGCGATGCGCTTTCACAGGACAGGTGCAGGGACAAAGTGCTTTCAGGACAATGTGCTTTCAGGACAATGTGCTCTCAACACACATGGCTGTCCCTATGAAAGCTCAGAAAGCTTAGTCGCTGAACAATGAAAAGTATGAAAATGTGTACGGAATGAAAGCGAGCCAGCGTCTGACGGGGAAAGGACAGGCTGCAGGGGTCGAGTACGGCTAAATGTAGGAGAGATCGACTTGCTGTGAATATATGTTTTGTTGCATCTGTTGAATGTGAGTTTGTGCTTGCTTGCATGCTCGGTTTCAACAACGTCTGCTTGCCTTGACTTTGCTGTTGTCCCTTTGTGTCCTCAGGGACACGCTGCTGCTGTTTGCGACTGAACTCAGCTCAGCTGGTGCCCCTACCCAGGGATCCAACGATAGCAAGATAAAGGGGAGGCAGGGGAGGCCACACCACAGGTTAAGAACGGATGCCTCCCAAGCGGCCATCAACTGCACTGCATTGCACTTTCCAGCAGGCATGCCTGTGCGCACATGGATGCCAAGCAGCTTTTAACGTGCTAGCAGCAAATGCGCAGGTACCACCATCCCCTTCACATTGCGAGGAGCCTTTAGCTGACTGCGTGTGACAGTGCTGCTGCACCTGATGTCCATATTTTGACACCAGCATTCATAACATGCTGCCTTTTTGAAAGCCACGATCTGACATGAGCACTACAAGTCAGCAGCATACAACAAAAAGCATACAAGAATACTGATAGTGGGGTCTAGGCGGCCTTGTACGCATCCACCATGTGTACGTACATATAACATACAAGCAACGACCTTGCATATGCACTCACAGGTATCATGAAGTCGCTGCCTTGACAGCAGCTGGCACACTGTTTGGCATAACCACAAACGCCACATACGAACTGTACCTTTGAGCACTCAGGTACTGCACCGACTTTGAAAGTCGCAGACAGTATGCAGGGGACAGCTGACTACATCGCCAAATGCAAGGCTGCCTGCAATGGGCGCAGCTGTCGCTGTGTGCAAATTTTTGCAAAAACCGAGCAGTTGGCTGTTGGCTGTGACGCAGAGGGCGATCACGGATCAAAGGGAAAGCAGGGCTGCAGGGCAATATACTCAACACTCAACTAACAGCAATAGATGACGTGCGAATCACGCACACACAGGGAAGTCGTACACATGGCACGACTATTAGACGGCGGCGGAACAGTAACACACAGTGCTGGACACACACAATTCACAAAAATGTCACTGGAACAGCTGCCGATAGCAAGGACTCTGAGATGACACAGATGTACACCGTAACTGCTTGTGCAGCAGCTACATGTGGCTCTTGGAGGCTGTCAGCAACCGCAGCAGATGGCTGCGTGTGAGAACACAAAACCTTTGCAATGAAAACCACACAATAAAAAGTACATCACCCTCATATGGCTGTTGTATTGATGAGCACACACGACATCGTTGTTGCTTGGTTTCTGGTTGAGGCAAATGACATGCTGCTGCCCTTTCAGAGCATGCTCTTCCAAGAAGCTGCAGTAGCTGCTGACGCTGTCCCGTGCTCCAGGTGCTGCTTTTCACTTTGGGGTGCAGCATCTGCCCCCTCAGCAGCCTGCTGCTGGTGGGGTTGTGTTGATGGCCTCAACATATCTGTTGGCATGTAGTGCTTGTCGCTGTACTGCTGCTGGGTTGGTGTCAATGCCAAGGCAGCAACCTGCAGCAGAAGTAGCAACGGCAGCGACAGTGGCAGCGTTGATTGTTGTGAGTTCAAGCAGAAAAGAGGTTGTTTGGCAACAGTTAGCTGCCGTCTTGAGCTAACTACGGCTGATCCGAACACCAACACTTGTTTTGTTTTATAGGATATGCTGGGAATCTCTTGCTGCCAACTTGCAGTCTGTTGAGGCAGTCAGCACAGCTGCAGCTACCAGCTGCATAAGACGGATGTTCCTACAGGCACTCACAGTTGCTGGAAACAGCGAGCCAGTGACGAGCCCTTTGCAGATGAATTGGCCCTTCATGCTGCCCTGTTCAACACAAACACAACATTCAAAACAAAGCAGTACGTTCAGTTGTCTCAGCCCCAATAATGGTGGTGTTACTTGCTTGTGGAGCTGAACGCAGGTTACAAGGTTCTGCTGCAGCGCAGTACTGCAGCTGCAGCAGCACATACAGAACAACATTGCGCAAGCAGGCATGAACATGACGCAACGCTGCGATTTGGGACATCCTCATATCGCCTCACCTTGATGTTGTCCAGTGTGATGGCAGACTTGAAGGCGACGCTGTCCCCACTGTAGATGACTGGCTGCATGCCCAGAAGCATGCTGCTACTCCTGCTGCGCAGTGCACCTGCAGATGCATGAGGACGCATGTCATTCGACAACACCTTGTCAGGCGCATCAGACACATTATTCATGCAAGGCGCAGTCATCAATGGACAGAAACACAAACACACATCAAGCCAGCTGCTGTTTTCTGCTCCTTGCAACAAGCAGACAATAGTGGCAAACTTGAGGAGCCGGCATACCATATTCTGCTGCTGCAGGGAAGGCCATGCCAGCCCAGGCTGTCAACCCCACACTGCGCATACCTGAGAGCTCTGTGACCTGCCAGGTCTTGTTCAGCAGCTGCAGTGGCTCCTCACTGCTGTTAGTAAAGCGCAGCTCATACCCGTACTGCCAGTAACGCTGGTCCTCCATTCTGTGGGGCAGCAGCCAGCTCTGCAGCAGCAACAGCAAGGGGCAGGGCAGTGACATTCACGATGAAGCAGCAGATCACAGGTTCCAAGCTGACAAGAGTGCTATCATGCACACACCAGCGCAAACAACTGCGTTGCTGCTGCTGCTGCTGGCGTTTCTTGTGGATGTTGTTACAATGCATCTCGTGTAAGCAGGTGTGCCCAGCCTCTCACCTTTGTGCCAATGGTTAGGCCTGGGTCGCTGCTGCATGAGCTGTGGGGCTCGTGTGCCATGCCACTGAGGGCTGCCAGGCGGCTGGACAGCAGCCGCAATGTTGCAAGCGCGCCGTCAAGTTGCTCTCCTGCAGGAACAAAACAGGCATGCAGCATGCCACGGCACTGATGGTTAGCCAGCAGCAAGCCTGGCTGGTGCTATTCAGGGCTGGCGTGTTGGATGCTGCTGATATGCGCGCTCCTGGTAGCCTGTCCTGTTAACTTGAAAACCTGTTTTGACCGATTTGTGCATGCACAAGCCCTGATCCATCATCAAAGATCAAGCTGTGCACGCAGCACACCTGCCAGGTTGGCGCTGGTGTCCAGCAGATCATCCGGTGCTACTGGTGCACCTGCAACTGCTGCGGACAATCTTCTGGCATACTTTCCCGCTGCCCAGTTGCTGAGGCTGTGCAGCACATCCTGCACACAAGTGAGCAGAGCAAGCAGCAGCAACTAACTCTGTGGGTATGTTCCGTCCAGCAGATTCGTACCCATTACACAGGCCCGAAAACAACTCAGAATTGAACAAACTGAGGCTGCTTTATGAGGGGAATAGCTGCATTGAAAAGCCTACGGCATGAACTACGCACATGATCATGCCATGATGATGGCAAGCAGATGTTGACCACGGCTTGCTGCCGTGCTGAGCATTTTTCTGGCAGTATGCACCCCCACACCTGCACCAGTGCGGGATGCCCGCCATGCCGCAGCAGTTGATGCCCCAGTGCCACAGCTTGCTTGCTGATAGCTTGCTGCACCACCACAGAAGCCATGCTCGTAGTACAGCACCAGATGGGATCGCCGTGTTTACGCTTCAGGCGAAACTTGAATTATTATATCAGCAGGGTAAAGTTATGTGTGTCACGTGCACACATGAGTGCATGTTCCCTGCCCGTGGCGCTGCAAGCACCTTCGTCAACTACGCCAGCATGGATTACCGTGCTGTGCACTGCTAGCGCAGCCATGAAAGACAATCTTGGCCTATTTAACTGCGTGAACATTAAGTTTTACAATTCAGTCTGCCAGTTTGCTCACAGAGTCATGAAATGCATCTGACAAGGTTCAAACATGAAGATGTGACAGCTCAGCTCAGCTGAAGTTCAGATCGTGTCGCTGTTGAATGGAAGGTGAAAGAACGTGATCGAGCGGCATTCGAGTTCAGGAGGCACCACCAGCAACACCTATCTTCTGGCCCAGCAGGCCGATGCGGTGCGGTCCAGCTTATTGAACATCAGTATGCTTGTAGAGTTTGTAATACCGAAGCAGAAGGGCCGTGTAGGGCTGCAAGAGGTCAGCCTCAACCATGGGGATGTTGCAGGTGAGCACAACATGGCAGGCCAAGCAGCAAGCAACAGCAACAGCGTTCAACCTCAGCAGGGATCCCGTTGAATTAAATGGCACACCGCAGATATCCTGGATGATCTGAGCGATCATGATGCACTGTACATCGCGGAAGACGCCAACTATGAACGCTGCGAGGAGCTGGCAAGGTAAGCACGCTGCTGTGCTGCTGCAGCATCGCTGCGCTGCTGTCCATCCTAAACAGGTATGCTGCATCGCACCACAAGCCTTGAGCTCAATACAGTGTGCTGATGCAACTGTTGCAGGGGCTTCTTGCAGTTGCACCCCAGGCAGCGTGCCAAAACCGTGGACGTCCTGGCAGCAAACCTGAGCATGCTGTGCAGCTCAGCCCAGGGCCTACTGTCCAGCCAGGAGGCTGTACAGGCAGATGCAGTACTGCTGCACAAGAACGGCCTCAGGATGCTGGTGCACCTGCTGCACGTGATCGCCATGCAAGCAGACAAGGATGCACAGCAAGCGCAAGGGGCAGAAAACGCAGCAAAGCCCAAAGCAGCAGGTACCCGGTGGGGGCGCTGCAGGCATTCATGCAATATTGCAGGCTCACATATGCACTTTCTTGAAGCTGTCGCTGCTTGCACGCTGCCATGTTGGTGCCTGCTGGTATGCATGCTTGCAGCAGCAGTTTCTTCCCGTAACGCATGCACCTGTGTGACTGCAGGCCGCGGCCGCAAAGCAGCAGGAGCTGATGACGACAGCTGGGACTGGCAGCACAGCAGGCAGCGCGTGCTGCTCGCTGTGCGGGAGCTGCTGCTGCTGGACCTCAAAGCTCTTTTCAGGGGCCTAGCAGCAGCAGAGCAGCTGATCAACCTGGCAATGGAGCTGGTGAGTGTCATATCAATCACACGAGGCCGTTGCTGCCATGCAGCGGCAATGAGCGCCCAGCTGCAGGAATGAGCACCAGCATGTTTGCTGTGTCGGGCTGTGGCAGCAACAGGCAGGGCGTCTGATTGCTGCACTTAGAGGCTGTGCAGGCAGTAAGGCAGGTGTTGAGTGTGGTAGCCACACAGACAGCAGCCTACATGTAGCTGGCCAACAGCAGCAGCCATGACTGTCGCTCCACACAACAGCACGATCTGCTGCAATCACACCTGCTCTTCCGCCTCTGTCCTGCAGGCGCTACAAGGCCTGGAGTGCCCAGCAGTGGAGAAGCAGGAGTCAGCTTGGCCTGCTTGCAGGGATGTGCTGGCGCGCGGTGCTGTGCTGTACCAGCAGCTCGACTTTGTGGCAGCTGCACTCATGGAGCGCGCACGCAAGCACGAGCACGTGCCTAAGCTTGCGGCGCTGATTGCAAAGCATGCAGAGGAAAAGTGCAATAGCACGCAACTGGTGAGGAAGGAAATGGTACATTGGTACCATCAGCTGCAGCATGCATATGTAGGCATCGCACACTTCTTTCTGCAGCACAGGCAGCAGCAAGCAGCCGCTGCCGTGCATTTGTGTGATGGTGGCACCAGTGGACATTCACATAGCATGGGAGCCGGCATTGCTAGAGCGCAGCTGCAGCCTTGCATGTCACACAACAGGACGATGCATGCGCTGGCACGCTGATGCGCCGTTGAAGCAAGCACAGCAACCAGACAATCTGAACCCTGCAAACACTTTGTCACCACACCTGCAGACTGTACACCTTCTGGCCGAGTTCTGCCGCACAGCCCCCGAAGACTACGATGCACAGTACGCCACCAACCAGGTGTCAGTGCGCCTGGCAGGCGATGTCGTGGCCTGCCTGGCTGAGCTGCAGCCCAAAGTGGTGTCAAACTGCATCAGCCAGCTGCGGCCTTACCTGGGCTGCGCAAAGGCGTACTGCCTGCGCGGCTCGCTGCTCGCTGCTGTGGGGAGCATCCTGGTCCAGGTACGTGCTGACTCTGCAGTCTGTATGAAAATTCCATGTTTACCTCTACCCCTTTGCAGTTATCTTCAATGCTGCCACCTGGCGGTACAGTGAGTGGGACATGTAGCGTGTTTGAATGTGTCGGTTGTACCAGCGCGAGTGAGCTTGCACAAAGGCACCAGCGATGCACTCCATGTGAAGCAGCTGCAGAGGGCCGCCGCTGCGGCACAACAGTGTTGCTCCGCACCCCTCTTCTCCCAGCTTGCACTTTGTTGTATTCAATCACTCCCTCACCTGATTGTCAAAAATGTTAGGCACTGTCAGCTCCCATCTTGCTGTACACTCCATTGTTGCCGCCTTGCCAACGTGCCAGGTGTTCCCCACTGACGCGCTCAGCAGCAGCCTGGGTGAGGGCGCTGCTGCGGCCCACCTGCGCAGCAAGGAGGCCCTGCTGGCGCTGCTGCATGAGCGCGTGATGGACAAGGTAGGAGGAGCTGAGGCCGCTACAGCCACAGTGGCAGCAGCAGCAGCAAGCATGGCAGCTGCTAGCAAGGTCGCCAGTATACCTGCTACAAACAATGGCTTGCCCACGGCGGCAGTAAGAACAGCCCCACTTGTTTTTCCGTAGTTGTCCAAGCCTATGTTGACAAGGCGTCGGTGTTATGGGCTGTGCTTGGCTCACCGCGCGTGTTGCTGTGTGTGCAGGTGGCGTTTGTGCGCCAGCGCGTGATGCAGACATGGGGCAAGCTGGTTGAGGAGAGCTGCGTGCCGCTCAGCCACTGGAACAGCCTGCTAGGGCAGGGTAAGCACTATAGGCTGCAGGACCCATTGTTGGATTGGCAGCTAATGGACATCAATGCAAGTTTGTTGGGCATGGCCTCTGTGCGCGTGTGCGCACCTCTGCACATAGTACAGCCGGTTGCGTGCTGGCCAAGCGCAGGCAATATAATTAAATTGTGCCGACGACATCCGTCTGGCTGCCTGCTGCCGCTGTTATGGCGGCGACGCGGCACTGCAACGCTGAACCTAATATCACATTGCAATGCTGCTGCTATGAGTGATACTGTCGCTTATCCTGTGTGCTTCCTCTCGCTCTGCAGCCATTGGAAGGCTGGAGGATGAGAGCCAGCTGGTGGTGAAGGCTGCGCTGCAGCTGCTGCACCGCATGGTGCACCAGGGCATCTTCCAGCCCCCCCTCAGGCCGCAGGTGTACCTCAACACGCTGCGCAAGGCAGAGGCTGAGCTGGAAGCCCTGCTGCCCAAGCGGCAGGAGGAGGATGAGGAGGCAGAGGGAGAGGCGGCAGGCGAGGATGGCGCGCAGTGGCAACCGATCCAGGTGCGGCGATGTGTTGAGAGTGCCTGCCCAAGTTCTTTGGTATTGGGTTGTTCGTCCATAGCCTGTGCTGAAACTGCTGGAGCCTGTGAAGCTGGCCATTCGTCTGCGATTTGCAACAGCGTGCGCGGGTTGATGACCTGGTTCTGACCCGGCAATGTGCACATTCTTGCTGCTGCAGATCAAGGAGGAGCCAGTGGAGGGCGAGCAGCCACCTGCTGCTGAAGAAGATGCTGACAGCAGCAGCCCTGGTGAGCTTGCCGGGCATCTTTGTCATCTGCATGTGCCTGCTCGCCTGCTGCTTTGGCTGCATATGCAATCCTGCTCGTACCTTCATGCAGTGAAGCGAACGTTCCTGCATGCTGTACCGTTCTCTGCTAACAATGGCTGCAGTGCAGGCCACTGGATGGCACCGTTCACCTCTTGCCTGCCATGGGTTGCGTATGTGTGCACTGCAGCCGCCGCCAGCAACGAGGCAATCATCCAGCGTCTGCTAATGCAGTGCATGATGCTATATGTCTGCACTTACTTGAATCCTGCACTAAGTCATGCACATGCCTCTCCCAGCCACGAGGCAGCCATCCAGCGGCGGCGCACCATGTGTGCCAGCCTCAAGGAGGGTGTGTCTTCCTGCAGTGCATGCTTCTCGATGGTCCCGCTTGCTCACTGCCTATATGCGTTCATGCACATGCAGCCGGCCCCAGCAACGAGGGCAGCCATCCAGCGGCTGCGCACCACGTGTGCCAGCCTCAAGGAGGGCGTGTCCTTCTGCAGTGCATGCTTCTCGATGGTCCCGCTTGCTCACTGCCCATGTCGTTCATGCATGTGCAGCCGGCCCCAGCCACGAGGCAGCCATCCAGCGGCTGCGCACCACGTGTGCCAGCCTCAAGGAGGGCGTGTCCTTCTGCAGTGCATGCTTCTCGATGGTGCCGCTTGCTCACTGCCCATGTCGTTCATGCACATGCAGCCGGCCCCAGCAACGAGGGCAGCCATCCAGCGGCTGCGCACCATGTGTGCCAGCCTCAAGGAGGCCGTGTCTTCCTGCAGTGCATGCTTATTGATGCTCTGTCTTGCTCACTGCCTATATGCGTTCATGCACATGCAGCCGGCCCCAGCAACGAGGCAGCCATCCAGCGGCTGCGCACCATGTGTGCCAGCCTCAAGGAGGGCGTGTCCTTCTGCAAGCGCCTGGAGGCAGCGCTGCCGCAGCTGCAGCTGCTGCTGGCCAGCCCACAGGCGGGCGTGGTGCACGACGTCATCATCTTCCTGACGCTGAGCAAGTGAGCTGGGCTGCGCTGGCACTTGCACCACCATACACCGCAGTGCACTGTGTCTGGGTGTAATGCTGCTGATGGCGTTTCTGTCAGCAGCTACCATGCGGTGAGTATGCAGCTGTTGTGTGGTTGCCAGCTGCCTGATGCCGATCGTCTGCTGCCGTGTCAGCCTCTGCTCTGCTGGCCTAGGATCCAGCGCCTGCTGTCTGCTGTGCAGCGCTTTGATATGTGTTTTGCTGCGCTCTCACCTTGCCTGCCTATGCTGCGCTTGCCTCTGCTGCTGCAGGAAGTTTGAGCTGCCTGGGGCGGACAAGGCGCTGCGGGGCATGTGGCCGCTGGTGTTCAGCAAGCATGAGCCAGTGCGGCAGTCAGTGCTGGACAGCTGGCACATCCTGCACCTGCACGACAAGCAGGTCAAGCAGCAGGTGCGCCTTCAGACTGGTGTAATGTGCTGCATGACTTGCGCGTTGATACCTGCCAGGCACCAGCTTGCCGGGGTATGCGGCAGGAGCCTGCATACATGCCCTGCCGCGGCCGACGCCTGCAACGATCGCTGTATTCACACTTTGTGGGAACCTGACCCGTGGTGTTGGTTTTGTATACCTCTGAAGTGCTGCTGCTCTTGCTGCTGCTGCTGCTGCTGCTGCTGGTGATCGCCAGCTGGAGGAGCTGCTCACACAGGTCATCCCAGGCAGCAGCCTGTCTGAGCTGACAGCACTGGAGTGCATCATCGCCTCGCTGCTGCAGCAGGGCAAGCTGGCAGCCAGCACAGCGTCAGTGATGTATGGCCTGATGGTGCGCAACATCTGCGAGTACTACACACAGCTGGAGCAGCTGCCGGCAGCTGCCCTGCTGCCCCCTCTAGATGCTGCTGCTGCTGCTGGTGGTGATGACAGTGAGGATCGCATGGAGACAGATGGCGAAGCACAGGATGCTGCAGCAACGCCAGGCTCTGCAGCGACAGCAGCGGCTGCTACAGCAGCCGTGCTGCGCAGGACGCTGCGGCACTACTTCACGCTGCTGTCCATGCTGACAGCTGCGCAGCCATCGCTGCTGGAATCGCAGTATGTGCCTGCGCTTCTGGAGATTGGCTTCTCACTCAAGCTTGCGGTGAGTGCTGGGCAGCCACAGACTGTAGCAACCTGCCGCCTCTGTCAGAATTCCTGTTGAAACATGCTACCACACCAGCTGCAAGATAAGAACTCTTGCTGGGATGTGAAGAATGCATTGATGAGCTGTGGCTGGCTGCCATCCTTTTGAACTGCAGGATGTCTGGGCAGCAAAGCACTTTACCTCACACATGTTGCCATGATGTTGCGTTGCAAGCAACCTTCCCTTTCTGCCTTTGTGTTGCTCTCACTATCACCATCTGAACTGCAGGATGCCTGGGTAGCACGCCACGCCTGCCTGGCCCTGCGCTATGCAGCAGTGCACCTGACACCCTCCAGCAGTATCCAAGCAGCAGCGGTTACGCCAGCAGGCACACTGGGAGGAGCATCAGCAGCCAGCAGTGCCAGCAGCAGCCTGCCAGGCTCCGGCAGGGATGCCATAGAGCCGCAGCAGCTGCAGCAGGTGCTGGCAGCACTGGTGCGGCTGCTGGTTGCAACGCCGCCACCTGGCATGGCAGCCAACTGGCCATCTGCTGCTGAGGCTGCTATTGCTGCGCTGTATGCGCTGAGCCCGCAGCCCCAGGAGCTTCTGGCGGCTGTGCTGCAAGCAATGTTTGTGCGCTGCAAGCCAGGTGCGCGGGCGGCGCTTGCTTCATGTTGTACACCTGACTAGCATAGCAGGCCCTGGTCTGTTTGCCTGTGCAACATTGCTTGCTACAATACTGTATTGTGGATGAGCATGGTTAGTAATTGCCCTCTTGTGCTGCGCTTCGGCTGGCACTTTCTGGATGCATCCAGTGACGTTTTCATCTGCCGCCTCATATGCGCTGTGTTGTGTACTGCTGCGCAGGTGGCAGCAGCAGCTCTGACGCTACCGTAGGCGGCTTCTCTGCAGCTGCGCTGGCGCGCTTCTTCTTTGCCCTCGGCCGCGTAGCATTACAGCACCTGCTGTGCATTGAGCAGATCGGCAAGTCCATCCGTGCTGTGCGCCTAGCTGGCGACAGGTTCGCTGCAGAAGCGGCAGAGAAGCAGCGAGAGGCGACTGCTGCAGCAGCAGCTGTAGGAGCTGGCAGGAAGAGCAGCGCGCGCGGACCTGCGCAGCAGCAGCAGCAGCAGCAGGACAACGACATTGGGGCGCTGCTGGGTGCTGGTTCTGTTGCTGCTGATGCTGAGCTGGACTCCTTGGCAGAGGCAGCAGAGGCGCAGGTGTGGTTGCTGCTGATTGCTGTGATTGGAGAGCAGCGCTGCATGCAGCCATGCAGCCACTGCGCAGTTGGTGATTCCGTCTCGTGTGGAGTCCAAGTAGTTCGCATTACTGCTGCCCTTGATGACAACTACTGCTGGTTTACACCTGTTATATGAACCAGCATTGCACCAATGTACTAGTGGTGCTGCACAGAGGCTCTAGGTTCCTGGCATCGTACGCCACTTGCTCAGAGCGGGCGTAACAACCTGACACCTGCATGTCTTTGTCTGTGATACTGTGTGTTGACCCACAGGTCATGTCAGCGCAGCAGTTGCTGGGCCAGTTTGGCCAGGTGCTGTCTCGCTTCTGCCACTTCAAGGCGTTGCTGTCAGCGCCTCAGGACCTGCAGGCTGCTGCACTGCTGGCGCTGACACAGCTCATGGCAGTGGACGGGCAGTTCTGCAGCGACAACGCAGCGGTGATGTTCACACTGCTGCTGGAAAGGTGAGCTCATGCAAAGCTAGGTCACATGAGTGCTACGCACATGTGCACAGACAAGCCTACATCCTGGAAGGTCCTTCGCCGGCCAGATACTCTACCTGCCGTACATATGTGTCTCCATGCACCCGTGGCATCGCGTTTGCTCCACTTCTTGTGCAGTAGCAGTGCCTGCAATTAAGTCGATCTGCTCCTGCTACCGCTGCTGCTATTGCTGCTGCTACCGCTGCTGCTGCTGCTGCTGCTGCTGCTGCTGCTGCTGCTGCAGGAGCGTGAGCAGCGCCATCCGCATCAACATGGTGGTGGCACTGGCTGACCTGGCCAGCCGCTTCCCCAATGTGCTGGAGCCATGGACCAGCCGCATCTACGAGACACTCGAGGGTGAGGTGCAGCAGCGCACAGCGTGCAGCAGCAGCTGCTGCTACATCTTGACGTGATTAGCAGGTGTACAAGCGCGAGTGGCGTCCATACTGCTGCACACAGCTGTTGTCGGCAATATATGATGTGTTAGGCCTCTGTCCGCTACAAGCTGGCCCGGCTTGCATAGCACTGCCATGAGCTCTGCTGATCTGGCCAGCCGCTTCCCCAACGTGCTGGAGCCATGGACCAGCCGCATCTACGCGACACTCGAGGGTGAGACGCAGCAGCGCACAGTAGGCGGCAGCAGCAGCTGCTGCTACATCTATACATGATCAGCAGGTGTACAAGCGCGAGTGGCGTCCATACTGCTGCACATAGCTGTTGTCTGCAACACATGATGTGCTAGGCCTCTGTCCGCTGCAAGCTGACCAGGCTTGCATAGTACTGCCATTAGCGCTGGCTGACCTGGCCAGCCGCTTCCCTAATGTGCTGGAGCCATGGACCAGCCGCATATACGAGACACTCGAGGGTGAGGTGCAGCAGCAGACCAGCATGCAGCAGCAGCAGCAGCGGCGTGCCAGCGAGCTCAGCGGGTGCACGCCTCACTCGCGGCGCTGCGCGCAGCAATTTTTCACCAAACATGATGTGCTGGACGCTGTGTCCCGCTTCGCAGACACAGACCTAGCTTGCATGGCGCTGCAGTTATCCCTGCTGGTGTCGGATGCAATTGAGGCAGTGAATGCTGCACTGTACAATGGGCAAATGGTGGTTCACCATACACATGGTAAGGCAAATTCCCACGCTGCTGCTGCTGCTGCTGCAGACCCTGAGCCTGCCGTGAAGCTGTCCGCGCTGTCCAGCCTGACACACCTGGTGTTCCTCAATCTTCAACACCCAACTCATGAGTGCTGCTGCTGCTGCTGCTGCTGCTGCAGATCCTGAGCCTGCCATGAAGCTGGCAGCGCTGTCCAGCCTGACGCACCTGGTGCTCCTCAACACCCCGCTCATGAGTGCCGCTGCTGCTGCTGCTGCTGCTGCTTGCAGACCCTGAGCCTGCTGTGAAGCTGGCTGCACTGTCCAGCCTGACGCACCTGGTGCTTTTCAACACAACACTCATGAGTGCTGCTGCTACTGCTTCCCCTGCAGACCCTGAGCCTGCCGTGAAGCTGGCTGCACTGTCCAGCCTGACGCACCTGGTGCTTTTTAACACCCCGCTCATGAGTGCTGCGGCTGCTGCTGCTGCTGCTGCGGCTGTTTGCAGACCCTGAGCCTGCCGTGAAGCTGGCTGCACTGTCCAGCCTGACGCACCTGGTGCTGGGCGGCATGGTGAAGGCCAAGGGCAATGTGGCCAAGGTGGCGGCGCTGCTGGTGGACGATGAGCAGGGTGAGTTGTTTGACTCAGCAGTGGGGCAGCGCTGCCTGCCCTTGCAAGGCTTGATTTGGGGTGCATGAGTGCTTGTCTCAAGGGTTTCAGCCGACCAGATTTGCTGATGTGTGGTGGGTGCCAGGGTGGCGGCACTGCTGGTGGACGACGAGCAGGGTGAGTGAGCACGGTGTGCAGCAGCAACGCGCAGCAAGTGGTGCTGCCTGCACATGCAGGGCTGATGATGGGGCACACATGCATGTTCTGAGGGTTTTGATCGTCATGTGTTCCTTGAGCCAGTAAGGCTTGACAGGACAATGCCAGGCTGAGTGTGATTACGATGCAGCTGCGTGTGCAGGAAGATGCAAGCACTGCTCTGGCGGCTTTTCACAGCTGTTGACGTATGCAGTGGTTGTCTTATGCCTCCTGTTCATTGTGGAGTGTTCCTCCTCCATGTCATTTCCTACATCCCTGGCCCTTGCGCACCACATCCCGTGTGCCACACCCTGCAGAGATCACCGAGCGCGCAGCACTGTTTTCGAGTCGTTGGCCAAGCCCCGCAGCTGAACAACTTTTAGCGCATGCACTTTTGCCTCATTCATCCTGTGATGTGGCGTCCTGCAGAGATCACCGAGCGCGCAGCGCTGTTCTTTGAGTCGCTGGCCAAGACCGGCAGCGGCAGCAGCACGCGCGCCGCCTCGGCGGCTGCCGGCGCCTCTGCTGCCAACCCGGTGTACAACCTGCTGCCTGACTGCCTGAGCAAGCTGCTGGAGAATGACAAGCTGAGGGAGGAGCAGCTGCAGGCCATCCTTGCTGTGCTGCTGGCATACGTCAAGGTGAGGATGCGGCAGCTGCACTTGCCGCACGTGATTGCCCAAACACGTTGATGTGTACAGGTGACAGCCGCATGGCAGCACAGCCAGATGTGTGCAAGCTTGAGCTGACACCAGCACACCAGCAAGCCCTTTGTTCATCTACAAACCTTGGCACTCCAACATTTGTGCTCCTCGCGTGCATGCATGCACATGTGTTCTGCAGGACAAGCAGGCAGAGTCCTTGAAGGAGCGGCTGGTGGGCCGGCTGGCGCTTGGTGGGCCGCGCGAGTGGCGCACTGTGGCCTGGTGCATCGGGCAGTTGGGATACAGTGAGAAGGGCATGCGGCGCATCATCGAGCTGACCCCCAGCTACAGGCACGCGCTGGCAGAGCAGCAGGTGGGCGGAGTAAGGGTGCTGCTGATATGTGATTTGTGCTGCTGATGTTCTGGGTGCATCATGGGCAGCTGGGCTGCAGTGAGAAGGGCATGCGGCGCATCATTGAGCTGACCCCCAGCTACAGGCATGCGCTTGCAGAGCAGCAGGTGGTCATACTGAGGTTACGCGTCCAGTAGCACGTAATGCAGCTGAGGTTGCGAAGGGCAATGATTGCTGGCGAATAATTTGTGTTGAAGGAGTTTCATATGCAGCACTGTGCAGCAGCATCGCATGCCGCCTGATGTGTTGCAAGTGTTTGATTCGGCAGCTGGGCTACAGTGAGAAGGGCATGCGGCACATCACAAAGCTTACCCCCAGCCACAAGCATGCGCTGGCAGAGCAGCAGGTGGGAGGAGGATGGGTGCTTCTGTTGTGTGGTATGTGCTGCTGATATGTTCTGGGTGCATCGGGCAGCTGGGCCACAGTGAGAAGGGCATGCGGCGCATCATCGAGCTGACCCCTGGCTACAGGCATGCGCTGGCAGAGCAGCAGGTGGGCAGACTGAGGATATGCGTCCAGTAGCATGTCATGCAGCTGAGGTTGCGAAGGGCGATGATTGCTGGTGAAGAATGTGTGCTGGAGTGGCATAGGCAGCACTGTGCAGCAGCATCACATGCCGCCTGATGTGTTGGAAGTGTGGATTGGGCAGCTGGACTGCAGTGAGAAAGGCATGCAGCGCATCATCAAGCTCACCCCCAGCTACAGGCATGCGCTGGCAGAGCAGCAGGTGGGAGGAGTTGAATGGGGCAGCAGGCGGGGTGCGGCTGTGCTGCTTTGACATGCACCGCTATGTGTGCATTGCGATTTTACGTAGCTGTGAATGCAGTCTGCGCCAGGTAGCAGCTGCTGTTTTGCAATGACTAGGTAGGCGATGTGAACCTGCTTGCTTGCTCGTCTGTGCTGCGGCTGCCGCTGTGCAGGTGTTTGACGTGTTCATGGCCCTGGCAGAGAAGGCTCGCCGCAGCACTGGGGCCACCAAAGCAGCAGCAGCAGCAGCTGTGCCGGAGAGCGGCAGCCAGCTTGGCGGCGTAGCTGGCGACTTGCGCACAGCAGTGGAGGACTGGGTGGCAGACCTGCAGGCATCCAGGCAGGCTGCAGTGGAGGCAGCAGAGGTGGAGGCAGCAGAGGAAGCTCGGCGTCAGCAGCAGCAGCAGCAGCAGCAGGAAGACGCTGATGCAGCTGGCGATGCATCTGAGGAGGCGGATGCAGCTGTAGCACAGCAAAGTGAGGACGAGGGTGACAGCATGCAGACAGAGGCAGCAGCTGGTGACGCAGCAGCAGCAGCTGCTGCTGCTGCAGAGGAGGAGGGCCCTGCAGCAGAGGATGATGATGGTGCAGCAGCCGATCAGATTGTGCTGCTGCAGTCGCAAGCTGCTGCTGCTGCTTCAGATGATGAGGCAGAAGAGGCTGCTGAAACAGCCAGGCGGCGGCAGCAGCAGGTGGAGGCGCGGCTGCAGCGCCTCAGCATTGCAACAGGCAGCGGCAGTGCAAGGCCCAGCTCAGCTGCTGCTGCAACTGCACGAGGCAGAGCAGGCACTAGAGCGAGCCGCAGCTCAGCAGCAGCGCCAGGAGCGGCTGGCAAGCGCCAGCCGGCTGCCACAGCAAGGCGCAGGGGCTCCAAGGCCGCTGCAGGGAAGGAGAGCGAGTCAGACAGCAGCAGCAGCAGCAGCAGCGATGATGATGAAGATGACGAGGGCAGCAGCAGCGGCGAAGATGACACTGCAGCGGGTGACAAGCAGCCGCAGCGTGTGCCTGCAGCTGGCAGGGGCAAGGCTGCTGGTGCCAGCAGCAGGAGAGTGACAGCAACAGCAGCAGAGGGTGGCACCAAACGTGCCACCCGCCACAGCAGCGCTGTGACGCCCGCAGAACAAGCACGGTTTGTAGACTTCAGCGGCAGTGAAGATGACGATTAGTGAAGCAGCAGTACCAGCAGTATGGCTACCCTGCTGCCAAAGTTCTATGGTGTACAAGTATGTTGTCATCTACTGCACGTAATGTACGTAAGCAGAGCCTGCTCGTGATCGAGCAGCAGGGGCATATTTTCCCCTCTGAGGAGGATATGCATCATGCCCTACTCAGGCCTGCAACTGCGCGCAATAGGTCCATGTAATGCGCATATGTTTGACACAATTGCCATCAAGTCACTCCCACACGGGTCACTCCGCCAGGAGCAACAACTAGCCTCCAGAAACTGCAACGCTGCAACAGCTCAATATCTTGAGCTATGAAATAGGTGCTGGATCAGTCAATGGCTAGCAGTTGCAGTGTTCTCCGGCCTCTGCAGATGTGCCTGCTGGCCAACATACCAATGTCAAATGTGTCAACACATATGGCACACCACACTGTCATATGCTGCCCACACAATGATAGCCCACAGGCAGCAGCAGGCTGCTGCTGGTGCCGCTGCAAGCCCAGCTGGCCAAGATTGGTGCTGTGCTTATTGCCGGTGCTGATCTGCTTGTAAGTGGCCCACCAAGAAAAGTCTGTGGATAATCCCTTGATTAGCAGCAAGCGCATCGTGCAGCCTGGCACATATGACCCAGGTGAGCCAGCTTCAGCAGCTCTGTAGGTGTCTACCCAAAAGAGTCCAGCCACATGACATGCCAGTCCAGCCACATGACATGCCAGGTTCAGAGACGCCCACACCAGTTAAATGACCAGCCCTGTTGGAGCCATGGCAGCTACATCTATACGTGCCTTTGATGCACTGCTGTTGGCTTATCCATCGTCTGATCAGTGTGTATGTTTGGTGTGCTGCAACCTGCGATTGCATGGTGTGCTGAATTGTGGCAGGCCAGCGTGCTCGGGTCACAAGCCACCTGTGCTGTGGCAAAACAGCCCCTGACAGTGCTGCACATGCGGCACTTCTAAATTGCTGAGCAAACCTGCTGGAACATTGCCCATGCAGATCCTTGCCAGGACAACACTTGCTCAGGCCGCGGTACATGTATGCAAGGCGAAGGCTGCATATGTAAACATCCTTACTTCAATGGTGCTAAGGGACGATGCGAGGATTCAGGTGAGCATGCCCTGCCACAAGCGCATGGCGCCATGGCCGGCCTGTGCCAGGCTGACTTGGTTTCCAGCACTGTGCTAGTGTTAAGCACGTAAATGTGGCTAATTAATAGGACCCTGGTGCTAGTGTTGTGCACGTGTCTAATCAATAGGATCTGTGCGCCTGCAGTCGCGGCTGCGCACAAACAGCTGAAAGTTGACATGCCAACGTGCGGGAGCTGCGGAAACGGCAGTGGGCGCAGCGGATCATGGCATCTGTAGTATTGTAACGTGACGGGGTCTATAGGCCGGAATCGAGGCTCACAGGCATCGCCTTTTGGGGTATCGTTACATTGGTAGCTGATTGGGTTGGAACGCTACCTCGAGGGGGAGGTATGTAACGTGACGGGGTCTATAGGCCGGAATCGAGGCTCACAGGCATCGCCTTTTGGGGTATCGTTACAAGTATGTGCGCTGTAAAGGGAACTTGTTGAATACATGCTGATGCATGGAGTGGGTTCTTCGAGAATTTGCTTGTAATGGACCCTTGTAGAAAACACAAAAGGACTCCTTTGTTAAGATAACACACACCGCAAAATGGCCTTGCACCATCAGCTACCCAGTATGTTGCAGTGATCACTGCCTTCATGAAGGCTTGTCTTCTGGTACCAGGCTGTTGACAACGCGTGACAAACATGTTGTGCACCCTGTGCCTTGCAGACCTTGGGGTTTGTGCACCGTACGAGCCACGCTTGACTGGGATCTGGGGGAGGATGTAACTCCCAGCGGTCCTGTGAGCCTGGAATGCCTGCAGTTCATGTGGAGCTCAAACGTGGGATGCCCCAATGCTGCTTATAAGTAATTACATTCGTGAGGCTGCACGGAGCAGCCCGTGAAACAACCTTCCATACGTTGATGCGCTTGACATCATGGACACACTGGCCACGGATGCTGCTTACTACTTTGATTATCCAAACGAAGAGGAATATGCCATGGCAGCTGCAGCATGCTACGGCATCAACCGCTATGCGCCAGCTGGTGAAGAGCCAACAGGGCCGGCGTTAAAACAGGCTCTCGACCCCCAACCCTATTTTGGGCAGTGCCCGCCTGGGGAATTCATAACCAGCATCAGCATGGCCACTGGCAACCCATTGTTGGTGGCCAAGTGTAGCGACGGTACAATGTTAAGTGACGGTGTGGGGCAGATGGAGGAAAACGATCTTACAGAAGAAGTTGACCTCCCGCAGGGCTTTGACAAATCTCAAGTTCTGGGTAACGTAGAAGATCCTTCCAGCTATAACGTTGATGTTTCTGCTGGGTGACTGCCTGGTTGGCAATGATCGGCCGAGGGTTTGCTCTTGATCGTCGTGCTCGATGGACTGGTGTGTATGATTGGGATACTCAAAACGCCTTCACCAAATACATCAACATCCAGTGCCAGAAGGACGAGGTTGCAGTGGGCTTGTACGGCTTGATGTTCAACAACATCAGCGGGTGGGGAAGAAGTGCATTAGTACAAGGCACCATGGGGCTGATATGCCAGACTCGTGAGTTGATGGCAGCAACCACACCCTGGGCCCTGTGAAGGGCCCGTGCCTCAATGCAGCAACTGCAGCAGTGTGTCATTCCGACGTTCAACACCGGCTGGAGTCGGCTGGTGGCCCTGTTCTACTATTTACGTACTATTAGCGAGGCTTTTTCAAAAGCCTGTGCGGTTGCCAGGTACTAATGCCAACGACAGCATCGCTTATATGACGTTGGCCAGGCAGCATCATGGGTGCTGTGCTGGACAAGGAAGCTTGAACAAAAAAGTGCCAGTGTCTTCGTTGCCATGCGCAGAAGCTGATGCACAATCGGCGACACACCCTCCTAGTATGCAATCCCAGTCCGTCTGGGCAATATATTGGTGCTTCAAGACTTGAATGGTATACTAATGCTTGCTGGCCGTTTGTCAGTTCACATGCTTCGGGTGCACAGCTGTGTTAGCCTTGCATGGGGCATTGTATCAAACACTGCTCTGTGCTGTGTCATGTGGCATGCATGGTGTGGCGTGGCATGCGATGTAGCATGGTGCTGCGTCATGGACGTGTCGTCCGCCTATGACACTGTTGGCACAGGATACAGCTCAGCACAGCGCCGGTGCTCATGATGGTACAGTGGAGACCGCTTGGCACAGTGTCTGCTGTTTGTGCTTGACTTGCTCCAGAATGTGCTCCATTATGAATTGCTGCGGTTGTTATTCTTGCTCACCAGGTTGGCCTTCAGGCCAGATGAGCCCTGAATAAGCCCATTCGCGAGTGTTCCTTTTGCCCACCTGCAATTCATACTATGACAGTTAGTAGTTAGAGCTGCTGTGTAACACGGTGTGTGCTGTTCGCCCCTTGTTGATTCGGAGTTTGCTCGAGGGCCTCATAACGTGACGAACAGAGCTTGCTGTGGTGTAGGGTTTTGTGGCTGTCGGCCTACTGAAATTTCTTAATCCATGTTGGGTTCCTTTGTGGATGGGGCAGTGCCCTTACTCTGCTTGTTAGTCAATGATGGTCATGTGTCATGCAGCGTGTGGCGTGGCATGCGCGCTGCGGCATGTGCATGGCATGCATCATCATCATCATCATCATCATCATCATCATCATCATCATCATCATCATCATCATCATCATCATCATCATCATCATCATCATCATCATCATCATCATCATCATCATCATCATCATCATCATCATCATCATCATCATCATCATCATCATCATCATCATCATCATCATCATCATTATCATCATCATCATCATGTTACCATTTAAGCCATAGCAACGTCGCCATCGGCCCCGCCCCCCACAGGAGCGGCTGAATGAACAGGCGAAGGGGGAAGGGGAGGGAGCACTATTTCATTATTCCGCTTGCAGACATTCCTGTGATTCCAGGCAAGAACAAGGTAGTCAGCAATCAGCCGAGCAACCAACCTGCAAACACCAGATCCACCCCAAACATCGTCAGAAACAAAACGCAACACCATGGCAGAGGGGTCAGTCATGGCCATGGCTTTATTGGCCAATAAAGTGCGCAGTTTTTCAGCGCAACCTGGCAGCCTTCGCAGCTCTGCGTACATAGATTCCCTCAAATCAGCGGTATCAGGACACTCCAAAACAAAGTGGGACAAAGTCTCAGTAGCAGAACCGCATGCAGGACAGACAGTGGTAGGATTGGCCCGACGGCCACCATATATGCTTATACGTGCATGCACACACAAGCAGCGCAGACGAACTCGCATCAGGAGCTCGATACCACGTGAAGGACAACCTGAACACAAAAATGGCCTAGGTGCCTTGAAACGCATAGATTCAACATGAGTTTTGTGCACGTGAGTGAGTCACTTACGTCAGACGTAAGTACCAAAAGTCGATTTCTTGCTGGCAGCATCAGCCGCCACATCAGCGTCGATGGATGCCACCTGCCGCCTGATGTGATTCTTGCACTCCTTAGCCGACCCGGACGCAACTGCAACATTGACACCATATTTGCACAAAAGGCTGTGTACATACTTTTGCCAGCCGGTTAGCAGCGTAGCACCGCCCTGGGCCCTCCATTCTGCAGAAACAACCTGCTTAGGCAATCTGGATACAGGCATACGCTGTACTCTGAAGTAATACTCCATTGTGCGCTGGTGTAGCCACATATGCAGCGGCTTCACACCCCATTCAGCTAGCAAACCCGGTACGACTGGGTTCTCTTTGCCACACCGCATAGCACTCCTGATGATATCAACCTGCAACTTGTCAATCTTGCCCAACAACACCTGACCACCAGACAGCGGAGGGTACCAAACTTCAGCACCATACTCCACGATTGGTCGAACACACGACAGCAACACAATACGCTTCACCTCCACACTAATGCGCCGACTTTTCCAGATCGGCATAAGGCTAGCAGACACACGTGCCGCCTTTTGCAACATATTGGTGATGTGTGTGTCCCATGTGCATGCAGTATTGAACCATAAGCCCAGATAACAATACTCAGATCTGAGTATTGTTACTGAGTATTGTGCTGCTGCTGCTGCTGCTGCTGCTCTTGCTGCTGCTGCTCTTGCTGCTGCTGCTCTTGCTGCTGCTGCTCTTGCTGCTGCTGCTGCTGCTGCTGCTGCTGCTGCTGCTGCTGCTGCTGCTGCTGCTGCTGCTGCCACTGCTGTTGTAGCTGCAAACGCAATTGTTGGCCCTGCTGGCTACCCTGCTGTGAGAAGCGGTTAGCAGCTGCTTGCCATGCCTCGCGCTGCTGCTGCTGTTGCTGCCGTTGCTGCCATTGCTGTTGCAGCTGCAGGCGCAGCTGCGAACCCTGCTGCCTACCTTGCTGCCGATAGTGATCAGCCGCTGCCTGCCATGACTCCCGCTGCTGCTGTTGCTGCTGCTGCTGCTGTACTTGCTGTTGCTGCCATTGCTGCTGAAGTTGTGAGCGCAGCTGTAGCCCACGTGGGCTGACTTGTTGCCTGAGCCGCGCCGCTGCTGCCTCCCATGCCTGCTGCTGCTGCTGCTGTTGCTGCTGCTGCTGCTGCTGCTGCTGCTGCTGCTGCTGCACAAATGGTGTGGCTACCACACCATTGTCGTCCTGGCTCCTGGCTCCAGCCCAGCTCCTAACTCCAGCCCATCTCCAAGCTCCAGACCTGCTCCAGACGCCAGCCCTCCTCCAGACGCCAGCTGCAGCAGCGACTGCCGCACGCGCGGCAGCCACCACTGGCTTCACTAAAAGCAGCAACACTGCCAGCAGGGGCCCCACAGTGTACGGGGCTGCCCGTGCCGTCTGCCGCTGCTGCCGCTGCTGCCTCCACTGCTGCTGCTGCTGCTGCTGCTGCTGAACGTTGCGGTATGCATGCTCCTGCTCATACAGGTGCTGCAGCCTGGCATCTTCTTTGCGCATGCATACGTACTCTTCATACGAAGCAACATCGCACTGCTGTTGCTGCCACTGCCGACGACGCGGGTGCTGTTGCTGTCGAGCGACCTGCTGAGGCTGCTCCTGCTGCTGCTGCTGGTGCGGCTGCTGCTCCTGTGACTGCTGCTCTTGCTGCTGCTGCTCTCGCGGTTGCGCCGCCTGCTGCTGCTGCTGCTGCTGCTGGGCTTGCGGCTGCGCTGCCCGTGGCTGCTGTTGTTGCCGCTGCTGCTGGGAGAGGGGCAACTCAAGCTGCAGGCAACCCTCCGCATACTGAATCAGGCGCTGGTTGAGCACACTGGTATAGAACTTGTACAACACACTCAGCAGGGTGATGCCACGGTAATTGGTGGGATTGGTCAGGTCACCCTTCTTGGGCATGCTGACAATGGTACCTGGCACCTGATGCACCTGCTCAAGCTGCCACATCAGGCTGCAGTACTGCAGGAGCATGTCTCTCACTGCGCTGCCTCCATACTTCAGTAGCTCATTGACGATGCCATCCTCCGCCGGGTTGCCAGCTTTGCCGGTTCGAAGCCGCTGCATACAGGCAGCAACTGCATCGGCGGTGATGGGCGCGTCAAGGGGAGAGGGGTGTGTGGGCGCAGAGTTAGTTGACTCAGCCAGGTGCCTTTGCACTTCTGCCGCAATGTGCGTCATGTGCGCTGCATCAAACTGGGGGTTGAGAGATGCAACAACGGCATGGCTGCCAACACGCTGGTAATGGCACTTGAATGCATCTGCCTTTTCTGCTGGGGTGCATGCAACATGGCCCAAAGGATGCTGGATTACACTGAAGGCAGCATCTGCGGTGTGCTTCGGGCATAGCTTCTGCACCAGCTGCCACATATCCTTCTCTCCAAGCACACAGTCATCATTCAGACGGCCTTGGTACGCTGTTGTGACCGTTGCTTCGCATTTTTCTGTGTACTGCTTTGGGGCTGCCCTAGCCAGCTGGCGCGTCAATTTGCGTTGCTGCTGATACACCCGCCAATCAGCAACCACGCCTGACTCCCTGAATCGCTCGTAGGCTTGAGCTCGCGCCCGCACAGCATCTGTAAGCTCCTGCGTCCACCATGGGAAGGACTTGCCCACCCAAACCTTCTTGCAACCAAAGCTAGCATGCACAGCTTGACGCAAGGAGGAAAGCAGTTGCTCATGTGCACGTGAAACAGCATCAGCTGCAGACAATTGTGAGTCAGATACTTGGTGTTGCAGCGCAGAAATGAGGTTAGTATATGCATCATTCAGTTGGGTCAACGTTTCCCTGTATGCTTCCAGCTCTGGTGACGGCTCCCCATTGCGTATCCTAAAGTCCTGTGGCTGAGCATTAAGACGCAGCCGGAAGCAACGCGGAGCGCGGCGTAGCACGGGCCTGGAAATGCGGACAAACACGGGCAGGTGGTCAGTCTGCACAGTTTGGGGGCCAACTGTCGCCGCTGGGCGGTTGGAAGCGGGCAGCGCAATATTTGCAGTGGCAATGATGTAGTCAATAAGAGAGCTGCCGTTGTGGCCAACAAACGCAAAGTGGGCGTTAGGCGTGGCGGGCACGGTGCGAGCATTCAGAGCATACAAATCAGCAGATTGCAGCAGAGAGAGCAGGAGCGATCCATTCTGGTTAGTGTTAGGTTCACTGTACATGCCAATGTGAGCAGTGGGGGTAGTGGCGCAGCCGACCCTAGCATTGAAATCTCCCATTACCATCACCGGCCCCTTCGCAATCAGGTGTTCAACATCATCTTGCAGCGCAGCATACGCTGCCTGGCGCAACGCGGCAGGCTTGTTCTCATCAGGCATGTAAACCACTCCAATATACATCTTACGGGCTGCGCCTTGCCGTTCCATGACAAACCAGATGGCCTCATCATACTGCGACTGCGGAAAGGAGAACAACTTCACAGCATTTGCAACAGAAGCATGCACAGCAGCCCCCACACCGCCACCGTTCCCTCCCACCCTGGCCTTACTGTAAAAAGGCTATGGCATGCATGCTGCGTGCTACATTGGCACATGACTGTGCAGTCATCAATAGAAGCGCCCATTGATGCCATAGTGCTAGAATTTCTACGAGGTGGTCATCCTAGTGCTAGGATCATTATGATCGGCCGTGCAAACGTGAGCCACCGGCACACCATCAGCTTGACACATGTGTACATCGTTGTACAAGGTTGCTGAGCATGAGCTAGAGAAGCCAAGCCGCTTTATGAACGTGGATAACAGCCGCAGTCACAGGCGGACACATACTTTGGTACACCCATCAACAGGGCACCAACAGTGCCAGCTGAGTTGGCTTTGCTGCATTCTAGGCTGTCACGAAGCGAGTCATCATCAATCACAAGCACATGTATGAGGTTGCACAGTAGCAGGGGCCTGAAAGCAACCAAACGAAAGCAGAATCGCACCGCCCACTATTGTTGATGCACAATTCAGCGCGTGAACGAGCTGTGCTGCCACACCCATGGCTCACAATCCAGTGCACCACATATCAAACAACACAACCAACTTGCTGGACAAGCAGCCTTGTTGCCTCAACATGCTACACACCTCGATTCAACATGTGCAGGGCCTCTGTTGTAAATGTGGTGCTCGCCAGCCTGCTCACAGACCAGAAACTTGCTGCCAACTCGACAACCCTCCCCGTGATAATTGGGTTACATTGGACAACCCTCCCCGCCCACCCACCACAGCACTGGCTGCTGCCAGATATACGGTATTCACCCACACATCCCGCCAATGTGCCGCTTGGAAACCCCCCTTCACTTCAAACAACATACTTCTGCCACAACACCTGATGCAGCACCAGTCTCAGCGCTTCTTCGCATCATCACCCTGCTGCTGGTGTACATGCCGCAGCCTCGCCGCCAGCAGCTCGAGTGGCGGGCGCAGCGCCACTGCGGGCAGGTCCCTCACAGCAACGCCCGGGCTCACCCCCCCTGGCAGCCGCTCCCCTTTGCCCCGTGGAGGCTCAACAGGGAAAGCCCGGCCTGCCAGCGCGCCATGCGCCAGGCTGACCATTTCATACTCGCCGCTGCCTTTGAAGCGGAACTGACCCAGGTGCAGCGCAACCACAGCATCCAGCTCCGTTGCCTCTGCTGCTGCTGCTGCTGCACTGCCGGTCGTTTGCAGCTGTTCTGCAGCAGCACCAGCAGCATCACCTGCAGCAGCTGCTAGCGTAACCTGCTCTATGGCATGATCCGCACTGCCTCGGGGCCCAGCTGCCCTGTGCAGTCTCGCTGTAGGCCGTGCAGCAGACCAGCTCAGTGAGCGAGGTGCCAGCGCCTGCTCAGCTGCAGCACTACTGCCAGCGCCAGTGTCTAGCACAGTATCGTCGCTGCTGCGGCGTGCCCAGCTGAGCCGCAAATGCCCCTGGGACCTGCTGCTGCGGGGGCCCTGCACTGCAGCAGCCTCTTGCAGCATCTGGCCTTCTGCAATTGGCGAAATCGCACCGCGCAGCGCCAGAGGCTGCAGCTGCTGCTGCTGGTCAAACTGCGCGCCTCCATCCTGCGAGTGATACTGCGAGTGATGCTGCCCGTCTTCTGCAGATCTGCTGTTGGTTTGCTGCTGCTGCTGCTGCTGCAGGTGTGGCTCCTCACGCTGCTGTGCTACCCAGCCCATCGTGAGTCGCCTCACTAGCTCCAGGTTTGTCACCACCTGGCCACCATGCGCAGCAGCGTCCATGAAGCGTGCTGCACGGATCACACTCGGGCCCTGAGGGGCAGGAGCAAGTGCAGCAAGGGCCAGCGGAGGCGCAGCGCGGGGCGGCGACGTTGGAATGCGCATGTTGCCGAGCTGAGGTGAGTGCACGGACAGGTATTCCTCTGGCAACGGGTTTGGCTTGCACAGAGAAGGACGCTGAAAGCGGGGTGAAGCATGATGAATTCAAGACGTGCGCACATCAAAACGCATGCACTGATCGACTAGTATGTTGCAGCTGCACGTGGTATGGCATCATTCACCCTTGTGGGCATCTTCAAGCTGCAGTGCCCCATTCACACAGCCACAGCTGGGTCAAGGGTCATCAGGCTGCATGGCATGCAACTCCTGACCCTTCCCAACTGTGGCCGGGCTGCCACAACCCGGCTCTAGCTCACTGAGTAATTGGCGCGGCCCAAGTGGTCTGGCAGCACGCTGCGCGTGGCTCAGCAACAGATTGCCCTTGCAAGGCCTGAAACTATCACTGTCAAGAGAGAGAGAGAGAGAGGTCTGTCTATCAGCCACCACCCATCCCTAGCTCACCGAGTAGTTTGCGCGGCCCGAGTGGTCTGGCACCACGCTGTGTGGCGGTCCCTCTGCCAGCCCCATGCGCAGGCGCGGGCCCGCAAACAGCGGCCGGCCGCTGTCGGGGCAGGTTACGGGTTCGAACCCCGGGTGGCGCAGCACGGCCGGCTCCCACGCCTCGTACAGCAGCGCCTCCTGAAAGAGGTAAATCCAAGAATCAGGGGGTTTGGATGACGATAGATGGAAAGACACCACCATGCATGCCAAATTCGGGCTCTGCTGTTGGTTCAGCTGCTTCTGGCGCCTAGAGAGCGGCCTCTGCTGTGTGTGCAGATACATTCACTAGGCTCTGCAGCTCGTGCGCAGCTGCTTGATCACAACAGTTGCCACCAGGGTTAAAAGCTAGCGCCCTAGCACTTCATGGCAAGGCATGCAGCTGCCGTCAAAGCATGGACTGCACGGCCTGCCCGCACCTGCACCAGCAGGCACCACTGCACCGCGTGGTGTGGCTGCTCAAAGGCCACCATGTACTTCAGGTCGCCTTCCTGGCACCTGCAGCAGCAGCAGCAGCAATTGCTGTCAGGTTTAAGAATCAAACAGCTGCACGGATGATCTCCTGTGGCTGCTCAAATGCCACCATGTACTTCAGGTCGCCTTCCTGGCACCTGCAGCAGCGGGTTGCAGCAGGACCAAACCAAGCAGAAACAAGAATTGAGTTTCAGGTTTGAAGTACAGAGCCACACCTGCAGCACGCAAGTGCTAGGATGCCCACAGCCAGCCAGCTCAGACCAAGCAACCAGCTAATTAGCGCCAAGGACTTCCCAGCAACCGCAACACCCACCTGCACAGGTACCCGTCCCCGCCCGCCACCGCCTCCATCTGTGCCAGCAGCACCCTCACGATGGCAGCATGCACACCCCGCACAGTGGCCCGGCTCTGCTTGGCCGTGAAGCTCAGCGAGTCAGCCACACTGGCGAATACCAGCGTCACATCGGGCAGCGGGGCCCGACTATGGCCCGACTGAGATGGGGTCAGGTCCATCCGGCGAGCACCTGCACAGGCAACAGAACACACAGAGCAAGGCATCAGCTCAGAAAGCTGCAATGGTGCGGCAATGACGTTTGAATGACTGTGATGGACCACAATCACACCAGCAACCTTAGAGCAGAACTCATAGGACAGCAGCCGCGGGCCAGCGTGCAACACTCCTGTAACCAGCCACAACACTCCTGCACCTGGGGTTGACATCTGGCAACCTGGGCGCCCCCGAGATATAGTGCTGCTACAGGGAGTACACAGCGCACTGGCAGTGAGAAGATAGTTACATGTGGGTCCTGGCACCATCTTGGATGGTATGAGCGCAGTGCAGCTATGCGTCCCACCTGGCGCCTGGAAGAAGCCCTTCTGCAGCTGCGCCCAGCCCCGCTTCATGTTGACCGGCTCAGCCCAGGCCAGCGCCGCGCCCAGGTCCTGCGTGTGCTCAGGCCAGCGACGCATGCCCGGCGACGCAATGCTGTACAGGTGCAGCTGCTGCACCTGCAGCGACGCCTTGGAGGCTCCCTTCTTTACAGAGAAGAGCAACTCGAGCTCTGCCTCACTCCTCTGCGCGAGCGCTGCTGCAACACCTGCTGCACCATCAGCCTTGCTTGCAGGAATACCAGCAGCTCCAGCAGCAGCAGCAGCGGCGCCGTCAGGTGCATTCGCAGCAGCGTTGCTGTCCTTGGCTGCTGCTGCGTCCTTGGCCTCCCGCCTGCCTGGCGACTTGTGCCTGCCTTTGGCTGTGGCAGCATCCGCAGCTGCTGCATCTTCTTCAACTGTGTTGCTGGGCAGCTGCCCTGGCGCGAGGGGCGTCTCTGCTGCGAATCGCCCCATGTGCACCACGATGGCGTCGTGCTCATAGTCCTGCGGCTCATCCTCGGGCAGGGGGCTGCTGAAGGACGCCTCGCGCCTGCAGGAGGGAGGAAAGGGAGCAGCAGTACACCAGGGATCAGTTGGGCAGAACAAGGTTTCATTCACTCCTTACGCCACAAGAGACATGTACATGCAGCTGCGCGGGCTCCCACACCAAGTTGCAACCCACGTTCCACCCACTGTCCAACCCACCTGTCCAAGCAGCTCACACACGCCACCTGCTGCTGCAGGCGTCCGACCACCCGTGCCTGGTTCAGCCGCTGCAGCAGCCTGTCATCATAGCCGGCCTCACTGACGGTGCCCAGCAGGGACAGGGAATCCTTGACCAGCAGGAAGGTGGGCTCGTCGATCAGCACCTGCCCGCCATTCGCCACGTCACTCACCAGCTCTGAGGCAGCAGGCAAAAATAGTGGAAGATGGTCAGCCATATGCCAAGGCAAGTCGATGCCGGTGATGCACAGTTACGTTGCTGATGCATCAACTGGCTTCGCGTACAAGGCTACGCGCTGGTATGCCAACGTGATGTATTGTTATGCATGCAATGCTCTGCTGATGTTGAGCTGCCGTGCGCCCTACTAGGCCAAGGGAATGGTGGGTCAAACTTGGTCAAACCTTCTCAAAGCTGTAAATGCCTACTAGGCCACACTATGCCCGGTCAAACTTCGTCAAGCTGGGTCAGAGCTGTCACACACCGAATTAATCCAAAAAAATGCCCAGTCAAACTTGGTCAAACTCGGTCAAACGTACCTTTGGCTCTGTGGGTGACGGTGCAGTTCTGCAGGTCGCTGCCGTAGTGCAGCGTCCCCGAAGCAATGCCGATGCGCACGCTGATCCTGAGCGCCTTAAGCTGCTGCTGCGGTCCTGCAGCATTGCTACCCATAGGGCTGACCAAGCTGCCGCTCTTGTTGCCCCTGTTGGCAAAGCGATTAAGCAATGCAGCAGACACGCTCTGCAGCCGGCTGTTGCTGCCAGCTGTGTCTGTGGTAGATCTCCGCGCGCTGCTGCCTGGCCTGCTTCCCTCCAGCAGCGACAGAGACATGGATGCAAATGAAGCTACAGACGGCCTGCTAGGTGCCACCATTCTGCGGGGGTCTGGAGCCTCACTCCTTGCAGCCTCGATATCTGTGTGCTGCTGCAGCTGCTGCTGGTGGTCTGCTGCGCTAGCTGGTGCTGCTGCAGCGCCTGCTGCAGTGTCGAGCTGCGGGTGTGTGTCGCTCGTGCCTGACAGCTGAGCAGCGTGCACGCCGCTGCCGTTGCTGCTGCGACTGGAAGGCCTGCCAAACAGCCAAGCCAGCGCCCCCCTGCCTTCAGCACCAGCCCCTGGCTCACTGTGTGTTGCCATCATGGCAAACTCAGATCCGCTGTGGCTGCTGCAGGCAGTGCCGCGGCCCCTACTGGATGTAAAGCTCGTTCCCAGCGCATCGTGTGCAAATGCACTCACAGGCATGACCTTGCCAGATGGGATGGGTGCCAGCGGATCAGATGATCTGGCGCTCTGCTGGCTCTGAGGTGTATCAGCTGGCAGCACAAGCGTGATGTCATCAGCTGCACTAACTCCAGCAGCAGCAGCAGCAGCAGCAGCAGCAGCAGGGCCAGACGCAAGCGGCGGCAGGCTCGCTCGCCGCGCGCTGCAGCTGTCTGCGCGAGCAGCCACAGCAGCAGCAGCCTCGTCGGCTGCTGCAGAGAAGCTCACATCAGTGCCGGGTGCCCTGCCTCCTGCAGACGATGCAATGCTCGGGTGTCTTTGGCTAGCCATGCTTGCAGTTGGTTTGAGGAGCTGCTCCCTTCGCAGCTCCTCAAGGGATTGCAGCAGGTCGGGTGCTGAGCTGAGCTTGCCGTTTTGGCCGCTTGCAGGAACCCGCAGGATCCACACCTTGCGCGCCAGAGCTTGTTGCACCTGCAGGCACCGGCGGTGGTGCTTGTGAGAGAGGGTAGTCACATGTGGGTCCTGGCACCATCTCGGATGCCACAACAGGTTGAACACATGTCTGAGACATGAGTTGCTTATGTACCGATTACGTGTGCGCTGGATGCCCGCACGCTGGATGCCATCTGGCAATTCACAGCACAAACCAAACCAAACCACTAGCAAAGCAAGGTGCAGGCTGAGCGTTGCCACTGGTCGCAGGCACCATAACGAGCTTGAAGCTGGACATCACAGCTGCTGGCGCGCACCTGCAGGGAGAAGGCCACTGCATCATCAGCATCGTGGAAGGCCACTGCCCAGCTGTCACCCTCCCTACCCACATTCAAACAAAAAAGTAACACACTTGCCAAGCCCCCTCACCTGCAGGGAGAAGGCCACTGCATCATCAGCGTCGTGGAAGGCCACTGCCCAGCTGTCACCCTCCTGGTCCAGCACATACCCCGCATGCATGTGGCACGCCTGCGCACCAGCAAACACAAGTGACACAACACAGTTATGGTGAGACAAAGGTTGCAGGCTACTTGCCGCAGTGCATGCATGCATGTGTCATACCTGCGCGCTGCAAGGGGCAGACAAACACCGCATTCAGGGAGAAGCTAAGAACCTGTCAACAGGTTCAAATATGACACAAGCAGCCAGCGCAGGTCACACTTCCAGCTGCTAAACCTCCTGCAAGTGCACAGAGCATCCGATGGCAGCCCAGCGCTGATCAACACCCGTCCGCATGCGTTTAATTTTACACAAGGCAGCTGCTGCAAAAGGAACCAGCCGGCCTGCAGGCAATGCTGCTCTTGCCTCCAGGTCTGCAGTTGTCCGCAGCCTGCTGCGCCTGCTGGCAACGCGCGCTGCGCTGCTGACTTCCCCACCTTGCGCATGATGTTGTTGTGCCCTCCCATGGCCTTTATCATGGCATCCGGGTACTGCCGCGTCAGTGCACTGAAGCCCTTCACATCAGTCACCACAATGCTCACAGCCACCCTGTCACCAGGCTTTCCAGCTCGCGGCGCACCCTGCAGCCGCTTCGCCTGCATGACCCTTTCGCGCAGCCAGCGAGGCTGCGTGCGTAGGTACAGCACGCCGACAGCCAGCAGCGCGCTCAGAATGACGAAACCGGCGACTGCTGAGACAGCTGCGATGATTACTGTTGTGCGCTTGTCCATGGTGGGCTGCTCCACGCAGGTCAGTAACGTGCCGTTGTTGGACCACACCTCAGCATATCCCTGCAGGAGCCACAACGCAGCAAGCAGCTGTTGAGCCAATACTTCAGGAGCAAGCATGCAGTCAGTAACGTGCCGTTGTTGGACCATACCTCGGCGCAGCGCTGCAGGAGGCACCGAGCAGCAAGCAGCTGTTTAGCCAATACATCAGGAGCAGGCATGCAGTCGGTAATGTGCCGTTGTTGGACCACACCTCAGCATAGCCCTGCAGGCGGCACAGAGCAGCAAGCAAATGTTTGGCCCTGGAAGCTGGGACAACAATACCGTTCAGGCTGCATGCAATGCACGGTCAACTTCAAAGCTCTGCAACTTCAGGCTGCACGCAATGCACGCTTGACTGCGAAGAACTCGTATGTTCTGGCGAGCCTGTCTGCTCTATAACACCCAGAAAACCTGGTGCTCTGCACGCGCAGGCGGCGACACGCTCAGCATGCAGGCACAGATGCAAGCATAGCTACACTCCCCTGGCTGCAATGCAACAGCAGAACCAGCAGCAGCAGCAGTGGCAGCAGCATGTTGCTGAGTGATAGAAGAACCCTCTCGCTCACCAACAGGCAGGAGCAGCCCCTGTACTGGTAGTAGCCGGGGTCAATCACCCACGCCTGCTCGCTTGCGGTCCTGCTGACCTCCGGCAAGCTTTCGCCCTCGGCACCCAGCGAAAACGGCGGCTCCCCGGATGCACATGAAGCCCGAGCATCGTCCGGCGGCCGCCTCGCGATCAGCTTGCAGCGCATGTTGCTGCTGTCATCTTTCGGCAGCGACTCCTCACTGAACCGAAGGAAGCAGGGCAGCACTGCGTCTGCTGGGCAGCTCTGGTTGGCTGTTGTATTGGCTGGGACCCACTGCATGGTGCGGCACTTGAGTGCGTCGTTGCAGCTGGCGTTGACTGTGACTGCAAAGGGGCGGGTGATGCCGCTGCAGGAGAGGCTGGTGCCGGTCAAAGTAACAGTTCTAACATGCTCGGAAAAGCCCATCTGGGGAGGGATGATGCCGGTCACTCCGGAGTTGTTGCTGAAATCGGCAGCCAGCAGCGCGTACGTGAACCTGCAGCAGCAGCAGCAGCAGCAGGAGGAGCAGCAGCAAGAGCTTAGCAGCCAGCATGTGTTGACAGTCGGCAATGCACCGTGTGCGCCTCAGCATCATTTGCGCAGGCAGCTCACACAGCTGGGCGGCAATGTCAATGGCAGCCGCCATGTTTGGAAGGCAGCTGATCACATATGTCAGCTGGCAGGCTTGGCTGGTTGGCAAGATATGCAGGCTGCTGCTGCTGCAGCAACACAGCGATGCTGCATGGCGTGCTTAATGCCCCACTCACTGCAGGGCATATGTTGGCAGTGTCCCCACGAAGCGGTTGTTGCTGAGGTCCAGGCGCCGCAGCCCTGGGAAGTAGAACAGGTTCTCCGTAACAGGCCCTGCAGGCACATACGAACCCGGCATGCAACAAATGCCACTGATAAAGTAGGGCTGTTGTGCAATGCATGTTCTGCTTGCTGACCCCATCATTCATGTTCTTGTCTGCAACTGTAGAGCACAGTGCCTGCAGCTTTAGCAGCTGGATGCTGCTTGGCTGGGCAGCTGCCATCTGTGGCGGCTGTCTTGTCTGGTGGTGTGACACGCTGAGTGTTGGACCATGCCTCATGGCGCACGAACAACCCCCTTGCCGCACCTGTGAACTGGTTGCTGGCCAAGTTCAGGCTCTCAATAGATGCGAGCAGCCCAATGCGGTCCGGCACGTTGCCCGACACCTGCAGCGCGCACAGCATGCACAAACAGGCGCTGCTGATTGAAACCAACTCACAACCTGTGCTGCTGCTAGCTGTCCAAGAACTCGTGTGGCTTACGCTGCTTTCTGGTACGCTTGGAGCTGCATCAAAAAGCTTGTGGCCTCCTGACGCTTGCCAGTGATGCACACAACAGGCATCGCCCAGTGGACCCCAGGTAGTGTCCGACGTAAAGTGTTCCTGGCATGCGTGCCTCATTGACGCACCAGTCAACATGGTTGTAAAGGGATTTCTTTTCTACAACATGTAAGCAGGGCTGAAGCTGGCTCTGGCGCTGACAGGCAGTATCCTACCCGGTTGTGCGCTTGTTACCTATATAACACATGCTGTACATTGCAGCGCATCACATGGCCCTGACAAGCAGCAGCAGCAGCAGCAGCACACCTGGTTGTTGGATATGTCCAGGTCCCTCAGCAGCGGCGCGTACTGGCACAGCGTTCGCGGCAGCGTGCCACTGAATCGGTTGTTGTTGGCGTGGTACATCGTCAGCTGGCTCCAGTGCTGACTGGCAGGCAGCTGACCAGTGAAGTTGTTGAATGATATGTCCTGCAGTGCAAGAAAAGGCATGTGCACAACTCGTGGATGTCCTCTGGCGGTGGATCCAGGGGATATGCAGACCAGGAGCATAAGCTGCACATGCGGCACGCTTAGCATCACACACCCCTGCATGGTCGTTGCGCTGCGGAGAAGCTGCTACTGTTGCTGCACTACAACTGCTTTGATCACAAGCTGCACTACAGCACACACCACTCAGACACATCCCAGCAGTGCATAGCACCGTTGCTGCTAGCAGCTGCTAGCAGCTGCATGTGCTCAACACACACGCTGCTGTTGCTGCTGCTGCTGCTGCTGCTGCTGCCAGGCCCGCACCAGCTGCACCAGGTTGTGGCAGTTCTCCAGCACTCGTGCGCTGCCCTCAAGCGCATTGCCACGAATGCTGAGCTGCAGCAGCTTGCTGGCACCTGCAGCAGCAGCAGCAGCAGCAGCAGCAGCAGCAGCAGTGGCACACACATGTTGATGTTGCAGCGAGATGCATTGCATACTCAAAAGAGAGTTGACATGCATGCATGCAAACCCTGTGAGCACTTTTGACCGACGATATGTGACGATTGGGCTGCCAATATTCAACATTTTTACATGTGCATGTGCAGCGTACACCAGCAGCAGCTGCACACAGCCAAGGTAAGCAGACGCTGGACACGCCTGTAGCTACTTGTTGTCGGTGTTGTCTGTCGCAGCGCATGAACCCCAACTGCAACCCCTCTATTACGAAACACGCCTGCAGCGCACCTTTTGCTTGGCAGAGGTTGCCTGGCAGCACCCCAGCCAGCCTGCAGCACAACAAGCAGCAGCAACACGCTCTCAGCAGGGGTGAACAGCAGGGTTGAATGTCAACATCATCATCCAGCTACCAATCAAGCCTGCAGGCACAGGCAGCAGCAAACACGCTGTCAGCACGCTTGCGCAGTCAGTTGCCACTGCCCCTGCCCAACAAGCCGAGGCTTTTAAGGAGCACACGCTGTGCAGAAGCTGCTGCATGCAGCTGCTAGCATGGAGTGATGCTGCTGCTGTTGCCTGCGGCCACCCAGTGTACCCCGACGCACCCTGTCGCCTCCAGGTTGAGCTCCCGCAGCTGCTTTAGGCTGCCGCCCCATCAGCCGCTTGACAGCCCATGCACCACCCACCTACTTGCCCACTCACTGCCGCTGGTGGTGCTGCTGCTGCTGCGTGTGCTGCTGCTGCTGCTGCTGCTGCTGCTGTCTCTTACGCAGAACGCCGCGCAGCTGCCATGTCAGCCGCTTCACCCACAGGCCACAAAAACTCCCTGCACCACCCACCACTGACTCACCGAGTCGCCTCCACATTCAGCTCCCGCAGCTGCTTCAGGCTGCTTATGCCACTACAGCAGCCCAAAGATACTCTCTGAACCACCTGTCAATAAGTCAACTCACCCAGTCGCCTCCAAGTTCAGCTCCCGCAGCTGCTTCAGGCTGCCGATGCCCAGCTGAGCACCCACTCGCTGCTGCTGCTGCTGCCTGCTACTGGGGCTGCAGCGCAACTACCATGCCTGCCGCTGACCACACGCCAACCAAGCCACGCACCCAGTCGCCTCCAAGTTCAGCTCCCGCAGCTGCTTCAGGCTGCCGATGCCTGCAGGGAAGGTGCCCTCCAGCCACGTCTGCCCCATGTTGAGCTGCTCCAGCTGCTGCAGCTGCGCCAGCCAGCCAGGCAGCGAGCCGGTCAGCCAACTGCGGGACGGCAGGCAGGCAGGCAGGCAGCCAGGCAGGCAGGCAGGCAGGGCGTTGTATGTAAGTATACCGGCAGGAGGATGCGGCAGACGCGCCAGCCAGGCAGGCAACGAGCCAGTGAGCCAGGTGCGGGATGGCAGGCAGGCAGGCAGGAAGATGTAGCAGGTGGCCAGGCAGGACGTTGTATGTAAGTATACCGGCAGGAGGATGCGGCAGACGCGCCAGCCAGGCAGGCAACCAGCCAGTGAGCCAGGTGCGGGATGGCAGGCAGGCACAGCAGGCAGCAGGTTGGGGAGGCAGGTACATGACACATGCTACGAGCCAGTCAGCAAGCTGCAGGACGGCATGCAGGCACAGCAGGCAGGCACAGCAGGCAGGCACAGCAGGCAGGCACAGCAGGCAGGCACAGCAGGCAGGCACAGCAGGCAGGCACAGCAGGCAGGCACAGCAGGCAGGCACAGCAGGCAGGCACAGCAGGCAAGCAGGCAGGGGCCAGTGATCCGGCTGCAGGCAGGCAGGCAAGCAAGTAGGCGGGAAAGCAGCATGATAGATACAGCAGGCAGGAGGCAGGCAGGTAAAAAGGCGGGCAGGCAGGTGGGCAGGCAGGCATACAGGCAGGGGATCATCATCAACCAAATTGGCTGCTTAAAACACGGGATGGGTGAGGTGTGCGCTGATGCTCAGCTGCTGCCTGCACAAGCAGCCGCAAGGTGCTGGTTGAGCAGACATGCCCGCGAACACTGGCCCAGCTTACAGCTTAGCTTAGCTGGTGCATGCGCGCTTGCAGTAGTGCTGGCTTGCGTGCATGTGATTGTTAGGCCTTGAGCCCCTGGATGCTTAGCTGACTGCAGCACATGTCGCCTGAAGCCATGTAACAGTCACTCACGTGTTTGACAGGTTGATCTGAGTCAGGTTACGCAAGTCCTGCAAGGCGTCTGGGATGGTGCCCGATATCCATGTGTTGGCTGCAGGGCAGAGCAAACAGAGCAGGACAACAAACAGATGCCACAACAGACTTGCACGACTGAGGGTGGTTTGTATATGGTGCCCGTTATCTGTGTGTTGGCTGCAGCACGTCGACAGCACACCGGCACAACCAGTTGAACGATCCACACGCGTCTTGCAGCACTGCTGTTGCACTGCGTCAAGAGGCAGTGCCAACAGCATCATTGCTGCTGGTGCCAGGGCCATCATAACCGCACAAGCAGAGGCTGCTCAGCTGCCTGCTTGGCTGCTGCTGCTGCTGCTGCTGCTGCGAGGGCATACTAGCTGCACAGCAGCAGCTGTACTGCTTGAGTCGCACAAGCAGAGACTGCTCGGCTGCCTGCTTGGCTGCTGCTGCTGCTGCTGCGAGGTCACTTGCAGTGTGCCATGGCTGTTTGGTGCTGTTGCAGCATGCTGCACAGACGTTCTGCACTGCCCCGTCAGCTGCCATTGCTGCCCCATGCGCAGGCGCATGTGTGACAGACAATGCTTGCACTATGTTACTGAACAACAGTGCGAAAAAGTGGCGCAGCACCCACCTAAGTCCAGTTTCTGCAGGTGAACCAGGCGGCCCCACTCATCTGAGAGCGTGCCACTGAAGCTGTTTGCTTCCAAGTTTAGCGTGGTCAACCCACACGCATGCAGCTGCTGCACTGGCTGCAGGAAGGCATCGTCTGAAATGCTGGCGTTGAGGTTGTTCAGTGGCAGGTCAATCGCTGCTACTGCTCCAATGGCAGTGCATGCCCCTTCAGACAAGTCCGCTGCTGTGCAGCAGCTGATGCCAAACCAGGAGCAGTATGCAGGTTGCTGCTGCTGTGTGCTGCTTGCAGGAAGCAGCTGCTCGCAGCTCCTGCTGCTTGTGCGCTCCCAACCGCCTTCCTCATCCCATGGGCCGTTTGCTTCAGATATGTTGTTGGTGGCGCTGTAGAATGCTGCAAGCTGCCTGCACACATGCAGCGTGCCTGCAAGCCAAGGGAGGCAGGATGCGGTTTTGCAAAGACTAAGAAGGGTGCTTGCACTCTGCTGCTGTTTGTGCCATGTGTTTATGGTGGATGCTGCAAGGCATTCAGCTGCGGAGCGTTCTGCCTACTGGTGCTGTTGCTTTGTTGTTGAGATGAGGTCGCGCTGTGCTGTTCGTCTGCAGGCCATCATGTGTCTTGCTTAGAACACACGTATGCTGCACAGAGCATCCGTGCTACTGCTGTCCTGCAAGCTTACATTGCCTCCCACAGACACCTCTGGTGACACCAGGACATGTTGCCGCAGGAGCTGCGCCTGCTGGCTTCAATGTCAGCGATAACAGAATCAACGTCGTGATCCACAAAATGTAGAGAGGTGGCTGGACCACCCGCATGGCAACAACATGCGCATGCAGCTGTGAGTTTGCCGGTGCCACCGGAACGACCGAATGTGACTTTTGACTAACAAACGAGTATCAAGCTTCAGCTTCAACTTCTATGTCCGCGTTTAAAGGATGGTGCTTGCTGCTGTCGGCAGCTGTCGCTCCTCGTACACGAATGGGGCAGAAATGGGTGCTAACCAGGGACATGTGCCATATCAACATGTTTGAGTTGAACGATCAGCTCGTTGCTGCGGTAACGAGGAAGAGCTGATGATGACAACCGGGTTCTCCGGCATCAGTGTCTTTGAACGGCCATGTCCGGGCAACATCAGGCCTGATGAAGTTACATATGCATCCTACGCATTTCAATATAGACAATTCCAAAATGCTGATTCCGACTCCATGCCTGTTGAACAGGCCCTGTTCAGCACATCAGCCACAACAGACTTGCTCTGCAGCAGCAAATCCAAAGCAAATCTAAGCATGATGCAGCAGTAGAAGCACAAACACCTGCATGGCATTGTCAAATATGCCTGTGAATATTCTGACTTTAGCGGAACAGAGCTGCAGCTACAGACCTGCTGGCCAAGCGCCAAGTGTCAGGCACCACCAC
Organism: Tetradesmus obliquus; assembly: GCA_030272155.1. Classification (NCBI taxonomy): domain Eukaryota; kingdom Viridiplantae; phylum Chlorophyta; class Chlorophyceae; order Sphaeropleales; family Scenedesmaceae; genus Tetradesmus; species Tetradesmus obliquus. The sequence continues at coordinate 4,329,087 of CP126202.1, forward strand.
GCCAACCCGGCAGCATCATGCTTGGTTGTCATGATTTGCTGGCAGCATCTCCAAAAGCTGCGACGGTTTGGAGCAGCCGTGGTATTGCGGGCGAAACAGCAAAGCATACGCCCCATGCCTCCAACACTATACGCGGCAGCCAGCTGCGCACCACGTCACTGACGTCCTTGCTGGCATCTTGACTGAGCAGCCACCAACACATGTACAATGACGAATTCCGGACAAAGCCAGGATCCCGAAGGACGCCAGTAATGCACAGCTGCGCACCAGCAATGCTCATCACCACCAACAACCCTGGTCCAGGAGTTGCCAGCCAGCCGACGCACAATGTGCAGCAGCACAACAACCTGATGTACGCCTATTCTGTACCCCTTTTGCAGTAATAAATCACGAGCGGTGGGACCGCTTTCCCCCAGCCAGCAGAACAAGATGTGAGCAATGCAAAGCAAGAAGATAATCGCAAGAGGCAGAAACACCGCCAGACCAGACCTAGCATGAAAGAAGCAAGTAAACGACTAGCACATCAACCTGACGCCATGCAGAGCTGCACATCACGCCTGAAAAAAGCCTTTCTACAGGAGTGATGGCTCCTACACAGCTGTCAGAACTTTGAAAAGCTGCACACGTCCTGGCCAAGAGAGCGCCGGCCCTACAGAGACCCCCCCTACACCCTCATTCCTCAGTACTGCACAGAAGACAGCCCATGCCTCAGTGCTGCACATTAGACAGCCCATATCTGTGTGCTGCACATCAAAACAGCCGGCTCTGCCATTCTGCTGGTGTTTTGGGCACACCAGCTGCCACACACCCAGCACAGCACGGCTGACACTGCCGCTTGCACAACAGCACACAGCAGGGCAGCAACTGCCTCTTGACAAGCCTACACACCAGCAACACGGGGCAGCAGCTGTGCTGCTGCTGGAAGCAGCGCAACTGCTGCAACAAGTGGCGCAACTGCTGCAACAAGCAGTGCAACTGCTGCTCACTGTGCTCGCCAGCCGCCACCAGGCGCATGCGCCCAATGCAGCACAGCATGCTGCGGTGCCTGAAGCCTCGATACCACTTGCTGTGTCGGCTGCCCAGAAAGACCGAGTCTGTGGAATTCAGGGAACCTGATCACATCCATAGGTCGTGGTGTTCCACCCTGTGTGCGTGCAGAAACACAAGGCAATTTGAACTGCCCTGCCTGCACAGCAGCCTTGGCACCGAAGCCGGCATAACGGCATGCTTGCAGCACAAAGATTTGCAAGGCAGCATCCCAACTGGAGCCGGCATCGAGCTTTGGACTACCTCTTCTCTAATACTTGACAATGCGCGCTGGTCGTGCCATTGCTATCCAGGGAATGGTAGGATGCGTGGGGACATGACGGAGCTGACAACAGGTCATCACAAATGGCACAGCTGATGACTGAGGTACCACCAAGCCTGCGTGCATTCTGAGGGCGGGCGCAATCACACTACATCTGAACTCCGTGCAAAACCTCCTCACAACTGCTGACGTGGCTACTTGCTGATCTGCTATAGCTCGCGCCCACAGCCTGTTTGACGTCCCCATCCAACTGCCACAGTGCAGCTATGCTGCTAGCCAACAGCAGCGTGCAGCCGTGATGCTAGCCAACATCAGCGGTACCAGCAGAGTGCACCCATGCTGCTAGCCAGCAGCAAGAGTATAGCACAGCACACTCGTGCTGCTAGCCCACAGCCTGGATCTAAAAACACCCATGCTGCTAGGCGCAAACCTGGATCTGAAACCACCCATGCTGTTAGCCCACAGCCTGGATCTGAGAACACCCATGCTGCTAGCCAGGATCTCAAAACACCCATGCTGCTAGCCGCAGACTTGGATATAACAACACCCATGCCGCTAGCCCCAAGCCTGGATCTGAAAGCACAGTGCACCCATGCTGCTGGCCATCCTCATCCTTGCTAATGACAGAAGGTGCGAAAGTAGCATCTTGCCGGCAGAATCCAGAGAAACCCGGCTGATGGTCTTTGCACAGCAGCAAGTTTATCAACCCATAGCCACACTGCAATCACAGCATCCCACGTTTGTTTGCTTTTGTGCATCCAACAGCGACTCTGCAGGCACCAGCACTGTGGCCTACTTTGAAAGCTGGAAACCCCGGCTGCCGCCATGCATCATCCCAACAGCTTCACACCATACCAAGCTGTTGTGAGAACCAGACCCCAGCAGCTAAACCGCAAGCACTGTGACCTACTTTGAACGCTGGAAACCTCAGCTGCTGCCGTTCATAATCCCAACAGCTTCACGCCACAGCAAGATGTTGTGAGAAGCAGCTCCCAGTAGCTTGACAGAAAGCCACAAGCGACCTGTCAGCAAGCACCCACACCCACGCGTACACACAAACACAAACACACAAACAGCGCTGCTTGCTGTCATTCCGACACCCCGAGCCAGCCCTGCAGCTCAGCTTGCAGCACCACACTCGACTCCACCTACACCTCCTCCTGAGCATACTGCTGCTGCTGCTGCTGCTGCTGCTGCTGCTGCTGCAGGCCTTCACGCGCCGCCAGCAGCTCGAGTGGCGGGCGCAGCGCCACTGCGGGCAGGTCCCTCACAGCAACGCCCGGGCTCACCCCTCCTGGCAGCCGCCCCCCTTTGCCCCGTGGAGGCTCCACAGGGAAAGCCCTGCCTGCCAGCGCGCCATGCAGTAATGACACCATATCATACTCGCCGCTGCCCTTGAAGCGGAACTGACCCAGGTGCAGCGCGAGCACAGCGTCCAGGCTGCTTGCAGCAGCACTGCCCACTGCCATCCCGTCGAGCTGATTGCCCAGCACATCAGCTGCCTTGTCATTCAGTCCGTTCATCTTCCATGGCCGGTACGCTGCAGCCGCCGGGCCCCTTGCAGCTGAAGAACAGCTGAGAGAGCGCGGCGCAACCGCCTGGTCGCTGGCGCGCCAGCCGCCGCAGTCGCTGCTGCTGTCCTCACTATGCCTGCGCAGCTGCTGCTGCTGCTGCAAGGCGATATGCAGCTGCTGGCCCTCTATAATGGAGGGAATGCTGCCACGCATTGTCAGCGCCACATGCGGCTGCTGCTGCTGCCGCTCCTGCTGCCATGTGAAGCCTCCGACCGGCTCCGATCCCAAGCTGACGGCTGTGCGCAACTGCTGCTGCTGCTGCTGCTCACTCTGCTCAGCCACCCAGCCAATGGCCAGCTTGCGCAGAAGCTCCAGGTTTGTCACCACCTGGCCGCCATGTGCAGCAGCGTCCATGAAGCGGGCTGCGCGGATCACGCTGGGGCCCTGCACGGTGAGTCAGCAAGCAGGGGCAGGCGCGTGCAAGCAAATTGGGAGGCAGACACACCAGCGCCGCAGAGTCGATGTAAGCATTGGAGAGCGGTACTATCAGCTACTGGCGATGTGCAGCACAGCAGCGCCCCTCACTCTGCAGGGCAGCACAGCAGCGGATAATCCACTTACAGCATAGTTGGCGCGGCCCGAGTGGTCTGGCAGCACGCTGTGTGGCGGGCCCTCTGCCAGCCCCATGCGCAGGCGCGGGCCCGCAAACAGCGGCCGGCCGCTGTCGGGGCAGGTCACGGGTTCGAACCCCGGGTGGCGCAGCACGGCCGGCTCCCACGCCTCGTACAGCAGCGCCTCCTGCAAGCGCGGCATTAGCAGCAGCAGCAGCAGCAGCAGCAGCAGCAGCAGCAGCAGCAGAAGAGGAGGGTGAGGCGTGGAGTGAGCTGTGAACCACTCATGCTAGCGGCAGGTAGATGCACAGCAGGCCTTGTAGCCTGCCAGTGTTTGCAGCTGGCTGTGTGGCTGTGTGTATGCCGTGTCAGCTGTGAGTAATGCCGGTGTAACGCCTTGCACGACTCAATCCACCATCCAGCACACCCAAGACAGGCAGACTACCACGCCAGGCAAACAGACCAGCAAAGAACCGCTGCCTGCCCGCACCTGCACCAGCAGGCACCACTGCACCGCGTGGTGTGGCTGCTCAAAGGCCACCATGTACTGGAAGGCTCCCTCCTGACACCTGCAGCAGCAGCAGCAGCAGCAGCAGCAGCACATGCCGTCCTGAGTCACTAAGATCAATTCAACACCTGCTATCCTAAGTCACAAAGATGCTGTCCCAAGTTGCTCAGATGCTGTCCTAAGTCACAAAGATGCTGTCCTAAGTCACGAAGGTGCTGTCCTAAGTCACAAAGATGCTGTCCTAAGTCACGAAGATGCTGTCCTAAGTCAACAAGCTCAAGTCACATAGCTGCTGCTGGAACCTAGGCGGGTGAACAGCCTAAACAACACATTGCAGGCAATGCAAGCCTTGCGGGCAGGGTCGCAGGTGCCCACAATGTACATGTGGTCCCTGCAATTGCATCACAACTGCATGTGCTGCTTCATAGCTGCCGCGCACCTGCAGAACGCGAGTGCTGCGACACCCACATCTAGCCAGCCGCAAACACCTTTCAGCAAAAACCCCGGCCCCCACCTGCACAGGTAGCCGTCCCCGCCTGCCACCGCCTCCATCTGTGCCAGCAGCACCCTCACGATGGCAGCATGCACACCCCGCACAGTGGCCCGGCTCTGCTTGGCAGTGAAGCTCAGCGAGTCGGCCACACTGGCAAACACAATTGTGACATCTGGCAGGGGCGCTTGGTGGTTGGTTGACTGCTGAGCAGACGGACTGAGGTCCATCTTGCGGGCCCCTGCAAGACGCACAACAAGCAGCAATTGCAGATTCAAAGTGCCCATCTTGGCGTGCAACGCTCACACGTTTGATTCCCCGCCATTCATACACAATTGTAGACTGCCACTACTCAATTTAAGTTCATCTGTAACAGCTCTTTGAACAGCCGCCAGTTGCCGGGCCCCACCTGGCCCCTGCACCTCGCGCCCATCCTAAATGGCTTTTGCAAAGACAAAAACAAGATGCACAGTGCCCACCTGGCGCCTGGAAGAAGCCCTTCTGCAGCTGCGCCCAGCCCCGCTTCATGTTGACCGGCTCAGCCCAGGCCAGCGCCGCGCCCAGGTCCTGCGTGTGCTCAGGCCAGCGACGCATGCCCGGCGACGCAATGCTGTACAGGTGCAGCTGCTGCACCTGCAGCGCCTGCTTGGAAGCTGCTGCGCCTTTCTTGCCGGACTGCATGCGCTGGTCCTTGCTGTTGCCAACAAACAGCAGCTCCATATTTGGCTCACTCTTCCCACGCGCAGCAGCCGCGGCAGGTGCTGCTGGCGCTGCTGTTGCCGCTGCTGCTGCTGCTGCCCCATCCTCACCACCTGCAATTTCAGCTTTCGAGGATCTTCCCTTCAGTGACCGCCCCAACTTCTCCAGCCCTTTCCAACCCTGCTGCTGCTGCTGCTGCTGCTGGTCGCCTGTGGCTTTGGTGTCGTCTTCCTTGCTGCTTGTGGCTGCCTGTGGTTGCCCCGGGGCCAGTGGCGTCTCTGCTGCGAAGCGCCCCATGTGCACCACGATGGCGTCGTGCTCATAGTCCTGCGGCTCGTCCTCGGGCAGGGGGCTGCTGAAGGACGCCTCGCGCCTGCAGGGCAGGGGAGGACAGCAGCAGCAGCAACAGCAGCAGCAGCAGCAGCAGCAGCAGCAGCATCAAAGTAAGGCTCGCCCTCAGGCAGTGGGCTGTTGAAGGATGCCTTGCGCCTGCAGCAGGAGGAAGGGGCGGCGGCGGCAGCAGCAGCACACTGAGGCTTCAGGGATGCACATTGCACAGGCGCTGGCAGGTCAGGGAGGGAGCAGTTGCCACAGAACCGCCGCATGATGCAGAATGCTGGCAGGACAGCACATCATAGTACGAGGCAGCTAGCAGATTCAACACGTGCAATGTTGTGCGCAAAATGTCATGCCATGTGTCTGCTGCTCCATCAGTAGCTACCGCTATGCCTACCTGCTGCATGCTGTGGCGCACGCCACCTGCTGCTGCAGGCGTCCCACCACCCGTGCCTGGTTGAGCCGCTGCAGCAGCCTGTCATCATAGCCGGCCTCGCTGACGGTGCCCAGCAGGGACAGGGAATCCTTGACCAGCAGGAAGGTGGGCTCGTCGATCAGCACCTGCCCGCCATTCGCCACGTCACTCACCAGCTCTGAGGCAGCAGGCAGGGGAAGGAGAAGCAGAGGAAGCACAAATTGCATCACAGACATGATCCCAAAACAGCAGAGTGTTTCGACAGTGCAAGGAGCCTTGTGATGTTGCGGAGTATTGCTGCTAACCATCTGTTGCTCAAAGTCGTCACTTGTCACACCTGCCATGTGATGGTCAACCTTGGTCAAACTTGGTCAAACATCAGTCAAACTCACCTTTGGCCCGCTGAGGAACATCGCAGTTCTGCAGGTCGCTGCCGTACAGCAGTGTCCCTGAAGCAATGCCGATGCGCACACTGATCCGCAGCGCCTTCAGCTGCTGCTTCTGCTGCTGCTGCGCTGTGTTGCTGCCCAGAGGCCCGGCAAGGTTGCCGTTCCTGCTGCTGCGGTGCGTCAGACGCTGCAGTAATGAGCTCGACCTGCTCTGATGCCTGTTCCCACTTGATGTGGCAGACCGGTGCACACTGCTGCCGTCTGCTCTGCTGCCGTCCCCCAGGATGTACGAAATAGCCGATCCAAAAGAGGCCTGTGACTGCTGCCGCCCTGACAGCGCAGGTAGCTTACTGCTGTCTGCTGCATCCAACCGACCTGCCTCAGCATCTGACAGCTGCAGCTGCTGCAGCTCACCCTGCTGCAGCTGGCCCCCAGCAGCAACAGCAGCAGCCGCAGCACTGCCCCCTGCCAGGTCAGGATGCGTGTCGCTGCTCACTGAGAGCTGACCCGCATGCACTTGCCCGCTGCTGCTGCAGCTACTGGTCCTGCTCAGAGGCCTCTTAAAGAGCCAAGCCAAGGGGCCGCTTGCGCCAGTGGCTGGCCCAGGCTCACTACGTACTGCCATGCTGCCGCTTTGGCTGCTGGCTGCATTTGCGGCCTTGCCGCAACTTGAAGTAAAGCTGAGCCGCAGTGGGCCGCTTGCCATGGCAGTCTGGGAGTCCCCGGACGGCATCACCATCAGGCGATCCAAGCTGGCGTTGCTGTGCTGCTGCTGCTGCTGCTGGTGGTGGTATGCAGCATCTGCTGCTGGGCCAGCTGCTGCTTCCAAGTCACCTGGAGCTGTGCTTGCAGCAGCAGCTGCAGCTGCAGCTGGAGCCGCAGCAGCAGCAGCAGCAGCAGCAGCAGCAGCAGCAGCAGCTTCAGCATTGGGGAAAGAGCCGCCAGCTGTTTGCTCTGTTGCAGTCGTGGAGGTGAGGCTGAGTTGCCTGTTGTAGCTGCCCTGTTGCAGCAAGCCCTGCTGCCTGAGGCTGTCGAGGGACAGCAGCAGATCAGAGTCCTGTGTGGCAGTCTGAGCATCTGCTGGACGTTTCAACAGCCAAACTTTGCGCGCCAACGCCTGCTGCACCTGCAGAGCCAGCAGCACGAAGGACTGTGGCGCGGCGTAATGCAAAGATACAAAGAGCCGTACGCATAGCAGTACACAGTTCAGTACAAGCAAGCCCTGCACACCGTAGCTGCAGGGTGAAATCCACCGCTTCATCAGCAGCATGGAAGCAAAAAAGCAGCACAAAAGGCAGTACAAAAGGCTACACAGTGTAAACAGTGTACACAGTGTGCAGTCTCACCTGCAGGGAGAAGGCCACTGCATCATCAGCGTCATGGAAGGCCACTGCCCAGCTGTCACCCTCCTGGTCCAGCACATACCCCGCATGCATGTGGCACGCCTGGGGGTGGCAGAAGACATCGTGAACACAGAGCGCAGTTTTACCACTATGGCGGGAAGAATAACGAATACTTGTTAAATTATCTGAAAACGGACGTTCTACTGGTTTTCCTGCCATAAATAAATAAAAAAGCTAGCCCAGGCTACCAGCCGCAGTGCAGGCAGCGTTGGCACCAAAGCAGCTGCTGCATGCATGCGCAAAGCTCACGCAATGAGCCGAACCCTGGTCGGCTACGTACTGATCAACATGCAAGACCTGCCGTGGCTCTGATCTTCCAGCTGCTGCGCATTACTGTGCACATTGCACGTCATATTGCTGCTGCTACTTCTTCCTGTGTGACAGCTAGTGGGAGGTCAACTGTGCTGCTTCTTTCCCACCTTGCGCATGATGTTGTTGTGTCCCCCCATGGCCTTGATCATGGCATCCGGGTACTGCCGTGTAAGCGCACTGAAGCCCTTCACGTCAGTCACCACAATGCTCACAGCCACCCTGTCACCAGGCTTCGCCGCACGTGGGGCGCCCTGCACGCGCTTGGCCTGCATGACTCGCTCGCGCAGCCAACGGGGCTGTGTGCGCAGGTACAGCACACCCACAGCCACCAGCGCGCTCAAAATAGCAAAGCCGGCCACTGCTGACACAGCTGCGATGATGGCAGTTGACCTGTTGTCGGTGCTTGGCTGCTCTATGCATGTGAGCTGGGTGCCCGCATTGGTCCACACCTCCTTGAATCCCTGCAAGCAGCAGCATGCAAGCCATGAAGCACTGCACCAGCAGAGGCCACAGCCGCATGCGGTGTGCAGTGTGCAGACTCTCTTCTGCACAGGCATCAATGTTGGCCTAGCAGTGAAGCAGGCTTGCACCGAAGCTTGCACATGTGTGATGCGTCTGCCCATGTAGAGCCACATGCATGCGCTGTTCAACACCAGTGCTGCAACCACCACCCACAACACGGCATATGTGAGTCACACCAGTGCTGCAACCACCACCCACAACAAGGCATATGTGGGATGGTCACACAGTGTGCACTGTGGAGCAGCCGGCATGCGCGCGCCGCGTTGGACGGGACAGCCTGCTGCTGCAGCATGCTGCTAACGCCGTAAGCAAACTTGGTGCAGGAGCAGCAGCCGCAGCATCAGATTGACGCGGGAACTACAAACCACTCATGCCAACTCACCAGCAGGCAGGAGCAGCCTCTGTACTGGTAGTAGCCAGGGTCGATCACCCACGCCTGCTCGCTGCCGCTCAAGCTGTTGTCAGGCAGGCTCTCGCTCTCGCCACCCAGGAAGAACGGAGGCTCGCTGCCAGAACACGCTGCCCGTGCATCCTCCGGAGCCCGGCGAACGATGAGCCTGCATCGCATGTTGCTGGCATCATCGCGAGGCAAAGACTCATTTGAAAACGCCAGGAAACACGGCAGCACCTGCTCATCGGGGCAAACGTAGTCATCCCCGTGGCTGCTCTCGGCCCAGACGTCGGTCAAACAGACGTTCGGATTGGTGCAGCTGTTGTTGACTCGAACAGCGTAGGGCTTGATGACGTCAGCACAGGAGAGGCTGGTGCCTTTGAGGGACATGCGGCGCAGGTCTCCTGCAAAGCCCATCTGGGGTGGGATGATGCCTGTGATGCCGCTGTTGTTGCTCAAGTCGCCGGACAGCAGCGCGACAGTGAACCTGCAGCAGCAGCAACGTCAGCAGAAACATTGCTCAGCCGACTTGTCGCCAGACTCTGAGAGGGACATCTCACCTGCTGCCGCTGTTTGTATTGGCCTTTTCCAGTGCACACAAATCACCAGATGCAGTGCATCACACTCCACCCCCAAGCAGAACAGAAGCGACAGGCCAGCCTGCAGCTCACATCAGCGCGTAGGCGGGGATGGTGCCAACCAGCTGGTTGTTGCTCAGGTCCAGCTGCCGCAGGCCGGGGAAGTAGAACAGGTACTCCGTGAGGGGCCCTGCAGAATACAGTCGCATCAAATAGCCGCCAAAATCAGCCACAGCCCAATGCCTATCAAGGAGCCGCACCCTAGGCCGATAACAGCGTAAAACATGCAACTATGGCCTGTATTAATCGCAAGCAGTGTTTCAGTTGTGCATGCAAGTACTCCGTGAGGGGCCCTGCAGAACAAGCAACACCAGGCAGGAGCTGGAATAAGCTACAGCATGATGCACAGTGTGCACAGCACACATGTGTGCATCATGCAGCCGCATCGTAGGCCAATTTTTTTAAAGTGTAACGCATGTCAGCTGCTCCACGGCCGCGATACACACAGGTTTGTTCTGTGCAGACTGCAGTTGAGGCTTCAGTCGTGCACGCAGACCGACTTGGATCCGTATTGCCCAGCCACGCAACAACTATGCTGCTGAGCGCACCTGCGCTGACACGATTACGTCAAGTACACTGTAGCTGGCAGGCACATGCGGCTGCTGTTATACAAGGTTGCATTCTCGCATTGTGACAACGAGCATGCAAAGTCGCAAAGCAGGCCATCAACAGCACCTCACCTGTGAACTGGTTGTTTGCCAGGTTGATGGTCTCCAGGCTGAGCATCAAGCCTATGCGGGATGGGATGATCCCACCAACCTGCGCAGCAGCACACGCGCCGGCCAACTTGAAACGCTGTTGCACACAGCAGGGTTTTTCTCAGCTATGCTGCTGATCTGGCTTTCAGGGCGATTTTGGTAAGAAACATGCCGCCATCAGGAAGTATGCCAACCTGCATCCTTTCGTAGAGGCAAGAGCTCTACCCTAAGTGCAGATGCAAGCAGCAGCAGCAGCAGCAGCGCACCTGGTTGTTGGATATGTCCAGGTCACGCAACAGCGGCGCGTATCTGCACAGCTTGCGCGGCAGCGTGCCACTGAATCGGTTGTTATTGGCATGGTACATCGTCAGCTGGCTCCAGTACTGACTGGCTGGCAGCTGACCAGTAAAGTTGTTGTGCGAGATGTCCAGCTGTACCAGATTGTGGCACTGCTCCAGCACAGACACGTTGCCGCTGAGGCCGCTGCGGCGGATGTTGAACGACAGCAACTTGCTGGTGCCTGCAGCAGCAGCAGTTGTAGCGCAAGTATGAGAGGTTGTTCGCTTGTTTGCGTAAAGCACAGAGAAAGATGTGGCGTTGACAGCACGGTGGAACAAAGTGCTCCATTGAGAAGGCGCTGCTGCAGCAGCACGTGCAACACATACATTGTGCTATTGCTTTGCCCTGGCTGTCGCCTGTGGACGCAGCAAACAATGTGCCCAGCACAGTGAAATGTGCTGAATGCCTCCCGGCAACAGCTGGATTTTGTGTTGATCTGAAAGTAATTACAAAAGTTGGTCATGCTGGACTCACCCTGGTGATGGCAAAGGTCGTCCGGCAGCGTCCCAGTCAGCCTGCATTGCACAGCACAGCACAGCGTGGGACACAGCAGCACAGTCAGTGCATGACACAGCAGCAGCACACCGGGCTACTGCTATGACAGTAGTAATCTTCTGCAGCGCCACTCGCGCAGCGTCTAGCTTGGCTTCTAGCAGACTGTAGCTGATGAGGCTGTGCATCAGCTCAACATCACCACATGCTGCCCCAACTGAGCTATTGTCAGCAAAGTAAAAATGAGCAGCTACTCACGCAGAGCCCTCCAGGTTGAGTTCCCGCAGCTTGTCCAGCTGCCCCATGCCTCTGGGAAAGGCTCCACCTAGGCCCGTGGTCTGGCCCAGCATTACAGTCGCCAGCTGAGTCAGCTCAGGCAGCCAGGGCGGCAGCGTGCCAGACAGAAAGCTGCAAGTGCGGCATGCATAGACTGATTGGGGTCAGTGGAAATGCATAGCAATGTGTGCCAACCCGGCAGTGTGCCAGACAGGAAGCTGCAGGCAGCAGAGCACATCCGGCAGCAGTGCGGCATGTGTGTTTGCAGCGTTGCGAGGTGCGAGCGCCAGGTAAGAGGCGGCACGACGCACGGCATACAAGGCAGCATTACAGTTGCCAGCTGAGACAGCTCAGGCAGCCAGGGCGGCAGCGTGCCGGACAGGAAGCTGCAGGCAGCAGTGCGGCAAGCATGGACTGATTGGGGTGAGTGGAAGTGCATAGCAATGCGTGCCAAGCCGGCAGCGTGCCAGACAGAAAGCTGCAGGCAGCAGTGCGGCATGCTTAGACTGATTGGGGTCAGTGGAAATGCATAGCAATGTGTGCCAAGCCGGCAGTGTGCCAGACAGGATGCTGCAGGCAGCAGTGCACATCCGGCTGCAGTGTGGCATGTGTGTTTACTGCGTTGCGAGGTGCGAGGGCCAGATATGAATCGGCAGGACGCACGGCATACAAGGCAGCATTACAGTTGCCAGCTGAGTCAGCTCAGGCAGCCAGGGCGGCAGCGTGCCGGACAAAAGCTGCAGGCAGCAGTGCAGCATGTATAGACTGATTGGGGTAAGTGGAAGTGCATAACAATGTTTGCCAAGGCTGCAGTGTGCCAGACAGGATGCTGCAGGCAGCAGGGCACATCCGGCAGCATCACAGTTGCCAGCTGAGGCAGCCACGGCGGCAGCGTGCCAGACAAAAAGCTGCAGGCGGCAGTGCGGCAAGCATTTGTTGAGCATGGGAAGTGCCTAGCGATGCGTGCATCACACTGGCTAGCTGTTGTAGCTGAGGCAGCCAGGCCGGCAGCGTGCCAGACAGAAAGCTGCAGGCAGTGGGGCACATAAGGCAGCAGTGCGGCATGCATGTCTGCAGCGTTGTGCGGTGAAACTGCACGGCAGCGTGCCAGGCAAGAAGCTGCACGCAGTCTCAGGGCTGTGCACGAGCCACTGGGGGCCAAGAAGTGTTACAAGGGGCAAGGCTGTGATGCCAGCGGCTGTGTCAGATGACTTGGGCGCGTAGCGCAAACCTCCCCGCATCAACTCACGTGTTGGACAGGTTGATCTTGGTCAGGTTTCGCAGGTTTCGCAGCGAGTCTGGGATGGTGCCTGTGATCCACGTGTTAGCTGCAGGGCAGAGCAAGCAGAGCAGGGCATCCAGTCAAGTGCCATGACAGGCTTGATACTGCTGCTGCTGCTGCTGCTGCTGCTGCTGCTGCTGCTGCTGCTGCTGCTGCTGCTGTTGGTTGTAGGTATTGTGCTGCTGCTGATGATGCGATATGAGATGCCTTCAAACAAGTCGCGAGGCATTGCACTACTGACAATTACAAACACGCCAGCCTTGCAGCCTTACCAATGCCCGCTGCTGCTGGATGCTAGCAACGTGGCGCGAGCATTGCAAACACACCCCCAGGCTGCATGCAAGCTTACCAAGGCTACCGACTGCCATTGCTGCATCGCTGCGGCTCTGGTGCTGCAGGGTGCCATCCACTTCATTCGCTCCAGCTTACAAGGAGACTGCTGCTGCTACACACTACAAGGTGCAAGCATCACCATCACACTCTCAAGTGCTGCGTGCAAGCTTACGGTGGTCACCACCTGCCATCACTGTGCTGACGCAGCTGTGCTGCAGGGTGATACAGCAGTACCATGAATACTTACCAGCCCCACCTGACTCGCTCAAGCTAAAGTACCGCAGGTTCACATATCTGTGCTGCTGCACACGGTGGGTGTGTAGGTGCTGCTGCTGGTGATACTCAGCTCAACGCCTCTCTAGCAATCCACCCTCTCTAAAACTTGAATTAACTCGACTCACCCAAGCTGATGTGCCGCAGGTTGACCATCTTGCCCCAGGCATCAGTCATCGAGCCATCAAAGCAGTTCTGCTCCAGACTCGCCACAGTGAGGCCGCAGCCATGCAGCTGCAGCAGCGGCGCCATGAATGAGTCATCTGAGATGCTCGCATTCAAATTGTTGAGCGGCAGGTCAACGCCTGCCACTGCGTTGACCGGGCTGCACCTGCCGGCTGCTGATTCTGCGGCGCTGCAGCAGGTTACGCCAAACCACGAGCAGTAGGCGGGCGCGCTGCTGCTGCTGCTGCTGCGTGCTGCTGCCAGCAGCTGGCTGCAGTTCTTCTGGGAGGTTTGCTCCCATCCCGCTTCTTCATCCCATGGTCCATTCACCGGGTTGATGTTGTTGGTTGCTTTGTAGAAGGCTGCCAGCTGCTTGCAGACATGCAGTTGGCCTACAGGGCAGCATATGTGTGTGAACAAACATCGACAACACAGCACATCAAACGAGACGATGCCGAGCTCTGCTGCAGATATGAGAGTGCACATCTTTGCTGATTGCGTAGATTAGTGGTGATTATGTCATGATAAGCCTTGAAAACTTGTTGGTGTGCTGATGGTTTGGATGCTGGCATCAGTGCTGCTGTTGGTGACAGCCTACTGCTGCCTCGGTGCTGCTGCTGCTGCCGCTGCTCATTGGCGGCAGTGATGCTGCCACTGCCCAGGGTGCCTGCCATGGCATGCAGTGACTTATGTGAATGTTATTTGCATGTGGGGGCCAAGCAGGCTATCTGTAATGCCAGTGATGCATGCTGATGGAGGCATGCCCCGCTGCACTCACATTGCTCCTCACAGACACCGCTGGTGACACCAGGGCATTGAACAGCTGCGGTGGATGCATACTGCGGGACAAGCAGGACCAAGTAGACAACCCAGATGTGCCACACCAGGCGCATCACGTGCAGGCCAGCATAGGGCTCTCAGGTTGCTGTCTGTCTTAGCCTTGCTGTGTGGCTAGGCGTCCAGGAGCCGTGATTCTGTAGTTCGATCTTCCATACGAATATACTTCATATCGTTGTACTTGCGACCAGTGTTCACAGTTCCTCTGTCCGCTGCACAGTAAATAAGTCCGCACGCAGCCTCAAAGTGTCACACGAGCAGCGCACACAAACGCGACATTAATAAGGATGTGATGACCGCACTAAGCCAACGCATATACACAGCCTTTCCGCGTCCAAACAACAGGTTCCGCGGAAACAAATTACACGCGCGTCCGTCCACTGGCAGCTTGCTGCACAAGCTAAAATTGATAAAGTATATGATAATTTAATGATGCACGGGTCAAGTCCTTACTACCTACTGTGTCACTGTACACCTTGCTCGCACACCTCTTCTTCGCATGCAGTGATGACTGGCCCAAAGGCTACCGGCGCCGATGCGGAGCGATGGAATGTCACAACATACCAACAGTATCGTGATGCTACATGGCAGCAGCGAACAACTGCGGCATAGGATGGTAGCAGTTTGATGCGTCGCCAACCCCTTCATGAAGTGCAGCTTGCATAGTCTCAGCAGCAGGCCACCACACCATGCCAAAAGTACAGGTGGTCATGCCAGCACAAGCAAAGTATGAAACAAAAACCCGACATCAGTCAAACAAGACGCGACGACCCTGCTAATGCACGATACATGCACACCAATTGACAGGGCAACATCGGACAGTCACTGGCAGTGTGCCTGCAGACGGCCTCTGCCCAGGGCAGGTATTCAGCAGCGATCCAAGCTGCGCTTCAACAAACTGCCAGTCCACCCAGCACAAATTGCAGCAGGCGACAAGCCCTGCTGTGTTGATAATATGTAGTATACATGTACAGTTACAGCAACACTGCGCATGGCTGCAGTAGGACTGCTGCGCAGCCAGCCACAACACATTTGCCCGACGTATGCTGAGACCCAGCTCGCATAGCTCTGCATCCCTGGCTCAGCAGCGCTGAGTCAGCAGCGATGTGCCCGATGTAAGCTCTGCGCCAGCCGTGGCGCTGCCGCAGCACCACTGCCTGCCCTGCCTGCTCGCCTAGCTGCTGCTGTTGCTCAGCGCTGCCGCGTGCCCTGCTGGCAGAGCTGTTGCTGCTGCTCAGCCGCGTTGGCTCAGCGCTGCCGCCTGCCCTGCTGGCAGAGCTACGGGACACTGTCTGCTAGCATAGCTGCTGTTGTTGTATCAGAAATGTTGGATCAGCCCCGCCATCTGCCGTGCCTGACCTGCTGGAAGAGCTGCCGCCCCCAGCCGACCCCCCTGCTCAGAAGCACCCGCTCAGCGCCGCCGCCTGCCCTGCCTGCGCGTTGGGGGCGGCTCGTCCACCGCCAAGCCCCCCGCTGCATCGTCTTCCTCATCCTCCAAGTCCTCCATGACCAGGTTGAGGCTCTGCAGCGGCTCACTAAACTGGCTGGCCTCCGGCTGCTGCTGGCAGAGCTGTTGCTGCTCAACAGAGCTGGCTCAGCGCCGCTGCCTGCCCTGCTGGCAGAGCTGCTGCTGCTGCTCGTCAGCACCCGCTCAGCGCCGCCGCCTGCCCTGCCTGCGCGTGGGGGGCGGCTCGTCAACCGCCAAGCCCCCCTCTGCATCGTCTTCCTCATCCTCCAAGTCCTCCATGACCAGGTTGAGGCTCTGCAGCGGCTCACTGAACTGGCTGGCCTCAGGCTGCTGCTGCTGCTCATCATCAACATTGTCATCATTGTCATATGCGTCCTCCTCCTCACTACCTGCATACAGCTGCGGCTGCTCTTCCTCCTCCTCTTCGTCTTCTTCTGCGTCATCGTCATCATCGTGCTGCTGCTGCTCATCCTCCTCTGCTTCCTCATCCGTGTCAGCTGCCAGGTCAGCAGCAGCCTCCGCATCACCCATCTCCTCATCCTCATCATACTGCTGCTGCTCCTCTTCTTCTTCTTCCTGCAGCTGCTCCTCCTCTGCTACTGCAGGCACAGCAGCAGCACCCCGCCTGCCCCTGCCAGCAGCCATTGCGGCAGTGCCTGCTGCTGCTGCTGCTGCTTTGCCCTGCCTGGGCCTGCCCTGGCTTTGGCTCTGGCTCTGTGTATTGAGGGGCCCTGCATCCCTGTCAATCAGCCGCAGGTCTGCCCTGGGTGACCACGCCGGCGCTGCTGCTGCCTGGCGTGCACCACCTGCAGCAGCAACCACATAGGCAGCAGCGGCATGGCGATGTTGGCAACCATAGGGCGCCGAACATACGTAGTAGATAAGAAACAGCATAGCACGACATACAGACCGCATGGAGCTGCTGGTGTTGCACTTGACATCATGTTGCATTGTTCAAAATGATGCTGCATGAGTGTTGCGTGCAACTGCTTGCCAGGCCTGCCTGATTGATGTTTAGCCATGACACGCCACTGGCTGCAGTCAGCCCCAAACGCAACCACAGCATCAGCACAATGTAACAAATGTTGTATTAAGCACCCACCTGCGGCACGCTGCCTAGCTGTAGCGCGTGGCACAGGTACTGCAGCCTGCTCATACTCCTCAATGGCATCCTCCTCCTCTTCAAGTGCAGCAGCAGCATCCAGCGCTGGCACTGCAGCAGCTGCAGCTGCAGCAGCTCTAGGTGATGCACCCTTCTGCTGCTGCCTGCCGCGCGCGCCTCCGCGCTGCTGCTTTGCCGGCGATGCGCCGCTGCTGCGCTTGGTGTGCCAGCCGCCGCTGCTGTCTGAGCCCTGCTGCTCAGGTAAGCCTGCAGGTGTATCATCCCATTCATCATCGGCATCCTGCTGCTGCTGCCGCCTGGTGCGCTTGCTGCTGCCTGCTGCTGCGCCTGCTGCTGCAGCCCGCTTCCTGCCTGCTCCAGCGGCACCTGCCCTGCCGCTGCTGCCAGCAGCAGCAGCAGCAGCACCCTCCTCTTCTTCATCAGGCTGCACTCCCACATCTGCTGCAAACCTGATACCCCTGCCCCTGCCTGCAACCTTCTTTTTGCCGCCCTGCTTGCGTGCTGCTGCTCCTGCTGTGTCGTCCTCGGCCGCTGCATCAGCATCTTCCTCGTCTGACGCCTCGCCGCCTGCTGCCCTGCCTGCGGTCTTCAGCACACCACGCGTGGCCTTCTTGCCAGCAGCACGGTCCTGCAGCAGCAGCAGCAGCAGCAGCAGCAGCAGCAGCAGCAGCGGCGGCACAGTGTGAAGACCCGATCGCCCGCTGATGATGCCTGCCAAGCCGTTGATGTTGAGCAGCTGTACAAGCCTCACCTGCTCAGCCGTGCAGCACGCCAACAGAGAGCTGGCATCTGCGTGTGTGCACGACATGTGTGCCAGCTGCAGATTAAGGACATCCAGCAACACCTGCACACTGCAGCGCTTGCCGTCCTTTGCAGGCCATGTGTCCAGAGCACAACAGCAGCTAGGCCAGAGGAGATGACACTCAGCAAATAACACTCAGCCACTCATGCATACGTAACTATTGGGGGGTATGGTACACTCAGCCACTTCAAGAAGTCCCTCAGGTCCTCCACCCATCCTTATCCTGCGCACGCATGCATAAGCAACACACAACATAGCAATCCCACTGCGGCCCCACACAAAAGCACTGAGCCGCGCACCTGCAGCGCCTTGAGGAAGTCCCTCAGATCTTCGATTGCCTCCTCATCTTCACCGCCCTGCAGCGCCGCCTCAGCCGCTGGCAGCCGCTGCTGCAGCTGCCCCGCCACCTGGCCCGCCTCTGCAGCCGTTATCTGGGCAGTGCTGTGTGCACAACATCAAAAACACACGCCACTCACCTGCAGCGCCTGGAGGCAGACTCGTCACACAACATAAACTAGCAAAAGGAGGTACGACAAGGCACACAGCGCGCAGCCGCGCACCTGCAGCGCCTTGAGGAAGTCCTTCAGATCTTCGACTGCCTCCTCATCTTCACCGCCCTGCAGCGCCGCCTCAGCCGCCGGCAGCCGCTGCTGCAGCTGCCCCGCCACCTGGCCCGCCTCTGCAGCCGCCAGCTTGGCAGCAAATGGCCCCAGGCAGGTGGGCAGGAAGGCGGCACGAGCGGCTGGCTCCTCAAGAGCCCAAGCAATGCCGGATGTGAACATGCCTCGCAGCGGGCCCTGAGACAGGTTGTGGCCTGCGACACGATTGAATATAGCACGAAACAGGTCAGCAGCAGCGTTTTTGAGGGTCAGGTGCTGCGGGCTCCTCCAGGGCCCAGGCAATGTTGGATGTGAACATGCCCAGCAGCGGGCCCTTGGGACAGGTTGTGGCCTGCAACATGATTAGGCACAGAACAGAACGGGTCAGCAGCAGCGTTTGTATGGGTCAGGTACAGCAGGCTCCTCCAAGGCCCACGCAATGCCGGATGTGAGCATGCCCCGCAGCGGGCCTTGGGACAGGTTGTGGCCTGCAAAAAATAAGTGCACACAGAACAGCGCAGCGGCAGGAGTTGGCAGCGCCTACTTGCCTGCACAGCCCACCCACCCACCTGAGTACAGGCTGGCAATCTTGCGGCTGACAGCAGCGCAGTGCTGCAGCAAGTCCCCCAGGCTGCTCCTGCCCCTGCCTCCTCCTGCATGGCTGCCTCCTCTCCTTAAACCTCAACAGGTCGACTCTAAATGGACATCACACAGCAGTCCCATCGACTTGGCAGAGAAGTACCCCACCGTGTCATTGGCCACACGTAACATTGATACATTTTATATACACAGATCATCGGCCCACCTGAGTACAGGCTGGCAATCCTGTGGCTGACTGCAGCGCAGTGCTG
The DNA here is from genome assembly GCA_030272155.1 of Tetradesmus obliquus. Lineage (NCBI taxonomy): Eukaryota > Viridiplantae > Chlorophyta > Chlorophyceae > Sphaeropleales > Scenedesmaceae > Tetradesmus > Tetradesmus obliquus. The sequence goes on from CP126202.1 coordinate 4,348,162, forward strand.
CAGCGAATCTCCAGGCTGCTCCTCTGCCCCTGCCTCCTCCTGCATGGCTGCCTCCTCATAGAGCATCTTCAGTGCAGCCAAAAAGTGCTGCGGAGCCGCCTCAGGGGCAGAGGCCTTCAGCTGCTGCAGCATCACGCGCACTGTGGCAGCGATCTGCAAGGGGGGAGGGTGTGCAGGAACAGGTGCAGCAGCAGTGTGTCAGTGACGTATCATATTGGTTGGCGTTTTAGTGGCGTGCAGGGGCGTTCATTGGTAGCAGTGAGTGGCGTCAGTCACGCCAGAAGTGCAAGTGCAGAGGCAGGGAAGCAAGCTACAGCCCGCAAACTACGTGTGACACCAGCAGCCAGTGTCTACACCAGCAACCAGTGGCAACACACCAGCAGAAGCTGCCGCCAGCACCGCCACTTCAGAGCTCACAACCATGTTGGCAGCTCGGCTGCGCTCACCGCGGGCTGGCGCCCCTCCAGAAGTGTGCAGCAGCCAGGAAAAGCCCGGCTCAGGGACAGAGCCAGGAAAAGCCTTGCTCAGGAACGCAAAACAGTTGAAGGAAAACTGCAGCTGCAGATGCAGAGCAACATCAACCGCTCACCGCGGGCTGGCGCCCCTCCAGCAGTGTGGCCAGCCGCGCCAGCAGCCAGGAAAAGCCCGGCTCAGGGACAGCCCTGAAGCCCACCAGCGCCACCAGGCCCTGCACAGGGCTGCGAGCTTACCTCAAGCTCTCGGCCCTCCAGCAGTGTAGCCAGCCGCGCCAGCAGCAGTAGAAGAAGCAGGAGAAGCCAGATTCCAGGTGTCATTCAACACAGTCAATGACGATAAGAGGAAGAAGCACTCACCGCAGGCTGGCGCCCCTCTAGCAGTGTTGCCAGCCGTGCCAGCAGCCAGGAAAAGCCGGGCTCAGGAACTGCCCTGAAGCCCACCGGAGCAACCAGGCCCTGCACCGCGCTGCGCGCTTACCTCAAGCCCTCGCCCCTAAAGCAGAGTAGCCACCCGTGCCAGCATCACCAGGGGACGCCACAGGAGAAGTCACATTCTCTCCGGTAGCAGTCAACATAACAACAACAAAAGAAGGAAGATGGACTATAAAACAAGCAAAGGCTCACCGCGGGCTGCCGCCCCTCCAGCAGTGTAGCCAGCCGCGCCAGCAGCAGTAGAAGAAGCAGGAGAAGCCAGATTCCAGCTGTCATTCAACACACAACACATTCAATGACAATAAGAAGAAGAAGAAGCACTCACCGCGGGCTGGCGCCCCTCCAGCAGTGTGGCTAGCCGTGCCAGCAGCCAGGAAAAGCCCGGCTCAGGAACTGCCCTGAAGCCCACCAGCGCCACCAGGCCCTGCACAGCGCTGCGCCGCAGCAGCCCCAGCCGCAGCGCAGCCGCCATCAGCAGCTCGCGGCGTGCTGCGCGGCGGGCGGCGCGGCGGCTGGCGGCGCCTGTGGAGCAAAGGAGTGAGGGAGAGCATATGGCAGCGGCAGCAGTGCAGCGTGGTCAAGAGCAGTACAGGATAAGGGGTTTCTCTGAAGCCTGTGGAGCTGCGTACATGCCTTGTGAAGAAGTCAATCTAGGGCATAGCTAGCAATTGGTGTCTCTGTCTTGCCGGCACTGGGCTGTAAGGTGTGCAGCAAGCTGCACTGAATTGGTTTCTTTATCCTTATCAGCACCTAGGCTGAGCATACGCAGATGTCAACCTGTTGCTATCTGCGTGACACGCCGTCTCCTTCTTTACCAGGGCACAGCACGAACAAATAGGCCCAAAGTCCTGGGTAACATCTGCTGGTTGGTAGTAACATCTATGTGACACGCCACCCACCTTCAACGTCCCAGCCGTCGATGTCAGCCGCCCCTCCCAGGTCCTCGTACGTCATCCCTCCGACCACTTAGTCAGAGCATAAACACACAAATCCAGCCCAACCTGCTACTACCTGCATCGGTTTAGGCTTAGGGTTTAGGCCTACCTTCGACATCCCAGCCGTCAATGTCAGCCGCCCCTCCCAGGTCCTCGTCAGCATCCTCTTCATCGTCATCTGCGTCATCCTCTGCTGCTGCTAACGCCTCCTCATCAGGGCCCTCCCGGTCCAGCACTGACAGGCAGTAGCGCCACAACCTGGTAGGGAGGGGAAATGCACACAGCAGCAGGGTCTGGTGAGTGAGCAGCACTAAGCAGTGTTGAAGGTTCACACCAGCAGCAGCACTGACAGTAGCGCCACAGCCTGTTTGGGGGGAATAGGAGGCGGCACAGGGCAGCACAACACGCAGCAGCAGGCCGAGCGTTACACTGTACGCAGCGCCACAGTCCAGCAGGGGCAAAAAGGAAATGCGGCAGGTTCAGCGCTTTTAGGCATGCCCATTTGTTGAATAAGTGCATAATCGCGCATCACATCATGCCCTGCACATCCCAAGCCAGCACAGGCGCGGCCACTCACTTGTTCAGCAGGGTCATGCTGGGCAGCAGCCTTGGTGCAGCAGCCGCCAGCGCAGCCGCCGCCTCGCTGCTGCCAGCGCCATCCTCAGCCGCCGCCACGTTTCCTGCAAGGCTCGTCACGCTTCCTGCAAGGAACACGTGGTCCAGCAGCAGCCGCCCCGCCAGATCCTGCAAGGTGGGGATGCCTGCTGCCACCTGATCTGCCAGATCAGCCGGGATCTCGTTTCCTGCAAGGCCTAAACCGCCCAGCCCGCCATAACCTGCTGCCACGTCAGCGCCACCGCCAGCTTGCAGGAGCTGCTCCGGCCTCACCAGCTGCTCTGCAGCGCCGCTGTCAAGCAGAGCCTCAAGCACCCGCATGAAGTTGGTGCGGCTCTGCACAAAGGCGGGTACTGCTGCCGCGCTGTGCTGCGCGGAGCGCTGCTGCCACAGCAGCGAGGTGTTGGTGGTGTGCAGCAGCAGCTGCATGATCTCCGGGCCCAGCTCGCGGCCCGCAAGGCTTTGCTGCAGCAGTGTCTGCAGCGGCAAAGATAGGGACAGCACAACACGGGTCGTTTTGTGTGGTCACATGGTGTTCATCGTGAGGTGGCACAACCAGGCGACTATGTTGGAATGCACCAGATCTCCCCTCATTAGAACTAGCTGCAGCTTGGCGGCCTGCGCATCCCTCTGGCTTCGCCCACCTGGTACGCCTTGGCCGCCTGCTTGTCCTTAACAGCTTATCCGCACAATCTACTAAAACGGCTGCTGGGACACCTGCCGGCCCCCTTGATGACTGCTCACCTGGCATACCTTGGCCACCTGCTTGTCCCTGGACAGCTCGTCAGCACAATCTGCTACAACGGCTGCCCGGACACCTGCCGGGCCCGTCACGCCTCACCCACCTGGCACGCTTTGGCGACCTGCTTGTCTCGTGACAACTCGCCAGCACAATTGACTAAAACAGCCGCCTGGACACCTGCAAGCCTATTCTCAAGTGCTCACCTGGCATGCCTTGGCGATCTGCTTGTCCCTTGACTGCTCGTCAGCACAGCCTGCTGCAAGAGCTGCCTCGCCACCTGCTGCTGGTCCGCTTTAAAATGCTCACCTGGCACGCCTTGGCAACCTGCTTGTCTTGGAAAAAGCTCGTCAGCACAACCTGCTACAGCGCTGCCTGGCCACCTGCTAGGCCCCTCCCGCCTCACCCACCTGGCACGCCTTGGCCACCTGCTTGTCCCGTGACAGCTCGTCCGCGCCCGCCGTGACCAGCACGCGCACGCGTTGCAGGCACGCCAGCAGGCTCAGCAGCGCATCAGGCGCCTCCCCAGGGCTAGTTGCCAGGTCAGCCACGCCCTCAGCCAGCTCGGCTGCACGCAGCTTGCCGACTGCTGCTGCTGCTGAGGCGAGCTTGGCAGCGCTGGCGGCGCAGCAGCTGTGCAGCACCTGACGCCCGATCTCCTGCAAACATGATGTGGCGCGGGCGGCGAGAACAACATGCCGTTGAGTGCATTGTCGTGGCTCTAGCTGCTGAAAGACAGCAACTGCTGGATTCCAAGTGTTGCACAGGCTGATGCAGTTGCAGCAGCTGTGCAGCACTTGGCGCCCATTCTCCTGCAGGCAGGCATTGGAAATGCCGACATTGGCAAGGCAGACATTTGCAAGGAGCAGGTCAGAACGGCAAAGGATATTTGAGCTAGGAGAGCTGTGCTTGCAAGGCACAACCGTGTGGAACTATTCTATTGCTAAAGCAATGCACCAACATAGGGCGGTGCAAACTGGCAGACACACTACTCCAGCCTAACTGTGTCAGCACACCTGTAGAGCGGCAGGTCCGTTCTTGCTGGCATGCACCAGCACCGCAGCTGCCTCGTTGACCAGGGGCAGGTGGCTGTGGCGCTGCAGCAGGCCATCGGCCTGCAAGGGGGCGGCAGCGCAGCACGCAGTAACAGAGGGTTTGAGCAGGCTGATTCACCCAAACATCTTGATCTATCCATTACAGGTGTGCTGCATTCATGTCAATGTAAACTTCCAAGTGCTCTGCTCTGCGATTGCACATAACAGATGCATCGCCCATCCCTTGACGCACAAACTAGCAAACAATAATGCACCGGCCGCACCTGCTGCAGCAGCGCCCTGTAGCCCTCCTCTTGCTTGCTCAGCAGGAACTGCTCCAGCCGCAGGAAGGGAGGGATGGCCAGCAGCGGCGCAGCCTGCGGGGCAGCAGCACATAACATGGCACGCGGTGAGGTCTCGGTTACACAGGCTGTTATATGTTGTAGGTGATTTTGCACTTTGCTCCAGCCGCAAGAAGGGCGGGATGGCCAGCAGCGGGGCAGCCTGCAAGACAGCAGCATGAGAACAGTCCTTGGTCAGCTCTCAGGTGACTTGGACTTTTACGGGTTGGTATATGCAGCGCCTTGCACTGCAAAGTAAGCCGCTTTTTCTGCAGTGCATAAGTTAGAGCGCCAGGAACGCTGCTCAACAACGTGACTAGGGAACACGTCTGCTGCCTGTGAAACACAGCAGCGGACAGTGATGCTTATTTGATGAATTTCCGCACACAACATATGCGGTCACGCAGTATGCCAACCCACACTCACCACTGCAGCCTCTGCCTGGAACTGCGTCAGCAGCACAGGCAGCTTCTGGCTCAGCGCCACAGTCACATCCTGCTGCGCCTCCGCATCAATGCCACCAGCAGCAGCAGCAGCGCCGGCTGGCGCTGCCCTACCCCGGCCCTTGCGACCAGCAGCTGTAGCAGGAGGGTGCACAGACCTGCAGGAGCGGCAGTGGCAGGACAAGTGGCAGATGGCAGATGTCGGCTGCTGCTGGCTTGTCATGACATCAAGTCCTGACCAGTGCAGCAGAGCTGCACTTGAAACCTCATAAACGACACATGGTGTGCACAAACGCCGACAGCAACATTTGCTTTGCTGGCCTGCCGACACCACACCAGCTCACCAGACAACATGCCAGAATCGATGCCTAGCACTTTTGGCCCACATAATTGCCGAAGCAGCAGCAGCTGCTATCATGCCCTTCAGCATGCTGCCTACAATCGCACGTACACGCACGCACCTGTACACGGAGCCAGCCAGCAGCGCAGCCAGGTTTGCATTGCCCTGGCGGCCGCGCAGCTCCCCTGCCCCCTCATCTGCTAGACAGTCAGCCAGTGCGCCCACATCACCCAGCACCTGCAGCAGCAGACACATAAGTTGAACCAAAAGCAGGACGCAGCCAAACGCAAAACAGCAAGCAAGGACACCACACTGATGCTCCTGCTGTTGCTGGCAGTGCTGCTGCTGTGCAGGTGTCAAACAGCTGTACAACATGTCAACAGCCCAGCAACCTGTTCTGCAACAAACCTGCGGCAAGTGCTTCCACAGTGCATCCACCAGGTCCAACCGCAGCAGGCCCTCAATATAACACCACATCCCGGTGGTGCTGCTGCTGCTGCAGTACAGCCCAACACATCAAGCCAAACCACTGTTTCAACCCCACCTGTGGCATGTGCTCCCACAGTGCATCAACCAAGTCCACCACCCGCAGCAGGCTCAGCATGGAAAGCACACCACCAGGGCCGGCAGCAGACTGCGATGACTGCTCCGCCGCAGCGACGTTGCCCGCCTGCATAACACAGGAACAAAGCATGTCAAGTCGAGTTCCTCACTGCAAATACAAGCTAGCACTGCCCACAACTTCAGTCCATGGTGCATGTGATGTGACAGGCACACTTGGAGACAGCAGAAGTGGGCTGCACATGCAGGCACAAACACAAGCAGGGCATGTGCAGGCAGTTGGTGCATACATCAAGCGATGCTGCACCCAGCCAACTTTCAAAAATTCTAACAGCTAATGCTAACAGCTACTGCCAAAGCCTACCGGTGGTGACATGCCTGCCATGACTGCCAGCAGCCCAGCCAGCTGCAGCTGCTGCTGCCATGCACCACACAGCAAGCCTGCATAGCTGCCAGCAGCTAGTTGCAGCATCCGAGCTCACCTGTGGTGACATGCCTGCCATGACTGCCAGCAGCCCAGCCAGCTGCAGCTGCTGTGGGTCCTGCAGCATGCCAGCAGCAGCTGCAGCAGCAGCAGACTGCCCAGCAGCAGCCTTGCCCTTGCTGCCAGCCTTGCCTTTGGCGCTCTTGGAGCGGCCTGCGGCAGCATCTGCTGTCGCCTGCAAGCAGGACATGCAAGCACCGACGCGTCGGTATGTGGCAGCCAGATGCAATCCTGTCTAGCAGCAAGCTGCAAACATACCAACACAATAAGCGCTGCCGCAATCCCATTGCGTGTAAAGCAGATGTTGCGCAAGAACCCTAGTCTCACCTGCAGTGCATCGGCCGCTTTGCTGACTGCAGTGCGGCCGTGCTCCTCCAGCAGCTGCCACTTCTTTCCCCCCCAGCCGCTGCTGCGCAAACGATCCAGATCATTGAAAGTAAGAGACAACAGCACTTTGACCCACATGCAGTGCATCGGCAGCCTTGCTGACTGCAGCGCGGCCGTGCTCCTCCAGCAGCTGCACCGCCAGCCCCGCAGCACCGATACAAAACAACATATCATGATTGCGGTAACAGATAACAGCCCCTGTGACCCACCTGCAAAGCATCGGCTGCCTTGCTCACGGCAGCGCGGCCATGCTCCTCAAGCAGCTGCACCGCAAGCCCAGCAGCGGCGCGCCGCAGCGCCGCATTCTCCTGGCTGAGCACGGCAAACACGTCAGACACGGCCTGCAAGCAGACGGGAACAGAACAGTCAAACAGGAACGGTTACATTTGGCGCAATACAGCCAGCCCTAACCTCTCAGCCCGCAGCAGCACGTCGCAGCGCCGCATTCTCCTGGCTGAGCACAGCGAACACGTCAGACACGGCCTGCGCACAAACAAAGAACATGACAGACAGACGAGAGCATATCATGTTGGCCCATCAAGACCAGCCCTGATCTTGCACACAACCAGCCATGCCCACCAAGCCCTGCATACTCAAACCACTACTTGTCCACCTTACATGTGTGCACGCGCTTTGCAATCATGCAGCCCACCACCCACCTCGTGCTTGAGCACGCCGTGCTGCACCAGCAACATGTGAAAACCACAGCAAGCCGACACATGCGCTGTGCAGGACCGTTCAATGCAGCCCTCCACCCACCTCGTGCTTCAGCACGCCGTGCTGCACCAGCTGCGCCAGCAGCCGCAGCGCCGCTGCCGCCACGCCCTCATCAATGTCGCTCATGAGCTCAGTGAAGCGCGTGGTGAAGCGCGCCGCAAATTCGTGCAGGCGCGGCACGTTCTCGCTGCACAGGAGAAGGCAACACAGGTGGAAGAGGTATTCAGCAGCAGCAAGGCAGGTGTAACAGCAGGGCAGCCATGCTTAGGAGCAGCGTGGCAAATGTGTCGCCTCTGCAACCATTGTGTTGGATACCTTCGCGGCGCACTGCGGCAGCAGCAACATTAAGGTGAAAGAATTTCTTTGCACAGCTCATGAGCTCGGTGAAGCGCGTGGTGAAGCGCGCGGCAAACTCATGCAGGCGCGGCACGTTCGCTGCGAGGAACAGAAACAACACAGGAACAACGCTGCTTAGCAGCGCCGCGGTAGGTGCTTAGGCATGCCAGCCATGCTCAGGAGCAGCGTAGAACATTTGTTGCTTGCTTAGCATCCTCGCGGATACATGTGCGGACACTGTGACAGCAGCAGCATCAGTGTGAATGAACTATCTTGCCCAGCTGATGAGCTCGGTGAAGCGCGTGGTGAAGCGCGCAGCAAACTCGTGCAGCCGCGGCACGTTCTCGCTGCACAGGAGAAGGTAATAGATGTGGAAGAGGTGTTCAGCAGCAGCAAGGCAGGTGTAACAGCAGGGCAGCCATGCTTAGGAGCAGCGTGGCAAATGTGTCGCCTCTGCAACCATTGTGTTGGATAACTTTGCAGCGCACTGCGGCAGCAGCAACGTCAAGGTGAAGGCATTTCTTTGCACAGCTCATGAGCTCCGTGAAGCGTGTGGTGAAGCGCGCCGCAAACTCGTGCAGGCGCGGCACGTTCTTGCTGCAAGCGACAAGAACAGAACAAGAAGAATGTTGCGCAGAAGCACCCCGACGGATCTTTAGGCATGGCAGCCTTTCTTAGGAGCAGCCTGGAACATACTGGTTGCTTGAAACCGTCATGGCAGATACCTATGTGGCACAATGTGACAGCAGCAACGTCAGGGTCAAGGCAGCTCTTCTTCTTGCCCAGGTGAATATGTCTGCAAAGCTCACCTGTCCTCATAAAGTTCGGAGATCGCCGCCACCGCCTTGCCGCTTACCAGCGAACTCTCGTTGGCCAACATCAACAACTGTAAAACCAAATATTCTCACGCTTGGACTGTCCTCCAAGATGCCCGGCAAAGCCTACCTGTCCTCGTACAGCGAGGAAACAGCCGCCACCGCCTTGCCCCGCACCAGCGGGCTCTTGTCACTCAACGCTAATGAAGACAGCAGACAACAATGCGATTCATCACATGCACAGCAAGCCCTGCAGCACCCACCTGTCTTCATAGAGTGCGGAGATTGCTGCCACCGCCTTGCCCCGCACCAGCGGGCTCTTGTCGCTCAGCGCCCAGCCCAGGTACTTGAGGTAGGTGTCTGCCAGGAACTCTGTGGGCAGCTCTGCGATCCAGCACCCGATGGACTCAATCACGATTGCGCGGATGCCGTCATCCACGTCCCTGAAAAGGTAGCCGGAGAGCACGCGGCAGGCATGAGGTGAGCGAAGCAGGCGTGTGTGCATACCTGCAGGTGCGCCGGCATGCACGAAGCAAAGTGGTGGTTGGTGCTGCTGCAAACACAGCAGCTATGGTCGCAAAGCAATGGCAATGCCAACCGTGCAGACCTGCATGAAACCGTCAACAACAGAAGCTAGACTTGCGAGCCCAAAAGAGGCTGTTCCGACCTGCATGAGCTTTACAAGATGATAGCTGCGTGCTGGTTGCATGTCCACACTTGTGCCCCTGAAACTGGAGCTGGACACGCTGGCGAGGTGAAGCTACATGCGGTCATGGCTTTAAGCGGGTATATAGCGAAATTGGATGTCCGTGCGCCGCACCTGAACCTGTGGCTGAAGACACCCGTGAACGTGACACTCCTGAAGTTGCGCAGGTCCTCCACACGCGCGTGGCAGCGGTCCAGCGTGCGCCGCAGCGCCGCAGCAGCAGGGTTCATGCCGGCGCCACCCTGCAGACCACAAAATACAACTGTTAGCGCGGCCGCTAAATGTGACACCTTTGCTTACTGAGGTGGCAGCGGTCCAGCGTGCGCCGCAGCGCCGCAGCAGCAGGGTTCATGCCGGCGCCACCCTGCAGACCACAAGATACAACTGTTACTGGGCTTTGAAATGTGGAATCATTTATTATTAAGGTGGCAGCGTTCCAGCATGCGCGGCAGCGCCGTAGCAGCAGGATTCATGCCAGCGCCACCTTGTGGCCCACAGAGGAAAGCGGACTCGGTGATTGTGCTCTCTGTATCGCAAGGACAGCCGCGCTCCATAATAAGAACAGCATGATATTGAACCAGGCATGCAAGCACGCAATAACATTCCACTGCCGAGCCCACCCAGAGATCAGAATTGTCACACCGCTCGTCCCTCTCACACACCTGGCTCTTCTTCTTTTCTTCTGCGTCCAGCTGGAACTTGGCCAGCTCGCGCCCACCACATCAAACAAAGATACACAAGAATCAGCCTTCACACAAACACACCTTGCTCTTCTTCTTCTCCTCTGCGTCCAGCTGGAACTTGGCCAGCTCGCGGCTCTTGGTGAGCCCAGCAGACACGGCGATCCAGCTGCTGACAAGCTGGGAGGCTGTCAGCGTGGCAGCATGGCGGAAGCTGCGCACGGTGGAGCTGCGCAGCACATACACAAAGCCAACAACAGGCAGCAGTTGAAAATTTTGTGTGTGAGAGAACGTGAGAGATGCTGACCAGTTGAGAGGCGGTTAGCGTGGCAGCGTGGCGAAAGCTGCGCACGGTGGAGCTGCGCGGGCACATACACAAAGCCAACAACAGGCAGCAGTTGAAAAATTTGTGTGTGAGAGAACGTGAGAGATGCTGACCAGCTGGGACGCGGTCAGCGTGGCGGCGGGGCGGAAGCTGCGCATGATGGAGCTGCGCTTCAGACAAACCACCACAACCACATGCAACAAAGTAAAGAGTGAGAAGAACAGATACGAGTTCAGTGTAGCAGGCACAATGGTCTGACAATACGTCGCATGTTTTCTGCAGCTGCTTTGAGCATTTCATCAGACGTGCCTGCACGCAACAAAGGAGCGTCACAAGGAGCGCCAGCCGAAACAGGCAGCCGCCACAGCACCGACACGAGGCAGTAAGCTGAAGCACTCACATGTTGAGCGCAGTCACCAGCCGCACCAGCTTGTCGTTCAGCTCAAAGTCGTCATACAGCAGGTCGGCAGCAGCCAGCCCGCGCAGCAGCCGGTCCCAGAAGATGCAGTAGTGCCCGGCAAAGCCGCGCCCGCTGCGCGCGCTGCGCAGCACCTCAACGCCGCCCTCATCCTGCAATGATGCGGCAAGTTGCAGCGAGATTACAGGCAGCAGCAGCAGCAGCAGCGGCACAAGTCAGCAGGTTGCAGGATGCTGTGCAGCACCTTCATGCCGCTCTCACCCTGTGGGTTAGACAGTTAGAATCACGGACACAGGCGACAGCCGCAGCAGGGTGCGTAGCATGATGGGATGGCGCACACCACCAGCTGCTGCACTACTGCAGTATACATACGATGTTGCTGGATCTTGCTGCGCAGCACCTCAACGCCGCCCTCATCCTGTGAAAAAAACGGTGTGAGGCACGGTGAGACATGCATACACGCAGCAGCAGCAGCAGCATCAGAAGGGTGCGTCAGCACTATGGCGGGCCCAGACAACCGGCTGCTGCACTACTGCATTGTGACGGTAGAGATGCAGGGGACAGCAGCTAAACCGACTTGGTGACTCATCAACTGCGCATGCTGCTGGAACGCACATGCAGCAGCAGGCAAGGCTGAACAACAGGCTATACAAACGTGTGCATGCCCAAAACACATCCACAGGCAGTAGCACCACCACCACCCGCAGCAGCAGCGAGTGCCCCGGCTCACCTCCACTGCCTCACACAGGCGTGATGCCAGCTGGTCCACCTCCCCTCCCTCCACCTCGTCCTGGTGCCGAAATGAAACAGTAGCTGCGCCAGACTTGGTGACTCATCGACTGCTGGTTATGCTAAGCCGGCAACATGAGTCACATGGCACGCCATATCCAACAATGCTGAACAACTGGCGGTACAGCGCAACACATACATACACGGTGTCCCGCGCTGCCGCCGCCGCCGCCGCCGCAGCAGCAGCAGCAGCAGCAAGTGCCCCTGCTCACCTCCACTGCCTCACACAGGCGTGAAGCCAGCCGGTCCACCTCCCCTCCCTCCACCTCATCCTCAGTCACCTCCTGGTCACAGCCAGCCACCTGCAGGCACCAGGCACAGCAACAACAACAAACATTCAACACCATGCATGAGCATGCATGTTGGTACGGCCTGGCATGCACACATCATGTAACATGCGGCAGGATTGTGCATGAGCTTGCATGCAGAGCAAGCAACACAATAACACAGCAAGACAACTGCATTAGTGCATACTATATATCTCGTGCCTTGCACAACATCGCCTTGTTAACCTGGCGCCCCCGTACAAACGACAGCATGTCAGCGTGAGCCTGTCGCGCGTGCGAAAGGCGCGCACATACATGCTGTTGCGTGCAGCGTTGACAAGGTTGAGCTGTACTTCAAAAGGTGCCAGACATGCACCTTGCAGCATGCTGCGTTTCTACATTGCAAAAAAAGCTGCTGAGTCAGCAGCAGTAGCAGCAGCAGCAGCAGCGCTGCCTGAGGTGTAGGCTGTGCTGCTGTATGCAGGCACTAATGCGGGTAGAACCAGGCCACTGCTACTGCCATTGCTGCTGCTGCACAGCGGGATCACGCATGCGCACTTGCACAAGCAGCGTCATCAGCTCTGCTGCTGCTGCAGCGCGGTTGTCCTTGTAGCGCTCAATCCACTCCTGCAGGCAGACACAGGCAGCACCAAAATCTAATAAGCATCAGCGCATGAACCCACTTTCCATGTTGCACAGACTGCCAGTCACAGAACAATGCAAAGCTGGATTTAATATCAACCTGTGGGTTTGCTGCTGCTGCTGTACGTATCCTTGGACTCTTGCTAGCGCAAGCATGTACGTGGCAAAAGTGCAAGAATCACAACTGTGATATTGGCTGCTTCATCGTGCTGCAAGAGAACATCACTGCTGCGAAGATCGCGCTGCTGCAGCAGACCACTGCTTGCCAAGGTTGCTTGAACAGGCAGCACCTGGAGCCCGCCAGGTTGCAGGAAACTGCCACTGCTCACCTCCACTGCCTTGTCAATGGCATTGCTGTGCTTGAGGATGACATCTGCATGGTAGGAGGCAATGTATGCGTGAGTTTCTTCGCAATCTGTGCTGAACATGCTGCCAGCAGCAACTGCTGCTGCGCTGTGATGATGTGCTCACCCAGCAGAGACAGGTCATGCAGGTCCACATTGGCTGCTAGCGTATGCTGCCTCTTGCGCGCTGGCGCTGCATGCTGGTCACCCCTTTCAGCTGCTTTAGGCGCCTGCAAGTATAAAAGCACCAACAAGGTTAGCTGAGGCATCTGCAGGCGCACATCACACGCAGCAGCAGAACATCCTGCAGCAGGCCTGCACGGTAATTGCTCACCCTGCGTTTGGTTCCAGCTGCTGCTGCTGTCTTCTTTTGATCATCATCAGAGCTATCCCATCCGTCATCACTGCAGCCATGCAACAAAGCGAGCGTATGAGCCTGCTGCCCGTGCTGTGCTGTTTGGACTTTACACCAGCCACATGAACATCAGCGGCTTACTGGTCGCCATCATCGACTTCTTTGTAGCTTTTAGCTTCTGTCGCTGCACGTTTAGCGCGTGCCATAGCGTGAAATTGTATGTTCCAGCCCTATGCTGTCATGCACAATCACAGTCTGCAACGCTGCAGATGTGCGACCAACGCGGACACAAATAAACCTAGCACTGCGATCCGAGCGAGCAACAATGAACCTAGCGTTGCAGCGCACACGAACAGGCTCACAGTGGTTCGAATTTGTGACACGTTGTTGCTGTCACCCGCAAGCTGTTAACGTTCATGTTCAAGCTCAAATACAGTCGAATTCAAAAGATATCTCTTGCTTATTTCGCTGACTTCATCTGCGACCGACGCGTCTGGTGGGCGGGAGGCAGCAGCAATCGCAACTGATAAGGAACTTCTCTTTTTCCGCACTACGAGCCAAAATCATCCGCACACATAAACATTATCTTGTATTTAAACAGGCGCTGCTGCGGTTATCAAGCTGAAACAGGTGAGGTGTGGTGCCCCTCTGCAGGCAGTACAGCACCAGTCTGCCACATCACCACTTGGGACAAGCGCCACAGCAGCATGCAACATGCGCTTGTTACAGTAACTTTAACACAAACCACTGAAGCTGCCGCCTAAAACTATCTGCAGCCTACAGCCTGCACTTGGCAAGGCTGGCTTAACATCAAGCAGTTCCTGCAAGCATCGCTGGTGACCATCTAGCACAACACTGTGTCAGCAGCAGCATGGACCAGGCCACAGTTGTGTGTGTCAGGCTGCGCCCCTCATCCTCCAAGGAGACTGGTGTGCGCTGCATCAGGCCAGAGGGAGAGCAGGATGTCACGTTCACCAACCCAGACCGCAGCCTGAGCTCATATGGATATGACAAGGTCTATGGTGGGTCCTGTGCTGCTGGCCCACAGCAGCAGCAACAATATAATGTAGCTATGTTTGTGCAGCTCCATGTAGCGTCAGCAGCGGTGGCAGCTGATCAAGGTTGTGGCCCTTTGACAGCGTTCCTGCAAGCACATGGCTGCTTAATTGGGTAGGCCTAGTGAGTCATCCTGCACGTGCTGCCACATGATAAGGTTCTCGAGCAAGCCTGCTGTGGCATGGTCCCATTTGCGGGGGAGGATTCCATGCAGGCTGATGTCTTCAAGGACCGCTGAGTCATCCTGCATGTGCTGCCACTTGATAAGGTTTCAAGCAGGCCTGCTGTGGCGTGGTCTTGTTTGCAGGGGAGGATTCCACGCAGGCTGACGTGTTCAAGGACTGCCAGCGCATCGTGTCATCTGTGCTCAATGGCTACAATGGCACCATCCTGGCCTATGGACAGACAGGCAGCGGCAAGACACACACCCTCATCGTGGGACATCGCATGCTGGCAGCTAAACTGCATCACGAGCAGGCGCATACATGCACAGCAGTTGCTTGCAGGACTAGCCATTAAGCTTGTTTTGAAGTGCTCTGCTCCTTGTCCTGCATTCTGCTGTTGTATCTTACGGCGTTGTTTGGCGCTTGCAGCACACACGCTGAGCCACAGGGCAGCAGCCACAGCCCCAGCTTGCCGTGACTGCGCTATTTTGATTCCTGCAGGCCCTGCAATGAGTTCACCAGGCTCTTGTCTGACTATGTGTCACCCTGCTGCGCTGTACTGCGCTGTGCTGTGCTGCACTGTGCTGGCCTGCAGGGCAGCATCAGCAGCCCTGAGCTGCAGCCGATACCTGCTCTGCACTTTCATGGAGCCTGCACTGGTCTAAGACCCAACAGGCTGTTTGAGCTGATATTGCCATACCTTGCTTTGCTGGCCTGCAGGGCAGCATCAGCAGCCCAAAGCTGCAGGGCATCGTGCCTCGTGCAGTGCAGGCCTTGGGCGAGGGCATTGCAGCTGACACCTCAGGCACAGAGTATGAGGTGGGTGCTTGAAAAGCTTTCCTGCAAGAGCCTGAGCCGGTTTGGCCTGCCAGCTGCTTGCAGGAATTACTGGCACCAACACCGTGGGTGGCCCGCGCACCTTGTGTGGTGCACTCAAGCTCGCCAGCATACCAAGCCTGCTGCTGCTGCTACTGCTGACCTGCTGTGCTTGCTGCAGGTGCGGCTGTCTGTGGTGGAGACCTACTGCGAGCGCATACGGGACCTGCTGGACCCCAGCAAGGACAACCTGCAGGTGAGCCCATGCACCTGTAGCAGCAGCAGCAGTGCTGCCACAGCTAACCAAGCCTTTCAAACGGTGGATGTGGGCATTGAGCAGCAGCGCTGCCACACACAGTGTTTCCCGTTTGTCAGCTTGCCACCGAGAGCAGCAGCAGAGGCCTGCTGGACCCCAGCAGGGACAACCTGCAGGTGAGCTCATGCACCTGTAGCAGCAGCAGCGCTGCCACAGCACAGTGTGTGATGCTGTTGACAGTGAAGTGATTCAAGCAGAGGGGACCTGCTGGACCCCAGCAGGGACAACCTGCAGGTGAGCCCATGCACCTGTAGCAGCAGCAGCAGTGCTGCCACAGCTAACCAAGCCTTTCAAACGGTGGATGTGGGCACTGAGCAGCAGCGCTGCCACACACAGTGCTTCCCGTTTGTCAGCTTGCCACCGAGAGCAGCAGCAGAGGCCTGCTGGACCCCAGCAGGGACAACCTGCAGGTGAGCTCATGCACCTGTAGCAGCAGCAGCGCTGCCACAGCACAGTGTGTGATGCTGTTGACAGTGAAGTGATTCAAGCAGCGGGGACCTGCTGGACCCCAGCCGGGACAACCTGCAGGTGAGCCCATGCACCTGTAGCAGCAGCAGCGCTGCCACAGCTAATCAAGCGCTTCACATTGTGGTTGCTCAACAGTGAGCAGCAGCAGATACCTCCTGGACCCCAGCAGGGACAACCTGCAGGTGAGCCCATGCACTGAGACAACAGCAGCACTGCCACAGCAAAATGCTACAAGTTGTTGACAGTGAGCAGCAGCAGAGGCCTGCTGGACCCAAGCCGGGACAACCTGCAGGTGAGCCCATGCACCTGTAGCAGCAGCAGCAGCGCTGCTACAGCACAGTGCGGCATGTTATTGGCAGTGAGCAGCAGCAGGGACCTGCAGGAACTCAGCAGGACAACCTGCAGGTGAGCCCATGCCCCTGTACCACCAGCAGCGCTGCCACAGCACAGTTTTACATGCTGTTGACAGTGAGCAGCAGCGGGGACCTGCTGGACCCCAGCAGGGACAACCTGCAGGTGAGCCCAAGCACCTGTAGCAGCAGCAGCGCTGCCACAGCACAGTGTTAGATGCTGTTCACAGTGAGCAGCAGCGGGGACCTGCTGGACCATAGCAGGGACAACCTGCAGGTGAGCCCATGCAACTGCAGCAGCAGCAGCAGCGCTGCCACAGCTATTCAAGCGCTTCACATTGTGGTTAATCAACAGCGAGCAGCAGCAGACACCTACTGGACTCAAGCCGGGACAACCTGCAGGTGAGCCCATGCACCTGTAGCAGCAGCAGCACTGCCACAGCACAGTGTTAGATGCTGTTGACAGTGAGCAGCAGCAGGGGCTGGACCCCAGCAGGGACAACCTGCAGGTGAGGTCATGTAGGTCATGCACCCGTAGCAGCAAGCCGCGAGCAGTACTGTGGTCCCAGCAATGAGCAACAGCAGGAGCTCCACCGCGGTGCCGCATTATGACAGCTCCCTGTTTGCCAGCTAATTTGTCTGCAACTGCGCCTGCACGCACATGCCAAGCCAGTCATCGCTCTCCTTGGAAGCAGCTGAGCTACTGGTGACATCATGCCTTGGTGTGTGCTATGTGTGGCTGTGCAGGTCATGCAGAGCCCCACAGGAGCTATCTTTGTGGATGGTGAGGGCAGGAGGCAGCTGCAGATTGTACCCAGCTCACCAACGTTGGTGGTGAAGTAGCGACAAGCTCAGCAGACTGTATCAATGGGTAGCAGTTTGCAGAGCACAGTACAGCAATGCCCTCGCCGAATCCAGTTTCACCCTGGCATTTGTCAGCAACAGAAATCGCTGCACATATCTGCCATGTTCTTTTTCCCTGGTCATGCAGTTTGCGTACATTTCAAAATTGCAGGAACGCGCCGCAAGCACTCAGCTGTACGTTGCACTAATGCGCTGCAGGTGCTCTGGAAGCCCAGGTTGGCAGTGAGGAGCAGCTGGTGCAGGTCCTGCACACAGGCCTGGCGGCACGCACTGTAGCAGGTGAGCACCAGCAGCACCTGCAGCAGCAGCAGCTAAGAGCTTGTATATGTGCGCAGGTTGCCATGAATTAAGATGCAGCTCACACCAGAGTGGGCATAGTAGCAACTAAGTATACCATCAAGAACCAGGCAGGCTGACTCAAAAGCATCAGCATCCCATGCCTGCTTAGCACCTGCGCCCCTGTGCTGCTGCTGCTGCTGCTGCTGCTGTTGCTGCCGCGCAGCCACCTGCATGAACGAGGCCAGCAGTCGCTCGCACTGCATTGTGACGGTCACTGTGGAGAAGTGCTGCCCTGACGGCTCAGTGCTGGTGGGCAAGCTTAAGATGGTGGACCTGGCGGGCAGGTGCGTGTTTTGTAGGAAGGCTAGCTACATGTTTGTTACTGCTGCATTTGCTTGCAAGCAGAGCAGCATGGGCATTGGTTTGAGTATAAGCTGAAGATGGTGGACCTGGCTCGCAGGTGTGTGTTGACATGAAAGGCTGGCTGGGTGCCTTTTGGTGGCTTGCAGCTGTATGGTTGCTTGTGCAGCAGCATCGGCTCAGTGCTGGTGGGCAAGCTCAAGATGGTGGACCTGGCTGGCAGGTGTGCATGGTGAAAAAGGCCTGGTGATCATGATTGCAAAGACGTGCATGCTGGCACAGCAGCATGAGCACAGGTTTGAGTGCAAGCTGAAGATGGTGGACCTGGCTGGCAGGTGCGTTTCACCATGAAAGGCTGGCTGGGTGTCTTTTGGCTTGCAGCTGTATGGTTGCTTGTGCAGCAGCATCGGCTCAGTGCTGGTGGGCAAGCTCAAGATGGTGGACCTGGCTGGCCGGCGAGCCTCACTTGACAGGCCAGGTGGTCAAGTGCCCTGCAAGTTCATGCGTGCTGGCATGGCAACCTGGGCATGGCTTTCTTTGTACTGCATGCAATGCAGGTAGCTTTGATGAGAGGGGTTAGTCGCATGTGGGTCCTTGCACGTTGGCTTTGCAGCTGATAGTTGAACTAAACCCTCAGTGGAAAACGCTAACTGCTTGTTCAACTGGCACTTTGCTCAGACAGCCCTGTTTGTGTGTGCCTGCAGTGAGCGGCAGGACAAGACACAGGCAGCGGGCCAAACCCTGGTTGAGGGCAGCCAGATCAACAAGTCGCTGTCAGCACTGGCAAATGTGATCTACGCCCTTACAGACACAGGTGGAAGTGATGGTGCAGAAGGCGGCAGCAGCAGCCACCCTGCAAAGCACGTGCCCTACAGGGACAGCAAGCTGACGCGCATTCTTCAGGACTCCCTGGTGAGGCGCTCTGCAGGAAGCGCTTGCAGGAAGCACTTGCAGGAAGCATTTGCAGGCAGCACTTGCAGGAAGCACTTGCAGGAAGCACTTGAGGAAGCACTTGCAGGAAGCAGTCAGCAGCGTTTTGCGAGAAGCACTTGCGTGGTCGGTGTGTCTGTAGTTTTCAAAGGTCAAGCGATGGCTGGTGCACAGGGATGCCTGCACTTGATGGAATCTTGTCAAGACCTACAGTTGTGCTGTCGTCTGTGTGACCTGGTTGTTCGTGTCTGCTGCACTTTGTTCATCCCAGGGCTCGCCCTTTCCGCACAGGCTACCGCTGCTGCGTGTGTCTCTTGTCGAACCTCTTGACCCACAGCTGTGTGTGCCTCTCTGCCTGCCTGCTTCGCCGCAGGGCGGCACCTCCCGCACCATGCTCATCATCTGCTGCTCGCCATGCGCAGAGAACGGGCCTGAGACGCTCAGCAGCCTCAGGTGCGGCCCCAGGATATATCTAGTGCTCATAGTGCCAAGCAGTGCTGGTCCGTGCAAGTTGGTGAACCCTTAGTGCAACATAGTGCCAGCATGTAGCCCTAGCGATACCTTCGACTTGGCTCCTTGATGTAGCGCAATCAGGCGCCATGCTGCATGCATGCGTCATCGTGAACAGAGCATATGCCCCTGGTCACCCCTGTAAGGTGCAGTGCCAGCACGCATATGCAGATGTACTGCTTAAGTGTAAGCAGCTCAAGTATGCTTGCGTCTCAAGTACGCTGTCTGTATGTAAAGGTAGCTTCAAAAGTCTTGGTAAAAAATGTGCGTTTTACAACAAGAATGCTGCAGCAGGCTCATCAAATAGTCACAGATTTTGATGCCCAGCCAGTGCAGCAATGACCTGCATGCATGCTGCAAGACCCCTGCTGAGCAGGCCCAAACACTCTTTCCAGGACCACCCAGCACACCATTGAAATTGCCAACACCAGCAGCCTGAACATGGCCTGAAATGGCCTCTTTTTGCATCCAAAACACACCCAGCAGTCACACCAGCAGGAACCATGCCAACTACTCCAAGCTGCCCCAGGCTGTGCCCCACAAATGAAGGGCTTTGCAGCAAGATGCACCACTGGGCCTGCAGCACACCCAGCCACCAGTTGCCAGCCCAAACAGGACAGCACTGCAGACACCCTAAGCAGCAGCACAGCAAAAACACAGCAGAACACAAGCAGCAGCCTCACACACACACCAGGGGCCTACAACTCAAAGTGCTGCCAGGGCATTCAAGCCAACAAGATACCCTGTTGATATACTTTTTTGGCTGCGGCTGACGGCCAAGGCTAAGGCTGAGGCGCGCGCGTGATATTACTGTATGCACGCAGCAGGAATTGATCGTGCGATCTCTGGGATCACACGCAGGCGCGCTACACTACACCATTGGAACACCTGGCAGAGGTTGGCAGTACACATGTAGCATCGATATAAAACACCGACTCCATTTGAGCTGTGCTGAGACTTAGGCGGCAAAAAGCGGTGTGACGCTCACTTTTGCAATAACCTTTATGCTACAGGTTTGGCACGCGTGCGCGTGGCATTAAAAACAAGGTTGCAGTCAACACCCGCCTCAGCCCAGAGCTGCTGCAGCAGCAGCTGGCCAAGGCCAACGCGCGGGTGAGTGCAGCAGCAGTGCATGGCATGCACGTGTGTGCCGTCCCACGATGTTCAAATCAGGGCTGGGATATCCATGTTTGTTGCACCACCAACAGGCGCAAAGGTGCTGGGGTTCGAAAAGATGAATTGCAGCATCTGCTGTTGCGTACCTCCGCCAGCGGCTTTCAGCCGAGGACCGCTGCTGCTGGTGCTATTAGTCACCACGGTTATGTCATGCACTGCCCCGCAGATTAAGGAGCTGGAGAAGCAGCTTGCAGAGAGGAGCACCAAAGCATCACCATCATCAGCAACAAACAGCTCTGCAGGAGGCAAAAGTGACGCCACATGCTCAGCAAACCACGCTTCCCAGGACTTGGCAGATGACAAATCGCAGTGCAGCAGGGGCAGCATGCTGCAAGCAGGCTGTGGCGGCAGTAAGGGTGGGCTGCTGGCCAAGCAGGTGGCGTGGTGGCAGCATGCACTGGTGACAGGGCTCAGCGTGGTGGCCACAATGGGGTACATGGGCTGGGAGGCAAGCTGGAACTGCAGCAGCGGCTGTGGCATGGTGTTGGCTGCGTGATTCAATGCTGCTGCCCCCCTAGAATTGACTCAAGTGACTTGGCAGGCATAAGCAGATCTAGGGTCTGATGGGGATTATTATTGACAGTGGTGAGTAGGCTGCTAGCAGCTGAGTCTCTCTTTAAAAACATTCCAAAGGCTGTTGGTTGTCATCGTCACTTTGATGTGTTCTTCCGGGCACCATCTGCCATGCAGATGGGATGAGATCAAATGGGTTTGGTTTGGAGAGTGGAACACCTTGGAATAAGCTGCAAGAACTTTCCGACTGCGCGCCATACGCAAAAAAGACGTCAAGCATATGATGCTTCTGTGACTTGAATCAACCGCCTATACCGGGTGATAGGCAGGGGCTTGTGCACCCACATGTGTACTGCAGAACAACCCTGGACGCAGTCAGTGACACCCGAGCCAGAACCCTTGGTGCAGAAACCGCTAACGCAGCAACTGCCGTAAACTTTCAATCGGTTATGCAATGCTTTTATGTACTCGCGCGTGACATGTAGTGGCCGCAATGCAGGACCTACGTGCGCAGCAGTCAATCCCTCAGCTGTCCTCTGTTCGGGCAAACTTGTCGGATCATTCGTCAAATTAACCCAAGAAAAATGCAGTTTGGTATGCTAGGGCCGGCTGGGATGCTGGGGGTGCTGGATGCGATTGCTGCTGCTCGTGACTTGCCACAGCTGGAGCAGCACGAGATGCAGGCCCAGATGTTCAAAATATGGCTTGAGCACGAAGCCGGGGTGGCGTCAGCTGCAGCAGGCATGGACCCGCGGCTGGCCATGCAGGTGAGCTGTAGTTCAGTGGGAGCAGCAGAGGTGCTGTGAATGCTGCTAGTGCTGCAAGTAAGGCATGCAGGAGGCCGAGGCTGTCTCAATATCCTCTCGAGAAGCTGTGATTGCGTCTGTGAAACCCCAAGTATCCCCTTTGCGTCTGTTTGGCAGGACCTAGTGTACAAGCACAAGATCCTCAGGCGGCTCGGCAAGGCGCTGTCCACAGCTGTGCAGCTGCCGCTGCCGCAAGGGAAGCAGCAGCACAAGCACAAGCAGCAGCCAAGCCAGCAGCACAGCCAAGACAAGGCTGCCTCGCTTGTGATGCTGTTGCTGGCGTCGCTGACAATGTTTGTGCAAGCTTGGACCGCGTCTGCCACCTCAACACAGCTTGAGGCAGATCAGCTGCAGGTGGCTCTGCAGGTGACACAGTCAGGTGAGCTGACAGCTGGTGATGCTCCTCTTGCAGTCAGTCAGCATATCCTTGGCTGTGTGCCTTCAACGTAACCTAATGCGTTTGACCCGCTAGACCAGCAGCGCTGTTTATCCGCAAGCACAGCTGAACACTATAACCAACCTGCACACTGCGCGTTGCGGTGCATGCTGCGGTCAACGCTTGCCTGTGCCCGCCTTGCTGCATCTGCTCAAGGATGTCTGGTGGCCATGGTTTCAAGAGTTGCTGGCTGGACAGCACCCACAGATCTTCCCCTGCCGCCGCTGCTTGTGGATACGCAGGGCTGGTGGCAACCATCTTTTGCTCCATCTTCCCAGTGTAGTGCAGCTGCTCTTATAGCCTGATGGCTGTGGTTGCACCAACTCATTGCTAACAGCATCAACAGCTATTTGCATGCTGCTGCTGTGGATGCACAGGGCTGCTGGCAACCATCTTTTGTTCCATCTTCCCAGTGTAGTGCAGCTGCTCTTATAGCCTGGTGGCTGTGGTTGCACCAACTCATTGCTAACAGCATCAACAGCTATTTGCATGCTGCTGCTGCTTGTAGATGCACAGGGCTGTTGACAACCATCTTTTGCTCCATCTTCCCAGTGTAGTGCAGCTGCTCTCACAGCCTGATGGCTATGGTTGCACCAACTCATTGCTGACAGCATCAACAGATCTTTCCCTGCCGCTGCTGCTTGTGGATGCACAGGGCTGTTGGCAACCATCGAGCAAGCAACAAGCATTATGACGGCGCGGCTGCAGGCAGTCATGCAGCCACCCGCGTGCAGCAGCAGCAGCAGCAGCAGCGGCAGCAGCAGCATGCTCAGCAAGCTAGTAGAAGCGGCCACTCCGGTGACATGTGTCTGCATCAGTTCTGTCAGGGAGCTCATCCAGCAGCAGCAGCAGCAGCAGCGAACATTTCATCTGGGATGCCATCATCTGTGATGCTGTGCAGCTGGCGGCAAGCATTTCCAAAGTGCTGGGGCCTGCTGTGGTGCATGAGGGTACGCTTGCGCGGTATCGGCCGCATGCGCAGCAGTTTGCGTCAGACACGCTGCTGAAGCTGCTGATGAGCTGGGCAGGCATAAGGATAGCAGCACTGCACAAGCAGCAGCAGCAGCAGCAGCAGCAGCCGGGGCAGGTGTGTGTGCAGCCGTATCACCAGCAGCTGCTGGCAGAGCTTCGGGTGATGCCAGACGAGCAACAGGTCAGCTTCAACTTGCTTCAGGCCTCCGCTGGCACGATGCATGCATATGCAGCACTTGCTTTTGCCATGCAGATGCGGTCAGCCGCACTGCAGAGCAGCAGCAGCAGCAGCAGCGGCAGCAGCAGCAGCAGCAGCAGCAGCAGCAGTAGACAGAGCTGTGGGGCAATGGCAGCAGCACATCCTACAGCTGTGGCGGCAGCAGCTGTGCCTAGCATTAGCAGCAGGCAGTATGAGCTGCTGCTGCTGACGATGCTGGAAGGTGCAGTGCTGCTGCCATCAGCAGAAGTGTACTGCCGATCTCAGGCCATGGTCTCAGTGGCGGACGTGTCTCGGCATGCGCGGGTAATCTGCAGCAGCTCAGCGGCAGGCGCTGCCACGCTGCCAGCAAGCGACACGCTGCTGCAATGCCTGCTGCTCGAGGCCGGGCCGGCACTGCTGCGCAGAACACGCTGCGCCTCGGTAGTTGGCTGTCCTACACTGGCTGATCATGCTGCTGCGCGTGGCACTGCCGCTGCTGAGGAGGCGCTAGCAGAGGCTGTGTACAACATCAGGCTGGCATTGCTGCAGCTGAGCAGACCTGCATTTGAAGCTGGTGAGTGACTCAATAAGCGCTGTTGGGTGTGCACCTTCGTCCCTGCATGACTGGTTCGTCAAAGTGCGGTGGTCTGTAGTATACTTGAATCTACCTGCAGCAGCAGTACTGGTAGCCATTGTGCCGTTGCCGACTGTCTGCGCAGCAGCAGCAGCACACTATTGTGCACGCCGGTGAAGCTGGTGAGGGACTCACGCTTGGCTCTGTTGGATGTGCACCTTTGTCCCTGCATGACTAATATGTCAACGTGCGGTGGTCTGTATTATATGTAACACTTCACTTCAATCTTCCTGCAGCAGCAGTGCTGGCAGCCGTGCTACCGTTGCCGACTGTCTGCGCAGCAGCAGCAGCAGCAGCAGCAGCAGCAGCAGCAGCAGCAGCAGCAGCAGCAGCAGCAGCACCACACTACTGTGCACGACGCCTGCACACACACATACATATGTTGCTTGACACCCATTGCCGGGCTGCGCACATGTGCAACCTGCGGAATGCGGGGATGCATGCAGCTGTCTAAGATGGTCCCATGTATCTCACATCCAACTACCCGCTGGCATGTGCTGTTTGCATGCCAGCAGCCTCAAGGGCCTCATCTGCCTTGTCTAGATGGTGCTAGGACCCACATCTAACCACCCTCTCTCTTGTGTAATGCACTGCTGCATGCCTGCAGCCTTGGAGGCGCCCGGGCTGCCCGCAGCACTGCAGCAGCACCCACACAGAGCAGCAGCTCTGCTGGAGGCGGGCCTCAGGGCAACGCTCGCTGAGCAGCATGATACCCAAAGCAGGGAAGATGCTACTTACAGCATCGGCGTGCTGTGCTTTGCTTGCAATATGACACAGCACCTGCAGGGACACTTTGGTGCGGTGTGTCGTGCACAGCCGGCCGCAGCAGAGCAGCTGTTTGGGCTGGCTGCAAGCATGCTGAAGGCGGCAAGCCAAGTCTGCAGCAGCAGTTTTGCTGACAAGCTTGGCTTCAGCAGCAGCACATACAGAGAAGTAGTGCTGGAGTCAGCAATCAGCAGCGCTGACGCAGCAGTGCATGCCATTGTGCAGCAGGCGGAGTTTCCTGCAGCACAGCGGCTGCTGCTGCTTGGCCGGCTGCTGAGTGTACTGGGTAAGGCTGCCGGCCTCTGCAGCAGCGAAGCATGGCCTGATCACTTGACATCTACAACTGATTGGTTTGAGATCTATCACCAACTGTTGGGTGTTGCAGTTCGCAGCGTGGATGACTGTGTGCAGCTGTTGGCTGAGGTAACGCTGCCGGGTGAAGCAGCAGCGGCGGCAGAAGCAGCGCGGCAGCTGCAGCAGCAGGTGGCGGCGCTGGCGAGTGCTCTGGAGCAGCAGCTGCAGGTGGCTGACGAAGCAGCGCCGCTCCCAGCAACAGCAGCACCTGAGCACTTGCTGCAGCAGCAGCAGCAACTGCGTCAGGCCATGTCCGTTGAGCTGCCGCAGCAGCTGCAGCAGTTTGGTGAGGCGGTGTGTCACCAGCTGCCAGTCAGCCTGTGGTGCTGCAACCCGCGCTGCAGCAACCTGCAGCAGCAGAGTGAGGCAGAGCTGGTGGGGGGCAAGGCCTGCGTGTGTGCGGGCTGCCGCACTGCGCGCTTCTGCAGTCGGCAGTGCCTGGAGCAGTGCTGGAAGACGCGGCTGCACAAGGGCGTGTGCAGGCGCATCGCTGCAGGGCGCCAGCAGCAGCAGCAGCCGTAGCAGCAGCCTGCTGGCGACGCCACCTTACAGCCGGCACCTAAAACCAGCAGCAGCAGAGTTTTATGGTGGGTGCAGCCACCATGGATGCAGGCTTGCTGTCTGCTGAAACTATTGCTCGTGCCCTTTTTGCCTTGAATGAGCACCACGTGCTGCGTAAGTGTTGGCAGCTGATGCGGCGCAGCACATTGCAGGCAGCATGCTGCAGTCTTTTCTGGCCAGCCAGGTTGTGCTGTGTGATGAGAGAAACAGCATTGGCGGCAGTAAGGGTGGGCTGCTGGCCAAGCAGGTGGCATGGTGGCAGCATGCGCTGGTAACAGGGCTCCGTGTGGTGGCCACCATGGGCTGGGAGGCCAGCTGGGCCTGCAGCCGCAACAGTAGCAGCGGCATGGTGTGGGCTGTCAACAACTGCTGCTGCTGCTGCCGCGTCAGCAGGTGGTGGTCTGTTGGGTTGGTATTGCGCCAAGGCTAGCAGCTCAGCTTGTCAAGGGCAGGTTTGCTCACTGCAATGTTCGACTGTCACCACTGGTGCTGAGTAGCAGCCACATTTGGACGCTTGTATCCCTGCGTACCAAACGTTCACGTTTGCACTGTCTCGAGACAACGCAGAGATCCAGCATGTCAGAGAGTCTGCAGCGTTCAGCATTGGTGCTGCTGCTGGGAGTTTTGACCCCAAAGCACATGTGTAGCTACAGTCAGATATGGTACGCTGGTAGGTCAAACCACAGGTCATTACCCAGCCGACCCGACGCATCGTTTATGTATGGCCCGCCGCTGCCAGGGCGTCCGGGTACTAACGCCTGCAGGCGCGGATTCGTCTCGAACCCTGGACTAACACTAGTCAAACAATGATGTGTCTGGTTGACTATACCAAGTGCTTGAAACGTTAACTTTCCTGTGTTGACAAAATCACATCATTTCATCTGGAGTAAAGCATCAGGCTGAGACGTAGGAAGCAATGCACATCACCGGTACACGTACGGAGCGTTGACTCCTCACTTGCTTGCCTCCGCTTCCGTCTCCTCTGTAAGCAAAATGAGCCTAAGTTCTCTGATGATTCAGTTCAACCTGCAGAACACAGCTCTCATGCTGTGCATGCTGGATGACATTGCTGCTGCTCGTGACCTGGCACAGCTGGAGCAGTACGACGAGCAGGCCTCGGTCTTACCAAATTGGCTGTTACACGAATGCAGCAGGGTTGTCTCTGCTGTCTGCAGTGTTCGATGCTCCGCCGTGGAGGTGAACTGGGGTGCTGGAATTGTCCTGCAACCAAAACATGACAGGAGACAGGAGACAGGAGGCACAGAAGCGCCCCACGTACTTGTCCCGTAGCTTACGCCGCTAAAAAAATGTTTTGTTCACCTTCAACTGCAGGAGTTGGTGCACAAGGACAAAATCCTTAGGCGGTTCGGCAGGGCGCTGTCTACAGCTGTGCAGCTGCTGCTGCGCAAGAAGCAGCAGCAGAAGCAGAAGCAGAAGCATGAGTGGCACAAGCCAAGCCACGACCATAACAGTGCTGTACATGTTGTCGGCATGCTGCGGATATCCTTATCGATGTTGCTGGAGGAGGCTTGGACAGCAACTGCGCCACGCAGCGACACAGACAACTTGCAGGTTGCAGTGCAGGTGGCAGAGTCAGGTGTGCTGACACCGCTGGGCATGCTCCTTTTGCAGTTAGTTTTGCATGTCAAGCAATTTGGCGCGTGCAACTGGCTGATGATTGCCATGCATGTTGGTGTGCGCAGCCAGTTGCTGCATCCAAGCTTTGAGCTGGGTTGCTGAGCAAGTCTCTTGATACTTGCCTGGCACGGCTTGCAATGCATCAGAGTACTGCAGGCTGTGCGTTGTTGTGGTGTCAACACCGTCCAGTTGCCTGGGCTGTGCCCTTGTATACTGTTGGCTATTGTGCAGTCATTCAATCAACTGCCAAACGAACCTCCACCAGCTGGCTGTTGCTGCTGCTGTGCGGTGTGCAGGGCTGCTGTCAACCCAACAGCAAGCTTCGTTGCAGCATGACTGCGCGGCTGCAAGCCGCAACACAGCACCAGGCGTCCAGTAGCAGCAGCAGCAGTAGCAGCAGCATTGCTGGTGTGCTGGAAGACTTGACAAGCAGCGTAGTGACACACGCATGTCTTGATGTTGTCAGACTCCTCAGCGTGGCGTGGCCGGGGGCTGTCCCGCTGGCAGCAGCAGCGCTGGCGCCCTGCTTTGTGTCTGTGGTGGAGCTAGCCTGGGCAGTGATGGAGGCTGCCGCTGCTGCTGGGCTGCTTGATGGCGGCAGCAGCAACAGCAGCAGCAGCAGCAGCAGCAGCAGCAGCAGCAGCAGCAGCAGCGATGGCTGTTCCTGTGACGTTGTTATCACTTATGCAGTTCAACTGGCAGCAACCATCAGCCAGACGCTAGGTCTTGCACTGACTGATGATGACAGGCTGGCAGCCTGGCGGCCGCATGCGCAGCAGTTTGTGTCAGACTCGCTGCTGAAGCTGCTGATGACCTACGCAGGCATAAGTCTTGCAGAGCTGCACAAGCAGCAGCAGGGGCAGCAGGCGTGCGTGCAGCCGTATCACCAGCAGCTGCTGGCAGAGCTGCGGGTGACGCAGAGTGAGCAGCAGAATCGCATTTCACATGCACACCGCGGCCCAGCCAGCATGATGCATGCATGTATAGCACCAGCATTCGCAGTGCAGATGCAAGCAACCGCGTTGCAATGCAGCAGCAGCAGCAGCAGCAGCAGCAGCAGCAGCAGCAGCAGCAGCAGCAGCAGCAGCAGCAGAGGCAACAGCAGCAGTGGCACTGGCAACAGCGGCAGTGGCGCGAGCAGCATTGTCCCTGGCGAGGCAGCACAACCTGCTGCTGTGACGGCAGTAGGTGCGCCTGCCGTCAGCAGCAGGCTGCATGAGCTGCTGCTGCTGACAATGCTGGAGTACGCAGTCCTAGTTTCAGCAGACGCAGTTTGCCTGCAGTATGCTCTCTGTTGCGCCGCAGGTGTGTGTGACTTTTTAGGGCAGCTTCACAGCAGTGTAGCAGCAGATGCTGCCAAGCCTCAACAGCAAACCGCGGGTTCAGCAACTGATAACTACAGGCTGTTTGAGGATAGCGCGCTGCTGCAGTGCCTGCTGCTGGAGGTCGGTCCGGCAGTGCTGCGCAGCACTCGCGCCTCCGCCTCTGTTGCGGGCTCTGCCAGTGCTGCTGCAGATGGCAGTGATGCTGCTGAGAAGACGTTAGCAGTGGCTGTGCGCAGCTGCAGGCGGTCGCTGGCGGCGCTGTGCGAGCATGCGTTTGGTGCTGGTGAGCTGCCCGCGCCTGGACTGCTGCTTGGACAAACTAACCTGCAGCAACATCATCTGCAACTGAGTTGCATTTTGCATGTTGTGGTGCGGAAGGTTGTTTGGTGCAGAGTGCATGGTGGTGCCTTTGCAGGTAGGTTTTGCAAGCTCAGCATCAGCCGCCTGAACCCCCCTGGTGTCGATTCCCTGCAAGCATGTGCCTGTTGCGCTGCTGGCCTCATCAACATGCCCAACTCTGCAACCTGTGTGTGATAACGTGCATGCAGTCATGCGGCCGCAGCTGCCGACAGCAATCAGGCAGCACCCATGCGAGGCAGCAGCGCTGCTGGAAGCTGCTCTCAAAAACAAACTTGTTTGATCAGGAGCTGCATCAATGCAGCTTAGATGCTGCACATGGCATTCACCTGCTGGAGCTGGTTTGCCATACAGCATTCGGCTTGAAGGAGGAAGGCTACACTGTATCTCCGGCTGAGCCTGCAGCCGCAGAGCAACTGTTTGAGCTAACTGGCACTGTCCTCAAGGCGGCTGGCATAGCCTGCAGCAGCAGCTTTGCTGACAGGTTGCTCTGCAGCGGCTGCGTGGACAGCAAGCGGGTGCTGCTGCTGGTTGCTACCGCAATCGATACATTGGTACGCGTAGCGACTGAGCAGCAGGACGTCCCCGCAGTGCTGCGGCTGCTGCTGCATGGCCGGCTGCTTTGGGTGTTTGGCATGATCAGCGACACCAGCAGCAGCGAAGCATGGGGCGACCAGCTGGCACCCGCAGATACAGGCTGCTGCATGGTGCAGGCTGTCTTGAGCAGTGTGGAGGGCTGTGCCACGCTGTTGGCTGAGGTGGCGCTGCCGGGTGAAGCAGCAGCAGCAGCGGAGGCAGCGCGCCTGCTGCAGCAGCAGGCGGCGGTGCTGGCAAGCGTCCTGCAGCAGCAGCTGCAATTGCTTGAGCAACTGCAAGATCATGCACCGCTACCCCAAGCAGCAGCAGCAGCAGCAGCAGCAGCGGAGCAGCTGCAGCAGCCACAGCTGGCAGAGAAGGCCAGCAAGGCCAGCAGGACGCTCCGCAAACGGGAGACATAGGCACAACCCGACCTGCCGCCGCCGCAGCAGCAACAGCAACACCACTAGCAGCAACAGCAGAAGCAGCAGCAATAGGGTCGCCATCACTGGCAGCAGCTGCAGCACACACAGAAACAAACGAACCGGACAGCGGACATGATCTCGATGTGAGCCTGCATCAGCAGGTGTGTCAGGCCTTCCCAGGCGACCTGGCGCAGAAGCTGCAGCAGTTTGGTGAGGCAGTGTGCCACCAGCTGCCAGTCAGCCTGTGGTGCTGCAACCCGCGCTGCAGCAACCTGCAGCAGCAGAGTGAGGCAGAGCTGGTGGCGGCAAGGCCTGCATGTGTGCCGGGTGCCGCACTGCGCGCTTCTGCAGCCGGCAGTGCCTGGAGCAGTGCTGGAAGACGAGGCTGCACAAGGGCGTGTGCAGGCGCATCGCTGCAGGGCGCCAGCAGCAGGAGCAGCCCCAGCCACAGCAGCAGCAGCAGCAGCAGCAGCAGTCATAACAGTAGCAGTAGCAGCATCAGTCTGTTGATGCAGCCCACTTAGTAGCTTTGCCAGCATCATTGGTCGGCCCTAGGCGCAACAAGACAGCAGCATCTGATGCATGCTGAGGCAAGCTGACAAAGCCTTGAAGCGCCAAGATTTGTCTGAGCTACTGCTGGCTGCCGGCCAGGTAGTAGCAGGGCGGGCGCGGCTACTGGGCGGCTCAGTATGCCTGATGTTTGGTGCAGCTGCGGCAGCTTCTTGCCAAGCTCAGGAACCTCGTGGTGGTCTGCTGCCACTCATTGTTCACGCGACATGGTGTCTGTCAATGGTGTCTTTGGTGAGGCATTGCGTGACTCTCACCCAAGCAGTGGTGTGCACACGTGTGCATGCTGCATGCATGGCTAGAGGCAGAGGCGTTGTGGGTCTGGCAACTAGCAACACAGTCTGTGGCAACATAAAACATGTGTACACATGTTTTGTACAAAACAACATACATATTTACGCGGTGGGGCTGAAGCATTGAGGAAGAAGAGAGCGTGGAACCAAATAACGTTTCTTGTATCTTAGGTATGTCAGCTCACAATCACGAACATTGCCACCATGACAACAGATAATGCAAGCAGGCGTCAGCAAAAAAACAACTCACCTGGATGCCCCGCCACGTGTAGGAGCACCAGAGCCCACCCCGCCTCGTGTGGGCGCAAGTGGCCGCACACACAACTGACAACTGAATTCCGGCCACATGCGGGCTCAAGCACCAGCCCACACTGCCGCATATGGGCGCAGGTGGCTACACTACACACAACTGATAAGTGATGCCCCGCCACGGGTGGGCGCAAGCACCAAGCCACCCCGCCGCGGGTGGGCGCAGGCACACCGCCGCGGGTGGGTGCCAGTGGCTAACGACACACAACTGATAACTGATGCCCCGCCACGGGTGGGCGCAAGCATCAGCCCACCCCGCCGCGGGTGGGCGCAAGTGGCTAATGTCACACAACTGGTGCCCCGCCACGGATGGGCGCAAGCATCCAGGTGAATGTGACTGTTGAATTTTGGTAATTGGATGTGATGGGTGCAGTGATGGCTGTTGGCGCAACCTTTCTCTCCTGCCTGGCACTGACTGCTGCTGGACGTCCTGATATAACCCCTCCCCGGGCATGTGGCCAACTACGACGAGGCTGCTGTTGCCACATCAGCATATGTGGCAGCAAGAATACCTGTGTGCGCAGCTGTGAATGCATCAACAAATCGTATAAAGCTTACTAAAATATAATTCGAGGCCGGAACCAGTGGGGAGGGCAGCACTTGGGAAGGCCCTTGAGCAGCACTGCTTTGGGCAAAATTTGGCGGCAAGCTCCGCGCCAAGCGCAACGGGTCGCCCACGACGTTTCGCACCGTAATCTTGCTATTAACAATGAGACAATATATTAAAGATGGATTTGCAATATTTTCAGTGTTGCTACGACCGAAATGGCGAGGCAGCGACATGCTGCTAGTCTCGCAGCAACTTGCCGATGCTACATCACGACGCTGCTGTTTCGCTGCAGCAGTATCTTGTCCAGTTATTGAGGCATCAAAATTAGGTAAGCGGTGAGTCAAAGTCCTCCTATGCAACCCGAAGGGCCTGCCACGGTCACCTAACACATGCTGCTGTTGTACATGCCATGTCCATGGTGGGCGGCTTGCAGGCTGAATGATGTATGCACAATGTCATGTGCGCAGTGAAGGCCTCAGCCACACGACAGCACGCATCTTCTGTGCATCAGCACAGGGATGCCAGATCTGTGGGTTCGAAAGCGTCTTCACCAACTTCTGCACCACTGCAGAGTGCTGGGGGCTGATGAGGCCCGCATGCAGCGTCTAGAGCACTTGCCACAACAAACAAGCAGCGGCTCAGCAGCGCCGCCCACTGCACGCACTACATCACTAAGGTTGATGTTGGGGCATTGCACCGTTGCTGGTTGCTTCAATAAGCTTCAAGTTCACCTGTATTTTTGCTGTTGTTTTCTTATGGTTGAAGGTAGGCGGTAGTGCAGCCCAGCCTTCCATTCGGCCTTCCAGCAATTCTATGTGGCCTGGGGGATGCCCTGCTTGCGTCCTCCGTCCTTCAGCAGTTTTATCTGGGTGGCGCTCGCAGTCTGGGGGACGCCTGGCAAGCATCCTCAGCTTTCCAGCAATTCTATGTGGCATGGGGGACGCCCTGCAAGTGTCGTCCTGTCATGCAGCAATTTTATGTGGGTGGCACTCGCAGCCTGGGGGACGCCCTGCAAGCATCCTCTGTCATGCAGCAATTCTATGTGGCCTGGGGGACGCCCTGCTTGCGTCCTCCGTCCTTCAGCAGTTCTATGTGGGTGACGCGCAAAGCGTGGGGGACGCCATGCAAGCGTCCTCTGTCATGCAGCAATTCTATGTGGGTGGCGCGCGTAGCATGGGGGACGGCCTGCAAGCGCCATCTGTCATGCAGCAATACTATGTGGGTGGCGCTCGCAGTCTGGGGGACGCCTGGCAAGCATCCTCAGCTTTCCAGCAATTCTATGTGGCATGGGGGACGCCCTGCAAGTGTCGTCCTGTCATGCAGCAATTTTATGTGGGTGGCACTCGCAGCCTGGGGGACGCCCTGCAAGCGTCCTCTGTCATGCAACAATTCTATGTGGCCTGGGGGACGCCCTGCTTGCGTCCTCCGTCCTTCAGCAGTTCTATGTGGGTGACGCGCAAAGCGTGGGGGACGCCATGCAAGCGTCCTCTGTCATGCAGCAATTCTATGTGGGTGGCGCGCGCAGCATGGGGGACGGCCTGCAAGCGCCATCTGTCATGCAGCAATACTATGTGGGTGGCGTTCGCAGTCTGGGGGACGCCTGGCAAGCATCCTCAGCTTTCCAGCAATTCTATGTGGCATGGGGGACGCCCTGCAAGTGTCGTCCTGTCATGCAGCAATTTTATGTGGGTGGCACTCGCAGCCTGGGGGACGCCCTGCAAGCGTCCTCTGTCATGCAGCAATTCTATGTGGCCTGGGGGCCGCCCTGCAAGCGTCCTCTGTCATGCAGCAATTTCATGTGGGTGGCGCGCGCAGCATGGGGGACGCCCTGCAAGCGTCTTCTGTCATGGAACAATTTTATGTGGGTGGCGCTCGCAGTATGGGGGACGCCTGGCAAGCGTCCTCTGTCATGCAGCAATTCTATGTGGCCTGGGGGACGCCCTGCTTGCGTCCTCCGTCCTTCAGCAGTTCTATGTGGGTGGCGCGCAAAGCGTGGGGGACGCCATGCAAGCGTCCTCTGTCATGCAGCAATTCTATGAGGGTGGCGCGTCCAGCATGGGGAACGCCCTGCAAGCGTCCTCAGCTTTCCAGCAATTCTGTGTGGCCTGGGGGACGCCCTGCAAGCGTCGTTCTGTCATGCAGCAATTTTATGTGGGAGGCACTCGCAGCCTGGGGGACGCCCTGCAAGCGTCCTCTGTCATGCAACAATCCTATGTGGCCTGGGGGACGCCCTGCTTGCGTCCTCCGTCCTTCAGCAGTTCTATGTGGGTGGCGCGCAAAGCGTGGGGGACGCCATGCAAGCGTCCTCTGTCATGCAGCAATTCTATGAGGGTGGCGCGTCCAGCATGGGGAACGCCCTGCAAGCGTCCTCTGTCATGGAACAATCTTATGTGGGTGGCGCTCGCAGTACGGGGGACGCCTGGCAAGCGTCCTCTGTCATGCAGCATTTCTATGTAGCCTGGGGGACGCCCTGCTTGCGTCCTCCGTCTTTCAGCAGTTCTATGTGGGTGGCGCGCGCAGCATGGGGGACGCCCTGCAAGCGCCATCTGTCATGCAGCAATTCTATGTGGGTGGCGCTCGCAGTCTGGGGGACGCCTGGCAAGCATCCTCAGCTTTCCAGCAATTCTATGTGGCATGGGGAACGCTCTGCAAGCGTCCTGTATCTTCCAGCAATTCTACGTGGAAGGCGCGCGCAGCCTGCGGGACACCCTGCAATTTTTGGCATCCTCTGCTTTTCGGCAATTTATGTAGGAGGCGGGCACATGGCTGGGTTGGCAAGCACACGAATTGGCGTACACGTGTTTGAATTACAAATAATAGACCAGTATCACGTGGTCTGGCTTTTACAAGAAAGCCCTTGGATATGCAAAAACTTGCAGTGATAACTTATCACGTACCACCTGTGCTCATACACATTGTGCTCTGGGACAGCAAAAATTGCAGTGCTGGCAGCTGTGGGATTATTAGGATTATTAGGCTGCTGACCGGCTGTTGCTGCACCCAGCCAACTTCGCGGAAGTGCAGCAGCAGTGCTGGCAGCAACAGCTGTGCAGGCCTGGCACACCTCTAACTGTACAGCCATATGCATTGCATATTCAATGTACAAAGCTCAGCGCAATGTGCACCAGCAGCAGTAACAGCAGTTGTGCCCAAACAGCTGTGCCTTCACTCCCTCCTCTACAAGGACCCCAGCGGCTGGCGCTAGCTGGAGAGCTGTCGTGCCAGTCCACCCACACACTTCTTGATGTAAGCTTCCAACAAGGATGAATAAGTGAATGAGCTACGCGGAATGTGTTGAAACTCGCACCCGCGTAAGTTAAGGGAGTCCAACAAGGATCTGCCATGTGGTGTCCATGCTGGGGCCTGCACGTGGGTGGCCGCTCAACACTGCCCCAGCACCATGCACTTGACGGCGCAGCGCGCACGTGCGGCTTGGCCGGCAGTGATGGTGCGCAGGCACGTCTTGTCACCTGCAAGCATGCACCACGGCGCGTCAGCTTACACGCCATCTAGCGCAAGGATGCTGCATCTGCCGCCGCAGTTACTTGCTGCAGCTGCTAAACAAACAGCCCTTTGATGCTAACATGGATTGTGCGCCAATGGATGCAAGGGACGCAACTCTCTTCTGTCTCACCAACAACTCATTCATTGTCACAGCACGGACTGATCAATGAAAACATCAGTGGCAAGCCTCACCGTACGACATGAGGTTGTTGTAGTTGTTGTAGTAAGCATCACCGGCAGGGAAGCCCACGGCAGAGGTGCAGCTCTGCTGTGCATTTATGCTGCTGTTGGTGTACAGCCCAGTGGCCGGGTGGCAGCCCACAAAGCGGATGATCTGCCCGGTGTAGTTGAGCGACTGGGCTGTGGTGTCCCTGACACCCTGCAGCATGCAGCAGCAAGGTACAGCCAATTATCTGTTGAAGGCATCATTGAGCCAGATTGCAACGCACTGTCTGTCTTGATGTCTGTCCCTGTTGCTGGCTTGCTGCCTGCTGGACTCAGCACCATTAAGCTCCTGGCATTACAACGCACAGTGGGCTGTGCGCTGCATGATCGGCTGCGCAACATGGCCCCTGCATCACTTTGCAAGCAACCAGAGACCAGCCTGCTCTTGTTGATGCACTCACGTCGCTCCTGAATGCCGCGATGTCTGTGGGGTCCATGGAGGCGCTGCCGCGGCACTGTGCAGCAGCCTCCTGGCGCTCCCAGGTGGCCTCAAACCAGGTGTGGTGCAGCATCTAGCAGCAGCAGCAGCAGCAGCAGCAGCAGCAGCATTGTCACCATATGTTGTGACTGCAGCGGCTATGGTGATGGCAGCAGATCAATTGCGGTGCCCTTCCATTGCCAGCTGCCGCCTCAGCTGTCACTTCACAGTTTCCACCAGGAGTTACCCGGCTTGCATGTCCCCAGATTGGACATGTGCGCCCACCCCTGTCTTTGGCAAACCGTATAAGATCATGGCACCAAGCACGTTTCAACCAGTGCAACCTACCAGCTGGTGCCCCACTTCGTGTGCCAGCACTGCGCCGCTGTCAGACAGCCCCCCATCCACCACCGATATAACCCCTTTCATCCCCTTCAATCCACAGCACTTCACATGTGCCGTCAAAGGCAACAAAACAGAGCAACCTACCAGCTGGTGCCCCACTTCGTGTGCCAGCACTGCGCCGCTGTCAGATAGGCCTCCATCCACCACCGACCGTCCACCCAGTCCTGGCAGCGTCTTCTCAAAGATGTGCACGCGGTTCAGGCACTGAGGGAAGCCCCCATATTGCTTAGAGAAAGAGCTGAGGTAGTTAGTGTAGCCTGCAGGCAGCAGCATGTGTGTCGCATTAGGCATTGAAAGTGGGGCTATGCTATCCTAGTCAGTTTAGGGCAGCTTGCTGGCACTCAGCATTTATGCATCCTGCAACCCCGTGATGTTATTCCAGGAAAACACAATGCATGGCTTGCCATGATCTTTGAATAGTTTCTTCTGCTTGTCCAGCTCCGCCCACCACAGCATGCTACACCGTGCTCTGTCTGGCACTCACCAAGTACACCGCCACCACTGCAGCAAGATGCAGCCACACAGCACAAAGCAGGCAAGTCAGAATGATCGAGTATTGAGAGCAGCAACGGATCATAGCCGCCCCTGCATCACGAGGCTGCTGCACTGCCAGGATGTTAGCAGATCAAAAAGCAGCGCAGCCTGCAGGACACACGGCAACATGCTGCTGCAAATGCACAGCTAGCAGCTGGCAGCTGATGGGACTCACAACAAGTGCCTCGGGGAGGTGATGACACTCATGATCAGCTGTCCACAGTCTACTGCACTTCAAGGCAAAAAGCAGCAGGCAGCTGGCCAGCTTGCGGCTAGGGACTTACAACAAGTGCCTTGGGGAGGTGATGACGTGGAAGGTCATGCCGTCTCCGTATCTGGGCAGCGCACAGATCCAGCCGTCCTCGTCAACCTCGTCATAACTGCCGGCAGTTGCGTTATGGATCACGCCGTCCCACGTGAACGCAATGCCGGCGTGCGCAAACAGCTTGTTCATGAATGCAATCTGCTCATGAACTGTTTCAGTTGTGTAGTCCCCACCGATGCAGCCGCTGCTGCCGCTGCAGACCTGGGCAGCTGTCCAGTGCACTGAAAAGGTGTACGGCTCTGCAGGGACGCCTGTGTCAGCTGCCTGGCAGGCCTGCATGGCTGCCTCT
This sequence comes from Tetradesmus obliquus, assembly GCA_030272155.1. Classification (NCBI taxonomy): domain Eukaryota; kingdom Viridiplantae; phylum Chlorophyta; class Chlorophyceae; order Sphaeropleales; family Scenedesmaceae; genus Tetradesmus; species Tetradesmus obliquus. The sequence goes on from CP126202.1 coordinate 4,385,611, forward strand.
GCTGCAACATCCCAATCATCGCTTGCAGGAACAGCTGCTGCTGCTGCTTTCGCTGTTTCAGGGTTGAAGGATGCTGTTGCAACATCTGGCACGTATTTGGTGCGCAGGGCATTCAGCCGTGTCTTCTGGCGCAGCACGCCACAATCGCTGTGGCTATGCAGCTGAGCCATTGCCTGGGCAACACTGCGCGGCTTGACCGTAGCTGGTACTGCCTGTGGCACGCCCTGCACAAAATCACGGCTGCTGCTGCTGCTGCCGGCACTGCTGCTGCTGTTGGTGCTGCCGCAGCCGGCACATGCTGGGCAGCAGTCACCTGCTGCAGCGCAGAAGCTATCACACCAGCACTGCCCAGGCTTGAAGCCATATGTGCTGTCTGACTTGCCCAGGGCATTGCTGCAGTCTGTGATGGCCTCTTTGTTCAGTGAGGGCGTGCTGCTTGGACACGCAAGGTCCTTTGCTGCTGAGCCCCCGCAGCAATCACCGATGTTGTTGCACCAGTAGTCGCAATGGCAGCCTGTATATGAGGGCAGAGCAGCAAAACAGGCAAAAACTTGAACCAAAGGATTTTTGTAGTGACGCTTGATCATTCCTGCAGCACATGTGACAAGTTGGCTGCCGAACAGGCCAGGTGGCACACTGCCCAAGTTGCTGGTCAGGCAGCAACAGCAGCAGACTGGCAGCAGCACCAACTGATGTCACTCACCACCATTGCTGTTCTGCACGTAAGCCTGGCCACAACTTCCGGCACAAGTTTCACCATCGTCTTGCAGCAACCTGCTCTGCACCACGCCTGCGATGAGCGCAAGCAGCAGACACGCTGCAGCACGAGCCGCGGCCATTTCCGCTTTAGAGGCGAACATGTACAGATTTAGCTGTATATATAATATTATAAGTGAATTTTATCACTAGACAACGCCGCAGTGAGCCTTTGAGTACGAAAGGAAAAGAGCGGGAGGGGCAGGACTGTGGCGCGATGTTCTGGGCAGGTGTGATTACGCGTCGGACTATGGTGTTATAAAAGCTCTTAAGAACCACACAGCACTACATTGCTCTCCGATGTATACTGTAGGCTGCTGAGTGCGCTTCACAGGAGCGCAGGCTGTAAGGCCGGATCCTCACAGATCCTCAGGAAGGTCGAGAGCAAGTAATTGAAGTAAGACATCGTTGCATACCATCTCAATACAGACAACACTTCCACCACAAAGACACGCACTGAAAAGTGTCCAGCACGGCTGCTGGTGCCACCCTGCACCTGGCACGCGATAGGCAGCTGCAGCTAGCTAGCCTACAGGTGCAGTCAAGGTCGTCAGAAATTGTAGGGGGTTGGGCGAATGCTGTTTCCGGTTGTCACAAACCTAGTTCGCCGAATTGAATGGATAACCGGGTTGTGAACAACCGGGTCGTGAATGGTTGGCGCCAGTTGTCAGGACGGTTGTGGTTAACTGCTTGCGCTTATTGCAAACTGGGCGTGACAACCGGCTTTGCAAGAACCGAGGCTTGCAACAACTGCCGCACCCTTTTCACGAACTGCGGCTGGCAACCGGACTTGCACCAACTAGGGCTTGTACGAACTGTCATCACGCTTCCTGCAAACTGGTGAATCAGTGGTTAGTGGTGATTCAGTTGCTGCCAAGTTCATCAGCAGTGCATGCTAACACGAGAGTCAATACACTTCCCAGGACAGGTGAGCAGTGGCAGCCAGTGGATCTCCATTACACTTTGATGCTGGAGCGCAAATTACAGCGCTAAGGGCTAGCCTGAGAATAATACAATGCGTGACACCAGGAACCATGCACCAGGCAATATCTGCTGCTGCCGCCACAGCATGGCAGCGGCTGCCATAGCCTACTGCCAGTGAGTGACTGCTGCTGCTGCTGCTATAGTGCAAACGACAACATGCAGCAAATTGTGGGTGGTCTGGCACGACAAGTGTTGTGCATACAGCAATGCAGGCTGCAGGTGCTCAAGTTGCCATGGACAAAGAGACTGCACCGTTCAAGCTTTCATCTGCAATGACTGCACTGCTTGGAGAACTGCTGCAACCCTGCAGCGTGCTGCATGGCACAAGCAGCACGCCGCTGCATGCTGGAAGGCGACACTAGCGGTTGCTTTCAACAACATATAAACCTGCAGCGCAACAAAGACAGCAAACACGCAAGCAGCGGCAGCCGCATGTTGGCTTGCAGACAAATTGTGATGCAGCAAGATGTGTCACGGCAGTGTCTGACTGTTGGGGGCAGCAGCTGCGCGTTCAACACTGCACACACCACAGAAGCATGCTACAACATGCTGACACCTCACCTGAGCACCACGAAAGCTGTAGAGTAGGAACAACGTGGCAACAATGCTCTGTAGTCATTCTCCAGGATCATGTTCCTGCAGCGCAACGTAGTTGCATGAGGCTGTGAATGTCATGCAAAACAGCACCTCCCAGTGCTTGCATTGCCGCACTGCCGCCTTGAGTGATGCAAGGCAAGCCTGCATCATATTTGTGTGTGAACAGGAGGTGTTATGCTGCTGCCACTGCAGCTCACAGACATGCACACCCAAGCCATACTGCCACCAGCATGCCGCGATAGTGATCACATATGCGTGGCCATGGGAGCCTGCCTGATTCTGCATATCGCACTGCTGTTGACTCCTGCAGGGTGCTGCAGCTGCAGCAGCAGGTGGCGCTGCTGTGCCGGATCAGCCCGGATCAGCCCGGGGATGGCAAAGACGGTGGTCAAAAGGCATCACTGCTAACTGAACGCTGATCAGCTGCAGCGTGTTGCAGGCGCGTGGCTTAGTGCCTGCGAAACAGCCTGCAGCTGCTGCATAACGGGCTGCTGCTGCTGCTGCTGCTGCTGCTGCTGCTGCTGCTGCTGGTTCTGCTCAGTCTCCGAGTCTTGATAAAAGATTGCAAGTAAGATACGCTTGACCTTGTCTGTTTCGTCCAGTGTACATCAGGGAAATCGACTCGGAAATGAGCGTCGACCAAGCATCAATGATATGTCCTGTCCACGCACGTCACATCAACAGAAGAATATCTGAATGATCCAAACCGCTATGCCATTAAAGCATCAGGGAAGCTGTGATCTCTGCCAGAACATTCAAACTCTAACACATGACACAACAACTGCGAGCGGCTTGCTGCGAGCCCATGCACTGACTGAGGCCCGTACTGCATCACACGAGCAGTCTCTGGTAAGCTATGTGGATCTGTACTGTGTTGGTTATGAAAAGCTTGAGATCAGCTGTTGCTGGTTCTGCGAATCGCACAGTGTTGGTTGATGTGTACTGCCACGAGGCTTTGTGTCAAATGCTCAGACACGCGCTTTGCAGCAACTGACGCTGCTGCAGTTGTTCGAAGTCGCAGTATCATTTTGTGTTAATACAGCAGTTGGCGTAAACACAGCGTCGGTTGCCGACAACCGCAGTGGTTCGCAGCAACCACGCCCCGAACTTCACAGCAACCGGACCCAGTTTGCAGAACTCGCCGTGTCAGTTGCCGACAACCTCATGACTTTGATGGCACATGCACACTGTATAAAATTGGTACAACGTGCAAGCAGGTCAATCATTGCAGGTCAATCATTTCATGCAACATAATGCGTACTCACATAGCAAGAAGGGGCCCCCCAGGACCAGCATGGCTACTTCATGCACACTGTACAGAGTTAAGCCTGCATGAACTAAAGGGCAGAGGACGCGGCTCATACCGCGTATGCGAAGCGCACAGCACCTACATGGCTGGTTAAAACTGTCGTACCGCTGCTGGCTGCAGAAGCCCATTGCTAGCGAGTCAACAACGAGCACACCATTGGACACCTTCCCTTGCAAGGAGACGATAGTGCAGCTCAAACTGCAGCTAGCGGCTGGGCTGCACCAGGCTTCCCTCCCAGCTGCCATACAATTCCACGGCACTCTGCTGCACAGCCAGCAGCTGCATGTCGTGCTTGTGCAGCAGGGGGATGTGCATGTGCACATGACCCTGCTCCTCTTCACCGCCATCCTCCTCAGATGCAATACGCTGCACGGAGTGCTGCCGCAGATGCCAGCCAGGCTTGAATGCCTCCTCCTGCTGCTGCTTCTGTTGCTTTACCCTGCCATACTGGCCGCTGCTGGCGTTGCTGCTGCTACTGCTGCTGCTGCTGCTGCTGCTGCTGTCTTCCTTCCATTCCTCCTCTTCTAGGTAGTACACTTGATCAGCACCCTCACCACGCTGCTGCCACTGCTGCTGCTGCTGCTGCTGCTGCTGCCGCTGTGCTTGTGACAGCGCAGCCTTTGGAACATCAGGCGCCACACCAGCGCCCCTGCCACCAACGCTGCTGCTGCTGCTGGTGGTGGTGGTGCCAGCACCTGCGTTACGCCCACCAGCAGCAAACGCTTGCAGCACATTGACAAAGTCGTCAAGCTGCTGCTGCTGCCCAGCTTGTGGCTTCTGCTGCTGCTGCTGCTGACGTTTCAATGCTTGCTGCTGCTGCTGCTGAAGAGCTCGCTGCTGCTGCATCCACGCCTGGCGCTGCTGCTGCTGCTGCTGCTGCTCCTGCTGTCCTTCGGCATCACTGCCATACCTGGTGTATGCTGCTGCTGCTGCTGCTGTTGCCCTGCGCTGCTGGTGCTTCCCCTCCAGCTTCCAGCCAGAGTACTCAAAGCTGAAGTACTTGTCGAACTGCTGGTTGCTCATGCCTACCACCTCTGACAGCTGCAGCCGGTCAGACATCCCACACTCTGCCAGGAACTCCATCCGGCGCCGCCAGTATGTTATCCGCATCAGCGCATTGCCCAGTGTCTGAGGATCTAAACTGGCCTGCAGCTGCTGCTGCCAGTGGCCGCAGCTTGCACAGGCCTCCTGCAGCAGCTGCACCCGCTGCTGAATGGATACTGCCCCTAGCTTCAACAGTAATGGTTGCAGCACCGCCACCTGCTGCATCACTGCAGGCGGCCGTAAGCTGCAAGCCAATAAGGCTCCCATGGACTCTACTGCTAATGCTGCCGCAGGCGACAGCTCCTGCTGCTGCTGCTGCTGCTGCTGCTGCTGGGGTAGAAATGCTTCTGCAGGCTGCTGACCTGGCATTTGCTGCACCAGCCACGTGTGTCTCGGTACCAACACCCACCACAGAGAAGGCTCTTTGATCAATGCCACTGCCAGCTGCGTCACACTTAATGATAGCAATGCAGCAGCAGCAGCCAGCCGCTGCTGCAGCTGCTGCCCCATCAGCAGCAGCTCAGGTGCAGCACACAGCAGCTGCTGCTGCAGCTGCCGCTCTGGCAGCAGCGCCTGCAGCTGCTGTCCTGCTGCTGCTGTAGAAGCCGGGTGCTGCTGCAGCAGCAGCGGCTCGCGTGCTGCTGCCAGCAGGGCGGTTGGGTACTGCAGCTGGGCGCTGCTGCTGAGAGAGAAGAGTGAGAGCAGCACCTCTTCAGCTGACATAGTCAGGAACACCTGCAGGCATACATGTGCAAAATCAATCAATTGCATTGCGCTCAGCCGAAAACCTCGATTCCAAGGTGGTTGCTGTAGCACATCTGTTAACTCAAGGATTCAGGCCTCATGCCAGGCGAACTGTTACTTCAGCTTGTGACTACTACACAATTTGCAGCCGAATCAGTCTAACTTCACCTGAAGCACACTGGCAGCGCACCTGGGGGCACATCAGCAGCCGCAGCGCCTGCGCAGCACTCATCTGGCACAAGTGCCGCACATCCGCTGCCCAGGCGCTGACACTCCCCACTTCCATTGCCAGGTAAGAAGGGTGCTGCAGCATCAGCCACAGAAGCAGCTGCCAGCTGCAGCACAGCTCCTGCTGCAGCTGCACCAGCCTGGGATGAATCTCAAAGGGCTGCAGCAGCAGCACTCGAGGGTCTTTGGCGATGTAAGCCTTGAATGTGGCTGGATCAAGCGCCCGACACACCCAAACACTGCCGCCGCCGCTGCTGCTGCTGCAACTAGACTGGCCTGACGCGTTGTCTGCTGTGTACTCAGGCGCTGCAGCAGAGGTACCTACGCCGTTATCATATGCCTGCTCTGCTAGGATCCTCGCTAGTGCACCAGCGCGGTTCTGCAGCTGCGCCGCTGGCACCAGCAGCAGCAGCGGCGCCGCGCACACCCAGCTGTTGAATGTCGCTGCGCTGATGTTCAGTGCCTCAACCGCTGCGCTGTGGTTTTGGCTCAGGGTTAGGCTGCTGGGCATCAGCAGGCGCGGCTCCTGCTGCAGCAGGGCCTCCAGCTCTGCACTGCTGAGCTGCAGCAGCGCCTGCAAGCTGGCCCACCTGCGGCAGCGGCAGCAGCAGCAGCAGCAGCAGCAGCAGCAGCAGCAGCAGCAGCAGCAGCAGCAGCAGCAGCAGCAGCAGCAGCAACAGCACAGCAGCATAGGTGGAGGTGCTACCTGGAGATGCCCACACACGTGCCACAGCACGCAAAAAGCTGCATGCCCACGCAGGCACGCCTAGGCTGCTGGGGCTGCAGCACAGCCCTGAGCCCTACCTGATCTGCACAGCCAGCTCACGGGAGAGCTCTGCACCACAGCATGGGAGGCAGCCCTCCCCATCACAGCATGCCTGCAGCCCTGTCTGCCGCAGTATGCACAATGCCCTACGCCTCGCTGCATGCTGTCAAACCTTGCGCCCCACCTGATCTGCACTGCTGGCGGCTCCACCCTGGCCAGGTGCGGGCAGCTGCAGGCCATGCCTGACAGCACCTCAAATGGCACCTGCAGCAGCAGCAGCAGTGCTATCAGCCACTGGTCCGTCAGCGCCCTGCCATATGCACGTACCTATGACACTCCTGTGTAGCGCAACATCCTGTGTTCGCTTACATGCTCCCAGCAGTGCGCCTGCAGCACACAACACATTAGATGGAAAGCAATTTACATCTGCAGCAGCAACAGCAGCAACATCAGCTGCAGTTATTGCCTGCAGCAGGCCCGCCAGCGTCTCCAGCTGCTGTTTTAAACGTAGCGGGGGCGTGTCCAAGGCTTGATTCCCTGCCAGCATACCTAAGGGTCAGAGCCGCTGCCACTGCTGTCAATTCCAAACTGCTACTGCTACTGCTGCTGGTACTGCTGCTGGTGTTGCTGCTGCTGCAAGCTTTCGAGCACTGCAAAGGCCCTAACAGCGGCCACAAATGCAGTATGTTCACCTGTAGCAGGCCCGCCAGCACCTCCAGCTGCTGTTTCAACCGCAGCGGGGGCGTGTCCAGCAGGCTGAGGTCCCCTGCCAGCATGGCCAGCGCCTGCCGCCTGCTAACACCTAAGGCTGCCTCCAGCGCCTCCGCAGTGCTCTTCAGCCTGCAGCAGCAGCAGCAGCAGCAGCAGCAGCAGCAGCAGCAGCAGTGGAGTGAGTGGCAGCGCCCAGCATGGCCAGCGCCTGGCGTCTGCTCACACCCAGGGCTGCCTCCAGAGCCGCTGCAGTGCTCTTCAGCCGGCAGCAGCAGCAGCAGCAGCAGCAGCAGCAGCAGCAGCAGCAGCAATGGAACTTCTGGCAGCAGTCAGTCGCCAGGCTCCTGCAACACGTGCGATGCTGTCGCTGCATTGGGAATAACCGCTGCCATCTGCAGCTGCTGGCAAGCCATAGCTGCTGCTGCTGCTGCTGCTGCTAGGTGTAACGCAAGGCACTTGAGATACTTTGGTCTTGCTGCAGCCTCCGCATCCTGCCTCCACCCCCTTCCCCCCTCCTACCTGAGGGGAAGCACGTCCAGCAGCGCCCCGGATCGCAGCAGCAGCTCTGCAGCGTCCGGCTGGCTCAGGCCCAGCACATCAGCCAGGCTGGCGATGCGGCCGGCCAGCAGGTCAGTGTTGACTGCCAGCAGCTGCGGCTGCTCAGTGAGCAGGAACAGGCACAGCTGGTGCGAGAGCCGGCCGCTGCTGGCGCCGCAGAGGGCGTACGCGCGCTGGTAGGCTGCAGCCAAGGCGCATTGCACAGCAGCAGCAGTGCAGTTAGCGTGCACTGCTGACGTTTGCAGTTCATATGGGGTGCAGCCGGTAGGGTGATGCACGCTGTTGCAGTGGAGGTGCAGTGCAGGTGATGAGGGTTGGGGCATGAGAACAGGCACAGCCGGTGCGACAGGCGGCGGCTGCTGTCGCCGCAGAGCGCGTATACGCGCTGATAGGCTGCGTGTTATTTGTTTGTTGCAGTAAGATGTTTGCAGTGCGGATGATGAGAGGCAGGTCAGGGTGCAGGAGTAGGAGCAGGAGTAGGAGGAAGGGTGCAGTTGCGGGGCAGGTGAGCATGCAGCAGCCAGAGTGGGGCAAAACAACTGCAGTGCATGGGGCTGCGGCTGCTGTACAGGTTTGCTGATCTGCTGATGCTGGCTCTAGGGTGTGTGCGGGGGCTGTGTGGACGTTGCATGTATGCTTGCATGCAGCACATGGCGAGTTGGTGTTGTGAGCATTCACACCGCAGTGAGGTGCTTGCTGCACGAGCCTGCAAGTGTCGAGGCCGCATGCCAGGCAACACAGATGCTGCGAGCAGCAACAGACGCTGCAGGAGTCTCAAGCTTTGAAAACACAAGCAGCAACACTGCCCCATGCCTTACCCAGTGTCGCCTTTGCCTCTTTCAGCTGCTGTGGTGTCAGTGCACGCTCAGCTGCAGAGGTTCCAGGCAAGACCTGCCGCGCACGCCGCTCCTCCACGTTATTAGCTGACTTACGAAGGTCATACCGGCACACAGTTGTCGACCTCTGCCGTCGCAGCACTGGGCGGCAGTGCTGCTGCTGCTGCTGCTGCCGCAGAAGCAGTAGCTTGTGTGTCTGGCGCCCGACAATGGCACGGTCAGCCATCAGAGAAACGTTGTACATCTCGCTTTGTTACATTAGGCTCATATCATGAAAGGCATCAAGGACAGTCAGCACACAACAGTTCGAACGGTGCCTCAGCATGCTCACGGGACTGTCGGTATCGATCGCTGTCACTTCGTCTCACAACACTGTTATAGTAGTGCCTACTCACGAACAGCGATGCGTCCTTAAATATTGACCTACCAGGGTTTCGCTTCTGTCACCGGTCAACTGTGCACTGCTGCCTGATCATAGCAGGCCTTCGTTGCGAATGTCAATTGTGTTCTGATTTGACTGTTATTGTCAAAGTCGAAGGATTAACTCAGAAGCACTACACACGGTGCAGTAAACAAATCATGGGCAATATTGTGTGCTGCGCCTGCGTTGACACAGGCACTGTCGGTGCCATAGAACGTTGCGGCAAGTTCTCTCGGCTTGCGGAGCCAGGCATCAACTTCCTCAACCCCCTCTGCTGTGAGTGTCCGAGACCCCCGAAAGAGTCCCGATCCAACCCACATGTTGCAGCTGACGTCGGTTTGACACTAATCAATGCTTGATTCAAAAGCCTTCGTGCTGCCTAGGACGGTGCAGCAGTGCATGGGCCAGCCTGCACTGAGCTTCCTCCTGTGTGGTGCTTATCCATACCATGCTTGCTAGTATCGATAACAGTCTGCTGCCTTGTTGATTGCACTTGAAAACCCAGCAATTTGATTAAAACAGCTTGTAAAGCACTAGGCCAGTCACCCATCAGCAGATGCTGCTAGCTTGCTGAGCATCAGCAGCTGCTCCCGCACCTGCTGCCTTCATGTACCTCCATGCATGAGTGACTTTCACACATCAACAAAAACCGCTGTTGGTGTCGCTTTGAATGTGTTGCAATAGGCGAGGAGGTGGCAGTGATGATGAGCAAAAGGGTACAGCAGCTGGATGTTGCAGTGGAGACAAAAACACGGGTGCGCACCCGCAAGGTTTTTGCAAAAAGCAGCATCAGTTCAGTTAGTAGGAGGGTTTGGTGCGCAGTGATCCTGCGCAATACTGAACATGGGCAGCTGTCGTCAGCGTCAGTGGCTACCGCACTGGTAAAAGAGAGGCAGCAAGCAACTGTTGGCAGTGGCGCAGCAAGCCAACATGCTGCAGCAACTGATCAATGTTCGTGTTGAGAATAACAGTGGCTGCGCTCATGAACTTAATCACTGCACATCACAAAACAACCATGCCTCGCTGTTGTTGCTGCTTGCAGGACAATGTATTTGTGACACTGGTGGTGTCCGTGCAGTATCAGGTGCGCTGGCGCAGCAGTGCTTGACTCAAGCCTGAGGTCTTGAGACATTCCTGGTGCATATAACTCTGCACCAACCCAGAATTGTCAGAGTCAGCAGCAGTTACTGCTGAGTGACAGCACTGCCCATGGCAGATGAGTATGGTGCAAGTCCAGCAATGCCTTGTAACACATTCAGGACAACATTGCCACATGCCGTCTGCGTTGCTGCTATCGCAGGTGGTGCCAGAGTCGCTGTATGATGCATTCTACAGGGTGAGCGCAGCGCATGCCAGCAATGCTTTGGCTTGCTAGTTTTGTCCTGCTGCTGTACTTAGCAGCCATACTCAACAGCGCAGTAACAGACGGGCTTCTGGGCAGAGGACCCCTGGCAGGGGATGCCGCCAAACTTCAGCAATTGCACAACAGCAGCAGCACCAGCAGCTGCAGCAGCAGAAGCAGAAAGCCTTTGTGCAAAGCCACTAGCGGATTGCAACTCGTGTCAAAAGTGCACGGAGGTGAACGGGCACGCACATGCGTAGTGATTCTGGTGGCGCCCCTGCTGCATGGCTTCATCTGGTGCCCTGCTGCGTGCACTGTTGCCCGGCTGCCTCCTCCATTTGCTGCCCGACGTGCTGCCCAGCCTCATGTGCTGCTTAGCCTCCTTGCTGCTGCTGCTGCTGCTGCTGCTGCCTGGTGTCATCTGCATCCGCTGCCCTGCCTGCAGTTGACGGACTACAGCAGCCAGATCCGCAGCTACGTGTTTGACGTGGTGCGCGCCACAGTGCCCAAGATCATCCTGGACGACGTGTTCGTGGTGGGTAACTTGATGCAGTCTTTTGTTGTTGATCACGATGCATCAAAGAGAGAGGCGTAGTTACATGTGGGTCAGGGCACCATCTTTGACGGCATGGGATGCAACGCATCCTTGCAGTTGGTGCTGGTAGTGCCCAAGATTCGTGTGGACGGCGCGTTCACTGCGCGGGTTGTGCTGCAACACATTACATCACAAAGTGCACCGTAAAAACTTGAACTAGAGGTATGCAGCCTCCTGGGCTCGTCGCTTACTGGCACAGCATGGCATTCGTAGGATTTGACTCTTCGGCCACTGCTGCTGCTGCTGCTGCTGCTCCTGCTGCAGACCAAGGAGGAGATTGCAAATGACGTCAGGGACCAGCTGAGTAAGGTGGGCACTTGCTTCCATGTATGCCCAAGCTGGCTTAGCTGACGAGGTACTGTAACTTGATTCTGTATGTACTGCAGTGTAGTGCACATGCTCCGCAGACCTATGGGTGCTGCGCTTCAAATGCCTATGTGTGGCCGAAGCTATCACATGCATCTGCTTGCGCGTCCTCAGCTGGCACGTCCTCAGCTGCAAATTCATCCACCGCTACTGCTGCCCCTGCTGCAGGTGATGGGCACGTTTGGCTTTGAGATCCTGCAGGCGCTGGTCACAGACATCGACCCGGCGCCGCGCGTGAAGGATGCGATGAACGAGATCAACGCGGCGCAGCGGCTGAGGTCAGCTGTGGATTTAATTCCTGGTGCTTAGGTTTGTGTTGTCGCTGGCTGCGCCCTTTCTGATGCAGCGCCGCGGCTGCTGCTTGCGGCGTGCTTGCGCTTGAGTCAACACAGGACAGAAAGGAGCAGGTGACTTACGTCAACGCTGCTGAGTCTGACACTGCTGCTGCTGCTGCTGTCTGCAGCTGCTGTGTCTCACTTCCAGACTTGCTGCTGCTGGGCATGCTGAGGGCAACAAGGTGACCTGGGTTGACAGCTGCTGTGGCTGACACTGCTGTTGGCACTGCTGCTGCTGCTGTTGCTGCTGCTGCTGCTGCTGCTGCTGTGCTTCACCCCATGTCCGCAGGCAGGCTGCTTTTGAGCGAGCTGAGGGCGACAAGGTGACTCGCGTGAAGGCTGCTGAGGCTGAGGCTGAGGCGCGCTACCTGCAGGGCTTGGGCATTAGCAGGCAGCGCCAGGCCATCTTGAATGGGATGAAAGACAGTGTGGCTGACTTCTCAGGTGCGCAGGTGGTATGGTTTTAGGGTTTAAAGGAGGGTTCTGCAGGGCCTGAACATCAGCCGGCAGCGCCAGTATCCAATAGTTTATGAGACAGTGTGGCAGACTTCTCAAGTGATGGGGTGGTGTTGGCTTTGGGCGGGGGTAAAGGGGGGCTGAGCCGCTACCTGCAGGGCCTGGGCATCAGCAGGCAGCGCCAGGCAAGCTGTGATAGAATGGGAGTTCGCTTGGCTGTCTGTTTGTGTGATGGCTTTTTGTGTGTGCTTCTGTTGCTGCTGAAGAAGCTCCCCGCTGCTGCTGACACTGCTGCTGTCCCACCCTGCTGCTGACACGCCCTGCTGCTGCTGCTGCTGCTGCTGCCACAACACACAGGCGATCTTGAGGGTGTGAGCAACAAGGAGATCATGGAGCTGCTGCTGCTGACGCAGTACTTTGACATGGTCAAGGACGTGGGCGCGGCCAGCAAGGGCAGCACACTGTTCATGACACACTCGCCCTCAGCCGTCAACAAGGTGCGCTGGTTAGTTTGGTTGTACTACAACCTAGTAGGGAATATCTAGATGTGTAGGGGAGCAAGGGCAGGAAGCTTGTTAAGGCGCCCTCAGCAGTCAACAAGGCGTGGATCTTATTGCTGGGTTGGAGGGAAGGGTGATGGCTGGGTGCAGACCTTGTGCTGAGGAGTTTCCCACTGCTGCTGCTGCTGCTGCTGCTGCTGCTGCTGCTGCTGCAGGTTGCTGCTGAACTGCGTGGCGTGCTGACTGGCGGCATCGGGGGCGGCTCAGCAGGCAAGAAGCCAGCAGGGCAGCAGATGCAGCGCTGAGCCGGCATGAGCTGGCCTGAGCATCGGGGGCGGCTCAGCAGGCATTTGTTAATCCTGCTTACCCCTCAGCAGTGCTCACAATGGTTACGCAGCCGTGTTCAACTTTGGGGCAGTGCGCGGCGTCACAAGTAGCAGACTAGCTTATGCTTGAAGCCATTTGCTTCAGGTGAACTACAAGATCCTTGTTCAACCATGACATCAGACAACAGCACTTGGCTGCTGCAGCTACACTGCAGTGTAGCTGCAGCAGCTGGCATACTTGGCATGCACACTGCATGCCTGAGCACTGCAAGACAGGGGTCATGTTGCATTCATGCAACTATGCCTGATGGGAGGCATTCTGCCCTGGTGTACATAAAGCATATCAGCTGTCATTACGCATGTCCTCGCCAGTCACGCATGGTGGTGGGTTTTCGTGGCAGCCATTGCCCTATCTGTTCAGTGGGTGCAGCCTCTGGTGCGGCTATGGCGTCGAGTATCAGACTGCAATGCCCTTGTTGTTGTGCCTGCTTCAAAGGTTGCTGCACCTCACACATACAATCGGCCACTGTAGATGCTATATACTATGCCTCATTGTCCTCAAGTGGCTCAATGTCCTCAAGTGGCTGATCAGTGTATTAAGTGGCTGATCACTGCACTACAGCATCGTGGCGTTGCAACCGTCTTGTAACCGATCACTGGCTTACAGCATGGCACTGTGCAGACGCCTGCTGAAGCTGCAGCTGCAGTCCGACTGCACCGCCGGTGCACGCCCCCCATGCCCTGAACATGTTGGGCAGCTGCTCAACGGTACCCTCCTAGCCTGGGATCCCAAAAATCCTGGGCACGTGAATCATGATGCCTGCTCGCGCTCTGCTCAACCCGGTGGAGTGCAGGGCTCAAGCAGGCAAACCCCACCCCCAAGTGGTGAACAAAGCCTGGCGGGATTCGTGGCTCAATCTACCACCACACCTGACTGTGTTACAGCATTTAAACTATAGCTGGTGTATTTCATCAGCTGTAAGCGTAGCAGAGCGTGGTGTAAACACATGTTCGTACCTGCAGCGAGTCCAGAGTGCACCTTCTGACGCTGCACTTGCTCCCTCGTTCCCGCATTGCTCTGCCCAAACCATTCAAAGCTGTAGCTACAGCATCAATTCATCAGCCATGGAGGGACGCATGCAGGACTGGCCGCTCATCGTGTCTCGTGTGCTGGAGTATGCTGCACGCTGGCACCCCACGCAGGAGATCGTTTGCAGGACAGTAGAGGGCCCCGTGATCATCAGCAGCTACGCAGACCTCGCCAGGAGGGCCAGGCTGTGTGCACTAGCGCTGCAGTGCTTGGGCATCAGGTGTGGCATCAGCAGGGACAGTGGGTCAGGGCTCGCTGTTGCTGTTGCTGCTGCTGCTTGCGAGCAATGTGTGATTTATCCCCACTCCGCGTGAACCATGCACAGCAAACCTACTTTTCATGACACGCCATCAACACGCTGCAAGCACTGCATGTTCCAAATGCAGGCTGCGTTACACTGCACCAACCGGCAGCAATGCACTGCAATGCATTTCGGCTGCTGCTCATTGGCACTGGCCAATTCTGCAGGCATGGTGACGTGGTGGGCACGCTTGCATGGAACACAACACGCCACCTGGAGTCATGGTGGGTAGGGCCTGAGGGCCATGCAGCAGCAGCTCACAGTGCAGGTGGCGCATGCAGCAGAAGCCTTCCCAACATGCGGCATGGCCACTGTGATGTGCTTGCTTGTGCCGCACTGCATTGACAAGCTGCGTAGCGCCGCTGTGCTGCATGCTCTCAGCAACACTTGCAAATGGGCACCTTACCCTCTTACTCGATGGTTAAAGTACTTTGTGCCCTGCCTGTTATGATCAACGCTTCATCTGCTGCAAGTATTGCACGATGGGCATCTTTTTTGAGTGCGCTGGGTTGTGGCACAATGCGGCCCTTGTTCCCCGGGCGCCTCTCTTGCACTGATTCCGTGCACACATGCATATGCCGCAGGTACGGCATCATGGGCATTGGCGCAGTTTGCCACACCCTAAACCCTCGCCTGAGCGACAGTGACATCGCATACATCGCAGACCATGGCCAGGTGGGCGGCAGCAGCAGCGCAGGGCTCTGCCAGCGCATGGTGTGGCGGGCGTTTAGGCTGTTGGCGTTTGAACGTGCCTGTTTTGATGCTCCTGGCTGTCATGCTCACCTTGCAGCATAGTATACATACATTAGTGACCTGCAGGTGCGCACTATTCTTGCTGACAGCACCTTCCCCCCCATCCTGGGCCACATATGGAAGCTTCACTTGCCCAAAGTCAAGTGTAATGTGTAATGTGCAATGTGTAATGTGTAATGTGTATGACATGTTTGATGTCCTGCAGGACCGCATCATTCTTGCCGACACGACCTTCCTGCCCATCCTGGGCCGCATTTGGCAGCAGCTGCCGCTGCTGGAGGCAGTGGTGGTGCTCACCGACAGGTACGGGCTCAGGACTGTGCTGAGCTGGAACGATAAAGCAAAGCAGCACAAAAACAAGACAAGAGAATGGCCGGCCTCCTTTGCCCTGCAGGCAGCACACGCCTGTGCTACCGCCCGACCTGCCCTGTTTTGTGACCTTCCATGCAGCATCTTGTGACATTCCCTGCCCTGCTCTGTGACCTTCCCTACCTGGATATGTGACCTTCCCCTGCAGGCAGCACATGCCGGCGCCATCACCCGACCTGCCGCCCAAGCTGCTCTGCTACGAGCAGCTGCTAGATGCAGCCACGCCACAGCTGAGCAGCTTCGCCTGGCCAGAGCTGGATGAGAACACGCCATGCGGGCTGTGCTACACTAGCGGCACCACAGGCAACCCCAAGGTGGGCTTTCCTGCAAGCAAGCAGTGCCGTTTCCTGCCAGTGCGAGCATGGTTGCAGGCATGTTTACGTGGATGAGAACACGCCCGGCAGGCAGCACAACACTAGCGGCATTACAGGCAATGCTCAGGTGAGCTTCCTGCCAGCAGCATACGTTCCTGCAGGTGGTGTGCAACAGCTGGCTGTGCTGCATCAGCAGCACCGTAGGCAACCCCAGGGTGGGCTTCCTGCAAGCAGTGTCCTGCAAGAGGCGCCGTTGTTGCTCCTTTCACTCTGCTGCTGCTGCTATCACCGACCCTGCTGCATACGCTTGCAGGGCGTCGCTACAGCCACCGCTCAAACTTCCTGCACAGCTTCATTGCGGACTCCGCTGCTGCTGCTGCTGCTGCTGCCGTCACCTCGTACGCCCTGCTGCTGCTGCTGCCGCCACCGTGCAGGGTGTGCGCTACAGCCACCGCTCCAACTTCCTGCACAGCTTCATCGTGACGCAACCGGATGCGCTGTGCATTGGCGCAGAGAACAGCATGCTGATGGTGGTGCCCATGTTCCACGCCAACAGCTGGGGCGTGAACTTTGCAGGTGTGTGCAGTGTGTCCGCGTGATGTGGTGAATGTGCTGATATGGTTGGTTGGTCAGCCGCAGCTGCCCAGCAGCTCAGAGCAGCTCACTGGACTTGCGTTGCTTACCTGTTTGAGGGACAGTGTGCCTCTCCTTGGCTGTATAGTCAGTGCGATGGGGTCAAGCACTGCCACTGACCATCCAAACATTTGTCCTTCAGGCCTGTGAGTGGTTTTGAAGAATTGCCTGTTAGCTGACACCTGATGCATGATGCCTGACGCCTGTGGATTGGCATTTGCCTCCTGCTGTCCTGCTGCTGCTGCTGCCAGCTCCCATGGTGGGCTGCAGGCTGGTGCTGCCTGGCCCGGCACTTGATGGCGCATCCATGTATCACATGATCGAGGCCTACAAGGTGCGGCACTGCAGAAGCAGCAGCAGCCCAGAAATGAACAACACACGTGTTTTTACTATGTGGGTGTAACTAGACACTGACGTCAACGCGGGCATGTGCAGCCAACAAAGCATCGATGTCATCTGCACAGCATCCTGCAAGTTCATGCCACTAAGCAGCTGGCAAGCGTGCGCTAAAGGGGGCAGGTTTGCTGACATGGCTGACATTGTGCTGCTGCTGCAGGTTGATGTGACGGCCATGGTACCTACAGTGGTGGTGGGCCTGCTGCAGCACCTGGCAGCGCACAACACGTCGCTGCGCAGCCTGCGCCGTCTGGTGATTGGCGGAGCAGCAGCGCCACGCAGCATGATTGAGACGCTTGAGCGGTAAGTGGCTGCCAAAACATGGTGCCTCTTCATGTAGCTTCATGTAGCTGAAACATCTGGTCACTTCACATATGTGTGGCTTACACACATGACAACAAACACAAAGCAGTCGTTGTCTGCCGGCTTGCTGCATGGCTGCTGTGGATTGCCCCGTGCAGGAGCGGCATCGAGGTGTGCCACATGTGGGGCATGACGGTGCTGTCCTTGTTGAGCCGCCCATAGCAACACGTACACACAAAGCAGCCCATGACTGGCCTGCTTCGCTACTTGTTCTCTGTGTCTTTACCACCCTGCAGGAGCGGCATCGAGGTGCGCCACATGTGGGGCATGACGGAGCTGTCCCCGGTGGGCTCCATTGGGCTGCCCACAGGGCCGCAGCTGGCTGAGGGCATGAGCGACGACGACCTGCTGGACAGGAAGGTGCGGCCGCTGCTGCTGCTGCTGCTGCTGCTATGGTGGCAGGTGCTGCTGCTCCTGCGTTCTTGGTGGCACATGCTGTGTTCTGGGTGCATTTAGACAGCATTCAGGCAGCGTCTGCTGGTCCCTGCTTGCAGTGGTTCCTGGTTTGTGTGCCCACACGTATATGGCTGAGGGCATGAGCGAGGATGCCCTGCTGGACGGGAAGGTGCGGCTGCCGCTGCTGCTGCTGCTGGTGGTGGTGGTGCTGCTGCTGGTTGTGCATCTCTTGTGTATGCAGGGTTCTGTTTGGTGGCGGTGATCCTGCTGGACAGGAAGGCGTGGCTGCTGCTGCTGCTGCTGCTGCTGCTGGTTGGTGCTGGTTGGAGCTGCGGCCTGCTTCCGTTGCTCTGCAAGCTGTTCACCTGACAGCAGATCAGTGACAACAGATTGGTGTGTTTTTGCCGCTGCAGGCGTGCCAAGGCAGGCCGCATGTGCTGTGTGACATGCGGCTAGTTGATGACAGCGGAGAGGTGCTGCCACATGATGGGTCAGCAGTAGGGGACTTGCAGGTGCGCCCTGGCCGCGTATCTCCTTGAGTGATGGGGAGAATCGTAGGCGTGGCTTTAGGTGGTGAAGATGCTGAAGCACAGATCAGACTGCACATGGTGTTGCACCTTGCCCACATCTAGCCCTGCAGATGAGGCTGGTTGACGACAGCGGCAAGGTGCTGCCACATGATGGGTCAGCAGTAGGAGACCTGCAGGTGGATGAGTAATTTTGTGTCTAATGATGTTGCCGCAATGTATTAGTTCACATGTTTGCTCAGCAGCTGAACATCCGTTTAAAGCAAAGTCAGCAGGGCAGGTGTTGCTTTCAGTGATGACGTTGTTCGATGTGGGCGGCTCAGGTTTGTCACACTCTGGATACGTCTACTGCCATGCAAGCTGCACTGTACTGCAAACAACGCAGGCACCATGTGTGTTAACATGCCAGCAGCGATGTGCTGTATCTCGCATTGAGCAACCTGTGCGCTGCGCTGCTTATGCCAGTGCATGGCCCCATTGTGGTGTTGGCAGCAGTACCCCTGACAAATCCGCTGCTGCTGCTGCTGCTGCTGCTGCTGCTGCTGCTGGTGATGTGCTGCAGGTGCGGGGCCCCATTGTGGTGCAGCAGTAACGCAAGGCAATAGAACATCCAGCAAGGATTCATTGTTGTTGCTGCTGCTGGGCTGCTGCTGCTGCTGCTGCTGGTGACGTGCTGCAGGTGCGGGGCCCCATTGTGGTGCAGCAGTACCACCGCCATGAGCAGCGCACAGTGGACGCTGAGCGCTGGTTCTCCACTGGCGACGTGGCCAGCATAGACCAGCACGGCACAATGAAGATCTCCGACAGGTGTGAGGCTGGTGTGTGAACATGGCAAGAAGGGTGGGCGTGCCTTGGGCAACTGTGGCATGCCACTCCAGTAGCAATACGTCTGCCGCAAGAGCTGTGTATTGCTGCAGGCTTTCATAGCACAGCAGCAGGCAGCGCATTTGCTGACAGTTGCACCATGCTCACTTGAGCAGCAGCAACAGCAGCAACAGCAGCAGTGTTTTGCTGCACACTTCGTGACGCCAGGGCTGCCACTACTGCTGCTGCAACTGTTGCTGCTACATCTTCTGCCGCCGCAACTGCTGTCGCCTGCAGGAGTAAGGATGTGGTCAAGTCTGGTGGGGAGTGGATCAGCAGCATTGCGCTGGAGAACACAGCAGCAGGCCACCCCAAGGTCAGTTGGTGGGCACAGCAAGAAGCTTGCCCTGGCCAGCAGCGCCGCTCCAGTGCGCTGAGGTGGCAGCTGATCAAGCGTGCTTAGGCACAGCAACAGCAGAGCAATGCTGCATGTTCAGCTGGCCCACAGGATGCTATGTCTCATTGTGCCGCAGGTGCTTGAAGCTGCAGTAATTGCCATCCCTGATGAGCGCTGGGGGGAGCGGCCGCTGCTCATTGTGGTGCCGCAGCCACTTGCAGGTGGGCGTAGAGCGCAGCAGCAGGCCTTGAGTGTGTTGAAAGCTCCTTTTCTGGGGAGACTGTCAGTGTGTCGGCCCTGTCATCGCTTGGGTTTGGGGTGACAGTGGCAGCTGCAGCTGGTGCCACTAGCCTGATGAAGGCTGCCTGCATGGGCTGAATAGTGCACTAGTTGGATGTCTTTGGCGTGATCCCCAGCGCCCTTATCTTGCAGAACAGCATGGTTGCACAGTATCAGAGATTGTCGCAGATGCGTACCTGCGTGTTCTTCACTTGAACCCAATGCTGTTGCTGTTGTGCTGTTGCGCTGTTGTGTTGTCATGGAATGACAGCTTTAGGCATGGTAGATATGTTGTGTTCGTTGGCTTGCTGTGCAGGTGACAGTGAAGCGCTAAGGCTGGAGGTGCTGCAGTACATGGCCAGCCACCCACAGGTGATTGGCGGTGCTCCTATTGAGGGATAGCACGCAGAGAACGCTGCGCCGGGCTGGGGTTGACAGTCGGTGCTAATTGCGGTTTAGGAGCGGCCAGTCATCACACAAAAACATTAAGTTTTCTCATAGTTTGTGCCTGCATACACACATGATGCTGGCTGCTGTCCTGCAAGCATGGTTTATGTCCTACAAGCCAAAATAAGGGCTCATGCTGTGGTGCTGCTGTGTGTGGATTTCCAGATGATGCGCAGCGTGCAACAGCAGAGCCATCGCCGCAGCTGCTCTGTCAGGCTAGTTCAGCTGTTGGTACGAGAGGCGCTTGCTGACATCTCGCCCGCAGGTCAGCCAACTTGGTGCTGCTGCTGGCCCTTGTTCTTCCTTGCTGCTGCTGCTGCTGCTGCTGCTGCTGCATGTGTGCAGGTGGCCAAGTTTGCTCGGCCTGATGATGTGGTGGTGCTGCCAGAGATACCCCACACCGCCACAGGCAAGGTGTCCAAGCTCACGCTGCGCAAGATGTTTGACGGCTACAAGCCGCGGCCAGCAGGCGGCCTCAGCAAGCTTTGATGTGTTGCTGCTGGTGTGACTGCAGCGCATTAAGAAAAGGCGCGCATGTGCCTGTTGTATGTCATGCTGTGTTGTTGTCAACTGAAGCGCACAGCGGCCGTCTATGGACTCCTGACACTGACAAGGTTGCATTGCTTAGCCGGTGATATCTACTGGTTGTTGAGCTTGTTCGTGGAGCAATTGTGTGCGTTTGTAATAAAGTCGCTCGCTGGTCTGCTGCAGTGAGACGTTGAGGAGGCTGAGCCAGTCAGCCAGCATTGATGGACTGGGCTCTGTTCTTCACGAGGCACTCAGAGCTGCATTTGGAGGTATCCTGCTTAAGCACCGTAGTTATACACGATATCATTTCAAGCTATTGCTATCTGCAGATCCTGGCCATTACATTCTCCCAAGAACCGTCATACATCAGACAGCCCCGTACATGTACTGCTGTCCGTCTGACTGATCGAAGCTGGTCGGGTTTAAGAAAGCTAACGCCAGGTCATGTTTGCTTGAGTGAAACGTATAAATTGGTTACCTGAATAAAGCTGAAGGATACATACAATTGACAGAACTCAGGCACTACTCATTCAACGAGAGCTCACTCAGCTTACTCATAGCTAGACTCGCAACCAGGTTCGTCATGTCTGCATTAGATTTTACTACAAGGCGCCTGTGCGAGTGTTGATGAAGCGGGCTCTGCAGTTGACGCATTTGCTTGTTCGCAGACCAAATAGCCCTAATGGCGCACATGGATGCTCAGACGGAGGGTAAGGCGCCACCCGCTTCGTAAAGCATTCATTGTATATAGTATGTTAGCTATAGCATATTGAGCTGCTTGTACGTCGGAACACGGCCTGTAAGGGTGATGCAGCAGCACAGCAGTCCTGAGTACATGGCTTCTGCTGTGCAACAAGTTCCGAAGCTGTGCTCGCCCCAATTGGTCTGCATCAGCTGCTTAAGACTTCCTTGTTGCTATTGCAGCCGAGCTCAAGGCTGTCTACTACGCGTTTGCTTCGTTCGGCAGCTCTCAGGTGACTGACGAGGCAGACGGCAACGCTTGTGCTCAGTACTAAGCCACCATGCATGCGGCAGCTTGCAGCAATCAGTTTGAGCATGCTTTGCTGTGCAACTGTAACATCTCAGCTTGTTGCATGCTCAGCGGACAGCACCTCCAACGCAGCTGTCACACCTGCTGTCTTGTCCACCTGCTGACTGTCCTGCAAGCAGAAGTGTGTTGAGCTGGAGGGCAAGAACTTCATCAAGCTGGCCAAGGACACCAAGCTGCTCGGCAAAGCCCTGACCACCACTGACATTGACCTCATCTTTGCAAAGGTGAGCAGTTCAGCAGCGTCTTGATGTGAAAGCAGTTGAAGCAGTGTTTGATGCGTGCTGTGCCACGGCCAAGCGGCTTGATGGGGCTGCAGCTGCTCTGTCTGCATGCAAGGCAACAGCTTTACGATGTAATCAAGAAGAATTGGCTTGCTGCTGCTGTCACTGCAGGTCAAGGCGAAGGGTGCACGCAAGATCACCTGGCCAGAGTTTGTCAAGGGGCTGGACCACATCGCCGCCAAGAAGGTGTGGGTTTGCTCCAACCAAAAGCATGGCATATGTGCTTTGCAGGAAACAGCTGCAGCAACTGTAGCGGCTGTCAAGCTTCTTCTTCCTTGCCCGCAGAGTGCTGCAAGGATATTCTGTCAAGTTTGTTGAAGTCTATGCAATGCCTGATGTCTTACGCAATGCTGTTTCGTCCTTCAGGGCTGCGCTGTGGATGAGGTCTTGGCCACCATCATCAAGTCTGGCGGCCCACAGGACAACGGCACCAAGGCAGAGGCGTGCCGCTTCCATGACGACAAGGTGAGGGGCCAGGGCAGCCGAATCCTGCAAGCATACTAATGCAGATGATCTGCTGCAGCTATATGCCTGGTTTGATGTGTAGTGTTCTGCTTATGTGTGTCTGCCAGGTAGGAGCAGCTGCAGCATGCCAGACTTGGCCTCTTGCGTAAGACAGGTGCTTGCAAAGTTGGCAGCCCATCCCCATACCCAATCTGACTCGTCTGCTATTGTGTTGTCATGGCTGCAGTCCCAGTACACGGGCGTGTACGCGCGTGGCGGCCCCACCAACGTGGACATGGACCCCAAGAACCTGGCAGGCCTCTGCGACAGGTGAGCCCGGGTGATTGTTGAGGGCTTGAATGTACCCGGCATGGCTATGCCGTTGCAGACTGTACCAGCTGTCGTAGCAGTGGCATAGTTTTAGAATGAGTCATCGTGAATCCAGTGCCAAGCAGTTCTGCAGACCATGGTGAGCGTGCTGCCTTGTCCTGCAATGTGTGCTGGACCAAGCATGGGCAGTTTGGCATACCAGTGCGAGCCAGTCCTGACCTATCACCCTGCCCTGTTGTCAGCATGTGACTCTGTTAACTTTTGTTCATCAAGAGCAAGTTTAGCTTACCAAGTCCCCGGCCAACACCTCAAAGCACCAAGGTATAGTGTTCCTCAGAGCTTGCACTGCACATGGCTTTCCCCTAGCTCAGTGCTGCTTGTCCTAACTAATCTGCATGCTGCGGCTGCAGGTCCAGCGCTGACGTGCGCGGCGTGAAGACAGGCGGCCCAGCAGCAGCCCGGCGCTCAACTGGCGATGCCAAGATCCCAGCGGCGCGCTGAGGCCCTGGGGCACTGCAACGGCATGATCATCAATGGATTCTAGGCGCAGTTGCTGACCTGTGATACGGAAACATGTGGGATGTACATGAAGTCATTTGATGTGTATTTATGGGTGTTACTGTGTTTGAGCTTACCCATGTCCTGTGATTTTGGTTTCTCAAACTGCTACACAGCTGCTGAAATGCAGCTATAAATCAACTGCAGTGCACCCAATCACTGGCAGTGCTGGCCCGCCTGCCCGTTGTCTGGGTCACGTGTCAGTCCTGAATTTGTATTGTATTATCCCAGTGCAGAACTGGCTGCACTCAGCCGCTGCGATGCGGCGCACAGCATTTGCAACTGCTCTTTTGGAGCAGCTTTGCCTTCTTACACTGCAGGAGTGAACTTGCACTTGACGAGCTTGCTGACAGGCTTCAAAGTTGTCCTGTAACTCATACAAAATATGATTCCAATGATGATGAACAACATTATATCATGTACATAAGTTACAAGTGTTTGAAGCAGAAGTACCCTCGGCTGCCAGCTTCTACGACCTGACGTAAATCAGGTGCACAACAGTCCCGCACATGTTGCAGTGCACAGGTGGAAGTGCACCCCAAGACGTACACAAGTCGAATGTACAGCACCCACTCAGTGCCTAAGCACAGCACCCGTTTTCAAACGAAGGCAAAGCAAGTTCGAGCAGTAAAGTCGGCCACAACTGGCAGTCCCGTGAGCTGCTGCTCGGCGGATTGAGCATGCAGCTGTCTACTGCTGACAACGCCCGAAAGAGCTGGCAGCAAAATACTATCTATCATCCCCTGCCGTATCCTTGCCTCAGCACTGCTGCACTGCACTGCTGCAGTGGCCGCTGGGGCCAGCTGCTCAGCTGTGCTGTCTTCCTCTGCTGCTGAGTCAGCAATCAGCCCTGCCGGATCTAGATCTGCTGAGTCACCACTGATGAGGCCAACAGCTTGCTGCACTGCCAGTGCACCACCTTACTGCTGCTGCTGCTGCTGGTGGTGGTGGTAGTGGTGGTGTTAGTATACTGCTGCTGCAGTTGCTTCAGCTGGCTGCTTTTGTGCGGCTACTGCTTCTGCACACACGGCAAGCATTTGAGGGATGTCCAGTGCAGCAAGTGCGGTTACAGCTGGGGCTGCAACATGGCCAGGCATGTGTGAGCTTGGCCCCTGCTGCTGCTGCTGCTGCTGCTGCTGCTGCTGCCGCTGCTGCACTGAGGGAGAGGACTGCTGCAGGAACACCTGCTGCTGCTGCTGTTGCGGCGGCGGCTGGTGCTGCCATACTAGAGCTGAGCATGCCGGCAAACTGTGCTGCTGCTGCAGCTGCTGCTGCTGCGGCGGCGGCAGCGTCTGGTGCTGCCATACGGGAGCCGCACAGGCCTGCAAAATCTGCTGCTGCTGCTGCTGCTGCTGCTGCTGCTGCTGTTGCGGCGGTGGCTGGTGCTGCCATACTAGAGCCGAACATGCCGGTAAACTGTGCTGCTGCTGCTGCCGCGGCGGCGGCGGCGTTGGCTGGTGCTGCCATACGGGAGCCGCACACGCCGGCAAAGTGTGCTGCTGCTGCTGCTGCTGCTGCTGCTGCTGCTGCTGCTGCTGCGGCGGCGGCGGCGGCGGCGTTGGCTGGTGTTGCCATACTGCAGCTGCACATGCCGACAAAGTGTGCTGCTGCTGCTGCTGTTGCCGCTGCGGCTGCGGCGGGGGCCGTGGCGGCGGCAGCCGCGGCGGCTGCTGCTGCTGCTGCTGCTGCCATACTGGAGCCGCACATGCCTGTGAACTGTGCTGCTGCTGCTGCTGCTGCTGCAGCCGTCTCCGCTTGTCCTTTTTCAGCTGCTTTGAAGCCAGAATGCGCATCCGCCGCTGCCGTTCCAGCTGCTGCGGCCCTGCTGCCGCAGCCAGCTGCATGCGCACATCCAGCAGCTGCGTATAAGGGTACCTGCCATCACAGTCCATCCCAAACTGCTGAAACACAGCCGCACGTGCAGCGTAGTATTCTGTTGCTTGGCCTGGCACGTGAGTCTTTGCATAGCAGCAGGTGGAGCCATGGTGGCAGCTGGACGGCTCGCCTGACCACAGCTGGCAGTCCTGTGAGATGCTGATGGGCCGATTGAGCATGCGGCTATCTACTGCATTTAATGCAAGAAACAGCTGGTTCAGCTGCTGAAGCGGCAGCTGCTGCAGCTGCTGCAGCAGCTGCTGCTGCTGCCCGCTTGCTGGGGAGCCCTGTTCACTGCTATGCTGCCTGTGGAGGGGTGGAGGACCGCCATCATGTGACATGCCCTGCTGCTGCTGCTGCTGCTGCTGGCTCTGCTGCTGGCTCTGTTGACACGGGCCCGGCTGCTGCTGCTGCTGTTGCTGCTGCTGCTGCTGCTGCTGCTGTATGTGTGCTGTTGCACATGTGTATGGCTGCAGGGCACGGACATCACCGCCTGCTGCTGCAACAGTGAGGGCAGCATCCAGAAGTTCAGCAGAATCAGTGCTTCTGCGCCGTGTCAGGTCAGCTCCTGCTGCTGCTGCTGCTGCTGCTGCTGCTGCTCCTGGTTCAATCCAAAGTGCTGCAACCCCATTACTGCTAGGCCTGCGCTGGCATCTTTTAGCGATTCCTGCTTTAACTTGCTGCATTGAGTTGTGTGAAGAGTTATCCGGAGCACAGTAAGCTACAATTGTTGACGGAAACCTGGTTACTGCCGTGGCCAGCTGTGGCCGTCGGCAAAGCGTGAAAAGTGACAGCTCATACGAGCTCGCCCGCACAACGAAGATGCTTTTGGAGTTTTACTGTGTTGTAGGGGAAGGGCGGCAGTCGCGTGACATGTTACGTAACAGCAGCACGAAAACGGCCCTCGGTGGGGACCCCACTGTGGGGTACACTCCCCGGCTCACAGCGAGTGACCGAGCTGCTTTCGCAGCGCATGCCTGCCATACCCTGTCCTTGCATCTGATAGTAGTGTGTACAGCCAAACATAAAATGAATTTGACTGATGCTTTCATGCATGCCGCAAGTCCGACGGCAACCTTACAACTCCCCTGATCATGAGCAGCAATCAATCATTACACACAGCAAGACCTCCTTGCACACAGCAACAAAAATGATGTTCACTGGATCAAGATTCCTGACTGGATAGCCAAAATTGCAAGCCAGGCAAACTGACCTGATGAACAGCTGCGCCGAAACTGCCGTTTTTTTGTTTTGTTTTCAACTTTGTGCACAGCTGTCACGTACCAAACAGTTGGGAGCGCCAGACAACAATGCATGCTGCATCAGCACTTCACCCTGACTACTGCAGTCTTGCGAAATAACAGACAAGTCCTGCTCACAACCACAGCTGCTGCGCATGCATTTGGCACAGCAAGCATCCAGCTTCAAACGATGAACAAGGTGTCGACCAACAAAACTGGCGTGCAACATGAGGCAAAACTGCAGGACCGGGGCAAAACTGCATGGGACTGGTGATGATTGCTGTAGCCGCCGCAAGTGCCTCCGCCCTCGTGCGATCCTGTAGTTTCAGCGCATTGCCTATTTTTAATGTTAATGTGTCATAACACTGCTGCCCACGTGATGCTCAAGATGCTGCACAAGAAGTGACTGGGTACTGCATACTACTGCTCATGGCACCTGCTGCCAAGCGCACAACAGCGAGCACAAACGCTGTTGCGCTGTCATGCAGCCACACCTGTTGCGCTGTCATGCAGCCACACCTGTTGCGCTGTCATGCAGCCACACCTGTTGCGCTGTCATGCAGCCACACCTGTTGCGCTGTCATGCAGCCACACCTGTTGCGCTGTCATGCAGCCACACCTGGTGGGCCACTCACTGTCATCGCCTTGCAAATCAACCCACAACAACTCAACACAGCCAAATTCAACAGAAGAACGCCACAGCGCAACTGCCTAGGAAACCGCCAGTCACAGAACACACCAGCAGCGCAAAGCAAGCTGCAGCAACCGACAGCAGAGCTACACACCCAAGACAAAGTAGCAGTGGATGTGCGCCTGACAATTCACAAAAGCTGTGGGCGACTTTTGCGCCCGCTAGCTTTTGGCTGCTGAACAATGTAGCACCGAAGGAAGATCCACCTTGTCATTGGCACAACAAAGAGCGCAACAAACAGGGGATATCACAACTGAAGGTGTAGGAAGCGTGCATTGCATAAGACGCATCTGAAGGCAGGAACTGAGCAGTGCTGTCCACCAGCCGCCTTCCCCATGCTCAGCCGCACGTGACCCTGCACAGCTGCATCTGCGGCAAGTACACAAGCACCCTTGCAAAAAAATGAGGCTAAAATGTGTCACAAGCTGCCACCAGAACCTGCTCAGGAGCCGATCAATGCATACCAAAAAGCATAGCGGCTACCAACAACTTATGCCGCAGTGCAGACGAAGCTCCAACCACAACAGGCTGGCTATAACAGCTGCCGGTCATGTTGATGCCATGCAGCTGACACCAGCAGCGCATGACATGCAACCATCCAAGGCTGCTTCACCCTTGCTGCTGCTGGCCCCACCGCTCAATGATGTTGCACAAAAAGCTGGGCAGCAGGAGCAGCAGCAGCAGCAGCAGGCCAAATGCACAACAGCAGCCGCTGGATCTGCTGCGCTTCAGCACACTCTGAAGCACATGCAAAGGGGCCGTGGAACAACACAGCAGCCCACAGCCTGCTGCCCTCCTCCTTAGCGCTGCTGTGGCATGGGTGGCGGTGCCGTGCATGTCAGCGGCTTCAACTGCTGCTGCTGCTGCTGCTGCTGCTTTGGCTGCTGGCTCGGCGGGCCGTGCGGCATCGGCGGGGGCGCCGTGCAGGTGAGCGGCTTCACCTGCTGCTGCTGCTGCTGCCCGGCCGGTGCATGTGCATGTGTCTCATGTGGGTGGTGCAGCAGCTGCCTCCCCACGCTGCACACATGGCTGAACTCGCTGCACTCTGAGGCACTCAGGGCCTTGGCCACGCCTGCGCCTTCCATGCTTACGCGCACATCATGCTGCTGAGCGAAGAAGGGCTGGTTGAGCTGCACCAGCTGCTTCTCTGAGTAGTGCACGGCGTGGTGCTCGCCTGCTGCTGCTGCTGCTGCTGCTGGGTCGACGGCTGCTGCTGCTGCTGCTGCTGCATCGCTGGCTGCTGCTGAAGACGCTGCAGCAGCAGGCTTGGCACTTTCAGCCAAAGAGGTGCCACTCTGCTTGTGAGGCTTGGGGCTGCTGGCCTTGCCAGCTGGCGCATGCTGCTGCTGCTGCTTGCTGCCCTGCTGCTGTTTCTCATGCTTGTCTGCATGTGGCTTGTGGTGCTGCTCCGTCTTGTGGTCCTTCTCACTGCTGTGCTGCTGCTGCTGCTGCTTGGGCATGGGCTTGGCAGCAGTGTGGCCATCAGCAGCAGCAGCAGCAGCAGCAGCAGCTGGCGTTGCTGCAGCTGGCTCAGCTGCAGGCGCCTGGTGCTGCTGCTGCTTGGGCTGCCACTCCTTGTGTGTTGGGTGGTGCTGCTTCTCATGATGCTTGTGCGGCTGGTGAGCCTTATGCTGCTGCTGCTGCTGCTGCTGTTGCTGGTGTGCCTCGCTGTGCTTGCCATCTTTGCCAGCAACACCATTGGCTGCATGTGCCTCAGTGCCTGGCTCAGCAGCAGCAGCCGCAGCAGCCGGTGGCGCAGCAGCCGCCTGCTCTCTCACTGCTGTCTTTTGTTGCACCTTCGCAGATGCACTGCCTGCTGTTGTGTCTGCAGGCGCGGCTGCTGCAGCCTTGGCAGCTGCCGCTGTTGCTGTTGCCGTGCTGCTCTTCTGTGCTGGCTTGGCAGCAGCAGCTGGCTGCTTTTCGGGCTTGTGAGCTTTCCCAGGTGACTTGGCTGCCCCTGCTGCCCTAGGTGACATCACTTCACCTGCAGAGTCTTTGGCCCCAGCCTTTGCTGCTGCTGCTGCTGCTGCTGGCTTTGGAGACACAACTTTGCTTGCACTGCCTTTTGCTGCTGCCGTTGCTGCAGCGGCTGCTGCTGTGGCCTTGGGCGACAGCACCTCGCCTGCTTGGACCTTGTCACCGCCTGCTGCTGCTGCTGCTGCTGGCTTTGCTGACACCTCTTTGCTTGCACTGCCCTTTGCTGCTGCGGTCTTGGGAGACAGCACCTCGCCTGCGGGGTCCTTGGGCGTGGCACCAACTGCTACCGCCTTGGGAGACAGCACACCACTTGTAGGGGCGTGGGCCTTGGCCTTGTCACCACCTGCAGCTGCTGCAGCTGCTGCTGCTGCCTTAGGTGACAGCACCTCAGCCGCCGGGGCCTTGGGCTTGGTGCTACCTGCAGCAGGTGCTGCCGCTGCTGCTGCAGCAGCTTTAGGTGACAGCACACCACCTGCAGCGCCACCGCTGCTGGTGCCGTTGTGCTGCTGCTGCGCCCGCGGCTTATCCAAGCTGCCACGCCTGCCGTGCTGCTGCTGCTGCGGGTGGTGCGGCACGGCATGCCCACCAAACCCATGGTGCTGCGGCGGCAGCATCAGCGGCGGCGGTGGCGGCATGACACCCCACATCGCTGCTGCTGCTGCGTGGTGAGGTGGTGGTGGGGGCGGTGACAGCGGGTGCAGCTGCGGAGACAGCGGCCAGCGGCCAACAGCAGCAGCATTAGGTGACATGGGGCTAAACATTGGAGCTACGGGTCCCAGCTGAGGGGAAAACGGTCCCTGCCTGATTGGCACTGGCATGGATGGTGACAGCACCCCCTGCTGCTGCTGCTGCTGCTGCTGCTGAGGTGTTGGGGTGTGGTGGTGCAGCAGCTGCAGGGTTTGCGTGAAGTGAGCAAAGCCGCTGCCGACTGACTCGCTGACTGGAGCATTGATTGACTCCAGGTGGGCCCGGATCTGCTGCTGCTGCCCGAAGAAGGGCTGCTCTAGCTTCAGCAGCAGCTGCTCAGTGTAGCGGTGGTGGGCCTCATGATGCTCCTCAGCATCTGCTGCTGCTGCTGCTGCTGCAGTGCCGCTGCTGCCGGGTGCTGAGGGGCTAGCAGCAGCAGCAGCAGCAGCAGCAGGGATGGCGGTTGGGCTGCCCTGCTTTGTCTTCTTCTGCTGCTTGCCGGCCTGCTTGTCGGCTTGTGCCTGCAGCACCCTTGCAGGGGGGTTGAGCGTCATCAGCTGCTGCCGGCTGTACTGCTGCTGCTCCTTCTTGCCGCCCTGCTGCTGCTGGCCTGCTGTTACCTTCTTGCCTGCTGCTGCTGCTGGCTTGTCCACCGCAGCAGCAGCTGAGTGATCGTCATGCCCGTTTGCTGCTCCCTTCTTGCTGTTGGTCTTCTCCTTCGGGCTGCCAGGCTTGGGGCTGGTAGCTGCTGCTGCTGCACCCTTGCTGCCCACCTGCTGCTGCTTGGTTTGCTTGCCACTGCTGCCAGCAGCACTTGCAGTAGCAGCAGTACCATCCTGCAGGGGTGCTGCAACCTTGGCCAACTCCGTCCTGGCCTGCTGCTGCTGCTGCTTCCCGGGCTGGCTGGAACGCAGCTGCAGCAGCTGCCGTAGGGTGTAGCGCAGCTTCTCCCCTGAACCCCTGAGCCCTGAACCCTCGGCTGCTGCTGCAGCGATCTTGGCTGCTACTAGAAGTCCCGAGGGGGCTGCATTTGCTTGCTGCTGCAGCAGCTGCTGATATGCAGCCTGCAGCAGCGGCACAACCTGCTCTTTGACCACTGCCGGCCAGCCAGCCTGGCTAGCAGCAGCAGCAGCAGCGCTTGCTGCTGCATTGCTGCTGCTGGATGCAGCTTCTGCAGCATTGCTGCTGCTGCTGCTGCTGCTGCTGAGGTGGCAGCTCCAGCAGAGCACAGCAGCTGCCACACACTGCCCACATGCACTCAATGCACTTGCAGACTCCTGCTGCTGCTGCTGCTGCTGCTGCTGCTGTTTAAAGGCCACTGCAAGCAGCTGTTGCATGCTGTCTGGCAGCTGGTTTAGCAGCTGCAGCAGCTGCTGCAGCACAGCTGTTGCCGCAGGCTTGCTGCCTGCAGCACTGCCTTCTTCCTGCTGCTGCTGCTGCTGCCAGAGGTGCAGCAGCAGCGCCTGCAGCTGCTCACCATCTAGCACAGAGCCAACATCCACAGCATCCTCAGCAGCAGCAGCAGCAGCAGATGCACCTTTCCCTGTTGGTGCCAGCCTTGCCAGCTCAGTAAGGGCAGTGAGCAGCTGCAGAGCCAGATGCAGCACCAGCTGAGCTGCTGAGACAGCTGGCCCTGCCGCTGCTGCTGCAACGGGGTCCAGCAGGGGCAGCAGGTCTGCCAGCAGCTGCTGCTGCTCATTGCTGGTAGCCAGTGCTGCCTGCAGGGTGAGGGCAGCTGCCAGCTGGCAGAGCTCCTGCTGCTCTTCCCCGGACTGTTGTGGTTTGATGATGTGGCGGTCGGTTTGGGTGGTGTTTTGAGTCGGTTGTAGTGGTGTGAGGCATGGTGGTGCCCGTTGTGTGGTAAGGGTGCGGTGATTGGGTGATGGCAGGGATGGTGTTGAGTTGACCGGGGAAGCGCGGTGTTGGCGTGTTTAAGGCGAGCGTAGTCGCGGCCGGAAGGAGGAGAAAACGGCAGAACAAGAGTGCAGAGCAGGGCAGCAGGAAAACAGGCAGCTGTCAGAAAAGCAGGCTGCGGCAGTGTAACTGCAGTTGGCGGTGACTTCTGGCAGCATGCACAGGAGTGCAACTGCACCACAAGCAGCCGCCCTTCCAGCACATAGATGAGGACCACGGCATGGGACAGTAGCAGCAGCACAGACAAGGCTGCAGGACAGACAGAAACGACCAAGTGTGCTGCTTTTGTCTGCAGTAGGTAACGACAGTCTGACATCGGCAACCCTTCAGAACCAAGTGCGTAATTGCCTGGCGTTGACAATTTTTACATCAATGACACTCTAACAGTTAGGCGCTGCACATGCACATTCATACGCAAACTGCACACAACTAGTAAGCAGCAAATTAACCGACCGACTGGCGCTCACTGCAGACACCGCAAACACATCACCTTTGTGAACCCAAGGCGTTCCGGTCTTGCCTGTGTCCAGTAAGCTCTTCACACAACTTGCAGTTGTTAAACAGCTTACTCGACACAGGCAAAAGGAACACCTTGGTTCACGAAGGGGAGACGTGTCTGCAGTGTATACTCCATGCAGCAGTCAACGCAAAGTCAAACTTCCAGTAGCCCCAACAGTTCAAAAGTTCAAACCCACCTTGTGGGGTGCAGCAAGTGCCGCCACGCGTGCAGCAGCGTGCAGCGCTGCCCCTGCAGCCGCACTGCTGCTGCTGCTGCTGCTGCTGTCTGCTGCACGTGCTGCCAGTGCACGAGCTGCAGCAGCTGGCTGGTCCTGCAGCAGCAGGTTTGCTGCTGTCACTTCTGCCAGCTCAGCAGTGGCAGCTGGTGCTTGCAGGACAGGGGGCTTGCAGGAAACAGGGGCAGTGGGTGCTTCTGCTGCTGCTTGGTCTGCTGTTGGGTCGTCGTCTGCTGTCTCTGCTGCGGGTGCTGGAGAGGCTTTGGAGGGGCCTGTGGGCAGTACAGCAGAGTGTGCACACAATTACGATGTGAACCGCTTCAAATACACAGGTGGCAGTATGTTGACACGTTATGTGCATGTGGTTGGGGCCTGGTGATGATGTGAATCTGGTGACTTCACGCTGCTACATCCATGCGCCTGATGGTTGGGTGTTTGATCATCAGCACGGCGACACAATCTGAAATGTACTCGACCCGCTTGCGCTGAACAACAAGTTCCTGTGCAGTTCCCACCGTAACGCCAGCAGGTACAAGGACTGCAGCTTGGGAACGCGAGGCTGTTAGAAGCTACCCCTTACAGCAACCTATACTCCATGGTACTGCCATGTCCACCACTTTCAAACAACATACCGCACATAGCACAGCATCTGAACAAGCAAGCACACGCGCCGAGCCACCTTTGGCCGCAGCACAGCACCGCACGGTGCACCACATGCGCAGCTTCAGCAGAGCCAGCAGATTCCGCCACACCATGAACCACAACCACACAAGTAAGGCACACCATTCTCGTTTGCGTTTGTAATAAAGAGGCTGGTAGGCCAAATTTTCTGCAGAAAAGCACCAGGAACAACACATCTTTGTGCCAATCCCTCCTACCTGCGGCAATAGCAGTAGCGTACTCGCACCGCAGCTGGGCCAGCAGCGGGTCACGCGGCACAACCAGTCAACAATCCTGTCAGCAAACAGTCAACATTGTTGTCAAATAACCCTCTCACCTGCGGCAGTAGCAGCGGCGTACTCACCCCCCAGCAGCGGGTTGAAAACATGCATGCCAGATAATCCACACAACCCTCAACCACATCGAAAATTGCACAGCATTACCGGGAACAACCACTCCAGTTTGAGTTGTTACCTGCAGCGGCAGTAGCGGCGGCGTACTCGTCGCGCAGCTTTGCCAAGAGCGGATCTTCTGGCAGCAGCTGCGCAGAGGCCAGTGCTAGCGCCTCCCTCAGGCAGCCGGCAGACCTGCGGGCGAATAAACAACAGAATGACAAGGAAGAATGGCAAACCATTTGGAACTACAAGTACAATGTATGCGTGGTGAGCGGGGGCCAGCGCCAGCGCCTCCCTCAGGCAGCTGGCAGACCTAAGGGCAGATGTAACACAACACCAGGCAATTAAACACAAGCATAAACATGATCAAATTGACTGCAGTAGCGCCTGCACAGTGTCTGATCGTGCAGCAGTGTGCATCAACCTCCAAGTAATGTGCAGGTTGGCAGCAGGAGTTGCCTGAGCAGGTGCGGTGGTGCCCAGGCGCAGCACACAAGACGCAAGATCCAGTTGATTCTGTCAATAGTATGAACAACTCGTGTCTGCAAGCACAGCAGTGCAGGTGGTCGGCTGTGTGCACACCTGTAGTACTCCACTGCACGCAGCGGGTCATGCAGCAGCAGGCTCAGCATGGCAGCCAGGTTGGCCTGGCCCTTCTCGGCGTACTGATCACACAGCTTGTCTAGCATGGCCTCCCATTTCTCCGGTCCTGCGGGAAAAAGCAATTTGCGGAGCAGACAACAGACAGCAGTAGCAGCAGCAGCAGCAGACCAACAAGTGAGCAGCCATGAAGAGCAAGACACCGATGCCAACGTGTCAAACAAAGGGTGTGTTGCTGTTGATTTGGTAAATGTTGCGCATGCGGTGCGAGGGCCCACCTGCTAGCTTTGCGATAGCTGCTCCCGATGCCTCGGCTTCGGGCAGAGCAGCAAGGGCCTCTGTGAGATCCCTGCGCAATGCATGTTGCATTGCAGTATTTAAAGGGTGTTTCGCGCCCGATTGCATGGCTTTCGCTCGGGTGGAGTGATCTCCGAGAGTCACGTCTCGAGCATACAGTTGCACTAAATGTCAGCGCTGATACAAGGTTGACTCTTTGAAAGATAGTAATATTACATTGCAATAGTGTGTTGATATTGTTCAGTCCATCTCTACAGCCCAGAACGGAGGGTGTGCAAGGACACCCGGTTTCAGGGCTGAGGGGTGCCACGCTGGCAATCACAAGGACGCAGTGGTGTGCACAACACGAACCGCACTTACGAATATTTGAAACGATTACTGCTCCTTCATCCTGCACACCAGGCAGTTCTGCTGCGTATGGGCATGAGCCATGCATGTACTACAAGCACTTGTGAAACTGCAGACAGGTGGCAGTAGGCATAGCCGTGATGCCTACAACTGCGTATTGCCCCACCGCCGGGCGCCTCTGAACATAGTAACACATATAAACGGGCCACACAGTTGTGCATGTGTGTTACCAGCAGCGCCTGCTTGCAACTGCCACGGCAACGCTTCATGTACAGAGGCTCCAAAACACTGCACAGTGTCAGCAGACGACAATGCGGTGACCTGCTGCTATGGCAGCCACACGCACATGCTGCCAGTGTGCACCACGCCACTGAAGCCAACCTGCTGCAGTTACCTCACTCCTGCTCCTGCCCCTGTTGCTGCTGCTGCTGCTGCTGCTGCTGCTGCTGCTGCTGGCGCCCTGCAGCGATGCGTCTGCACACGCCCTTGTGCAGCCGCGTCTTCCAGCACTGCTCCAGGAACTGCCGGCTGCAGAAGCGCGCAGTGCGGCAGCCGGCACACACGCAGGCCTTGCCCCCCACCAGCTCTGCCTCACTCTGCTGCTGCAGGTTGCTGCAGCGCGGGTTGCAGCACCACAGGCTGACTGGCAGCTGGTGGCACACCGCCTCACCAAACTGCTGCTGCTGCTGCGCCAGGTCAGCAGGGAAGGCTTGATGGGGCCCCTGCTCCTGCTGCTGCTGCTGCGCCAGGTCAGCAGGGAAGGCTTGATGGGGCCCCTGCTGCTGCTGCTGCTGCTGCTGCGCCAGGTCAGCTGGGAAGGCTTGATGGGGCCCCTGCTGCAGTGTCACTGCAGCATCAGCAGCCTGACCATCACACAGTGCTGCTGCTGCTGTTGCTCCTGCTGGTGCTAAACTTGCAGGAGCAGCAGCACCAGCACTGGCGCTGCTTCGCTGCTCAGCCTGCCGCCGCCTCAGCTGTGCAGAGAAGTGCTCTTCCTGCTCGATACATGGCCGGCGCTGCGCCACCAGCTCCAGCAGGCCTGACGCCTGCTGCTACAGCTGCTGTGCTGCTGCCGCTGCTACATCCCCCGGCAGCTTTACCACAGACAGCAGATCCCTGCAGCTCTCCAATGCATCGCAGCAATGCTCAAACGCTGTGCAGCCTTCGCTCGCCAGGATCCATTGCTCATTCGCGTCATCGCAGCTGCAGGCACTGCCCCCTATCTTGCCCAGGGCACACAGCAACCGGGCCTGCAGCAGCAGCCGCATCTCGTCGGGGCACCCCCTAGGCAGCTCACCCGCAGCAAATGTGCAGGCAGTGAACCCATTGCTGTATGCACTGCAGCTAACCGCTGCAGTATCACTGCTGCTGCTGCTGCAGAGTATGGTGGCTGCTTTGAGGGTGCTGGCGCGCAGCGCAAACAAGGCCTTCGAGGCTGCCGGCCCTTGGGGCCAAACGCCATGCCAGCTGCCATTAAACGCGAGCCTTGCAGCCATGTGCAGCAAACTTTCAGCAGCAGTGCGGCCGAAGCTGAGGGCTGGGTGTGATGCTGGCGCTGCTGCTGCTGCTGCTGCTGATGGCGCTGCTGCTGCTGCTGATGGCGCTGCTGCTGTCCTGAGGGTTGCCTCCAACAAGGCAGCTGCCTCCAGAGGGTGCTGCTGCATTGCCTGGGGCATGCCAGGCCGTGCGCCATCCATTGCTGCAGGGCAAGAAGGGATACATACATTACATTACTGTAGTCTGTGATTTGCAGCGCTCTGCTGTTGCTGTGCACTGCTCTGTGGTTGCAGAACCCTGAGTAACACATGCCATGCTCGGTGCTTGCCTAAAGCCAGCACACTCGCAGTGAAACACTGTTGGGTGTTAGATTAAAGAAAAAGTTGTTGGGGCACGTCCTTGTCGAATTCAGTCTGGCCGCCTTTGTGTGAAAAAGTGAAAAGTATCTGGATACACCCAACCCCTACACACGCGTCTGCGATTACGAGCTTGAACACCCCGTGCTTTCATGGAAGCTAATCTTTATGGTGGAGATTGAGGGATTTGCCTGTGACAAAACTGCCGCATTTGCCGCATTTGCCTGTGACAAAACTGCCCCAATCGCCAGCCGACTCCAATCTGTTGTCAAAATAAACGACAGGGCCCAGTCTGGCAGCGCAAGCACTGGCGCAGAGCACAGCGCCTGCTTCACCGCATCAAAAGCAGCAACAGCCTCAGCTGTCCAAACATACGGCACATTGCGGCGCGTCATCAGCAGCGGCGGCGGCAGTAGCCTGCCTCAGGGACTGTTCATTCAGACAGGCGCCATGCGGCCTGCTGCTGCTTTCAGCTGCAGCAGTGCAGGTGTGCAGGGCCGCCGCAACAGCAGCAACAGCAGCGCGGCCGCACAGCCGTACAAGCAGGCACTGACCTCCGAGGCAGTGGACCTGAGCGTAGCAGAGCAGATGCGGGTGGGCGGCGACATTGCCGGCGCGGGCGTGGAGTTTGTTGTCGACAGTGGCTGCGGGCATAGTGTTGTGAGCCTGGCGCAAGCGCAGGACCTGGTGTCAGTGCTGGGCAAGCTTGGCTCCTCGTGCGCCCTCATCTCGCTGGATGACCCCCTTTGCGTGGGCATGTTTGCAGGACCCATACAGGTGCCCGCCACACACGTGCTACGCAGCGTGCCGGTGGGCCTGGGCCTTGGCGTGTACCCGCAGCACTTCTTGGTCATGGAGGGAGCCAACTTCCCCATCACTCTGGGGCTGGACTTCTGTAATACATACGGAGCCAAGATCTTCAGCCGCAGCTGGCACAACAGGCAGTACAACAAGCCATGGGCTTACCGCAAGGGTCATAAGGATTGATTAGTGGCATCTCGCAGGAATCAGTCAGATAGCACACCAGTGTTTATGCTGGAATATGGCTCTAGCATGCACGCATGCTGCTGACCCACCCCCCTTCTGTGGCCAGTTTGTCGCTTGCTGCTTACTTACAGGACAAGGCAACAACCAGCACAAGTGGCCACAGGCAACAACAGCCTGTCATAGTCTTTTGATGTAACAACTGCACTCACCAGTGCCTGCCAGCATGCGCTCCAGGCTGGCTGTCTGTGCCTCACGCTCCGAGCCTTCCAGAGGCTCCAACCAGGCGGACAGCGCCAGGCCACAGCAGTTGATGCAGCTGCAGCACACCGGGCGCAAGCACAGCCACACACCTTGGTGAGATTGCATCTCCAACTGCATCTGACAGGGCGTGATGAGCGTTGCAGGTTCTGCATCTCCAGCAGCAGCAGCTTCAGGTATGCATGTCAGATCAAGATACAACATGCTCGCATGGTGATGCTACCAGTACGACTCATAATGTTGGGTCATGCAGCACATCTGTTGATGGAATTTGGCAGGCAGACGTGCACACTGGTGCTGAGTACACAACAACAACAACAACAACAACAACAACAACAACAACAACAACAACAACAACAACAACAACAACAACAACATCATATTTCGGTGACTACATTGCTCAGCGGCGTGAAATTAAGGGGAGGTGCGGAGAGACGAGCAGCGCACTTACTTTTGGGCGCATGACTGTGCTGTGACGCTGCTGGCCGTCTCTGGCTGCAGCATAGCCTCCAGCATTCTCTGGGTTGGCACCTTTGAGCAGCAATCAGTTAAAATGCACGTTTCTACTCAGGTTGTGGACATGTATTTTGTAAGCGTGTGTTTCGTGCACTGCTTTGCAGGTCCAGCTGCAGGCAGCTTGCAGGAATGACTCTTTGGATGGTCAAGCAAAATGCTTGGCATGTGTGGGTGTAATCAGCTTGCAGGAACTATGCTGAAACAGGATTAGACCAGGGTTTTGCGCCAAACACATTGCTTCGCAAGTCCGGCGGCAGGCGGCTTGCAGGAGCTCACCAGCGCTGGTAGCAGTCGCTGAAACAGCAGGCCGTTCGGCAGCAGCGTCTTCAAGGCTTTGCCAGCTGGCTCTTTGAAGTTCAGGTGACTGTTTATGGGGTCCCAAATCCAGAGAAAACCATCCCGTGACGCAGATACTGCTGAAATGACTGCTTTGGGCTCTGCGCTAAGGCTGCCCAGTGCGTTTAGTACTGCTTTGCCCCATGCTGCATCTTGTAAACGGTCCTGCTGTCGTGCTGTTTGTGAATGCCGACTATCTGGAACACTTCGAACCATGGCTATAACTTTGCATGGCACGCTTGACAATCAGCAGGCTCTGCACTGGAACGAGCTACTGCGGTCGGCAATGTCTTGCTGTCGCAGAATTGTGCCGACATCCGCGTCTGCGTGCAAGCTCACTTATACATTTAACACCAGACTTTTGTTGCATCCTAAGTACATGTGTCCACTTCATACCACAGCGAGCAGAGTTCCTGAACAGCAAATTCAAAAAGCAAGGTCGTGACAAAGTAACATCCGTCATTTTGTGCGACGATTTCACAAACAAGGGGGCCCACCACAAACCAACGTATAGGGGGGTGACGCGGTGCCACTTTCGCTATGGGGGGGAGGGGTTTTTTCAAGCCGGAGCCACTATTCGAAGGGGGGGTAGGGGTTCGAGAGCTCCGAGCAAGGGGCCGCTCCGTATGGCATGCCACTTTCCGAAGGGGGGGTAGGGTCAAATGACGAGAATAGCCACTTTCAGCGAGGGGGGGAGGGGGTGCTGCCAAACCCGCGTCACCCCCCCTATACGGTGGTTTGTGGTGCGCCCCCAGACGAAATTCAACTGCTTCAGTGTCGGAGCTTCAGTTAAATCGCTGTAGCCACTACAACAGGCACCTTTCTTGAGGCGTGATGTGTTTGAACTGCCTTCCACGTGCGTGCCGGTGTGCCACAGGCCCTGTGGCACGGTGGCACGGTGGCACCGTGGGCACGTGCCAGACATGCAACGTGCACCTGATGAAAGCGCAGCATAACCATCCTTGAGCTTGGCCATATGTCACGTGTTGTGCTGCAGTGGCGTCATAAACTAAGCAGGCTCAATTAAGTTCACAGATCAGTTAAATGCTCTGACTACAAGGGGGGGGGGGGGGGGGGGGCACGCAAGCTTGCTATGGTCACCGAGATGTCCAGTTGCATGTCCAGGCATGTCCAGTTGCACCAAATCGTGTCCAGGTGGTGTGTGTGCACGTCCAGTCGCATGTCCAGCCTGATAGCAACTGGACATACGCTGCTGCTGAGACGATACATGCTCATATACGACACGCTACCAGCATGAGATGCCCCAAGTATATGTTCATGCATGTATACCGCACATATCGTGGGATTTGGCAGCCAGCACGGCAGCTGAACTTGCTGTAGGGTTTGCCGTGGGCAGGTCAGCACCACCCTGACAATGCACAGC
The DNA here is from genome assembly GCA_030272155.1 of Tetradesmus obliquus. Taxonomy (NCBI): domain Eukaryota; kingdom Viridiplantae; phylum Chlorophyta; class Chlorophyceae; order Sphaeropleales; family Scenedesmaceae; genus Tetradesmus; species Tetradesmus obliquus. Next base: position 4,425,499 of record CP126202.1, read on the forward strand.
AATAAAAGACTGCAAACAAATGAAACATACACTAGAATACTTGGTAAATGTGTATAATGGGCACGATAGTGCCTCACAGCGAAGATCAGCATGTCACCACAGTGTTGCACAGTTTCCCCGCACTGCTGAAACACCAGCCTCACCACTAGATCGTTTCAATCCACAACTTTTTCGTTCACTTGTTGAGATAGTCCCATTGTGCGGTGCTGCCAGGCGTGTCATTTGTTACAATACAAAACGGCAGGTGGCAAACGCCCGTGGAGTGATCGTCGACTAGCAAGTAAACAGCTGCAGACAACATTTGCATTGATTACTATAGAAGCAAACGAGTGATCGCACCCCTGTCGCGCACCGCAGCTGCTGTGCAGGTAGTGCGTAGGCCTGAAACAGGCTACGAGCTTGTGTCCGCTGGCAGAGCCCTTCGCGAACAGTGAACATGAATCACAACATATCAATGCGAGCATTGAGTATTCAGGTGGCTGTGGATGCCTGCTCATTGAGCTGCAGCAGTCTGTGCAGCAGTAGGCAGCTTTGCAGATATCCTGCAGGACATCATACACTGTTTGAAGCGCCTGGCGCGGAAAGGTGATCATCGTTCTACATCAAAGCCATGGTAAGCCACTTACAGGCAGATCAGCAGCGGTTGGAACGACAGCCGGCGCCCAGCTCACTGTGGCACAGCAGCAGCAGCAGCAGCAACAGTCGCAGCATTGCAGCAGTACCGTCGCAGAAAAGAACAAACATTCACTAGATCAGGATCAGTTACATGTACAGCTATATTAGCCATGCTATGCTAGCTTCGCAGGGCTGTGTGCGTGCAGGTTGTCCACAGGTGCAGTTGTGCATCACATGTGCTGATGTTGCTGTTTGCAGGCTCCTACCAGCTGTCTGATTCCCAGCATCACAGGTGGGTCGGAGTTATGCTCGTATAACATAACACGTTACTGCCGCTGCTGCTGCTGTCATAAAGTGACAGCTCTTCCTACTTGGAGCATGCTGCTGCCGCACACTTGGCATTTTTTGCAATGCGTACATGAACCACAACGCAGGCAGCAGACAACATGCCCAGCAGGCCAGCAGGTGCATGATGTAGAACATGCCTGTGACTTCACGCCTTGCCATGCCCGCAGTGTGGAGTGCGCACCACCCATCCAGCTGCTGCTGTCTGCTTCTCTCACACTTGATTGCAGTAAGCGTGGGGCCGCTGGATTTGGTGCAGCGGCAAACCTGCTGCTGGGAGATTGCGTTTGTGATGAATTGGCAGGAAGCTTGCACGGGCAGGCAGCAGGGGACACAGCAAGCAACCAGCTGGCAGCTTGGCATGGCTGGTGCACTTTCTGGTGAGCTTCAAGACGGTAAATGCCAGTGCAAGCAGTCTGCCTCATATGTGTAGTGCAGCGGCAGCGATTGGGTTGGCGCCCAGGACGCAGGCTCTTGCTCTTGAGCGTGGCAAGTAGGTGGCGGGCGCCAATCGGCACGCACGCACCTGCTGGCCCAAACCCTGTTTGGCATAGGGCCAACCTCAGCAAGTGCCACGTCCTACGCTGCAGCCTGCACGTATCAAGTGCAACTGCTCTGTTTCTGCTGCACTGCTGCAGGGGTGAAGACAACTGCTACACTTGTGATCAATGCGGGCGGTAGCTGAAAAGCACGGCAAAGACCACGACGGGGACAAGGCTGCAGCGAAGCACCTGAGGAGGAAGCGCAGGGCTGAAGCAGCAGGCAAGAAGGGTGCCGACAGCGGCGCAGGTGGGGCGGCAGGCGGCAGCAGGCAGCAGCGTCAGAAGCGGCAGCCGCCAAAGCGCAAGAAGCGGGAGTCTGAGGAGTCAGAAGAGGAGGAGGCAGACAGCGACAGCAGCAGCAACAGCAGCAGGGACGAGGACGAGGCTGCAGGCAACAGCGATGACATGGATGATGATGCAGCAGCAGCAGCAACGAATGGCAGGAGCAGGAGGGCAGGGGCAGGTAGGAACCAGAGATTGAAAGAGTATGAGAGGTAGGGACAGGGCATGCTGAGGGAAGGCCCACCACGTTAACCTGTTGGTGTTGACGTGAGTGTGTATTTCATACAATGGTGTGAGCAGTGGTGTTCAGCGGTTGTGTATTTTTGATAGCAGAAGATGCTGCTGAGCATCAAAGCACTGCATCAGCATTTGTCTTTGTGCATGATGCGTTTGCTGTTTGGTGTTTACAGTCGTGTCCTGCAAGCCTTCACATGCATGCACATTGTGCAGTGACAGCAGGCAGTGGCCAGTCACCAGTGCCGAGGGCGACCACCATCGAGGTGTTCTTGACTGCAACTTTACTGTGGCGTCGAGATACGCATATAGTGCTTTTGTTACAGCTTTTCTGGTGCTGTAACACGTGTCCAGTTGCACGTCCAGTGCTCGTCCAGTTTGACGTCCAGTCTGCCTCCTCGACGTCCAGTGCACAACTGGACGTGCTCACGTCCAGTCCCAACTTGACGAGCCACATGTTACGTCCAGTTGCATGATGTGCAACTGGACGTGCCTTGACTTGCATCTTGATTGTCTGGTGATCATAGTGAAGAAAGTGTAATATGACAGATTTAGGCATGGTGAATGCACAACCGTTCACCTGCAAGCAATGCTGGTCCAGAAGCCCCCCTGCCCGAAGGCTCCTGGCGCTCCAAGTGGGCTGTCCACGCAGGCACGTCTGTCCAGCATCATGGCATCATAGCATCATGCGAAGTTCTCACCTGTAGGCCCAAAGAAGATTTACAGGGCAGCGGCAGCGTCAGATGAGCAACGCCCGGGCAGGGCTGCCATCTGCGCGCACCGCACCCCCTTGAAGTAGTGCCAGGTAGACCGTGGTGTAGGTTCCAGTGATGACACTCGCAGGACACAAAACATAAGGTGTTACGTGTGTATGTTTGTTTGTTTGTTATGTTTGTTGGTTGGTTGGTTGGTTTGTTGTATGTGTGTCCTTGCAAGCAGTCAAGTAGTAACGGCGGTGCAGGTATGTGTAACATTCGCAGAGGACAAGCCATGCAAGCAGTCAAGTAGCAACGGCAGCGCAGGTACGTGTAACATTCGAAGAGGACGGGCAACACGGCTGGTTCTGACACGGGCACTCAGGCGTCTGGTGCTCCCCACGTCAAGCAATGTTACTCCAACGCCACGTTCAAACCACTCTCAGTGAACAGCCACGGTAGGTGACACGGCAGGGGGCAGTGGCACCACCACAGTATGATAAGTGGGGTCCCACTCATCAGCACGCCCCCTTATACCCTCATCAGACCCTGCTATGCAGTTATATACGTATCGAATGTCATCAAACATGCGCATGCATGGTGTGCGGAAGGTACCACGCAGATGCTTTCGCAAGAACCGTGCAACATGTGTGAAGCAACAGTTTGTATCATACCCAGATCGGCGCATGTGGTGAATGCACCTAGCCACCTCCAGAACACAACATTTTTCGTGCATGATGATGCGTAACATGTGGCATAACCTGCCATGCAACATGTTACATGCATGCGAAGCGGTTTTGCAGGATGTAACATGTTGGAAACGTAACACATCAAAAGATGAGAAAGCCTGCAGCCGCCGTCTGTCAAAAAACACAGTATATGAGTATGCAAACCCTGGTTCAGCTGGCTAGTGTAGGACATCATAATAAAAAACCTTGACGGGCCCTAGACACCCCCCCCCCCCCCCCACCCCACTGCAGAAATGTGCGCTGTCAGGCCCCAGAAGTACATATATATATTATGTTATAGCTATTATATCATTTCTGGACCCTAAAAGCCGTGCTTTGGCGTGGGTGCAGCATCACACGAACGATCTGATGTCTCTGCTGTGCTGCTACTGCCGCCACCCTCGGCACGTCTCGGCGTCTGTCTGCCACCTTGTCATCCTCTGGTATTTATGGCCAGGATACTAAAACGTGTGCAAGCAACAGTACATGACCTAAGCTTTCATATGAGGCCACTCTTGCCTTCATCGGGCTCCTGGCAAAAAAGTTCGGACCCCCAAGACAAGAAAGTTAGTGGGCCCCCAGACACCCACCCACCCCTCCCCAAAACCACCTCAGAACCCCTGTAAAAACTTGCATTAGTCAATTTATATAATATGTAAGATGTTCTAAAGTTGCCAGCTGAAAAGGGATGATGATGCTGTCAGTGGAGAAAGTGCCCCCCCCCCCCCTTGCTGACTAACCATGTTACATGGCAGCTGCATTGCTGCACCGTGCAAAAGGCTTTTGCAGCATTGTGTGTATCTCAGAACTAATCAATTGTCAGTATATACGCCACCAAATCTGGCTTTCTGCCATATCAGCAGCAGCTGCAGGCAGCTTGAAAAGCCGGATGTATACATGCTGGGCATCTGAGCTGTTGCAGCAACCGTTGCAGTGATCTCTGCAGTCATGGCTGCAGCATCCGTGCCAACGCCCATTCCACGCAGGCCGGCCGGCGCCGCCTGCGTGGCAGTCATCACATGACAGCTGCTGCCCGCAGCCGCTTGCACACCGCCTTGTGCCCCGCTGGCGCTCCCAGTGCTGCACTTGGCACTGCCTGCTGCAGTAGCGCGCCACCTTGCAGCCGCTGCACCTGCTGGCCTTGCCTGCCACCAGCTCCTGCTCACTCAGCCCGCCCAGGTTGCTGCAGCGGGGGTTGCTGCAGCAGTAGGGCAGCGGCAGCCGGCTGATGACCGCTGCACCCAGCTGCTGCAGCCGTTTGGCCAGCTTCATGGTCGTCTCAACAGGGTTGCCGGCCTTGTGCTGCCGCTTGGTAGCTGCTGCACTGATGCGCTGCTGCTGATCACTCTGCAGGGTATCCAGGCGCTGCCGCAACGTCTCGTCATGCTCAAAGCATATGTACGCAGTGGTTTCGAAAGCAGAGCCGCAGTGCTGCAGCAGCCACTGCAGCTGCTGGGAGAGCTCTGGGGCTACCCTGGCAGCACCCTCTGCTGCTGCTGCTGCTGCTGCTGCTGCCATTTCATCTGGTTCAGCTGCTGCTGCTGCGGCGGCTGGAGCGTGCAGCACTGGACTGCTCAGTTGCGGCAGTGACACTTCCAGCCACTGCAAGCCAGCAGCAATGCACCCCGTAACATGAATTTGAACACCATATGGCCCAACTGTCGTCTTGCACTGCAGCAGCAGCTGCGCGGCTGCCTGCTGTGTCCCTGCCTGCTGTGCGGACATGACTGCTTCCATCACCCGCCCAATCAGCTGCAGGCTGTGAGCAACTAGCAGCACCTGCAGCTCGCAAGGTGCAGCGCCTGCGCCGCTTCTACTGCTGGTGCTGCAACTGCCACTCCCGCCCGTGCTGCTGACTACTGCTGCAATAGTACTCTGACAGACGTCATACAGGGTCCTGCAAGCCAGCTGTACACCTGAGCTCACGAGCTGCTGCAGCTGCGAGTTGCGCTCCGCATTGGCACTGCCTTGTGGGCTGCTGTACTGCCTGCATGACTCTGCTGCTGTTGGTGCTGCTTGTGCTGCTGCTTCCTGCTGCATCCAAAACCTGGCCGATCCTGAAACCCAGCCCCACACCTGACTCCAAGTGCTGCTGCTGCTGCTGCTGCTGCTGCTGCTGCTGGGTGACACACTGCTCTCTGCAGTGGGGTCGGCTGCAGTGCACTGCCAGCATTGCCCTGCTGCTGTGGCAGCTGCTGCTGCAGCCTGAGACTTGAACGCAGACAGCAGCAAAGTGAACGCTGCTGCATGATCTGCACCCGCTTTGGGCGCTGCTGTTGCAGCAGTGATGGCTGCTTGGTCGCTCACAGGCGCACTGCCTGCTGCTGGCTCCGCTGCTGCTGCTGCTGCTTGCATGGCCGTGTCTTGCTGACTGTGCTCAGGAGCTGGCAGCTGCTGCTGTTGCAATGCGAGCCAGCTGATCGCTGCTGCTGCAGAACTGCAATTGTCCATTATCAATTCATACACAATGCGCTGCTTCTGGCTTGCGGAGCTGCTGGGATCTGACGCAGCAGCACTGGCTGCTGTCAGCTGCTGCCGCCCCATAGTGCGCACTGCTGCCTGCAGAGCAATGCTGCTGGGGCCTGGCTGCTGGCTACACACATCCAGCAGTAGCTTTTGGAAGTCAGCGCATGCTGCTGCTACTGCAGTGGCTGAGGCTGTGGTGGCGGCTGGCTGTGCACTGGCTTGCGCAAGCTGCATGTTGCCTACGGAGGCTCCTCCTCCTCCTTCACCTCCACCTCCACCTTCTGGCGCTGCTGCTGCTGCTGCTGCTGCTGCTGCTGCCGCCCATTTGTAGTTCGAGGGTGTTCCTGCAAACAACATTGCACGTGCAAGCAGCATCGCTAGCAACTGCACATTGACGTGAATAACGTGCTGCTGGCTGTACAAGCGCCAACTATTACTGTGCTGCACAATGACAAGCATCTGCCAGCCTTACGTCCTCTCCTGCCATGCTGCAAGCATGCAGCTAGTGCCACTTGCACGAGCGCTCATGCGGGAGATACCATTAATTTATTCAACTGACAACAACTCACCAAACCGCAGTAACAGCAGCAGGAAGGCGCTGTAGTGTGACCAAACCCTAGCCGCCAGCTGCTCGGCTTTAGTAGCCGCCGCTGCTGCTGCTGCTGCTGCTGCTGCTGCTGCTGCTGCTGCTGCTGCTGCTGCTGCTGCTGGGGCTGCACCTTCAGTCTTCCCTGCAGCTGCGCTATGGCTAGGTGAGCCAAATGTGCGCTGCAGTGATGGCATCATCAGCTGCATTGCCACTGTCAGCACGCGCCTCAGCACAGCTGGCTGCTGCAGGAACTGCGTTCTGCAGCGCATGAGTGAGGCTAGCAGCAGCTTCACTGCCCGAGCTGCTTGCGCTGCATCATCTGCCTGCAGCAGATTCAGCTCAATTATCACCAGCAGCGCAGCAGCAGAATGAGCTCCAAATGGACTGCGGCTGCGGCTGCCAGAAGTAGTGCCGGCGTCGCTGCTGCTGCTGCTGCTGCTGCTGCTGCTGGGCTCACCACTGCCGACTATCCTGCTACTGCTGCTGCTGCTGCTGCTCCCCTGCTTGTCCTTTGAGGTGTTTGCAGCCGCCTCCGTCACAGCCCGCTGAGGAGCCGACCCCTGGAACACGCCTTTCTCATCCACCACAGCAGACACCCAGCTGAAGATGGCATCTAGCGCAGCAGGTTCCAGCTCAAGGCGCTGCTGCCGCTGCCCGTCCTCCAGCGGCATGCCTAGATCAGCCAGCAGCTGCTCGCGCAGCGGAGGCACTGCCAGAAGGCCCTCTAGCTGCTGCCGTAGTGCCCTGTCCCTCTAGCGGCAGCCCTGCAAGGCTGCGCTAGCGCGGCTCTGTGCGGCAGCATGTATGTGCTCCGCCGCGCATGCTAGGTATGCTAGCTGCAGCTGCTGCACGTCATTGCTGGCCCATGCTTGCGCTGCTGTCGCCAGCTGCTCGCTTGCAGCCTCGGCAGCGCCGGCGCGTACAGCCACAAGCCCATGTGCTGCAGTCAAAGCCCGAGCAACAGCTGCAGCTCTCATGTGCATGTAGAGCTTCACTGCCCCAGCGCTGCTGCGCAGCTGTTGCACAGTGGACAGTGCAGCTGCCAGCGCAGGCTCAGGCTGCAGCTTCATGCGCAGAACAGCCAGCGGCAGTGCTGCACCAGGCAGCAGCAGCGCGAGGGTGCTGCTGGTGGCAGGCAGGGTCTGCATCAGCACGGTCCACAGGAGCTATACGCTCTGAAACATGGAGAACACGGCAGCCAACTGCCGAGCTGACTCCCGTGACAGCTGTGGCTGCTGACCCTGCTCCTGCTCACTGCAGCTGGTTGCAGCAGGTTCTGCAGCCAGCTGCTGCAGCACTGCTGCTGAGGCCCTGCAGCTGTCATTCAAAATCGCGATGAGATCTGCACGCACCGGCAGCATGCAGTGGCAGAGCAGTGAAAACGTGTGCTGGGAGGCAGTGTTTGCTTTGCGGTGGTGTAGCACCTCGCAGAAAAGACTGAGCTGGGGCAGCAGGGCAGCTATGTCACAACAAATTTAGACACCCAGCGAGTCCTGAGGACTATGGTGGGTACATAAATGTGCATTGCTGTTGCAACATAGCTCTGGCATGATCTTGCTGCAGCTGCTGCATACAGACTGGCCGCTAACCATGCAGCCAGGCATGGATCTGCTGCATCCGGCTACAGAGTGGCAACACGTCTAGGCATAACAGAACTTGCACATTCATACCAACCACACGGCATGCTATGTACCCAACAGCCGGTTGGTTCAACACACGGGTTGTACACTTTCCTTGACTACAAAGGCTGGCTGCCCTCACCATTGCCTGCTGCCTACTTACAGCACAAGGCAACAAGCAGGTGGCCACAGGCCACAACAGCCTATGATCGTTATCTAATGTAATCATTGCACTCACCAGTGCCTGCCAGCATGTGCTCCAGGCGGGCATGCTGCGCCTCAAGCTCTGAGCCGTGCAGGGGGTCCAGCCAGCCAACCAGGGCATAGCCCAAGCACAAGATGGCGCTGCAGTGTATGACATGCAACACACAGCCTAGTCAACGCGCATGTGAGCATCGCCAGCCGCAGCTGACATGGGCATATTTGCTACACAGCAGCTAGAGCATGAAAAACAGCAGTAGCAACAGCAGCCGCTGCAGCTTAAGGCATGTATGCCAACATCATGCCCACCATACTGGCAACCATCAATCTGCTGCGAAGCAGGTGGTGGCAGGCAGGTAACATGTTGACAGGCACACCTGCACAGTGATGCTGCATGTATGATCCACATCTTTGACTGGCAGCGTCATTAGTTGCAGAACCATATGGCAGTGGTGAGTCATGTGCATGTGTATCACGGGTACATTGGCCTTACTTTTCGGCGCAGGCTGTCGCCGTGTCGCTGCTTGCCACCTGTGGCTGCTGTAGCGCTTGCAGCATTCTCTGGGCTGGCACCTGCGAGCAATGACCATTTGTCAGCACACAGAGACACATTTTTCAACACTTTCATGGGGAGACATGTGTCAAGTCTGGGTGCACAAAGCTTGCAGGATCTCACCAGCATGCGCTCAAACAGCAAGCCATTCTGCAGCAGCGCCTTCAGGGCTTTGCCAAGTGGTCGTCGCCCAGACCGGTCTTCAGACAAGCACTCCACGAGGGGAATCCAGATCCTTGCGAATCCATCCTGTTCTGCTAAGATTGTTGCAACCACTGCTGCTGGCTCCGCGCTGAGGCGCGCCAGTAAATCTAGTACTGCTTTGCCCAATGCTGCATCCTCAGTATTTGGCAGCTGTAGTGCAGCTGCTTGAGGCCGGACACTCCCTGAAAGCCGATCCATGGAGTCACTGTTGGTCCTCACGATTGACAGTCAGCAGGAGGTGCCATGGAGGAGCTGCTGGTGTCGGCAAGGCGTTGTTGTTACTGCACTGTGTGTGTGCTCTCTTGCAGTAGTTATCGTGCGTAAATACTTCCTTGGTTATAGTAACACTGGATTATGCGGCGATCTCTGGGGTCCATGAGACGTGCGTGGTTGTTTGATGGGTGGGTCAAATTGGTGGTTGAACATCCCGTTGAACTGCGCCGAACAAAGATCCCGTCCAAAGCGAGATCAACCACTGACCAAGCATTTGAACCCAATTCCTTACATTGTGCGTGTTCAAAACGAGGCTGACGACCAGCTGGAGGCTTTGACCGACCATCTTGACCTGTCAAATGCAGTGCCTGCCAGCTGTTTCGCCGGAACTAAAGCAGCTACATTGAGGTCAGCTCCACATTGGTTGAAATGGTTGCAGATGTTCTGGCTTTCGCCGCATGCGCTCCCTTTGGACCCGGGTACAACAGCTATGAGCTGACAGTAGTGCTTGAAATTCAAGGTGTAACACCGCTGACAAGAGCAGTGCTTGTCACATGTGTTTTGAGGATTGTACAACCCGTGGAGCACATTATAACGCAGTAAATTTATCTTTATCTATGCCACTACTGACCAGAACAGCTGTTGCAGCACGCCTAGTGTTCATGTGCATCTGTAATTCCTGCTGTTTCCCCATCACTGAATTGATGTGAACAACGTTCGCCACGCAGCCAAATTAGCATGTCGACACATGTATGCTTGCCTCTGCTAGGGCTGGTGCAGCGGCACGGCGCCCGAGTCACCACGACGTGCGGGTGCAGCACACTCACCGGCCAGCAGCTTCACGATCGCGTAGCTCTGCTTAGCTGGGGCTTGTCAAACGTATACCACGTAGCCCCAGGAGACAGAGTGGGCTTGCTAGGCCTCAATTCAGACACGTTCTTCATAGCCTTGCTAGCAGTTCTGGATGCAGGAGCAGTAGCCTGCCCTATGAACTGGCGCTGGTCTGATGCGGAGGGGGCAGCTGCAATCGACCTCACGCAACCCACTCTGCTGCTGGCTGACGAGGCATGCATGCAGCTGGCATGCTCTGCTCAGGCAAGGGCAGCGCATCACAGCCAGCTGCTGCTGCTGGACGCAACTGCATGCGGAGCAACAGCTGCTGCTGCCCCAGCAGGACTTGGGGACTCGCTTGCTGTTTCTGGACACGAACCCAGCAGCAGCAACAGCAGCAGCAACTGCAGCAGAGGTAGTAGCAGGCAGCCAGGCTCATTGCAGGAGCTGCTTGCTGCAGCGGCTGCAGCACATCAGGCTGCAGCAGCACCCCAACAGCAGCATGCCCAGACACCTGCCTTGTTGACCCAGAAACAGCAGCAGCAGCAGTCTCAACAGCAGCAGCAACAACAGCAGCCTCAACAGCAGCAGCAGCTCCACCCCAAGCTGCAGCTGCTGCAGCCCAGCAGCGGGCAGGCAGCAGGTGCTGCCCTCATCTGCTTCACTTCAGGCACCACAGGCGCCAGCAAAGCAGCAGTGCTAAGCCATGTCAGCATACTGCACCAGTCTATGGCCAAGCTTGCAGTTGTGCAGTACAGCGCTGATGACGTGTACCTACATGTGGCGCCGCTGTTTCATATAGGAGGCCTCAGCTCTGCTTTTGCAGTGCTGCTGGCGGGCGGCGCGCATCTGTTCATGCCCAGGTGAGACATGTGAATGGTCCAACACTAAGATGGTACCAGCAGATGATATCAACAGGTGTCAATGCATCAGCTGCTTGCTTCTGTTGCAATTGGGGGCCTCAGCTCGGCGTGTACGGTGCTGCTGGCGGGCGGGGCGCATGCGTGCATGCCCAGGTGAGAGATGTAAACGGTCTAACACCAACCAATAGTACCAGCAGATGAGTTGGACGGATACCGTATTGACAGCGGCGTGTGCGGTGCTGCTGGCTGGCGGGGCGCATGCGTGCATGCCCAGGTGTCAGGCAGGGGCATGGCCCACAGATAGCAACGGCAGGTATGATGGACATCCACAAGTAGCATCTGCTTGCTTCTTTGGCTTTGTGTCATGAGCTTCGTGCTTCATCCTGGCAGCAGCATGCTTAGGATAGTTGTGACAAGGTCGTGGCCGGTGTTATGCACGCAGCATGGTTGTGCTGCCTTTCCTGCAAGCTGTTCCTGCAAGTGACGCCTGCAGATGGGACGCAGGTGGTCCTGCAAGCTCCTGGTTGCCCCTAGTTGCCCCTGGTTGCCTTCTGCTTTGACCTCTGTGTTGAAATGCACAGGTCTTGAGTGCCCGTGTGCTTCTGGCACCTGGCTGTGCCATGAACTGTACTCCTCTAGCTCCTATATATCTTCTGGTCCTCACATGCTGTCCTTGCGCCTGCCCCTGCTGCTGTGCTGCTGTTGGCTGCAGGTACAGTGCCAGCACAGCGCTGCAGTTGATCAGACAGCACCGGGTCACCGCCATGATAGCAGTGCCAACCATGATGCAGGACATTGTGTCTGCAGCAGCAGCAAGTCCGACAGTACAACAGCAGCAGCAGCAGCAGCAGGTGCAGCTACCCAGCCTGCAACGTGTGCTGGTTGGTGCCGGCGGGATGAGCCAGCAGCTGCAGCAGGCAGTGATGGCGCTGTTTCCAAATGCACAGCTGTCGACAGCATACGGCATGACAGAGGGCAGCAGCTCCATCACATTCATATCGCTGCCGCAGCAGCAGCAGTTGATGGCAGCAGCAGCAGCTAGCGGCGCCGCTGCGGCAGCTGCTGCTGCTGGGATATGCGTGGGGTGGCCTGCACCTGGCATTGCTGTGATGATACGCCCAGCAGCAGATAGTGACGGGCAGCAACCTCAGCAGCTTTCTCTGCTAGCCAACACTGTCACCAGCAACATCCAGGAGCAGCAGCAGCAGCAGCAGCAGCAGCAGCAGCAGCAGCGGCGGCTTGCACTGCAGATCACCAGCAACATTCGCCAACGGCTAGTAGGGGAGGTGTGCACGCGTGGCCCCCATGTGATGCAGCGCTACTGGCAGGCTCCAGCGGCCACTGCACAAACCCTAAGCCCCGACGGCTGGCTGCACACTGGCGATCTAGGATATCTAGATTCATCTGGCTGCCTGTGGCTTCTGGGAAGGGCCAAAGACATGGTTAAGACAGGAGGCGAGAATGTGCATGCAGCAGAAGTGGAGGGCGTGCTGTTGAGGCATGCTGGCGTGGCAGCAGCAGCAGTGGTGGGGCTGCCACATGAGCGGCTAGGGGAGCAGGTGGCTGCTGCCGTGGTGCTGAGGCAGGGCTGGAGCTGGCAGGATGTTAATGACCCGCAGCAGCAGCAGCAGCAGCAGCAGCAGCAGCAGCAGCAGCAGCAGCAGCAGCAGCAGGTGTTGAGTGCAGCACAGTTGCAGCAGCACTGCCGGGCTGCCGGGCTGTCTCCCTACAAGCTCCCCCGGGTGGTGGTGCAGCTGCAGGGCCTGCCTCTGAACAGCAGCGGCAAGGTGGTGAAGGCAGCGCTGCGGGAGCGGATGCTACAGCAGCAGCAGCGGGGAGAGCAGGCAGCAAGTGGTACTGCTTACGTTCATCGCAGCAGGTTGTGAAGCAGCAAACAACAGCAGCCACACAGCGAAATTGGGCCATCCATCCTGGCAGCGATGCTACTGTCGCTGCAAGGTGCGGCTGCGCATACATGCGCTTCAGCAAGTTGAAGCCGGCGTTTCAATTGTGGCACGCAGTCACGCAGCAAACATTTTTTTTTCTGCGGTTGCCTGTTTGTTGCCTGGGTGTCAGGTGCGCTGTAACGCGTGCTGTGCCGTTGCACCTTTGCGGCCCTCCTGCTGTGCACCTGCACTTGCAGGCCAGTAAATGTTGCAGCAGATTCAGCCCACTGATGCAATCAGATTTTCATTGGCATGTCACGCAACACCTCAGTTGCAGGAAGAGGCGCCCTCAGCACCTGGCTCTATGACAAAACCCATGTGCCAGCTGGCACAGGCACTACAGCATGTACTTGTGACGACTCTGCATACTGCCCAATGAGTTATCACACGAGTCGTTTCTTTGCGTTATTATCTGCCGCTTTCTCTGCGGGCTTTTGTTTCCTGCTGTACAGCTGCGCGGCAGTGACGGCGCCCCGGCCCGGCGAGCGACGGCCAGCGGTTGCTGCGTCGACACTGTCGACTCGACAGCAGCGATTGCCGCAACCTACGTCATCGTGCAGACGTCTAAGTGCAAGACGCTGCATCTTTCGCCTTGACAATGCTAATGCAGCTGCAAATATGATGTGATGAAGGCCTGATCACAAGGCGATAACCAGCGAACGTACAGTCTACTCGTCAACTGACGGGCATCTGGGGTCATCTCAGAGGAGACTTTGGTGTCTTCCACGGCGCGACAGTATGAAAGCATCTAGGATACTGCTGATTGGCGTGGTGGTTTGCTGCATTGCAGCATCTGCATGTGCTGCCAACCGCCTGGTGAGTAATATGTGGTCGTCAGGAACGGTTTCAAGTGCAGATCTGCGTACCTGGGCACCTGAGTGCGCTTTCTTGATGGCTGCCAGCAGGTGATGGTGCTGCAACTGTGTTGCTTAGCAGTGGGCCATGAATTGTCCTGTGTATGATCCGAGCTCAGTGCGTAGCACATGTGTACAATGCACACAACAACACTGCGTGCCCAGATGCTGCTGCAGCTGCTGCAACAACCTTTTGAGCGACCTCCGTACAGTTACACGCTCAGCGCGTAAAAGTTTTACGATGCTGGCAGGTATAGCATGCTGTTGTTGTGTGCTGAAGTTAGTGTGGCGTAGCACCGCTTGCGCGCCGCCTGACAACCTTCTCACTAACCAGCTGGCACATGTGTCGGTCAGCGCTGCGCTGCCTGCATGAAAGTGGCATCATTCAATGCTCTGCTGACATGTCCGTGCGCTGCAGGTGGCTGCTGCAGAACCAGGTGCAGAAGGAGCAAATCCGCTGAGGTCCGGACCTCACCACTGGCCAGGGTAAGTTGCGTGTGCACTGTCAGCATTGTACAGCAGGCCTTGCAACGCAGGGCACAGCACCATGATGCAGCACACTACACAGTTTGTGCAGGCTGCACTTGCTGCAGCATGCATTTGACAGGCCAACCAATGCGCATGCAGAAAGTATGCCCCACTGCTCTGCTCAGGCATTGACAACGAACACATGGCCAGCCACATGCTTGCTGGCAGAAGCTGTTGCTGCTGCTCTTTAGCCTTACCAGCAGTGCTGCTGCACTACTGTGATTTGACTGGAATCGGCAGCTAATACATTGCATGCACTGCTGCTGGCAGCGCTGCACAGCACGCGGTGAATGCGCTGTCAAAGCACATGTGTCTGTGTGTAGGCCTCTTTTTTGCCAACAGGTATCAGCGCTGAACGCACAATGCCGCAGCTTTGCTGATGTGACCCCATCATACGTATCAAGCCTGGCTCATGTGTCAAATGTAGGTGTCCCGTTCAAGCCCCGGCTGCTGCTTGGACTCGGAGATGATGGCATGGACGGCGACGGCGATGAAGGGCACGGCAGGTGGTTCTGGGCTGACAAGGATGATAACAATGGCCCTGGCAGGTGGCATGGGGCTGACAAAGACGAAATGGATGGCCCTGGCGTGTGGCATAAGGCTGGCATGGATGGAGACAACAGCCGTGGCAGGTGGTTTGGGGCTCACGAGGATGGCAATGAGGGCCGCAGAAGGCAGTATCATACTTGAGGAAGGCAGTATCATACTTGAGATGTTGGAACTGCAGTTGTAACCTGCTTCGAACAGCAGCCCAGCGAGCCACTGCTCCGCTCGTGAGGGCAGCCACTTCTAGGTGTTGTTTAGGATAAGACAGGTTCAGAATTGTCACATGCCAGGAGGCAACAGCCCAGCAAGCACAGCATGCTCATATGTTTCTGTACAGCTTGTGATCTGGCGTGTGAAAACGCATGGCAAAGTAGCACTGGGTAGCACAAGGCACCGGCTGGCAGCTGCAGCTGCGGCACATGATGATTAATATGTGCGTATACATCTCGTGTGGTATGCGCGGTACATGCCAAACGCTTGTATGCAAAGCGCAGTGCGGTGTATGGGCTGTTGACAATGAGCTGCCATCGCCGCCACCGCTGCTGCTACTTCTGCTGCTGCCGCCGTTGCTGCCGCTACCGCCGCTGCGTTCTGTCATGCCGGCTGTTGTTGCAGGGCCACCTGATGCTGGGGCGCAACTGAGCATGAGAGACCGCTGGACAACCTGCATTGCGTAGACGCCAGCAAATGCCAATTGTGTTTAGACCAGCTGCATTTATTGGCAACCAGTTGAAGCCTGCGCCAGCGGTAAGGGACAAACAGAGTGCATCATACTTGCTGGCTTTTGGCCGACAGCAGCCATTGTATCACTGCTGCATCCCCCTTGTTTCTTTTGCATGTTGTGACACAAGCTGCACGTTACTTGCACTTTCCAACGGACTGGCATCTCTGGTTGTTCAAACTGAGCTGCCACTGCCAGCTCACTGACCTGAGCTCCGCCATGGCGCAGTGCACTTTGCTTGTTTGGTTACTTTGCTTTGATGTAGTCTGGCATCTAAGTTTATGCTGGCTGCAAGCTTAAGACGGCTGTGGGTGCCATACCTCTGCACAATTCGTGCCTGCGCCACAGGGTTGGTGAATATCATATGTGTGAACAGTTGCGGCGATGCAGCGTTGTGGTTGTGACAGGCCTGAATGCAGCTGCTGTGCTGATGCAGTGGCCGTTGCCAGCGCAGTAGCTTGAATAAAGAATGTATCAATGCAACGAGCAATCTAGCTGTTGCTGCCTTGCTGCTGCTGCTGCCGGCTCACCGGCATGATCGACGGTTGCAGTAGTCGACCTTGATGACTTGGTACTGGTTGTCATAGTTTGTTGCTATGACCTTGGTGGGTTGTTGTAGTTCACATGTTGCCGCCATGATGATGATGATGCTGGCTCAGCCGCAGCGTGGTGGCTATCAGCTGGGGCACTGCCCCTAGCCCCCTTGCTTGTGTTCCATCCCTTCATGCGGTTGCTATGTATGCGCAATTCATGCCATGGCGCCAGCCAGCCAGCCGCATGCTTGAGTGTTGTTTGCAACGTTGAGAGTGTGCTGCACGAGCTGCTGCTGGCAACATATGTGGCACCCGCACCAGGCGCCAGTCACCCGGCGTGGTATCATAGAGACGCGACATCATGCATGTCGCCAGGGTGTTTGCATGCCATTTACTGCTGGGCAGGGCTAGTGCCGGAGTAAATGCTGAGGCACAAGCACTTTCCCCACCACACTAGCAAGACATGAGATTCCAACAAGTGAAGACAATGCATGCTGAAAGCACAACTGTGCCCTGCAGGGGTTCACGAACTTGTTGTCTGCCAACGTATCAGGAGACATGCAGACACATGACAGTTTGGGGCAGCGCCGTACGCAAACCAAGCCAGTCACAAGACACCACACAATCAAGCAGAAACCAAACCCTATAGTGTTCTCTGCGACGGCTGGCTGTAGGCAGGCACAGAGCAGGACATGTGATGCACTTTCAATAGCCGCCTCCAGTGAAAGATCAAGAGCAGCGCATTGCATTAGCACAGTGCTGCAAATCACACAGTGCAGAAACCCATGGGCTGTCCTGCATTGCCAGTCATCCAAGGTGGCATCCGTTCATCAAGTCCGCCTGGTACCTGACACCTGAGAAAGTGTCACAGGTCGCCGTGCATATCACTGCACACTCCCCGTCACCACGTTGGCCACTGCAGCAGCCACAACACTGCTCACCACAAAGTGATCCACCCAGTCACTGATTTCCTGCACCAGGGCTGGGTCGCCAACCTGCTGCGCTGCAATCAGCGGTGTGATACCCGCGCAAGCACGCGTGGGATCTGCACGACGGCTGCGTATGTAGACGCGCACAACGCCAAGCTTTGCAGCTCGCACAGCAACCAGCAGCGGCGTGGTGCCAGCAGCAGCAAAGGGGGGCACAGCAGTCTCCACAACATCGCTTGGGTCCAGATCTCGGTGCCAACCCAAAAACTGTGTGACTTTGATGCACACAGCCGGCTCTGACAGGCCTTCACCTGTGCCCACAGAGCGGGTGAGGCAGATGAGGTGCAGTAGCTTGTCACGTGACGGAGCACCCGGCAGGTGTGGCTCCCACAGTGGAGTGGCACCGCCCACCCAGGCCTCCAACTCACCCACTAACGTAAAATCAGATAACAAGCACGCTGCTGCAATGGACCAGCCCTGGCTAACGCGTGCTGCTTTGCAGCTCAAGTGCATACGCATAGCATCAAGAGGAGATACACCATCACTGCTGCACAGCAACGGGTTCGCTCGGCCATCCTCTTTGAAGGCTAGCACTATGTTGGTATCCGCCGCTCGAGCAGCTGCCAGCAGTGCAGGCTCCCAGACACCAGAAGGCTTGCGCAGCAGAACATTTGGGTCACCAACCTTGGCTAGCATGACCTGCACAGCAGCGCTCCAGTCCCACAAACAGCCATTCATCAGCCTAGTCAGATAAAGACGCCGCTCATGTGACATGCCACCAGGTGCAGCCATTGCCAGACATTCCTCAATGTCCTTAGCACTGAACATATGCAGCAGCCTGAGCTGCTGATCAGGGCGCCCACCCAGCAGCCAGTCAGCAATCTCAGCTGCAGCCATGGGTGAACTGTTGAGGCATGCCAACAGCAGTGGCAAGTCACCGTTGCCATCAGGAGCGTCAGGCCTGATTCGACCATCTTCACGCAACACACGCAGCACACCAATTGCGCAGTCAGTGGCTGCTGCAGCCGTCATGGTTTTTGCTGGTTCTCCACTTGTGACAAGCACAGCCTCGTTCAACCAACTCTCTTCACTGCTCAACTTTGCCAGCAACACACGCACGACCTCTGGTTCTACACCAATCACGCACTTCGAACCAGCAGATCACGTAAGCGCAGGCTGCTGCTGCTGATGTCAGCATCATACTGCATGCTGCTGTACAACAGCAGAGCAGCCATGGCTGCTGGAGCCATTGCAGCCTTGGCTCCCCTACGTAGCAGCAATGCAATGACTTCCTCATTTTCACAGCCGTCTAGTGCACTGCTGCCGTCAGGCCCTACCACATTAGGGTCAGCACCTGCGTTCAACAACGCCTCCATCATGTGAATGTCACCACGCATTGCAGCAACCTACAGTGCAGTGCAAGCTTTGTGGTTAATTGCCGAGGAAATTGTTTGATGGTTTGGATCAGCACCTGCAGCCAAGAGGATCTGTACAGCCTCTGAGACCTACGTAGCAGCAATGCAATGACTTCCTCATTTTCACAGCCGTCTAGTGCACTGCTGCCGTCAGGCCCTACCACATTAGGGTCAGCACCTGCGTTCAACAACGCCTCCATCATGTGAATGTCACCACGCATTGCAGCAACCTGCAGTGCAGTGCAAGCTTTGTAGTTAGTTGCCGAGGATATTGTTTGATGGTTTGGATCAGCACCTGCAGCCAAGAGGATCTGTACAGCCTCTGAGAAGCCCATGGCAGCAGCACAGCCGAGGGGTGTATACGGTATTAACCCGGTTCCCTCTCTGTCAGGGTCATGAGACGATAGAAACACATGCAGCGTGATGATCTTCCAGAACCGCACAAATCGCCAATTGCTGCCTGCTGCAGCCCAGTGCAGAACAGGCATCCCTCGGTCATAAGCTGATGACTTGCTGCCAGTTTGGAATCCAACTGGGACCACGCTGTACCTGGCAAACATTGCTGCAAAAGCAGGCAACAACGGCAGCCAGCTTGTAATAAAAAATAAGCATATGAGCGTGCTTCCTGCACCTGCAACTGCAGTGGTGCACGATAACCACAGCGCAGCTGCTATCATCAGCAGCAGTGGCCACAGTGACACTGCAAAGAACGCCAGAGCACCCTCAAGCCAATCTGTGCCCATAGTGACTGCCACTGCCACCAGCAATGTAGTCAGCTCCAGCAGCAGAGCAACAGGCCCGGCCACACTGTAAATGTCCCTCCATCGAGCACAGCTAGCTGAACTGTTGCATGCAGGCTGCGTCTCCTTCCACTTTGAGGCGTTGTAGATGACCTCAGGGGGGTTGAGAATGACAGAAAGGATGGCTGCAGTGATCAAAGCAGCAACCACACTCAAAGACGTCGTGACGCCCTGCAGGTAGCTGTGGTACCGCTGGTGGTGCGCGAAACAGGCGTTTGCGCGCTGTGAGCCGTCAACCATCATGCCTGCATGGTGCAGAATCAGAGCAGCACATGCCTTGGGGCAGCTGGTGTCTCATCGCTCAGCAGCAGCGGTCACTGCGGCAGTGCCGCGTCTGGCAATCCCAGTTATAAACGGCAGTGGATGGTTGCCAGCCTGCCGCAGCTGCCTTGTCAGTGGCATGTGATTATCGGCATTGCATACTAGCACTGGCACCCACAGACAGGCCAGCAGGCAAACATAGAGTTTTGAAATGGAAAGGAATTTTGTGCAACCATGTTACCTGGTTCAAGGTGCTTCACAACTACTGCCCCACAGCGATTGTGCTGCACAAAGCCTCTCTGCTGCGCTCAAAGCCTATGAGTGCAAGAGCGGTTCAGAGCGGTTCAGCCATGTAGACAACAGTCAGTGCTGAATCTAGATATTCATTTGAATGCATGTGCAGTTACACAACATAGTATTGTATTATCAAGGCAGTGCTGACCGATCTCCAGCTGTGACATCACTGCTGCATCTGCGTCAGTGTTGGTAGCCGCTGCCGGCACCAGTGCACTACTGCTGCTGCTGCATAGTTGGGGCAGCTGAGTCAGCAGCTATGCTGCCAACTACTAGGTTTCAGGTGCATGCAACACATTTAGTATGCTGCTTTTCAACAGTTTGGGTTGTTGCTGCTGCTTGGCATGTGTGCCTGCACTTGCTGGGCCAGCATCACCAGTGGAGTGCCTGTTGCTGCTGCTGCTGATGTTGCTGCCACGGCCCAGTGGATTGGAAACAAAGTAGACAGGTTCCTCGTACGAGCCTGCAGCTTCTCACCAACCAGTGGGCGTACTTTGCCAAGCGTCCTCTCGCAGTGCCGAGGGCTTTCCAACTCGTTCACTGGCCTGTTGTTGCGCATCATCCGCACAAAAGAGGCATATGATATTCTAAAACTGACCAGGGTGTACCAGATTCGTAGACTGTGCAAGTTCTTGAGCCAAGACGCAGGGCGTGTGGTCCCGCTGTACAGTCACGGCTGGCGTTGTTATAGGACTTATTGATGATGTAAATAATGTGCCACCACACATTGTACAGCTACATGCGAGTGATCAGGCAGTTTGCAGCACATGCACCGTGATCGTCACCGGTCTTAGTGGTCTGGACCCATCTGCTGCATACGACCTTGCACCCCGCTTCATGGGCGAACAGGAGGTACTGCCAGCACCAAAGTTACTGGGATGCGTCGATACAACTTTCACACCGCAGGGATGCGTCAGACCACTGCTGTTCCACGTGATGGTCCCCTACCAGGCCACAGCTAGCTAGTCAGCTATAGCTGACGGCTAGCCTGCATCCTCAGGGCCTGTCACGGCCACACCATCATACGACAGAGGCAGTGTCCATCTTGTTACTGCAAGCTGTCGCTGGTGTGCATTGTGTTGAACGTACTGACACCAGCAGTACGTCCTTGGATACATTTGCAGAGAATAGGTAGTGGCCACATGTGCTTGCAGCTTGCTTTGCCTCAGCCTGTGTTAGAGAGTTGCGACGTGCATCATGCACCTGGCAGGTCAGACGTTGCAAGCAAGCATAATGCCTGTCGCTGCAGCGACACGAAACCAGCTGGTTTTGACCATGATGTGCTGGGGAAGTGCTTGTGCTTCATGCATGTGCACATATGAGCCTCACGTGTCTCTGAGAGTTGCTAGTGCTTTGGCATGTACTTCTGAGAGGGGGAAAAGCCAGGCTGTGTAGCCTACACAAAATGGTAGCGTGTATTCCCCGGTAAACTTAACACTTGCATGCATAGTGAGA
This sequence comes from Tetradesmus obliquus, assembly GCA_030272155.1. NCBI lineage: Eukaryota > Viridiplantae > Chlorophyta > Chlorophyceae > Sphaeropleales > Scenedesmaceae > Tetradesmus > Tetradesmus obliquus. The sequence continues at coordinate 4,446,761 of CP126202.1, forward strand.
ACTGTTACGGCAGCGACTGTCTACAGCCTGCAACAGTCGCAGGATGGAATGTATCGGAGCCATATGTACATGCGATCACAATATCAGCAGCCAACCCACAGTACGGGCATGAACCACCTTGCAATCACAACACTGCTTGCCCATCCTTGGCCTTGTGCTGCTCTGTCCATATGGATGACGCCAGCATCATGACGGGCCCCTCACACCACACACACGGTGCATTGTGCACTGTAAATGCCACGGGCCCATTGCTGGTCATGAAGTGAACACCCACATAGCTGCAGCAACAGCACCCCGCCACAGCTTCCAGTCCCGTGCCTGGTGTGCAGACACACATACCCTACACTGTGCGCTCGAAGGTAACGACTTCCGCGGTTGTCATATAGGCATTCTTCTGGCGGTGCTGATCCGCTGTCTGCATAAACAGCCATCCCATCACACGTAACAGCCTCCTCACGCCACATGTGCGTTAGGGATGGTTGAAGCCACGGGCCCCTTGCTGGTCATGAAGGGCACGCCGTCACAACTGCATCAACAGGCCCCGCCGCAACCTGATGACTTCGGGCCTGGCGTGCAGACACACAGCCCCGGCACTTTGCGCTCCAAAGTAGTGCCTTCCCAAAATTGTTGTCTCGGCATTCTTCTGGCTGGGCACTGCTGCTTACACAGCAACATGCCCGTGCCCCCTCTCAATGCCATCAGGCTCATCATGGCCACATCACGCCACGTGTGCATTGGGCAGTGTTGATGCCACTGGTCCCTTGCTGGTCATGAAGGGCACACCCTTGTAGGTGGGAGTGCCGTCTGCAGCAGCAGCAGCAGCAGCGGGCGGCGGCAGCAGCAGAGTTTCCAATAGCCGTTACGATCACTGCAGAGGTCGCAAGCGTCAAGTGCCCGCCATGGTGCACCCTCCCCCGCCCATCACGTGCACACCCTCGCCTCATTACTGCCGCACAATCAACAAACAAGCAGCTGTGATCCAAATCTCCGTAACTTAAAGGCCTGTGATACTCGTTGCATGCAGTGGAAAAGTACAATGCGGTGCCTGCATGTTGCTGTTCTACCAAAACCACCACCAGCAGCAGCATGCCAGCTGTTCCCAGCTCACCTGCTGCTGTGGTGAGGTCAGGGAAGAGCCGCTCCAGGATCTTGCGCTTGGGGTTGACCTCCTCCAGCGGGTCAGCGGTGTAGCTGCAGGGTTTGAAGCAGGGAAACATGGCAGGTCAAAGCTGGAGCGAGGGTTCCCAACCAGCAGGGAATGCTGCAGTACACGTGCTGCCATCGAGCAGCAACAACCAAATATGGCATATTAGCTGCACGCAATTGCCATGCGACTGTAGGACACTTGAAGACAACTGCTAGCGTGGCTGCCGCCGCCGCTGCTGCTGCTGCTGCTGCCGTCGCTTCCGCTGCTGCCGCTGCTGCTGTCACTGCTGCTCACCCCTCAAAGGTGATGCGCTCCCCCACAGGCACGCCCTCAGGTGGTGTGATGGGGTCCACCTTGTCATGTGTATCGTTTGACGCACACAGCACCTACAGACACAGCAGCAGCAGCAGAAGCGAGCATAGCCTTCAGCCAGTTCTCACACATATGTAGCGAGAAGGGTCACTGGGACCAAACCAGCATGGCCACTGATACCAGTTTTTTTATTGACACACATAAGATTGGAGGCATGCGCAACTACAGCGATGCCAGCTGCCTCAACACCACGAACGCCCCGACGTTTTGCCTCAGATATTCTCAAACTTTTCTTGCACATCACTCAGCGAGGCGAGCCTCTCATGAGCGGTGTGTGTTCATCACAGGCGGCCAACAAACAGAACATGCAGATATCACAAAGCATCATAAAGAATCTACAAGGCATCAAGCTCTCTGCAATAACATTACAACACATTACATCACATGTTCCACTCAACAAGGTGTGGGAACCCCAGTCAGGAGCCAACGAGAGGCTCTTAGGGGGAATAAACCCCAAGCTATTTGCAGGCCGCTGCTCCATTCATCAGTTGCGCATGGCGCCCTTGGCTGGCTGCAACACACACCAGGCAGCTCAGACCCCACCGCCGCAATCAGCAAAAAGTGAGCAATCACTGCTGTCCCCTTACCATGCCATATGACATGATGTCCCTCATCTTGGCCGGCTTCAGGTTGCAGCACACCACCACGCGCCGCCCCTCCATCTGCTCCTTGGGCACAAACTTGACCAGGCCGCTGATGACCTGCGGGCAGGGTTTCAGCAGCAGGTTGCAGCAACAGGGTTTGGCAAAGTATAAAAACGTGTAATCACACGCCGGCCCTCCATCTGCTCCTTGGGCACAAACTTGACCAGCCCGCTGATGACCTGCAGGCGGGGTTTTGGCAGCACAGTAGGGCAGCAGGGTTCAGCAGAGATTGGATACAAAGATAGGATTTGAGCTTGGGACTGACAGCTGGCAACAAAACAACAGAGGAACAAAGGAGGTAGACACTAAAAACCGTTGTACGCATGCCCGACAGCAGGGCCTGGCAATGAGGCACACAACTGACCTTTTACACACCCAAACCAAGCAGTCTGCAACACAAGCCACTGTGCCATGGCCTCGGCACTCACCTACTGAGTGGTGAAGTCACGGGGTGCCGTCCAGGCACCCTCGGTCATGGAAGTGTGTGTGTTCAGGGTTTCGTCATCGGCCACGACACGGCAAGCCACAACACAACAGCCACATACACGGCTGTCAACCTTTCTGTTGCGATGTAGCCATGGCCTGAGCAACATCAACTCCACCAATGTGTTGGCCCATCGTTCACACCCAAGCCTCCCAAAACACAAGCACTACGACTCCCATGCATTACAACCCAACCTCAGCAGCGAAACCGCACCTGGCGCGGCTTTTCCTCCCTCACATCAATCTTCCAGGTACAGCGCGTCTGCATTCATCCCCCACACCAACCAATCACGCCCCGCACCCCTGCGCAGTTCGTAAACCAAGCACTACTCAACTCAAACCAAACACAAAGCCGCACCTGGCGCGGCTTCTCCTCCCCCACATCAATTTCCTCCAGGTACAGCGCGTCACTGTCACACCAAAGCCCTCGATCCAGTGCAGAACCCAAGCACTAGATGCAAACCCCCAGCAGAATGCCACACCGCACCTGGCGCGGCTTCTCCTCCCCCACATCGATCTCCTCCAGGTACAGCACGTCAGCGTTGGGGTGCTGCTGCACGCTCACAATCTTGCCAACGCGGATGTCCAGCATGTCGATGCGCGGCTCCTCAGCCTCCTTGTTGGGCTTTGGCGCTGCATCTGCCTTCTTCTCCTTCTTCTTCTCCTTCTTTTCCTGCTTGCCACCAGCTGCTGCTGCTGCACCTTCTGGTGGTGCGGCGCCTGCTGCTGCAGCAGCTGCCGCGCCTGCCGCTGCAGGTGCCGGTGCTGCTGTGGTTTTGCTGCTGCTACTGCTGTCTGCTGCTGCTGCTGCTTTGCCGCCAGCTGCTGCCTTTTCCTTCTTGCCACCACCCTGCATGCAGCAGCAGCAATGGCACAACTGAGGTGAGCTTCTCAGATCAATCCCTGGGCATCCAGAGCATATGCTGTGCGTGTTAAACTGATCTGAAACACCATACAATCACTCACGCCAGGAGATTTGTCGCTACAAGCCAACAGCCAAAACACTGACAGCTACACCAACACCAAGACACCTCATGCCAGATACGCCAGGTGATGCACATGCCCACCGCACAAAACAACGAAGAATCAGCGTGCCGTGGCCTCGGCACTCACCTACTGAGTGGTCAAGTCACGGGGCGCCGTCCAGGCACCCTCGGTCATGGAAGTGTGTGTGTTCAGGGTTTCGTCATCGGCCACGACCGGCACAAGCCACAACACCACAGCGACACACATGCACACGCACAGCATCAACACTGCAAAGGCTCTGATGATACCCCAACCCCCATGCCATATTCAAAGTGTGGCGCTGCCGAAACTGCCTAGATGCTGCTCAAGTGGCAGAGGCAGCACATCAGCTGGATCTATCCAGCTAGCTACCACCCCAAACCCCTCGTTATCTATCGCTTTGCGCACCTGCGCAGGCGCTGCTGATGTGGCAGAGGTGGCAGCAGAGGCAGCAGGCTTGCTGCTGACTGGCGGCGGCGGCGGCAGCGGCACGAATGCCGGCAGCGGCACCGCAACTGCTGCGAAGCCTGCTGCTGCTGCGCCTGATGTGTGCTGGATGAGGTCAAACCAGCGCAGCAGGCTGCAGGACTGGTTGGTCTGCGCTGCTGGGAGTGTTGACTGGAAAAGTAAAAGTGTGGCAGGGGCAGGCAGCAGGCAGCAGAGGTGAGACAGTGCAGCAGGTTGCAGGACTGGTTGGTCTGCGCTGCTGGGAGGGTGGACATGGCAGGTACCACCCCATGTGTGTCGAAAAGATGGCAGGCAGCAAGCAGCAGAGATGAGACAACACAGCTTTTGGAAAGAACATGGCACGCTGCTGCAGCCTGTCAGCTGCCGCTGCAGCTGATGCTCGTACATAACAAGATTCATCCTGTCATAACAACATGACAGCGTCACTCACCGATGCAGGGTGCAGCAGCCCAAACAGCACTGAGTCTGCTAGGGTGGGCGCTGCGCCTCCTGCAAGGAAGGTGCGGCTAGCCAGCCAAGCCGTCACCTCTGATTCAAACATTGTTATAACATGTTCACAGCCTCACTCACCACTGCTGGGTGCAGCAGACCAAAGAGCAGCAGGTCTGCTAGGCTGGGTGCAGCGCCTCCTGCAAGGAAGGTGCGGGTTGGGAGTGCTGCGTTGATCTTGGACAGCTTCTCATCTGAGACTGACCCTGCCAGCTCAGCAGAGGCCAGGCTGAGCCATTCAAGCACCTACATAATGAAACAACAAACAAATATGTCAAGTTAACAGTGGCGCGGTTGGCAGCGTGCGAGCAGGTGGTTGCAGGTGGCACTACAAAGCAGTGCGCAGAGTGTGCATGGCATTGTGTGGAACTTTGCAATAAGCACCATCTGAAGTTAACTTTATACAACACGAGAGGAGGCGAGAACAGGCCAGCATAAAGCGTGTGGGGCGATGCATGAAAGCCAAGACATGATGCTGCTTTGGAGCGCAGGGCTGCAGTGCTGCTGCTGCTGTACTTCCCATACAACTACCCTCAATCAAGACCGCAAGAACGGGTCTCACCTGCGCCTGCTGCGATGGTTGCGAGCCTAGAAGCTGATCTGCTTTGCTTGAGCTGCGTGCAACTTGTTGGCAGGCACTGACAAGGGCGGGCACTGTGTCGGCTGCTGGGGAAGCATTGCCTGCAGCGCCGCAGTATGCGGCTACCAGCTGCAGTATCTGTTTTCTGCTGCTTTCAGACGCCATTGGTACGAGTATAAGCTGCCAGTCGAGCGTTCAGGAGTAGCACTGTGGACGTGTTTGGCTGCAGCAAGCAAGCCTATCGCGTAGTTGCAGCGCACGCTCCGTAACTACTGGTCAACAGTGGCTGATCGTCATTTACAGATGCTGTGAGTTGCGTTCAGCCACTCAACTTGATCCTGGCGTCGATGCCTTCTTCAGACCTGACCTCCACCGTCACGACTGTACAGCTCCTGCGTCAGGTGTAGCTAGACGCAGGGCATATGCACAGATCATACGTATTGCGCACGTGTCGACAAATGTTTCAAAGGCGCAGGCAGCATAGGGACGTATACTAAGCTCCAGATCTGTCATCATTGGCATGGCCAGATTGCCAAACAGCGTGTTTCGTGCTTTTCGAGGAGCTGCCTTTCGCTGTTGTGTTGGTGAGTAGAGTATATGGTAAATGGTGCTTCCTGGCACGACATGCTGGGCCTCTGCCTGCAGGCATGTACATGTACTTCTGCTGCCTCAGGCTATGGCCTGGTGCTGTGCTGTCCTGTGTTCCTGCTGACATTTCAGCACGCAGTGTATGGCGCCAAATGCTGCAGCAAATGCTTCTCAAATGCTGCAGCTGATATATGCTGTCTTTCTGAGGCACTTCAGATGTGTGGTGGACATGCTTTTCTGACACTCGCTGCTGTGTCTTGTGTTACAGGCCCAGGCAGCACTTGGGCACACGGAAGTGTCAGCACATTAGGCTTCTTATCAGCCTCAGCAACAGCAGCAGCAGTGACACCATGCAGCAGCCTAACCAGCAGCATACAAAGCAGCAGCGCCTTCAGCCATGCCAGGTCAGCATCAACCCAAGCACCCCTCATGCGCATGCAGCAGCAGCAGCAAGACCAGCAGGGTGACAGCAGCAGCAGCAAGGCATCTTGGGGCAAGTTGATTGCTGGAGGTGCAGCAGCAGCAGTTGCAGCAGCTGCTGGCTGGGCGGTGTGGTCTGACAGTGAAGCAGCTAGGAGGGCTCAGGTGTTAGCTGAGGAGTCTAACAGGGGGAGCCTGCCGCGATGCTCTGTTGCAACCCAGGTGTGTTGAGTCAAAGCTGAGCAGAACGGCCTGCAGGACTAATGCAGAGTCTTGGCCAAGCCATTACTGCACGTGCTTTGCAGCTTGATGTTGTGACCAGGAGGCGGGTTTGGCAAGCAGCCAGGCATTGCCTGCAGCCAAGTCAACGCTCTGCCACATGCATTTGCCATCAAAAGGAAGCGGTGTGTCCTCAAGTTGGTGCGGTTTTGTCGTCTCAGGCTTAGCATTTGATTGATCGTGATACGGCTGTCTGTCGCTGCTGCGCTTTCTTGTTTTCCCGCTGTTTGTTGTTTTCCGCAGGGTGCAGTGGTCAGCTGCTACGCCGGCCCACTGCTCTCCCTGCTGCACGGCACCAGCCCAACCCCAGCGCAGCTGCAGGAAATGACAGCGTCAGTAACACATGATTCATTGCTACTAACGCCCTGGGAGCTCGTCAACTGCCTCTGGGGCCTTGCCATGTTTGGTGCTGAGCTAAATCAGCAGCAAATGCAGGCGCTGGCAGCAGCAGCAGCAACACAAATGCAGCACATGACGGCTTATCAAGCCATTGTAGCTACCTGGGCGCTGCTGCTGCTGTGCAGCAGCTGGCAGCAGGTCTGCAGCAGCTGCTGGCTGCAGCTGCTGGCCAAGCTGCAGGGCTGTAGCTTGCAGGAGGTTGATGAGGCTTCTGCATTGTACCTGCTGCATGCGGCGATGCAGCAGGCAGGGCTGCAGACAGCAACAGCAGGTGAGGATGGGCGATTATATTGTTGCAAATGGAGTTGTGACAGCTTTCGTGAGCTGTGTGCAGGATGTTGTTGGCTGCACTCATTGGTGCTGCAGTGAAGCACCTGCTCGCAGGCTTCTCCTTGCGGACACTGCATTTCTGGCCTGCGTGAGCTTGCTGCGGCGTCTGCATTGTACCTGCTGCATGCGGCCATGCAGCAGGCAGGGCTGCAGACCGCGGCAGCAGGTGGGGGTGTGTAGGTACAGGAGCTGCCTCAGCTGTGGCTTGCAGCTTCTGTCACTCCTCAGCTGTGGCTTGCAGCTTCTGTCACTCCTCAGCTGTGGCTTGCAGCTTCTGTCACTCCTCAGCTGTGGCTTGCAGCTTCTGTCACTCCTCAGCTGTGGCTTGCAGCTTCTGTCACTCCTCAGCTGTGGCTTGCAGCTTCTGTCACTCCTCAGCTGTGGCTTGCAGCTTCTGTCACTCCTCAGCTGTGGCTTGCAGCTTCTGTCACTGCGCTGGCGTGCTGTGGTGTGCCCTGCAAGGGCCTCACCCGGGGCCAATCAAAGAAGAAAGTAATGTGAAGCCTTCCTTGTGTTTTTCCTTTCAAACATGTGTTTCTTTTTCATCACTGCTGCAGGCGCCTCCCCTAGGGCCAGTGAGGCGGAGGTGACTCAGCTGCTTGGGCAGCTGCCAAAGGCGCTGACAGCCAGGGTGGCAGCAGCGTACAAGGTGCGTGCACAAGCAGACGTGTATGTGTAGCTGTGTAGCTTGCACAGCGTATCAACAGTGTTTAATGTCTGGTTGCTCAGCCCCTGCTGCTGCTGTTGCCAGCTCACCGACCAATACATGGCAGCTGCCTCTTGCAGACATAACCCCTGGGTTCTGTGTGTAAACACTGTGCTGCTGCTGCTGCTACTGCTGTGCTGCAGGATTACGTGCCCTTCCAGCAGTACATAGAGGGTCCCTTCCTGGTCATCCTGCACATTGCAAAGGCGCTACCTAGCCAGATCAACACAGCAGCAGCAGCAGCAGCAAGCAGCAGCAGCAGCAGCTCGCCGTACCAGGTGGCGTATGGCGGCTTCTCTGCAGCAGATGCTGATGCAGCGAGTACGCTTGTGACTAACAGCAGCCTGCTCAGCAAGCTGCGGCGCAACCTGTACTTTGGGTGAGCTGCCCGGCTGCTTCATGTTGCATGGTTGACGCAAATGTTATGCAACATTTTTGCCTGCAAGCTGTGTTTAGTGGCCAAAAGCAGCCTGCTGAGCAAGCTGCGGCGCAACCTGTACTTCGGGTGAGTGGACTTTCCTATGCTGTTGCGTGGCTGACATTGTTTCTTTGCGTGACCCTTGCAAGTTTGATTGGTTGATGCCATACTGCAGTTGGTGCCCTGGTCCCTTCTTCAACTTGCAAGCGCTGCAGCGAGTGCTTTGGTGTGCTTACAACACCACAGTGTAGCCTGCAGCTTGGCTGCAGTGCTGCCCCGAGCCCAGTCGCAGCTGCATGTGGCGGGCATCATGTTTGCGGTGGCTGTCTGCCTGGAAGTAGGTGCACCTGGCCAGGCCTGGGCACTGCGCAGATGGCTGTTCTGATGTGTCTGTCCTCCACCACATCTGCCACTGATCCTACTGCTGCTGCTGCTGCTGCTGCTGCTGCTGCTGCTGCTGCTGCTGCTGCCAGGTGGCGCTCCGATGAGCTGCTGGACAGGCACCAGGACGACCTCAACCAGGTGGGAGCAGCAGCAGCAGCTGCAGCAGCAGCCTGTGAAGTGGCTGTGTTGCAAGCAATGGTGACAGCTTGGCAAGCAGATGGCGTGCAGTGCGTGCTAGGCATTGAATCTGACGCGTGGCGCTGCCCTGTCACATGGTATGCATGGACCACAACAGCCGCTAATCCTAAATCCTAATGCTTCTGCTGCTGCTGGTTTGATGCCGCCCAAAACCTTGCCTTTGTCGTGAGATGCTTCCACTTGCTGTTGCTGCTGCTGCCTGCAGGTGATGCATGTGCTGAGTCGGCGGCTGATGCTGCTTCCTGTGCAGCAGTCGCCAGACATCGACGTGCTGCTGCCCTCACACAAGGCGGCCCTGCTGCTGGACGGTGAGTGGTGCTGCTGCTGCTGCTGCTGCTGCAGCTGCTGCTGCTCCAGCTGCTGCTGCTGGATCACATGCCAGGGTATTGCTGCCTCTTGTGCTTCCAGACAGTTTGGGTTCACCGCGCGGCATCTGCATACACTGATGAAGCGGCAAGAAGGTGAGTGAAGAGCCATTCTGTTGAAGAGCTTGACAAGCTTTTATGATGACGAGCCATGTTTGCATACACCAACAGAATGGACGATCCATGGCGGGAATGTCACCCACTCTTCATGTCGTTGGCAGCTCAGCCAACGTGTGCTTGTGGTTGTGTGCTCCGCTTGCCCGCAGATGACTTGCCGCCCTTACCCAGCAGCAGCGCCAGCAGCAGCAGCAGTCAGTCCAAACACCGCCAGCAGCACCAGCAGCAGCAGCAGCCAGCAGCAGCAGGCTCCAGCTCCGATGCCTACCTGGCAGCCTGCCACGATGCACTGTCAGTACTGCTGCGCAACCGCTATGCAGCGCCCCCAGGCGGCTTCCATGCCAAGAGCACACCTGGCATCAGAGCAGCAAAGGCACGTTGCTTACAGCAGCGCGGCTGGCAGGTGGTGCATGTGGCTCTGTCAGAGGTGGAGGCGTGCATGGGAGGGCCGAGTGCAGGGGCGGGGCAGAGGAGGAAGCCTTGTGACTTGGCAGCGGGGCATGCGGCGCTTGAAGCGCTGCTGAGAGCACGGCTGAAGGGTGTTTGAAAAAGGCAATGGCCAGGGTCTTGAAGCCTGCAAGGTGGCAGGGGCATCGGTGCAAGGTTGGCTGCAGTTACAGCTGAAGATGTCAACCTGGTACTATGCAGCAGCGCGGCTGGCAGGTGGTGCATGTGGCGCTTACAGAGGTAGAGGCGTGCATGGGAGGGTCGAGTGCAGGGGCGGGGCAGAGAAGGAAGCCTCGTGACTTGGCAGCGGGGCATGCGGCACTTGAAGCGCTGCTAAGAGCGCGGCTGAAGGGTGTTTGAAAAAGGCAACGGCCAGGGCCTTGAAGCCTGCAAGTTGCAGGGGCATCGGTGCGATTTTGGCTGCAGTTACAGCCGGAGATGTCAACCTGTGTACCGTGCAGCAGCGCGGCTGGCAGGTGGTGCATGTGACGCTTTCAGAGGTAGATGCGTGCATGGGAGGGTCGAGTGCAGGGGCGGGGCAGAGAAGGAAGCCTCGTGACTTGGCAGCGGGGCATGCGGCACTTGAAGCGCTGCTAAGAGCGCGGCTGAAGGGTGTTTGAAAAAGGCAACGGCCAGGGCCTTGAAGCCTGCAAGTTGCAGGGGCATCGGTGCGATTTTGGCTGCAGTTACAGCCGGAGATGTCAACCTGTGTACCGTGCAGCAGCGCGGCTGGCAGGTGGTGCATGTGACGCTTTCAGAGGTAGATGCGTGCATGGGAGGGTCGAGTGCAGGGGCGGGGCAGAGAAGGAAGCCTCGTGACTTGGCAGCGGGGCATGCGGCACTTGAAGCGCTGCTAAGAGCGCGGCTGAAGGGTGTTTGAAAAAGGCAACGGCCAGGGCCTTGAAGCCTGCAAGTTGCAGGGGCATCGGTGCGATTTTGGCTGCAGTTACAGCCGGAGATGTCAACCTGTGTACCGTGCAGCAGCGCGGCTGGCAGGTGGTGCATGTGACGCTTTCAGAGGTAGATGCGTGCATGGGAGGGCCGAGTGCGGGGGCGGGGCAGCGGCGCAAGCCTCGTGACTTGGCAGCGGGGCATGCGGCACTTGAGGCGCTGCTGAGAGCACGGCTGAAGGATGTGTGACGTTTGGGGTTACCAGGGCTTTGATTTTAATTTTGGAGCAGGGGTGTAGGTGCATGTGGGGCTGCGGTGAAGGCTGAAGCATTTTGAACTGGAGAACCCTGTCCCCTGTTGTTGTGCGTCTAGGGTTTTGGTTGGTGTCTGCTGCAGTACTGGTACCTGCTGAGCTGTTGCGAGTAGTGCCGACTATGCCGAGCTTTAGCAGTTCAGAGCTTGCGGAGGAACTCAACCACTGTGCTCATCGCTGAAAACCAAGACAGCAGCAGGAGCAGCAGCAGCAGCAGCAGCAGCAAGTTCTGCTTGGCACCACCAAACCCTTGTCGGCTATCCCATTCCTAAATCAGCACATTCACATTTGCCTTTTTACTCGAGCGTGCTGTGTTGCTGAGCACCTGAGCACGAAGGCGCATGTCTGAGCTGTGACTTGGAACGGACCAGCAGACGCACACGCCCGTACAGCTGTGCCCACTAGTTTTAACGCAGATAGTAGTAGTTACGAGAGCCGATCGACACCACAGCAGCTAACACAGCAGTCCATAGGATGCCTGCTGGCGTGGGTGGCTGAGGCAGCACTGCTGCTCCTGCAGCACTGCTACACATGAATGGGCACAGCCAAGCAGCAGGCACACCCAGCAGGGAACGACGGCAAACACAGCGACAAACAGAACAGCAGCAAACCTGCGCAGCATGGTCAAGCGGAAAAGTACAAAGACATCTTTGACGTTTTCATCAAGCAGCAGCGGCTCCCTGCGCTTGTCAAGGCGCTAGGAAGCAGCATTCATGACTTGCTGAGCTTGTGTATGGTCAACAAGGCTTTATGGGCTGAGCTGGCATGTGACCACAAGCTCTGGAGGGGCGTGTACCTGGACAATGACCCACTCGTGACTCCAGAGATACGGTGAGCAGTCGCCTGTTTAAAACTGATGTGCAGAGCTGGCGAATGTGACATGCGAGGGTAACAGCTGCAGCAGTTGCAGTTTCACCTGGGGACTTGTGTTACTGAGCAGCTGCTAGCATGAGCTGTGTAGCAGGCATGCCATCACCAAGCAAGGGCAACGACGCTCTCTGACATCACAGCTCTGGCTCCCTGCCTGTCGCATTCACAGCCTGCTCGGACTCTTCTGCTTCCGACGCTGCTGCTCCGCATGCTTTCCTGCAAGCAGCAAGCACATGCTGCAAGACTTCAACCCCGCGGCCTGGCCAGCATCACGCACAGCCTGCCTGCTTCTTGCAGGCGTGGTCCCTGCCTGCCTGCCTGCCTGCCTGCCTGCCTGCCTGCCTGCCTGCCTGCCTGCCTGCCTGCCTGCCTGCCTGCCTGCTGAAGCAGCCGCGTCTAATGATCCTGCTGCTGCTGCTGCTGCTGCTGCTGCTGTGCGTGTGTTTTTCTGCAAGCAGCAAGCGCATGCTGCGCGACTTTTACACCCGCGGCCTGCCCAGCATCACGCACAGCCTGCCCCGCAGCGGCCTGCAGCACAGCGCATGGCTGCGCTGCTGCTGCCTGCTGCACTCGAAGCCGCGCCTGGTGCTGCTGCTGGCGGGGCGCGACCCTGTTATTTTGCGGCGGCTGGGGGAGTCCGAGGATGACGTTATAACGTTAAACCTGGGGCTGAACTACCACCTGGACTCGTACCTTGATGAGGACAGCCGGCGCTTCGCGGCGGAGTTCCCGCAGGTCTTCCAGGTGAGGGTGTGAAGTATGGAGTGTGAAGTGTGAAGTTCGCAGCGTGAAGTTGGGCCTCGGTGGCGGCGTTGAGTGCAAAGGTCCCGCAGGTGTTCCAGTGAGGGGTGTGAAGTGTAGAGTTCACAGCTTGAAGTGAAACTTTAGTGTTGCACCTGCACACGGTTGAAAGCATCGAGCCCCAACAAGCTGTTACTCACAATCATGGTCTTGCTGCTGCTGCAGGACCTGGATGCAGGCGACCTGGTGGTTCCTCAGAACTTCAAGGGAGCGGGGCTGTACGCTGCAGTGGCAGACCCGTTTACCCGTGACAATGTTCGCCTTGTTGCTGCTGCTTACTTGCAGGACCTGGATGCAGGGGACTTAGTTGTCACGCAAGATTTCAAGGGAGCAGGGCTGTACGCTGCAGTGGCAGCACCTGTTCACCCCTGACAGTTGTTGCCTTGCTGCTGCTGCCTGCCTGCCAGGACCTGGACCCAGGGGACCTGGTGGTCACTCAGGACTTCAAGGGAGCGGGGCTATACGCTGCAGTGGCAGACCCGGGCTCAGCGCCCTTCATGCAGCTCAAGAAGTGCGGCCGGGACAGCGCAGGTGCGTAGCAGTGCTTTGTTTGCACTTCTCTGCGTTGCGTTTGTAGGGTGTCTGTCTGTAGGCGCCTGTGTCTGGCGGTAGCAGGCGGCCTGCAGCAGTGCAGCCTGCAGCAGTGGCAGTCCCGGGCTCAGCGCCCTTCATGCAGCTCAAGAAATGCGGCCGGGACAGCGCAGGTGGGCTGCTCGTGCTGTTTATATTGTGCATCTTTGCTGCCCTGCGCCACAGCCGCACTGTTTCCGCAGCAGCACATTGTGTTGCTCTTCATGCACGGTGCCTTTACCCCTCCACCTTGTTGCACGCAGAACAGGTGACTGCTTTTGCCACACTGTTCTTAAGATTGTATGTTTGGCTTGCCTTCCCTCCTGCCTCCCCTGCAGGCTTTGGCATCCTGGGCAAGGACCAGGCCCCTCCAATGTTCCCGCTGCTGTATTATTGTGATGCCCACTTAGATGAGGTGTGGGAGATGGACCGCAAGCAGCTGCTGGCAAGGCAGCTGTACTGGTACGGCTACACCATGCTGGCTGACAAGAGTATGTTCAACTGGGCCACGCTGGAAGTCCTGGAGTCGCTGTAGCAGCAGCAGCAGCAGTAACAGCAGCAGCAGTGCTTGCAACTGCAGCAGCACTGCTTGCGGCTGCAGCAGCAGCAGCACCACCACCACCACCAGCACCAGCAGCATATATGACCGGGCCACGCTGCAGCTGGTGGAGTCGCTGTAGCAGCAGCAACAGCAGTACTTGCGGCTGCAGCAGCGGCAGCAGCACCAGCGGCATGTTCAACTGGGCCATGCTGCAGGTGCTGCAGTTGCTGTGAGGCTTTCAGTAGCTGCTAGTAACTGTGCTGCTGACTGCAGCATCAACTGCTGCAGCAGCAGCCAAAAGTAGCAGTAATGTAGTAGCATGTGTGCTGCTGCAGTAGCAGTGCACAGTCACAGACACACACGAGACATCTTGTGACAGTCGTTGAGGTCAGGGTGCGTTTGTTGACCGCAGCAGCAGCACACAAGGAGTCAATTGGGTCATCCTGGAGCTGCAGCAGCCGCAACACTGGTGCTGGAAGCGGCACATTTCGTGACATTCGTCAAGGTCAGGGTGTGTTGTTAACATGGTGTTTGCAGAGTTGGTGTGTTGTGTCTGTTGACCCCAGCAGCAGCAGCATCAGCATCAGCAACAGCAGCAACATCATGGTTGCTTGGACCGCACTAGAGGTCCTGCAATCACTGCAGCAGCAGCAGCAGCAGCAGCAGCAGCAGCAGCAGCAGCAGCAGCAGCAGTGGGTGCTGTCACAGCCAAGGGTTGGCGTGGCAAGTACACGTCTGCACTATTGTGCCAGGGAGGTTGTGCAGTCAGGCAAGGACAGGCTGAGCTTGGACTGAACTTCACAGGCATGCCCTGCGCACTGCGCACTGGCGAGGCATGCACTGCGCACTGCGCACTGGCAGTGCACTTTGCGTTGCAAGTCAAGAGTCTTGACAATTTGTCATGTTGAACATCATGATGATCATGTTGAGGCATGCTGGTCGGTCTGCAGTTGCAAGGATGCCCCTAGCGAGAGAACTGCTGCATCTGTTTGAGCAAACTGGGATGCTTTTGGTCCAGCAGTGCTGGCAGCACTGTTCAGCCTCTTTTGTGCGGCCTGCACTTCAAGTGCTGGCTGCCGCCTGCAGGGCAGACACAAGCTGTGGCCAGCCATTGTCATGATGGCAGTCACCATGCTAGCCAGTGACAACACGCCTTGTGCCAACAACGAGCAAGCCGTGTTACGAAGCGGATGGTAACAGAAGAATGCCGTGCAATGTCGCCTCAGGAAAGGCGGTTGATGACATTGGTTGAGCAGCCCTGGCACTACACAAACCAGAGAGGTTCAGCAGCTGCTGTCGCTACACAAACAACTGTTTAATTGTTCATGGATGACAAATGCCGCATGTCAGTGGTCGCGGCACGTCGGAGGTGACGCCAGAGCCAAGTTCCGGCCCTGCTCGGCAGGACTGCCAGAATCCTGGAGCTATCTGTGTATTACAGCAGCCCAACCGTTGTGGACTTTAAAACAACATGATTAGTGAATTATTGAAGCGCCATTGGAGCACGACCTGCGGACCGTGTTCGTGGCCTTACAGTAATGGGACAGAACACACTCATCCAGATTTTCTCGCCACACACGCCCAGAGTACCCTTAAAACCGACTCTTACCGCATTACGATAGAAGTGCACGGTGGGCGAAGCAGCATGGATGCAATGTCAACCATACGGCCATTGAGTAGCACTGCTGACAAGCTGCTTGCCGCGCCGATCGCACGCCAGACTCCTTCAACATTCTTACAACTTAAGTGTGCGCTGTTTAGCAAGCAACGAAAGCGACTGGTTGCGTGTCACTTGCGAAGGGTGGGTCATGAGCTGTCATGCCGCGTGTTATGTCAAGTGGGCAAGCTTGCGCTCAAATACCCTTCGATCTTGACTTTCAAGTCTTCAGATTGCCTGTGTGCCCCGTGTTTGTTCGTTGCTCTGCAACAACCTTTTTCTACGGTTTGTTTGAACGAAAGTTGCCCAGCAAGCCGTGCGCTGCAGCCCTCAGACCCACCAGACGTTCCAGTCGTTTCATTAAGCAACGAGACAAGATGCCTTCTACAGTGGATCAGGAGACGGTGAGCTGGCATAGGTTGCACAGCTCAACTTGCCCGGCGGGTCTTTCCTGCAGATGCACATGAGTCCGCAGCTGCTGCTGATCCTGAATGAAAAGTATTGACCCGAAAAGTTGCCGCGATCGTGCAGGTGTTCAGCAACTATCAGGCGATCGCCTCCAGGACTTTCAGTATCTCGCTGATCGTGGAGTTCATCGTAAGCTTTGATGGATGCATTGGATACACCGCATACTTCAGCATCTTGCAGAGCTGCGTGTGCAGAGACAATCAGCATCAGCGGCAGTACTTCTGCTCCGGAAGCAGCGCACTCGCTGGCAGCCTGGCAGCAAGCGGTAGCGGCTATAACGCCACAGCTGCAGAGCTTTATCTTTCATTGAAAGATCACTCTACTTATGAGACTGACAAACCACGTCTTCTCTGTCTCCGCACGCTGCATTTCTGTCCGGCGCACCTGGCTTCGGGTGAGTTACTGGACGGCTTTGGTTTTACATCAGGCGCTCTGCAGTGCAATGGATTAATTAGAGGCAGTAGCAGCACTAGCAGCGGCTGCCCTAGGGCAACCGTAAGGAGCGGGCCCATCACAAGTAGCGGCGATTGGGCTCTACTGCTTTGTGTGGGACCCTCAGAATGTTTCATCGACCCTCAGCTATTAATCGCATGGGCCTCAGTAGCCTGTTGCTGTCACCATCATCTCACACCTAGATCACACTCCCTTTTGCACTACCCCATTTCGTGGCTGCTGAGGCCCCTATGCACAATGTTTGCTTGCTATGTGCTGCATGATGTCGTCATTCAGTTTTGCCGCATCAGAAGGTGCCATCTGTCAAGGGGCAGTGCAGTTGCTGCAGGCCCGTGCTGCGTGTACTGCCTGGCGACAAACACGCATCTCACCATTTTTCTGCTTCGCTGCTGCTGCTGCTGCTGTGCAATGCAGTTCAAAATCTTCAATGCTATAGGGTGAGCACATCTGCAGCCGTTCCTTCCAGCAGCAGCCTCTCTATGTGCCGTGGTGCTACTGAGAGCTGTACTGTGGCCTCACTCATTCACTTTGGTTTGTCATTATCTCAATCGGATACATAATGCATTGATCACTTCGTTCGGTCTGCTTACATGCAATACACAATCTCGCTGCCAACATGCACAACCCTAGCGCAGCCAGCACATGACAGCTTGCAGCCCTTGCAACTCACTACATACACACAACACGCAGCTCATGCACGCACTTTGCATGCACTGACTCTTCTCACTCCTGCTGCTGCTGCTGTGGTTCTTTGCAGGTGTGCTCATCTTCAGCTTCTTGGGAACTACCGTGACCGACAAAGTGCACGGGCCATGGGTGAACGGCCTGGCACTCGCGTGAGTGCCTGCGCATTGCTGCTGCTGCTGCTGCTGCTGCTGCTGCTGATAGGCGGCAAGATCTCCAAACCCTCAACGCCTTCTAGGCTACCACAGTGCGTATGTCGTGGGGTGTGGATGTATGATACAGGCATGCGGGAAAGCGCCTGCAAAGTGTCCGTTGCAAACCGCTTGTGTTGACATCCTGCTGCTGCTGCTGCTGCTGCTGCTGCCGCAGCATCTGCATCTACATGGCCGCCAACATCTCAGGAGGCCACCTCAACCCCGCAGTGACCATGAGGTGGGTGGCTGGGAGGGGAGGGTGTCTGCTGCTGCTGCTGCTGCTGCTCAGCAGACACATGTGCACAAGCCCTGCTCTTGGTTCACAGCCGCCATTGACAGTTGCGTCATTGTCTGGGCATGTTGCCATGCAGGTGCAGGTGCATCTGCTGCTGTTGCTGATACTGCCATGGTATAACTTGACACATCAGTTCCAGCAGTCATATGCTTCGCCCTGCAAGCATGCTGTGCGTTCCAGGCGTGCAGCAGCGCACCACAGCTTTTGTGTTTCATGAGTCTTTGATGGAGCTGGGACTGATAGATTGGCGCTGCTGCTGCTGCTGCGTGTGTCTGCTGCTGCTGCAGCACGCTGCTGTGCGGCTTTTACCCGCTGCTGCACTCCATGCTGTACATCGCACTGCAGGTGGGGTTGCTGCTGCTGCTGCTGCTGCTGGTGGTATGGTAATCAGATTTTATGTTTTGCATGTGGCTTATTGGTATTTAAACTTTCTGTTTCGCATGTGGCTTATCGGTATTCAACCTTTCTGTTTTGCATGTGGCTTATTGTGATTTCTACACACGTAAGCTTGCACATGGCGCAGCTGGCATTACGTCGTCACCAGCATGCTCAATGCAGCAGCAGCATAACAATGTCATGTGTCATGTTGCAGGATATGCTCAAGCTCTGCATTGCCGTCATTGCAGCTGCAGCGTTGCTCACCACCAACCATAAAATTAAATAATGCTGATGTACCCTTGCTGCTGTTGCAGATTGTGGGAGCCATTTTTGGCTCGCTGCTGGCTGCTGCACTGGTGCCTGAGGCACACATCGGTGAGTACAGCAACACAAACTGTTAGAACACAGTTGAAACGAACAAGGATTGCACAGCACCACACAGCTGCACTGGTCCATCCACCCTGACATATCCCACAGCATGCATAGGGCCGAACCATTGCTAACTGACACTGCTCTGCCTATCCTGCAGGCATGGGCAACGGCGGCCCCGGCTGCTTTGACCCCACCACCATCGACCAGACCATTACCCGCAGCCAGCTGTTTGGCTGGGAGGTGGTCATGACCTTCACGCTCATCAGTGTGGTGTATGCCTGCGGTGTGGCCAAGCCCGGCCACGGCAGCTTCACGCCGCTGGTGGTGGGGCTCAGCCTGGTGGCATGCGCAGGCACGGGAGGCAAGTACACCGGGGCGGCACTCAACCCCGCACGCGTGATCGGTGAGTGAGGGTTGCATGAATGGTTTGTGTGTCACAATATGTGCTTTAGTGGTTAGTTCCTGAACAGTATCGTATCTGGTCTGGCTCTGTAATCGACAGACCATCGGGGTGAGCGCAGCAGTTTGGCAAACACATGTTTGGCGCAATGTACTGCATGTGTGCTGGCTGCAGTAGGCGGGTAGTGGCAGCTGCATGGTGGCTGTGTGGGTGCAGCTGTCTGCGGGTCAAGTACAGTGTCCATTCATTCTAGTTGCAGTGCGCTGTGCTGCGCCATTGCGGACATAGCATATGGCTGTGCACTGCCGGGTGTGCCTCACATTCTGCTGCTGCTGCTGCTGCTGCTGGTTCAGGCCCGCTGGCTGTGTTTGGCTGCGGCAAGGAGCTGGCGTGGATCTACATCCTGGCAGAGCTGCTGGCGGCACTGCTGGCCTGCTCCATCTTCGGTGAGCGCCTGCTGCTGCTGTGCAATGCCATGTTGCCGTTCTTTGGCTGCTGGTACAGTGGGCGCTGCCGGCTGTGCATGTCTGCACTGATCGTAGCTTGCCAGCCGCAGCTCTTGTCCAACAACTTACCCAGCAACCTGGCGATGACCTTGCAAGCGCCTCCAACTCACACGCCGCTGCTGCTGCTGCTGCTGCTGCTTTCAGCCTTTGTGACTGGCTTTGGCCCGGTGTCCCCCTTTTCCTCCATGGCCACCTGCTGACATACACTGCTGCTGCTGCTGCTGCTGCTGCTGCTGCCTGCAGCCTTTGTGTCTGGCTTTGGCCCACTGTCCCCCTTCACCTCCATGGCCACTTTCAAGCTGGGTCAGGTGGAGGCGATGTGGATGTGGATCACAGGTGCGTTTGTTTAAACTTGTTTGAATATGAGGCGGGCGTGTTTGAAGCTGTTTGAGTTGGGCGGGTGTTGTGGCCACTTTGCTGGGGTAGGTGGAGGCTGGGGCAGGTGGGGTAGGTGGAGGCGCTGTGGGTGTGGATCACAGGTGCGTTTGTTTGAACTTGTTTGGACATCACAGGGAACATAGCCAATGTTGCTTGGTTCTTCAGTTCTACTTCAGTGTTGCTTGGTCCTCCAGTTCTACGTCAGTGTTGCTTGGTTGATCAGATCGCTGGCGTGTTGCGAGAGGAATGCAGCTGTAGAGTGAAATGCAAGAGCGCGGGGCATGTGAAGGGGCGGCTTCCGTCGCAGCGATTGCTGCACTGCTGTGGCTGCTGTGTTGTGCTGCTGCGCTTTGTGTTTCACGTCAGCCTGCGCGCATTTGGTGTTGCAAGGTATGGATGTCTTGCGACAACCGTGTGCGTGCCGCACTGCTGCTGCTGCTGCTTCAGGCAACCCTCCCAAGCGCTTGAGCGAGGGTGGGGTTGACAACGTGACAGACCTGGTGTCCCTCCTGCACCAGCCTCCTAATGTGCTTGCCTGTCCACTGCTGCTGCTGCTGCTGCAGGCAACCCTCCCAAGCGTCTGAGCGAGGGTGGCGATGACAACGTGACAGACCTGGTGTCCCACCTGCAGCGCATGGGCACCTCTGCCCGCTCCGATTTTTTGGGCGGCAAGGGAGCCTCAAAGTCTGCAATCAGGCGCGCTGACGAGGCTGATGCAGCTGAGGCAAAAGAGGACCAGGCATAAATATCCTGGAATATCTTGGATCCTTTGTGGCAGTTCAGTATCTGCCATTTGGTGCATTGTTGAGGAGGATGCAGCTGAGGCAAAGGAGGACCAGGCGTAAAAATCATGGAATATCCTGGTTCCTTTGTTGCTGCTCAGTATCTGCCATTTGGTGCAATGAGGAGGCTGATGCAGCAGAGGCAAAGGATGACCGCCTAGGCGTAATTGTGCCTTTTTGCTTTACAAGGGCCTGGTTGGTTGCTGCTGTGTGATGCGGAGGGTGCAGCAGCTTATGCCAAGGAGGACCAGGTATAAGACGGCCTCGATTGTGTGTTGCACCGCAGCATCTGCAATCAGGCTGGCTGAAGAGAAGGATGCACTCAGCAACAGATCATAAAGAGGATGAGTATTACGCGGGTTCGGCGCAATATGCTGAAACCCTAGAACAATATATGAGGTGTGACTGGCGCACAAAAGAGGTTGCGAACGGAACGGCACGAAGTTTGGACGTGCATGCACATGACAGAAACTGTGCTTGCATCCCGGTGCATGCGGAGGCCAAGGAATGTAGTGCTGCATTCATGTGGGTGGCGGAGGTTGGAAGCACGGCAATGGTGTGTTGTTTTTTGGTGTGCATGCATGCTGTGGAAGTGCACAGCTTGGCTGCCATACATGTGGGTGGTGGAGGTTGGCAGAAAAGGACTGCTGCTGTGTTTTTCAGGTGGCACGTTTGCTGTGTGTGCTGCACAACGCGGCTGCCACACACGGAGGCACGCGTGAGGTTGCTTTTCTTGGAGGCATTGCACGCAGCTGCATTGCATGGGGTTGCACCACCGTTGCACATGACAGAAACTGTGCATGCAGAGGCCGAGAAATGCAGTGCTGCAACTATGCAACGGTGCGCATGTGGGTGGTGGAAGTTGAAGCACGGCAATGGTGTGTTGGTTTTGGATGTGCATGTATGCTGTGGAAGTGCACAGCTTGGCTGCCATACACAGAGGCATGCATGGCGTTGGCTTTGCATGGAGGCATTTTGTGGGATCGCACCACTGAGGCTGAAGGCTCGGCACAACTGCTGAGGACTTGTGACAAAGAACAGGCGTCGCACATTGACAGGGGCGCGCTGCCGACTTGCAGTGTGCTGCGATGGCGGCAGGTGGTGCCGGGAGGTCTGGCCCCCAGACTTGAGTATGTCACATTTAAACAGGAGGATGTGTGTGTGACTTGAGGAGGCAACAGGAGGGTGTGTGTTTGCATGTGACGTGCTTGGAGGTGTGCATGTGTTTGTGTGTGTCTTTTGTGAGGGTTTTTTTTGTTCTGCTCCTGCTGTGCTAGTGCTGATGGAACTACCAGCATTGCAGCCACTGATGTTCATTTTGGCTGCCTTGATTGAGCTGAGAACACGCTGTGGACACGCAATGCAGTGACTGTGCAAGCAATGCCGTGACAGGATCATTCGCTGAGCAGTTTGTTCAGTGTGTGTTCTGCTACGTAAGCTGTGTCGGCCAGCAGCTGCAGATATGCATGCAGGCTGCTGTGATGGGCACAACAGCATGGCATGTCGCAAGCTCTGCTGGACGGCAGCTAGACATACGTGTCTGCAGTGCAGTGCACGTGTGTGCATACCCTTATGTATACGCAGACAAGACAGACAGCCTGGCACATCCTACATGCATTCATTACCTTTTGATGCTTTTGCTGAGTGCCAAAGTATAATACGGTTGGCGCTGTTGCGTAGTCCTCAGGTGCAGTACAGACAGGCCATCTGTGTTTGTCAGACATTCAAACGGACACGCGATCAGCAAATCAGATGTATTGCTGCACAACGCCCTGCTGCTGGAGCTGCCACAGCACGCAGTGCTGCTGCTGCAGGCACCAGCGAAGCAACAGCAGCCTCTGTCTATCTGTTGCACACCATGCTTTTCGGTGGTGCTGTGGCCAGAGTAGCCAGGCCTTTGTCTGATAGCCTGATGCAAGGGCCGGGAACCCGGCAGTTTTGGTGGATGACGGACATATGTAGTCAGCTTACACACAGTACAGATACAGTACAGATACACGGATGCTTTTGCCCTGGAAGTGGGCACATACATACATACATACATGGTTGTCTGGCTTTTGGCATACTTGGCACATGCTTGCAGCATGCGCAGAGTGGCTGTTGCGCAGAAGCAAGTGAATCACCTGCTGCTGTGCCGGGTTGTCTGCTGCTGCCTAGCTTTGCCGCCAGGGCAGCATGTGCTCCCTGTTCATTGTCATGTTATGGGTGTAAGAAAGCAGGGGCAGCAGCAGGCGGCCCCGACAAGTGTGAAGTACCACCAGTACTAACACAGGCCTGCTTTGTGAAGTGTCTTGCAGCTCAGTTATGGTGTCAAGCAGCTGCTGCTACCCAGAGTAGTAGTGCAGGCAGCTGCTGCTGCCCTCTTTTGTGCAGTGCGTGCAGCTGCGCTATCCTGGGAGTGAGGAATTTCTCTGGCAGTACATCAGCCGGATCGGATCCTGAGGATCAGGAAAGCAGACTCAGGTGTCATGTGTGTGTGTGCACAGCCCCACAGTGTTGTTTCAACGTGGGCGTAACAGCAGTTGTTGTCTAAATTGTGGGCGAGGAAGGTGGCGGCGCCACAGGACCTGATTATTACTTCACAGGTGTCAGTTGCAGTTTTGCGAGGTACGCTAGAAATCAGTGCTGTCTGGCAGCTGCAAATCAGGCTCATCGGTGGTGTGTTGTGTGCGCGTGTGTTCAACCCTGAGCTGAGCTGCCGCCTGTGTTTGTTTGTCTTTTCCACGTACCTTTGCTGCGTGAAATGCGGCTGCACCCGTCTGATACCACCTACAAACAAAACTGTTACTACAATTATTGCTACACCAGCACTGTGAAGCACTGTTGTGTTTGCCTGCTCTATTGCTGCACAGCTGCAATGTGAGCTTGGCTGGAGCCTGTTATTGAATCAAAAACGGGCTGTGTTCCCGTCGTGTAACACACAAATTGTGGAGACTGCAGGGGTAATGCACCCGAGCTGGTGTGCCCTTTCTTTTACAATATGGCATGTGTGTATGCTCGGTGCACAGGCCGTTTGATACACGCTGGATGACCAGAAGATGCTGCCTGTCCAACGGTCGGCTGCTTGGTCTATCTGTGTGTGATTGGCCAGCAACGGTCGTACGAGAGAAGGTGATCAGGTCGGTGACATGATGCGTTGCTGCAATCTGGAACGGCATACATGCGTAGCCAGCCGGCTGTGGTGTTGCGCTTCTAGCATTCAGTGACAAGCATGTCATACATACCTTACCAAGCTACTCGGCGCTGTTCTTTGAGGTTACCTCCCCCTATGAGCCTCTTGTTGGCTCCTGATTGGGGTTCCCACTCCTTGGTTGAGTGTAGTACGTAATGTAACACAGACTACAGCGGTTCAGGCTTCTGGTGGTGGACTTGCATTGCACTTTGCATGTGCCTTTGCTTGACACCAACTGTAACAAGCATTCTAATGCTTACACCCTTAACTACAGAGTCAATTCTGCACCCACACCATCAGCCGCTGACGGTCAGATGACCTTTTCAAGCCACACCGCAACTCCTTTCTCAGCGCACATGGTGTGCGACTACCCTCGACTGAGCTCAGTCTGTGTGGCTGCCTCATGTTTGCGAAGCCGGCTGCTTGCGGCACGCTTAAGCTTCTGCAGGCCCCGAGCCTTGAGTCAAAGTGACAACGGCAGCGACTCATCCTTTGACAGTGTGGCCGACTCCAAAGGTTACATTGCAAACACCAGCACTGCCTGGCAGCCCAGACATTGTGAGCCGAAGATGCAGACCTGCAACATATCAAGACTGTGTCGTAAAGGTCAGAGGTACTGCTTCCTTTGTGTCAGCAAGCGCTGCAGCCATCCTCAACAGCCAGCAAGCCAGGTGACACCACAACTGCCACCAGAGAAAACAGTTTCTTCTAATCGTCTGCTGCCACGCCTGCCATAGCAGTCGCACACCTGCTGCGTGCAAATCATCCAGCCACTGCACAACCGCAGGCAGCCGGCTGTGCAAATCCTGATTTTGTCAACAGCAACTGTCGGCAGCAGCCAACCTTGCTGGCACTGCCAGTGCCAGTGCACTGCCAGTGCACGAGCTGCAGGAGGCGAAGTAAAACAAAAGCGTGTGCCTCAACATATTGAACAGTACGCAACATGAGCAGAAACGCATGATAACGTCAACTCATTTCCTGAGGAAGCAACACAGTTCTTGACATGCCAGCTATCCCTTTCCTTCCCAACAGATGCAGGAAGGCAAGGAACATAGCAGGCTGCCACACACGAATGTAAAGCAAGCAGAACACTCGTCTACAGCTTGATAAGATACCGTTGATAGTCGTTTTGATAGTCGCAGGCTGGCAGCAAACAGATCAACAACGCAGCTGAACCGCCAAACAACGGTGTTGGTAATCGGCGACCTGTGTAACCGGCGCCCTGTGAGCTGAATATAAGCTGAATATAAGCTGAATATAAGCTGAATATAAGTACATACCGATTTGTAGTAGGGTAATCTCCACCAATCTGTAGTGAAGTAATATGCAGCAAGATACAACAGCCGGCCTGCATGACATGCATGCAGCCACAATCCGTGTTCACACTGCAAGTGTATAGCATTGGAGTAAATTGTCAATCAGCGCCCAACAGTGCCGTGTGCTGTGAAAATCAGGCATCTGCCGCTACCCCTACACACAAACAAACACTGTGGACCTTCACACACACCTACATACGTGTGCAGAAGTATCTGGCATAATACACATCTGCAGACAGCAGCGCCATGTGTTCTGATACATCCGCATTTGCTGGAGCTGTGGCACGCGTTGCAGCAGCACAAGCAAACTGCACGTGCAGCTGATGGGGAACTATAAAATCCAAGTACGGACAACCATAAACTTACTGCGCAAAGATGTCAGTGACGCATAGCATAGAGCATCTGTCCTGTGTGCTGGCTACCCTTGCCCGCCAAAGCCGCGAGGTGCCCAGCTTTTCAAACAGATCAGGCCTGGCTACAGGACCACAGCACCAGCTAAAACTGTCTTCACAGATTTGCAACACAGGAACAGGTATGCGTCACACCATGCCCTGCTGTCGGCACCAGCATTATACTGCAGTGATCATCGATGCCGTAAAGAGAGACCAAAAAACTCAAAAAGAGCGCATAAACATGCCCTGCTGAAACACCCATCGCAACAGCCAGCATGCTGGCAGCGCGACTGGGCTACATACATGCCACAACACAGTAAACGTTGCGTCCTGATGTGAAACGAACAACACTGCAACAATGCCTGACTCATTACGTTGGTATGTGACTCAGCCGCATGAGTAAAGTGCAACAACACGTTGTACCCTCCAGCAGACATGAACAAAGCACCTGCTGCAACGCCGTCGTGCATGTTCAGTCTGCACCGGAACAACAGCAGTGAACACATCCATCATCATCATCATCATCATCATCATCATCATCATCAAAGCATGCCTGCATATGCATGCCTCAAATGCATGCCTGCAATGCATGGCTCCGTGGACGACTCATATGCTGTGCGGTCTGCATCATGCATGCCTTCAATGCATGCCTTCCAACCAAATGCATGCCTTCAAATGCATGGCCCCATGCACGGCTTCAGTGCTGTGCAGTGTGCATCACACGCATGCCCCATCTGCAAGCAACCACATTCCTTTGCTTCCAGCTTCTGTCCTCGTGCAGGTGCACATTGCACGCATGGATGCACCTTCACATTCCTTGCGCCCACACCATCCCAGAAACACAGCCAACAGACACGGCAGACTCACAACACAGCCGTGTGCAATCACCGCTTGTAACAGCAAGCCAGGAACCGCTTACGCCTCAACCTCCTTGGCATCAGCAGCACCAGAAGCGTCCTTGCCGCCGGTGAAGGTGCTTGTGAGCTTAGATAGCGCAGACAAAAAATCACAAAGCACAGCGCAAGCAGCCAGGCTGGATGGCTTATCATAAGCAGTGTTTGATTATGCCTCCACTTCCTTGGCATCATTGGTGGTGTCCTTGCCGCCAGTAAAGGTGCTTGTGAGCTTGGATGGCGCAGACAAGAAAGCGCTGCGCGCATTGGCGCCCATGCTCTGCAGGTGGCTCAGCAGGTCTGTCACGTTCTCATCACCACCCTCGCGGAAACGCTTGGGGGGGTTGCCTGCAGCAGCAGCAGCAGCAGCAGCAGCAGCAGCAGCAGCGGCGGCAGCAGCAGCAGCAACGTCGCTACATGTTGGCGCCGATACTCTGCAAGTGGCTCAGCAGGTCTGTCACATTCTCATCGCCACCCTCGCGGAAACGCTTGGGGGGGTTGCCTGCAGCAGTAGCAGCAGCAACAGCAGCAGCAGCAGCAGCAGGGCACATGCGAATATGTTGGCGCCCATGCTCTGCAGGTGGCTCAGCAGGTCTGTCACGCTCTCATCACCACCCTCGCTGAAGCGCTTACGGGGGTTGCCTGCAGCAGCAGCAGCAATGTGGCAACATGTTGAGAGGTCGGTGCAGGTGGCTCAGCAGGTCAGTCAATTTATGCCGCCGCCCTCTCTGAGACGCTGACCATGCCTCTCCATGCCAGATGGTGCGCAAGGCCATAGTAAAAATCACATCACAATCACATTCAGACCGTCAGCAACAGTCACACACACCGTTTTTCCACATCAGCAGCGCCTCCATTTCATACATCCATCCTTTGAACTCTGGATCATACATTGTCGTTACCCAGAAAAGGAAATTCAAACACGCTGTAGCCACGCGCCAATAATCCACATCCACAGCGCCTTCACCCCAGACACCTTCTCTCGGATCAGAGACCATACATCATTGTTATGGAAATCAAACAGCATCCCCTCTGGCCCCACGCACCTGTGATCCACATCCACAGCGCCTCGCTCCTCTTCAGCTGGAAGGCAGCCATAGAGGAAAAGGGGGACAGCGGGCCGAAGCCAGACACAAAGGCAAAGATGGAGCAGGCCAGCAGTGCCGCCAGCAGCTCTGCCAGGATGTAGATCCACGCCAGCTCCTTGCCGCAGCCAAACACAGCCAGAGGGCCTGAACCAGCAGCAGCAGCAGCAGCAGCAGCAGCGTAGCAACGAGTCAGGCGGCGGTCTTGTGCAGTTGCATACCCGTGCGACACAGCATACCACACCACAGCATGTAGCTAGATGGTTACTGCATGCAGACAGGCCTTTTGGCCAGCTAGCAGGCCTGCAGCAGCAAGCATCCTTGTTGCACAGCTGTGCAGCATTGCTCACCAACTTGGAACTGGACTGTGCCTGGCTGTATAGATATTGCAAGCAGGCAGACCTGCTTTGGCCTGATGCATGCATTCAGCAACCCCACTCCTGTCGCTAATATAATTTCCTCCAATAAACCGACAATTCACAGCATTGTACTGAGCACGTTGGTGCGCACACAAATCTCTTCGCCAACACTGCTGCATCCCTCACTCACCGATCACGCGTGCGGGGTTGAGTGCCGCCCCGGTGTACTTGCCTCCCGTGCCTGCGCATGCCACCAGGCTGAGCCCCACCACCAGCGGCGTGAAGCTGCCATGGCCGGGCTTGGCCACACCGCAGGCATACACCACACTGATGAGCGTGAAGGTCATGACCACCTCCCAGCCAAACAGCTGCGCATTGGTCATCTCCTGGTGAACGGTGGTGGGGTCAAAGCAGCCGGGGCCTCCGTTGCCCATGCCTGCGCAAGCGGTAACATACCATTAGCACAACTTTAATTCAGCAAAATGCAGCTGCAAAGTGTTGTGGCGGTCACAGCAGACCGAACCGCCGTTACCCATGCCTGCAGGGCGCAGCAGTTCAAAAGAGGCATCATGTTGAAGTTAGGATGGATTGTGAAGACCTGCGCATTGGTCACCTCCTGGTGGACGGTGGTGGGGTCAAAGCAGCCGGGGCCACCGTTACCCATGCCTGCAGGATAGGAGAATCAGTGTCAATTGACAATGGTGCGACACTATGCTTGTTGTGAGTGATGTCAGGGTGCACGGTGGTGGGGGCGAAGCAGCCGGGGCCGCCGTTGCCCATGCCTGCAGCATGACACACAACAATATATGAACATTTAAATTTTTGGGGCGGGTGGTGGGTGGAAAGTGCTGGGGTGGATGGTGGTGGGGTCAAAGCAGCCGGGTGGGAAGAGCAGTGTCACTAAGCAATGGTTCGGCCCTGTGCTTGTAGTAGGTCATGTCAGGGTGGACGGTGGTGGGGTTTGCCGCACCGCCTGCAGTTTGTCACCCTGCCGTCTTTCTGGACTGAGGTAACAGCACCCGGGACAGCATGCAGCAAGCTCAAGACACCCTGCGCCCACAGCGATTGGATTCTTCCGGATATGTACTGGCTTTTGCATTGGGTTTGGATTGGATTTTGGATTGGATTGGTTTTGGATTGAGATGTGGAACACATGCAACTGGGCTGCCCACTCACCCACGTGTGCGCCAGGCACTAGAGCAGCAGCCAGCAGCGAACCAAAGATGGACCCAACAATCTGCAGCAGCAGCAGCAGCAGCACCAGCAGCAGCAGCAGGGGCAACACAGGGTGATTTCACTGTCCTTGTTTGCTGGTGTTCAGTAGCAGCTGCGGTGCCTGCTGATGCTGGCAATACAGCTTGACCAGATCAACTAAGAAGTTTGTGCATTGAGCATGCGGTAGATGACAATGAGTGATTTGCAAGCAGAATCTGTGGCTGGCACACATGCATACTGTGGATGTACATCCACCAGCCATGCACATTAGACATTGCGCAATATACCATCACAAAGAGCCAGCACAGCAGCAGCAGCAGCAGCAGCAGCAACACCGCCCCACCTGCAGAGCGATGTACAGCATGGAGTGCAGCAGCGGGTAGAAGCCGCACAGCAGCGTGCTGCAGCAGCAGGCACACACAGCAGCAGCAGCAGCAGCAGCAGCAGGATATCAGACGCAGTTTGGTGAGATGAAAGCTGCGGCATGCTGTGGCGGGCCCAAGCAACGCAGCAGGGGCTGACTGCAACATGCATTGTGCATGTGGCAGAAGAGGCTGCTGGATGTTACAAGCGGCAAAATGACAAACGAATGTAACAACAGCTGATGCATGTCCAGGCGACGTGCTCCCATGCTCAAACATTGATTGGCTGCTGTGATAGGCAGCGGTTGTGCTGACCAGCAGCAGCAGACACCCTCCCCTCCCAGCCACCCACCTCATGGTCACTGCTGGGTTGAGGTGGCCTCCTGAGATGTTGGCGGCCATGTAGATGCAGATGCTGCGGCAGCAGCAGCAGGCAGCAGCAGCAGCAGCAGCAGCATGAGCTCCAAGTGATGATAAAGCTGGCAGGTGTGTTACACAACAAGAGTCTGCAATCAGGGACGACCAGCACAAAGTACTTGAAACCAGTCATAAGTGCAGCAGGCAGGAGTCACTGAATAGCGTGGGAGACTCACGCGAGCGCCAGGCCGTTCACCCATGGGGTTGCAGGACTGTGGGTTTTACATTCTAGGAGCAGCAGCAGCAATGCGCAGTCACTCACGCGAGCGCCAGGCCGTTCACCCATGGCCCGTGCACTGGGTCACTGACAGTAGTCCCCAGGAAGCTGAAGATGAGCACACCTGCAGCGGCAGCAGCAGCAGCAGCAGCAGCAGGGGTGAGAAGAGAGTCAGCGCATGCAATGTGCCATACACAAGCTGCACTAAGTGTGTATGTGTTGTGCCGCAGGGGCTGTGCACTGTGGCATGTGCTTGCCGCAGTACAGTTGAGTGGAATGGGGGTGCGTGACACAGCAGTGCTGCAGAAGGAAGTGGCCAGGGTGTGTAAGGAACATGATGCTGACGGACACTGCCTGCTGCACAGCTGCTTACCCTATCGCAGTGGAGTTCGATGTCAGTGTACTGCAGTGTGCAGCAGCAGCAGCAGCAGCAGCAGCCAAGGTGGGAGTTAAACGGCCGTCAACCGGCATCAAACTGTGTGGCACAGCACGTGCCTGCAACAAACTGCACTGCAGCTGCAGGATCCTGCAATGCTCATCATGGCAGCATGCAGCATGCTGCAGTTTCTATCCAATAAAAATGATGCTGCCTTTGAAAGAAAGGGCTCTGCTGAGGCCCTGAGCACCCCTGAGGGGTTGGGGTGGGGGGATGGGTGGGGTAGGGGGCCGGGGGGAGGGGAGTGGCAGCGGGAGGGGTTGTGCTGAAGCAAACAGCTGACACATGTATAGTTTGTCCTTTTGTGCAGGCTTATGTGCGCATGCGCTGTGTCTGGCCGAAGACTGAGAAAATAATCCTGACGGTACCACAAGGACGGGGTGAGTCTGGTGTAAGATGATGAGAACAGCGAGCAGACTGACCAAGAGGAGCCCGTTAGATAATTTTTACTTTTGGCTTTCGAAAACTCCCAGCACAGCTCTGAATACCACAATCGCCTCTATCTAATCAGCCGCTCTTCACGGGTGGTGTGTAGCAGCACCTGCTGCTTGTGCAATTATCCTAACTGTTGGCATTTAATGCACGAGCAGGCGCCAGTCCATCGACTCACCCGAAGCCAAGTTCGCCGGACAGAAATGCAAGGTGCAGAAAGATACAAGAGGTGGTGGTCAGTATCTCATTGTCTCAAGACAAAGCTATGTAATGACTGATGCGCTGATCGGTATTCATAAACGTCTCTGCTGCTGTTGCTGCTTAGTGCGAGCTGCCAGCGCCGACAGTGCGTCTGGAGCATGAGTACTGCCTCTGATCAGGATACGCCATTCATGATTACAATCAACCGATAGCAGGACTTGCAATGCATCACGTGCGTGTGCAAAGAGCTTACGATGAACTCCACAATCAGCGAAACGCTGAAAGTCCGGGAGGCGATGGCCTGGTAGTTGCTGAACACCTGCAGAATCGCGCAACCATTTCGTATCATTAATGTGCTTTTGTAAACAGCAGCGGAGGCTGTGAGAGCAGCTGCTTTGTATAGACCGGCCGGGTAAGCTGCTGAGCTGTGCAACACACGCCAGCTCACCGTCTCCTGATCCACTGCGGACGGCATCTTGACCGGGTGCTTTTTGATTGAAACAAAAGTTCTGGCAGTGAGACGTTTGCAGCGCACGGCTTGCTGTGCAACCTCCGGTCTATTGCTTGTCTGGAACAGGCTGTTGCTGAGAGACGATCAAACTCAGACGTGAACCAACGTTGTCAAGACCTTGGAGTCATGATTAGCCTTTTATGTCCTCGCTGGCCGACTGAAGTAACACCGGCATGACGGTGTGACAGGTCGGGGCCCACCTCTCGCGAGTGACACTGCTTTCCGCTACCTTACGTTGTGTTGCGCTGCCCTTTCCAGCATCAGAACTGCCCTCCGACTCTTTCGGACTCAACGTCACGTCCTGCTTGCATCTGCAGCAGAACACTTCACACTTGAAGTGCGCCCGACACAGGGTTGGGCCAACCCTGCAGGGATGACTCATGATCTACTAGACATTATAAAGAGTTGCAGGTCACACATTACAAGACATAGTATGTTCCACAGCATGGATCACTCCCAGTAGGTTACACTGCCAGAACTCGACATCCCTCATGCTCAGAGCCAACAGCAGGCCAGCAAAGCTCATTCTTGCTTGGCAAGCACTGCCGTCACAACATCCTGCTCGCAGCAGCATTCCTCAGATTTTGGCACTGCCTGCTGCCACCTACAGGAGCCAAAATGCCAATGATAGGCAATGCATGTCATGCCAGCATTTATGGTCGACAACAGTTGCTGCTGCTGCGCAGCTAGCACCACTGGCAGCCTTGCACCAGAAAGCCTCTGTCGAGGCAAGTCTACTGCCTGACCAGCCCTCCCTGTGAGGTCACTGCCAGTGCACACAGTGCACATCATGCAACGGCGCACAGCGCTGTGCTAGCACATGCTGCGTCTCTGACACAAGCCTATCTTCAGATAACAGGCAACTGCGTCCAATCCAACTTAACACGCAACTGCTGCAGCTGCGCAGCTTGACAGCGCCACCTTCTGAGGAAGCACCTTGCAAACCCAGCACACTACATGTACGTCAGCTTGCGCCCGCTGCTGTCAGCTTGCGCCCGCTGCTGTCAGCTTGCGCCCGCTGCTGTCAGCTTGCGCCCGCTGCTGTCAGCTTGCGCCCGCTGCTGTCAGCTTGCGCCCGCTGCTGTCAGCTTGCGCCCGCTGCTGTCACGGGCTGCACATCATTTTGCCAGCTGTGAGCTGCACGCAACAGCCGCAGCGCAGGCACTGCTGTACAGCAGCCATCTACAGATGTACTACATGATCTGCAGACAGCTGTCTGTCTGTCAACAACTGCACATACGCCTGGTGCATCCAGTGCAGCAAGTGGATGCCATCAGCACAGCCATGCCACCTGCACTTGAGCAGCAGCATGCCACCAAGGACAGGCTGCACTGTCCAACGCCTCGTTGAAGCACCAATCACTGCTCACTGCCTCTCATCGCCAATAGAAGGGCCTGCACATATTCCCATGCCACCTGCACTTGAGCAGCATCATGCCACCAAGGACAGGTGCACTGCCCACTGCCTGTCACCACATAACAAGATCCTGTTCCTGATCAGAAAGGCCTGTACGGCTGGCTGACAGGCGCAGCAGCGTACTGCGGGTACTGGGCTCTTCTGCTCATGGAGGCAGGTACTCGCCCCGCAGGCGCTGCATCAAGTGGATGGCATCAGCACAACCATATGCCACCTGCACTTGAGCAGCATCATGCCACCAAGGACAGGAGCACTGTCTACTGCATTGTCATCATAACACCAATCACTGCTCACTGCCTGTCACCGCCAATATCAAAAGGGCCTGTACAGCTGGCTATTAGGACTGGCTGTCGCTCTTGCTCAGTACCTGCCTCCACGAGCAGAAGAGCCACATCAGAAGGGTCTGCAGGGCTGGCTGACAGGCGCCCCTGGTCAGTGCCTGCCACTATGAGCGAGCAGCCACATCAGAAGGCTGCTGCTGCTGCTGCTGCTGCTGCTGGCTGCTGCTGCTGCTGCCTGCCACTATGAGCGAGCAGCCACATCAGAAGGGTCTGCAGGGCTGGCTGACAGGCGCAGCAGCTTATGGCCGGCTGCCTCTCCTTACATCATCAGAAAGGCCTGTTCGGCTGGCTGCCAGGCGCAGCAGCATACTGCGGGTACTGCTGGCTGTTAGGACTGGCTGCCGCCCCTGCTTAGTACCTGCCTCTAAAAGCAGAAAGAGCCAGATCAGAAAGGTCTGCAGGGCTGGCTGACAGGCGCAGCAGCATACGGCCGGCTGCCTCTCCTTACATCATCAGAAAGGCCTGTACGGCTGACTGACAGGCGCAGCAGCATACTGCGGGTACTGCTGCGGCCCTGCAGGCGCTGCATGCTGCTGCTGCTGCTGGTAGGCAGGCTGCAGCGGATTGTATGCCGGCTGCTTCGGCTGCTGCGGCTGCTGCTGGTACTGGTACGGCTGCTGTTGCTGCTGTGGATATGCTGGCTGCACGAAGGCAGGCTGTTGGTACTGCGGCGGCTGCTGCTGCTGGTACTGGTAGGGCTGCGGAGGCTGCTGCTGCTGCTGCTGCTGGTACTGGGCCTGCTGCTGATACTGGGGCTGCTGCTGTGGCTGCTGGTACTGTGGCTGCTGCTGTGGCTGCTGGTACTGTGGCTGCTGCGGTGGCTGCTGGTACTGCTGCTGCTGCTGTGGCTGCTGGTACTGTTGCTGCTGCTGTGGCGGTGCAGCTGCCTGCTGCGGCACCCAAGGAGATGGCATCGGCACTGCTACAGGAGCAGCCTGCTGCTGCTGCTGCTGCTGCTGCAGCTGACTGCTGCCGCTGCTGCTGCCAGCAGCCACGTTGTGCACGCCTTCATGCAGGTAGTTGCAGTTGTCTCCGTGCCTGCACTGCCCAAACCTAAACAGCTTGCACGGCTTGGTTCTGTATGCGCTGGGCTTTGGCTTTGCCTGCTGCTGCTGCTGCTGCTGCTGCTGCTGCTGCTGCTGCTGCTGCTGGCCTGCAGCTGATCCGCTTGGGCTCGGGCCCCTGCTGCTGCCTCCTGGCTGCTGCTGCTGCTGCTGTGGTGCTGTGTCTGCCATGGCCTGGTGGAGCTTCTGCTGCACCTGCTGCTGCGTCTCGCTGCGGGGCCGCCGCACACCTCCACCCTGCGATGCATTACATAGCACCCGCACCGCAGGCAAGCAGATAGAACAAAAACAGGTCAGGCTTGCAAGCCTGCCACTTGGCGAGCCAAAACTTGAAACAGCAGCAGCACAGGCGCCTCGCACCCCCACCCTGCGATGCATTACATGGCACGCACGCACCACAGGCAAGTAAACAGCACGGTGTAAGAACAGCAACGCAGCACTAGACAAGGCTGCAAGCCTGCGCATGGCAAGCTAGATGCTGCAGCAGCAGCAGCAGCAGCAGCAGCAGCAGCAGCAGCAGCAGCAGCAGCAGCCCACCACCGGTTTTCGGCAGGAGGATGCTGTTGGCAGGAGAATGACGACATTTGGTGACCAAGCAAGGATGCTGTAGCACAGCCGCCTCATAATCAATACGGCGAAATAAGCAAAGTGTTACTACTATGCACTTGTCCCTGCCCAACAATGGCTGCTAGTGCTTCAAAGTGATTGGCAGATTTGAAGGAAGTCACAAGGCATGTTGGCATAAACGGCCCAAATGCATTTAGGCTGTGCATGCCACGATGACTGTGATTCAGTTCAGATCAGCTCAAGCACCTCAAAACACCAGAAGCCAAAACATTGCGGCAGCAGCCTGTTTGATCACTCTTTGGGCCTTGCCAGGATCGAACTGGCGACCTTAGGATGCCTCTCACTCGCAGTGAGTCATGTTATGAGACCTACGCGCTAACCAACTGCGCCAAAGACCCAGCCCAACATGCCAGCTCCAACTGGGGCCAGCAGCCGGCTGCAGGCAACTGCCGCTGTTGCTGCAGGCAGCAGTGCCGCGCCTGCTGACTGTCATGTGGCCATGCGACCGCTACTGCTGCCTCTGGGGCGATAGCTTGCCCACCCCTGTAACAGACCTCTCTCGCCGACTTCTGGGCTGCAAGATGCCTCTGGAGTTTCACTTTAATTGCATCTTGTGGCTTGCTATCGGGTTCTCATGATATGTGAGCTGAAAGAGGGGCAAGTGACGCGCTCTAGGGCGATGGCTTGCCCACCCCTGTAACAGACCTCTCTCTCGACTTCTTCATGCCAAACACCTATGGTAAGCAGCACCATTGTGCATCCCGCTTGCTGTTTGGACCATGCCTGCCTTCCCTTGTGCGTTTTGTGCCCTGTGCTTTGAGCACCCTGCTGCTTTTCGTGCTGCACTTCGCACATGCTGCACTGCATGTACTTGTTGGTTTATGGGGAGGTAGGGGCTGCAAGATGCCTCTGGAGTTTCACTTTGGTTGCATCTTGTGGCTTGTTATCGGGTTCTCATGATATGTGAGCTGAAAGAGGGGCAAGTGACGCGCTCTAGGGCGATAGCTTGCCCACCCCTGTAACAGACCTCTCTCTCTCTCTCTCTTGCCCACCCCTGTAACAGACCTCTCTCAGCGATTTCCTGTGCACACCGTTGAACTCCTCTCGGCGCAACATAAAATAATATAGAACCACATCTCCTTCCCGCTTTCCCTAGAGGCCTACAACCAAGCTGCATGCCTCACCTGCACCATGTCGCGGTACTAGCCCTCACCTTCAGATTAACCACAGACACCCACAAACAGTACACCAGCCAAAAACTAAAGTGCAGCAAGCAAGCCTCTCACCTGCACCATGTCGCGGTACCAGGCCGCATAGCTGCTGTCCACCACGTTGTAAGCCGCTGTAAGCCGTAAAACCTCAACACATAAAACCAGCAATTTGCCGAGTGCAGCAAGCACGCCTCTCACCTGCACCATGTCACGGTACCACGCCGCATAGCTGCTGTCCACCACGTTGTAGGCAGTCAGGAACAGCGGAGGCAGGTAGGAGCCGTCGGCACTGACAGGGGCGGGCTGGTAGCGCGCTCGCGGCACGTAGGAAGCCGCACGGCCAGCCAGCCTGCACAGTACATGCATGTGTGGCAGCAGCAGCAGCAGCAGTGCGTTGAGCAAACACTACAGAGGCACCCACATCACATGCAGGTGGCACGTTAACGTCACACCCTCACACGTTTCAACGCCTCAGCGTGCAAGCCTCGGCCCCCGAAACCCTAAGCACAGCTTGCCCAACATCCATCTGCCTGATCCAGTTTCTAGAACACCATTAGATTCAAATGATCACAAAAGGAGGCTACTTCAACAGGACCTTCCTGCATTTTGTATCATCACCCTCACCTGGCCGCCTCTGCTGCCCGCGCCAGGCTCATGTTCTGCACGCCCCCCGACATCAGGTGATCCAACGCATCCACATCCTTGCGCGCACGCGCTGCCGCTGCCACTGCTGCTGCCGCAGGACTTGAGTGGGCCTCCCCATTCAGTGACTCGTCATTGTCATCGTCATCGTCTGCTGCTGTTGTGGTGGGTGCTGCTGCGTCATCCACCCCAGGCAGCGACATGTGGCGGAACTTGCAGGATGCGCCAAACCTGCAGACAACCCAGCAGCAGCAGCAGCAGCAGCAGGTGCGCAGGCGAAGTCACTACAGCTATCGCGGCTGCAGTGAGTTGCGATGCTGCTGTTGCGCTGATCCAGCAGGTGAGTGCAGTAGCACTGGCAGCCCACACAGCAGAGCACTGCCCTCATGATCCCTGCCACAATCCACCAGAGCTGAATATATTTATAAATTATATACATTATATAAACATAATTTTTATTTATATTGTTTGAAAATGTTATCTTAATGGCGCCTGGGCTCACCTGCATTTTCCCTGCTGCCAGAACACACACAGGGGTGGGATCTTGGGGCTTTTGCGTGGCGCTGCTGCTGCTGCTGCTGCTGGGGCCTGCTGCACCTCCTGCTGCTGCTGCTCCTCATCCTCTGCATAGTCTGCTGCATCATACTCTGCCTCATCGCCGTTTGCATCATCTGCGTGAGTGTCTTCTGCGGCGCTGCTGCCCTCGCCTGCTGCTGCATCGTCACTATTGGCGTCCTCCTGCTCTTCTACCTCTGCAGCAGCAGCAGCAGCAGCGGCAGCGCATGAGTTGAGCAGTGCACACCATACACAGGAGCGCTAGCTTGCCCATCATACAGCAAGGCATCAGCAGGCTCAAACTGCCCTCCATAACTGTTAGTTTGACATGGTGCCATTGTGCACTGGCAGCCAGCAGCCGCCCAGGTTGTAGAAAGCCAGGCACGGCTGCACAAACAAGCAGCCATACAGCCACAACGCCTGCCATATGCTGATAACGGACACCAGAGATAAGGCAGACACAGCAAGTCAGCCAGCATCAGCACTCCTACAACACTGCAGCATCCAGCCACACACACCCTCCTCCTCCTCCTCCTCTGCCTCCCCCTGCCCCTCTTCACCATCCTCTTCCTTCTTTGCAAACATCGCAGCAAAGCCAGCATCCCTGTTCTTCTTCTTCTTGCTGGCCTTGCCGGCCGCGCTGCTGCTGCCGCCGCCGCTGCTGCTGCCGGCAGCGCGGCCGGCTGTTTTGAACTTCTGAGGTGTGTTCCAGGTGCCCCAGTCTGGCGTGCCGCTCCATGTGTGGTTGCCTGCCAGGCCTGTGCGCACCTTGACAGAGTACTCGGTGCCTGTGGGGTGGGAGCAGCAGCAGCAGCAGCAGCAGCAGCAGCAGCAGCAGCAGCAGAGAGGTTAGGCACAGCAGCACGTACGGCGTGCCCCCCCAGGTGTGGTTGCCTGCAAGGCCTGTGCGCACTTTTACAGAGTACTCGGTGCCTGTGGGCAGCAGCAGCGGGTGGTAAGGCAGCAGCAGCAGCAGCAGCAGAGCGGTGAGGTGGGAAGCAGTACAGATGGCAACGTCTCAGCAGGTGTGGTTGCCAGCCAGGCCTGTGGGCACTTTTACAGAGTACTCGGTGCCTGTGGGGTGGAGCAGCAGGAGGAGCAGCAGCAGCAGCAGCAGCAGAGAGGTGAGCTGGGGAACAGTACACATGGCAACGTATCAGCAAATGTGGTTGCCTGCAAGGCCTGTGCGCACATTTACAGAGTACTCGGTGCCTGCGGGCAGCAGCAGTAGCGAAGAGGTGAGGTGGGCAGTGGCATGGCATGGGCGCAAGTAAGCGCTTTGCAGGTATTCCGTGCCAATGGGAGCAGTGGGTTGAGCAGAGCGGTGGTGAGTGCAGTGCCGCTACAAACACTGCAGGCAGGTGTGTAGGCGTGCCATGCAGTGGCAAGAGATGGCAAGCAATGGCATGCATTTGTGCAGTGCCTTGCCACGCGATGATGTGCTGCTGATCAGTAGCCTCGCATGCCTCATTTGTGTGGGGCCCAAGAGTGCAAGGCAAAAGTAACAAAGTAACAACATTCAAACAAAGTGCCGACAGATGTGCTGCTGATCAGTAGCTCGGCATGCCTCATTCGTGTGAGGCCCAAGCGTGCCAGATACAACAGAGGTGCTTTGGCAAAGTATCCCAATGCTCAGTGCTTGAGGGAAGCAGCAGCGAGCTACGAAGCTTTGCACAGTGGCAATACGTTTCAGGTACAACAGCGCAGGCTGCACACACGCACGCACGCACATATGCACGCATACATATACACAACACACGCCTCACCTGCCCGCAGCTTGGGCAGCTGTATGGTGTCATACACAGCATCCAGCGCACCATGGCAGCAGCACAGCAAGCCACAACCGCCTGTCCTGTGCCAGAGCCCTCTGATTCCCCCTCCCACCACACACGGCTGTGTTGCAACCGCCACAGCCCTCACCTGGCTGCAGCTTGGGCAGCTGTATGGTGTCATACACAGCATCCAGCGCACCATGGCAGCAGCACAGCAATCAACAACCCCCTGTCCTGTGCCAGAGCCCTCTCAATCCCCCTCCCACCACACACGGCTGTGTTGCAACCGCCACAGCCCTCACCTGGCTGCAGCTTGGGCAGCTGTATGTTGCCATACCCAGCATTTAGCAGACCACAGCATCTGCAACAGCCAGCAACAACACTCTTTCCTAAGCCAGCACCACAAACCGCCACAGCCCTCACCTGGCTGCAGCTTGGGCAGCTGGATGCTGTCGTATTCGCGTGTTGCCAGCAGACCACAGCATTCTCAACAGCCAGCAACAACACCCTTCCCTTTCTCAGCACCACCAGCTGCCACACGCCTCACACCCCTCCCCCTATCCCCTGGCATCTCACCTGGCTGCAGCTTGGGCAGCTGTATGTTGTCGTACCCAGCATTTAGCAGACCACAGCATCTGCAACAGCCAGCAACAACACTCTTTTGTAAGCCAGCACCATACAACCGTCATAGCCCTCACCTGGCTGCAGCTTGGGCAGCTGTATGTTGTCATACTCGCGTGTTGCCAATAGGCTGGTCCACTTCTTGTCACCAGCAGCACTGAAGCTGACCTCCCACTCCACACCCTTCGGGGGCAGCTGCAGCATGGAAGTGAGGCAGGCAGAACAGACATAAGTTGCTTTCTTTCTATAACTTGCTTGAAATGCAAAGCAGACACGCATGTGCAGCTGAAGCTGACCTCCCACTCCACACCTTTTGGAGGCAGCTGCGGCAGCAGCAGCAGCAGCAGCAGTGCAGCAGAGCAAACATGAGCTGCTTGCAAGGCAAGCTAGTGCACGCATGGGCAACTGAAGCCGGAGCATCCAGCAGCACGACAGATCCAGTCAGCCAGATCCAGGTAGCTGATAATGGTAACCGATATATGTCACTGCTGCAGTGCCACGTGTTATGGTGCCGTGCAGCAGGCTCAAGTCCGGTGCGTCCAGCAGCAGCGTGAGGCTGCTGTTGGCCTATCAGCAGCGGTCACGCAATCACAGCAGCAGGCCAGACACGCACCTTGCCATTGAGCAGGCTGAGGTCGGGTGCATCTAGGAGTGTACAGAAAAGCCACTCAGCAGCACACAACGGCCGTAAACTACCCATACTGCTGCCCTATTACACTCTGCTCACCTTGCCATCCAGCAGGCTCAGATCGGGTGCGTCCAGCACCAGCGTGAGGCTGCTGTCAGCAGCAAACAATACAGACATCCAGCCAGACCTAACCAAACCCTACCCAATCAGGTGACTGCTGCAGTGTCATGCAGTCTCACCTTGCCATCTACCAGGCTCAAGTCCGGCGCATCCAGCACTAGCGTGAGGCTGCTACTTGCCTATCAGCAGCGGTCAAGCACCAGTCACAGCAGTACCCCAAACATGTATCATAAACACACACCTTTCCATCCAGCAGGCTTAGGTCGGGTGCATCCAGCACGAGAGTGAGGCTGCTGTCGGTGGCGGCGTGCAGCAGCAGGCGCGGCGTCTGGCGCAGAAAGTGCTCACGGATGACCCGCTCCTGCAGCAGCAGCAGCAGCAGCAGCAGCAGCAGTGCAGAAGCAGCCATCAAGTTGTGCACACTGACGTCCACTTCTGTGCAGCGATCACGTGAGAAGCAAAAGCAATCCACGCCCGCCATGTCCTTTCCCGCGCTCCTTCCAGGCTGCCTTTAGGATCAGTACATAACCATGCAATTCATTCCTATGCAACTTTCTGACACACTTACCCTGTGCTCGCCGCCCTTTTTCCAGGCAATGCTGGCCTTTGGGTCAGTGCGCTGCAGCCGCCGGTCGGCCTCCTCCTGCGCACGAGCCTCAGCAGCCTCCGCCTCCCTGCAGCAGCAGCAGCAGCAGCAGCAGCAGGGGCAGCCAGGTTAGGCACCTACACAACTCGAGAAAAAAGGCCTAGCACGGCTCAATAAACACCACACCAGCAGCTGCCAACCATGAAGCTACAACCCCATTTCGCTCTCCCTTATCCTGAAACCGCATGCAGTTCCTCAGCACTGCTGCACTCACTGTTCTAAGCGGTAGCGCCGCACCTGCTCGTGCCGCGCCTGCCTGTCCGCCTCCTTGCTGCCGCAAGCACTTCGGGCAGTAGCAGAACTCGCCGCCACACACCATACCAACAGCAAAAAACCCTGACACCACACCTCGAGGCGTTCGAATCAACCCTCTGCAGCCACGGCAGCACCTTGACAGACTTGACTACGATGTCTAATAAAAACACGCAGCGCCTCAGCCTCGCCACTCACTGGTCTAAGCAATAGCGCCGCGCCTGCTCACGCCGCGCCTGCCTGTCTGCCTCCCATGCTGCCGCATGCACTCGGGGCAGTAGCAGAACTCGCCGCCACCCACCATACCAACAGCAAAAAAGACCTACATCAACAGCTCAAGGCGTTCGTGCCAACCAGCTGCAGCCACGGCAGCACCCTGACGGATGCAACTACTGTACAATGCTTGATAAACGCAAGCAGCGCCACTCACTGTTCTAAGCGGTAGCGCCGCGCCTGCTCGCGCCGTGCCTGCCTGTCCGCCTCCTTGCTGCTGCGCCGAACCCGCATGCACTCGGGGCAGTAGCAGAACTCGCCGCCGCGGGTGCCCCTGGGCTTGCCTCCTGATGACGCGCCTGGCGGCATAAATTCGCCATACTCGTCGATCTGCCCCGCATCACGCATGCGAGCATACCTGCAGTCAAGTATTTGACAAGTATCCGCGGGAGGTGCGGCATGGCAGTGCAGCAGGGGTGAGAGCAGCGATTCTACAGTGTGAGTTTGCCATACTGGTCGATCTGCCCCGCATCACGCATGCGGGCGTACCTGTGGCACAGCAGCAACCACGAGAACAACAGCAATGACATGCGTACCAATCGGGTGATAGCCGTTGATTTGGCCCGAATCACAATGCGAGCATACCTGTGGCCGGCGACAGCATCCATGAGGAGAGCAGCAGGGGTAAGACCTGTGTGTGCAGCCATGCTGGCAATGCAGGCATGTTGTAGCAATCTGCTGCATGCCTGTTGGCGCAACGTGTTATGCTGAGGAGCAAGCGCCGCAGCATGTGCAGTTGCCGCCCACGACAGCTGTTGCGCAGCTATACAGAGATGCACGCTACTATCTGGCGCTTGGAAGCGCAAGCACTGCTGCAACTGCTCAAGAGACTGCCGCAGTGTGCTGCAGGGGGTGTCCTGCATTCAGCAAACTGTGCTATGCTGCGGGCCCCGCGTCCTTCCGTGCTGCTGCTGCTGCTGCTGCTGTTTTTGCTGCTGCTGCTGCTGCTGCTGCCACTCACATGCGCAGGAATGC
Organism: Tetradesmus obliquus; assembly: GCA_030272155.1. Taxonomy (NCBI): domain Eukaryota; kingdom Viridiplantae; phylum Chlorophyta; class Chlorophyceae; order Sphaeropleales; family Scenedesmaceae; genus Tetradesmus; species Tetradesmus obliquus. The sequence goes on from CP126202.1 coordinate 4,489,244, forward strand.
GGCAAAGTTCATGGTGGGTCCATTGAAGGGGTCATCGTCATAATCATCTTCGTACTCGTCAGAGTAGTAGCCGTCGGATTCGTACTCGTCATCTGCACAGCGCATGCAACGAAAAGGCAAGCCACACAGGTTGATTTTGATTGATCACCTGCTTGAAGACTTGCTGCTTGGTTCTGCCTGCAGGAGCATGAAGCTGCTGTATCTGCAGCTGCTCAAGTGCTGGCTGTGGTGCTGGTGCTGCTGCTGCCACTTTGCCACACTTGCGGGACACAACCCTAGCGTGCGCTTGCATGCTGGACTTCAGCTGCGCTGATAGATTAAATAACCATACAAGCAAAATGAACCATAGCGCTTAGCTCTCTGCAAAGTACCCACCTGAGTAACCATCATCCTGGCCCAACTTGTCCTTTGCTGCATTCAGTTGCTGCATCATGTGCGTGGCCTCGCTTGACCCCTGATTCTTATCAGGATGCCTACAAGGTTTAAACATCAGCGTGTTAAGCGACTTCAGCTTGCAGGAGCGGTCGAACATGAGGGGTTAGACGGCAAGTGAGCAGTGCCCTGAGAACAGCTGCTGCAAGCCTTGCTGCTGCGGGGCGCGTATGGCAGAGCGCTCTCACCATTTTATGCTGAGGCTCTTGTAAGCCAACCGGATGTCCTCATCTGTGGCTCCTTCGGCCAACCCCAGCACCTTCAGTGCCTGCTGTCTATCCGACATGGTGCCTGATCTCAGCACAGCTATATCTACTAGCCCTTAACTATGATGTGGATTGTTTTTAGAGCATAGTAAAACTTTCCAAGCTGCCAGATTATGAACGCAGCTTACAGACGAAATGCGCTTCTGGCTTGTGGCACTGTGACCCGCTGCTGCCTCTGTCTACACGGCTACCCCTTACATTCAACCGAAGTTGCCGTGTCAGCAAGGCTACAAGTGAACTGCCCATGGTAGCCGTGCTTTGCAACCTGTCATGTGTCTGTGCACCTTCCATTCAAAACAGCCGCTTCATTTGCAACTCCTGCACTGGCCACCGCTCAGTTTGAGTTTGCACGTAACTTTTATTTCGAGCCAAGCACACAGCCACCGGGGTGGGATAGTCAGGTTTACCCAGGCCAAGGCCTGCACAAACTGCCAGAAACTGCCATGAGCTGTGCTTGAACTGCGCATTCAAACTGTATAGGTCCTCAACATCATACACATTAATCAAATATAATAAAAGTATTTAAGACCTTGAATACAAATTAAGCTGTGCCACGAGGGAGCCTGAGGCGCATCAGGCAGGGCCTGCACCTGCAGCAGGTGACCTGCTGCCGCCAAGATGCAGGATTCGCTGCAGGTGGTGAGGTAAGTCAGCATCACCATGCTGCAATCCTTGCGTTGCAGCGATGCTCTGCTGATTCCAAAGCACAGCGTTGAACTCTCTGCACACCACTGTACACGACCGGCACTGCATGCGCAGCGCTGAAACACCAACTGCAACCTGATGTACAACTGTACCGCTCTCTCAGCACAGCAAACTTAGCGAGCCCTGGTACCAAAGTGCTGGCCAGTTGCCTGCTTGCACCTGCCCTTATTGTAAGATCATAATGTCATTTAATCACACTTCATCATTGCCAGGTTGTACAAGTTGCTAGCTGCTCTCAGCAGAGCATCGGCCTCCTTACACTGCATGAGAAGCATGAGGCTGAGCAGCCTCCCCAGCCTTCTTCAGCTTCATGCCAGCTGCTGCCACTGCATCGCATCGTACACCACCATTGTCGCATGCCCTCAGCAGGACATCAGCCTTCAGCCTTCCCAGCCTTCCTCAGCTTCTTGCCAGCTGCTGCTCCTGCAGCGGGGCCTGCAGCTGCACGCTTGCCTGCACTGCCAGGCGCCTGTGCTGCTGCCTGCTTGCCTAAGCCTGCACTGCCCGCTGCCGCTGCAGCTGCGTTGTCAGCCTGGCTTGGGCCGGCCTGCTCATCTGCGTTGCGCACTGCTGCAGGACAGTCAACAACAAGGTGATGGCGGTTAAGTTATATCCATAACTGGGCTCAGAAGTGATCTGGTTTGCTCATTGATCTGGATGACAGCAGAGACAGTCAGCAGCCTGCTGCTGCCACAAAAAGCGACCCTTTCCAAGCCTATATGCCTCCAAGCCTGCTGCTGCTCCATGCTTCTCAGCCAACAATCATTATGCAAGTACTGCTGCGAGCACGTCCGACACAGGTGGCACTGCACAATAGACAGCTTCAAGAGCAAATGATTGGGCATCACCACCCACCTGCACCTTCTGGCTGCTGCTGCTGCTGCTGCTGCTTATCTGCTGCTGCCGGCTTGTTAGCAGGGCTGCCCACTGGCTTGAAGAAGCTGCTGATGCTGCCCTTCTTGGCTGCAGGAGACTTCGCGTGCTGCTGCTGCTGCTGCCTCTGCTGCTGCTGCTGTTGGTGCGGTTGTTTGGCTGTAGGGCTGCTGTGGCTTCCCTGCTGCTGCTTCAGCGGGCTTGCCGCTGCTGCTGCTGCTGCTGCTGCTGCTGTGCCATGGCCACCCCCACTTGCCCCACCTCCACTAGCAGCAGCCCCTGCAGCAGCAGCTGGTTTGAAGAAGGTGCCAATGCTGCCCTTCTTGGTTCGTACATCCCTGCTGGCATCAGGGTTGTCATAGCTAGGCTTGGACATGGCAGGTGTCACCGGGTGCCACTGAAGCGTGTCACTGTTGCAGGGTGTGCACAGCTGGCAGTGGAAATCAACAGAAAAAGCAGGAGCCGCAGCGGCAGTGTCAGTGTACAGTCAGCAGGGCGGTGTGTTGCGGGTGTCACCGGGTGCCATTGCAGTGTGTCACTGTGGGAGGGCGTGCACAGCTGGCAGCGGCAGCAGCAGCAGCAGCAGCAACAGCATCAGGGTTGTCATAGCTAGGCTTGGACATGGCTGGTGTCACCGGGTGCCACGTCAGCGTGTCACTGTTGCAGGGCGTGCACAGCTGGCAGTGGCAAACAGCAGAAAAAGCAGCAGCACTGGCGGTGTCAGTGTACAGTCAGCAGGGCGATGTTTACAGGTGTCACCGGATGCCACGTCAGTGTGTCGCTGCTGCAGGGCGCGCACAGCTGGCAGCGGCACCAGCAGCAGCAAAGGCAGCAGTGGTGCTGTCAGTGTTTCGCTGTTGCCGGGTGTGCACAGCTGGCAGCGGCAAAGGTGGCAGCGGCACAGCTGGCAGCGGCAGCAGCAGCGGCGGCGGCGGCGGCGATGTGAGCACGGGGCTGTGATGTGTTACAAGCACTTGTGACATCCAAGCCTGGTGACAGCTGTTACTGTGGGGTGCCTCTGCTGTAGCACACACACACCAACAGAAATAAACTCACATGCATAAAACTCATGTTGATTCTATGCGTTTCAAGGCACCTAGGCCATTTTTGTGTTCAGGTTGTCCTTCACGTGGTATCGAGCTCCTGATGCGAGTTCGTCTGCGCTGCTTGTGTGTGCTACAGCAGAGGCACCCCACACCTACAAGCACATATGGTGGCCGTCGGGCTAATCCTACCACTGTCTGTCCTGCATGTGGCTCTGCTACTGAGACTTTGTCCCACTTTGTTTTGGAGTGTCCTGGCACCTCTGATTTGAGGGAATCTATGTACGCAGAGCTGAGAAGGCTGCCAGGTTGCGCTGACAAACTGCGCACTTTATTGGCCATGACTGACCCCTCTGCCATGGTGTTGCGTTTTGTTTCTAATGATGTCTGGGGTGGATCTGGTGTTTGCAGGTTGGCTGCTCGGCTGATTGCTGACTACCTTGTCCTTGCCTGGAATCACAGGAATGTCTGCAAGCGGGATGATGAAATAGTGCTCCCTCCCCTTCCCCCTTCGCCTGTTCTTTCAGCCGCTCCTGTGGGGCTCGAGGCCGATGGCGACGTCGCTATGGCTTGAATGGTAACATGATGATGATGATGATGATGAGAGAAAAAAAAACAAGGGCATGCAGCCTCGGGTCATGTTGAGGACCCATGGCGAGGCAGCACACCCGCTGACAGTTGGCTGACTGGACACGCTGCCTCGGGTCGTGTGACCGACCCATGGCGAGACATCATGCCCGCTGCCCACTTACAAATGCAGGGTGGACACACATGCATGGACTTGGACACGCTGCCCCAGGTCGTGTGACCGACCTATAGCGAGGCAGCATGCCCGCTGGCCACTTACAAATGCAGGGTGGACACATCTTCTACCACTGCACATCAACCCCGACTGCGATAAAAGTGCTGCGGGAAAGCATCATATAGCCTTGCCCGCAGGTGCCTTGTTAATTCAACGAGGTCGCGGGCGACACGTCATACTTCGCGCCCAATTTTCGTGCGCTACGGAGTGCTACCAGATTCTAAAATTTGATTTCGATAATCATATAATTGTCCTTCAGACCTGTAAATGACGGACGAGGCGCGGGTTGCGGTAAACTCTGCGTCAACACAACAGCTGCTGTTGCCGAGTCTGATGCCGGGTAATGGGTTTGGACTGAAAGCAGCCTGCAGTACTGCGTGTAGCATGCTTCATGCATATTCGGATGCATCTCCCGAGCTGCTTAGCGCGGTGAAGACATGCCAGTGACTGACTGCATGCCTGTACTCCACCGTGGAGTACAGGCATGCAACGGCCAGGGCCCTGTATGTGACATACAGGGCCTGGCCGTTGCTGCCTGTACACAGACAGGGCCCTGGCCGTTGCTGCTGCAGCTGCCGCTGCTGTTTGCAACAGCCGCGCCAACACCAGGCACCCCTACCATGATAGCAGCAGCACCAGCAGGCCAACAAGCTCCACATGCTGCTGCTGCTGCTGCTGCTGCTGCTGCTGCTGCTGCAGAAGCTGCAACTTGAAGGCCAGCGGCAGCAGCACTTGCTGCAATCGCTACTGTTGCCGCTAGCTGTGTGCGGCAGTAGTAGTCGTACTAGGTTGTTTGGGTTGTTTGGGTACTGGCAGCATTGTGTGTGGTGCCACCACGCACTGAACACCCCCTGGCTCCAGGTGTGCTCAGCCGTCCTGGCGCCTTAAAAGGCCCTTCTTCCGGGCCCGCCTGGGCGGATAGGCCTATCCTGTTTCCAACATGACAAGTTGTCGCCCTCATCCTGTTCCTATTTCAATAACTCCCGTTCAAATTTGGTAGATGACATCATCCTGCCGCTCACCTGGTTGACAAGCTTGAAGGCTGAGGCCTTGCCGCCACCTGCTGCTGCTGCTGCTGCTGCTGCTGCTCCTTCTTCCACTCCTTCCTCCTGACTGCTGACAGCCTCCTCCTCCTTCAGCTGCTGCTGCTGCTGCTGCTCATCATGCTGCTTCTGCTCATCCTGGTGCTGCTGCCCCTGACTGCTGCCGCCTCCCAGCCATGCTGCTACTGCTGCCTCGTCTTGCAGCACCACCGGCATCCTGTTGTGCAGCCAGGTCAGCTTGGGAGACGCATCCACAGTCATGATGGTATAGGTGGCCATTGGGCCTTCGGGCCCACCTGCAAGGTTCAAAACATTATACAACACATTGAAACATCCTGTAAGTAGGACTGTAGTAGGCAAGCTGTCAGTTACTCCACACGCTGCTTCGGCAGCATTCTGTTGTGCAGCCAGGTCAGCTTGGGGGCAGCATCCACGGTCATGATGGTGTATGTTGCCAGGGGCCCCTCCGGCCCGCCTGCAAGGTCAGATACAAATCATAGAGCATCAGAGTAGATGAGCTGTTTGATATTCCACATGCTGCTTCGGCAGCATTCTGTTGTGCAGTCAAGTCAGGCTTGGGGAGGCGTCCACGGTCATGCCATGACACCATCATGGTGATCAGTGATTGTGGCATACCATCTAGTAGGTGGCCAGGGGCCACGCCTGCCCACCTGACAACTATTACTATAAAGCAACAGGGCAGCTGCATGTCAGCCTGTCAGTGCCATCCTGCCGGCTGCTGCTGCAGCATAACACTGCAGCCGCCGCCAGGGGCCAGCCTTGGAAACCCTAAACACAACATGCTGTGTTTGAAATATGGCTGCAAATAAGAGCTTTGCAATCAGCGCACCTGCCCACACATCGTACAGCCCTGCCATGCGCATCACGCTGCCCTCCCCGAATGACACGTAGTAAGGCTGCTTCCTGCCGCCAGCATCTGCCTTCCACTCGTAAAAGCCCTCAGTCAGCACCACGCAGCGCTGCCTTGAAAGCAGCCGGCAGAGTGCACTGCAACAGCCACGCTCACCAAACCCTATTCATAGCCACGTTCACAAACAATACTAGGGCAGCTATTCAAAGCAGAGCTGTGCCCACCTGCCCACACATCGTACAGTCCCGCCATGCGCATCACGCTGCCCTCGCCAAACGACACAAAGTAGGGCTGCTTCCTGCCACCAGCGTCAGCCTTCCACTCGTAAAAACCTTCAGTCAGCACCACGCAGCGCTGCCTTGACAGCAGCCGTGAAAACACGGGCTTCTCTGTTGCGCTCTCTGAGCGTGCGTTGAACTTCAAAACGCAATATTTACAGCAGCATCAGCATCATCATCATCAGCAGCAGCAGCAGCAGAGTTGTCGCAACGGCAGCAACGTCAACAGTTTGCAGCAGGCATTCACAGCAGGCGGTGTCTAGCATGAGACTGGCAGGAGTGCGGCAAGCTCCTCCAGGCACCCCCCTGACGTGACTACAATACATGACCGCTGTGGTAGCATGTGTACGACAGAGGGGAATCGCACATGAATGGTTCTGCTGCTGCACCACATGCAGCACATGTGCCATTTCAGCAGCACCTCACCATCCTGAAGTGGTCTGGAACCCCCCAGCAACAGCATCAGCAAATAAAAGCGCAGCAGCAGGCCCAACAACGTTCAAACATTACATGCAGCAAATATGCCGTGTCAGCAGCCCCTCACCATCCTGAAGTGGTCTGGCGTCTCGCCTGGCTTGGTGAAGCTGGGCACCAAACCCCACCTGGCAGCAGCAGCAGCAGTTATGGTAAGAGCAGCAGCAGCAGCAGCAGCAGCAGCAGCAGCAGCAGCAGTGGGTCAACTGCATGTCACTTGGCTGCTTTTGGACAGCAAGGTTGGCAGCGGCTGCGGCACCACGCATGGATCAGGGCACATCAGTGCAACATGTGTTTGCAATTCAATAATGGCGTCACTACGATGAGTTTTAAATCTGTGCACTAATACTAGTAGTCATGCAGCAGCTCACTTCATGGTCTGCAGCATGCGCTCTTGCTGCTGCTCGTCCATGCGCACAATGGGCGTCCAGTGGCCTGGCTGCACGTTGTATGAGGGGCGGTACCTGCAGCACAGCACAGCACATAGCACACAGCAGTGCAGCACACAGCACATCAGGGCACACGCGTGACACAAAACCATGGCACGAACAGCACAGCATATGCTGTTGCTGCCGACCTGCTGCCGTTGGGTGGGTGCCTTGGCTGCTGTGGCAAACTGAGCAGCAGCTGCAGCAAGCCCTCACATGCCTTGAAGCCCAGCAAGCCCCTGCACAGGCCCCACTGACCCTATTGCAGCAGCTGCAGCAGGTCCTGCACACTGAGCCTCGCAAGAGCCGCACCTCCCCCGTCCCCCCACTCGCTTGCTGCGCAGCAACACCCAGATTCAGCAAAACCGCAGCAGCTGCAGCAAGCCCTGCACACTGGAGCCTCTCACCTCTCCCTGTCGGTCCACCTGCCTGGCTGCACTCCTGCTGCCTGCTCCACCTGCTCAGGCGCAAGCGCACACCTGCAGGCACAACAACAGCGACAGAAGAAGGCACAGGTATGAAAGACGTCAATGCATGACGTGGAGATCGCGCATGCCTGCCTGCTGCCCATTTGCAAGCACTGCTACACGCAGCTGCTAGTATGCAAAGCAGCTTGGCCAAGCTCCATCCATGGATGTCGGCAAAGCAACAAACATGCACATCCCTGGTGTCATAGCATGGCCCCCACAGCAATTGGCCATGCACGTCCACCACTGCAACTAAAGAACCACGCCACGAGCGCATAGAGTAGCAGCTATAGCGTGGCTGACTTTATGTGATGCTGCTGCTGCTGCCTGCTGCTGCCAGCAGTGGTGTAGGTGGGTGTTCCACCAATTATTGAAGACGGTTTACATGTTGCCTATGTGGCAACAATGCACACCTCGAGCGCCCGCACATGATGCCTGAAGTGCTGCTGCTGAAGTTCTTTGCCTCTTAGGTTGCAAGGTGAGCAGCATGCAGCAAACGTTGAGAGGCAAGAAACGTTTGGTGGGGCAATAAACGTACGTGAAACGTTTTTGGGTGATGTTTTTGTTTATTCAAGTCACTCCTTGCAGCCTGTCGATTGCTGAGAGCAAGCGCACGTTCATACGAAAGGGTTCACTGACACGCACATGCGGACCAGATCCCCACCAGCAATTGCTGCCATTGACATTACCTATTCGTAGTAAAAACGTTTTACATTCAGGTCTACACGTGGACGGCTTCTGACATCCGCGTCACTCGGGACTCCTCTCAGCTTCAATTGCCCGCGTTTCCTGCCAAAAACAATCGACATGCAGCTACAAAAGATGCAGGCAGGCAATGTCTGCCACAGCCGCAGATGCGCACCAGTAGTAGCCCCTCACCACAGTACAGCAAGCAGCAGCAGATCCCGGCTGCAGCCAGTGCGAGCTCAGGTAGGCATATGCCAGCTGCATGCCATTTGGAAGATCCTTTCATTCAGCTGTACGTTCAGCAGCAAGGCCGCATGTAAGGCAGATGCAGCACAAACTGCCCTTGCAGTACGTAGTCATGGTTGCAGGGTGGCAGCAGCAGCACTATGCAACGCCACCTGCTTACATAAGCCACCTACTGGCTCTTGCAAGCAGAAAGGCATGCATGTACAGTGCCTCTTTTGCTAGTGCTATGCAATGAATCTATCCTGCAAGCATGGCATCAATGGCACTTCCTTGCCTGCTCAGCTATGCTGTACACAAGCTGCATACCCAGCCACACCTGGCCATGGGCCATGTTCAGCGCAACACCCACTAGTCAATCCATCAATGCAAGCTGTCATGCTGCAAAATGCTTCAAGCATACAGCTACAGCGTGTGTAACCCTGCTGGTGTGCTGCATGTTGTGCATTTGCTGACTTCGCAGCAGGCTGAGGCCTCTGCGGGGCTGCTGGCCAAGCTGGGCCGTGTCATCAAGGAGAAGGCGGCTGGAGACTACGAGCGGTGCGCAGCAGCAGCAGCAGCAGCAGCAGCAGCAGCAGCAGCAGCAGCAGCAGCAGCAGCAGCAGTGATGCTTCCGGGGAACATGCAGCACTAGTGATGAGCTGCTGTGAGCTGTTTGCCTGGATTGCCTTTGCAGCAGCCGTGAGACAGAATGATGTGCGCATGCAGAGCATGGCAGTTGCACCGAGCTGCTGACAGCACACACCCAGGTCTATTCAGCTTCTACACATTGCAGCGACAGTTTGAGGCATCATGGCGGCACATACAGAATTTATGTGGCACGCTGCTGCTGCTTGTGGTGTGCAGATTCTTCAAGGGCACCAGCAAGACACGGGAGCGCCTGGGGGTGAGTAACGATGTCTGTATGTTATAACAACAAACTGCAACAGCATTTGTAACAAACCTTGCGGCTGGCGTAGGCGACCGTTTTATGTTGTGCGGTACCTGGCCAGCTGGGGTGCGCAGGAGGATGCTGCTAGCACGTGCTGCGCTGCAAAGGCTGGCACTGCATCCAGCTGGTAGATGTGCACTCAATGCTGGCACGTCTCTTCAACTGCTGTACTTGCTGCATCACTCCATGCACTGCTGCTGCTGCTGCTGCTGCTGCTGCTGCCACATTAATCAGCTTGTGGAGGAGCTGCTGACCTTCTGGTCACTGGAGGACTATGAGGACACACTGGAAGAGCTGGAGGAGGCACTCATCGTGAGTACTGTTTCTACCTTTGTGCATGAATTTCACAGCTGGCACGGATAAATGAGTGAATGCTGCAGAGTATTATACAAGGCAGGTGTGAAGATGCGTGCGGTTTGGTGCCAGGCCAGTTGCACCATTTCTTGTCACTTGGAGGTGTAGAAGGACACATTGGAGGAGCTGGAGGAGGCACTCATCGTGAGTTCACAGTCCAGGCTGCATGAACTTCACAGTGCTGTGCCCGTGAAGTTCACACCTGGCAGTGTGATGTTGCCTTGTGTCAGACATGCGATGCTGCAAACTAACACACAGGACAGTCATGCCGGCATTCTAGCGCCCTCTTCATTCCAGGGCCCATGGTTTAGGGTTTGGTTTTTTACAGTTCGGCATTGCCACCTGAACACAGCAAGCAGCCTTAGGTGCAGGACAACGCTTGCTCTGGTCACGGGCTTGGGTTGCTCACTGCCACTGCCGCTGCCACTGGTGCTCCTGCCAACACTGCTGCTGCCGCTGCTGCTGCTGCTGCCGCTGCAGACGGCAGACTTTGGTCCCAAGACAGCGCTCACAATTGTGGATGGCCTTCGTGAGGAGCTCAAAGCAGGCAGCATCAAGACAGCAGATGACATGCGGTCAGCATTAAAGCGCCAGATCATTGCGCTGCTGGAGCCGGCTAACAACAGCAGCAGCAGCAGCAGCAGCAGCGGCAAGACTAGTGAGCTGCAGCTGCAAGGGGAGCCAGCAGTGCTGCTGATTGTGGGTGTGAATGGAGCCGGCAAGACGACAACAATCGGCAAGCTGGCGCACAGGCTGAGCAAGGAAGGCGCGCGGGTGAGCGAGGGCGGTACATGGTGGCACCAGCAGCGGCAGCAGCACCACCACACATAGCATGTCACAGGCACGTGGGTTGGCATGATTGGCAAGCTGGCGCACAGGCTGAGCAAGGAGGGCAGGTGGGCGAGTATGGGGCAGTCAAGGTACCAGCAGCAGCAGCAGCAGCAGCAGCAGCAGCAGCAGCAGCACATGCACGTCCCAGGCGTGTAGGTCGGCACGATTGGCAAGCTGGCGCATGCTGAGCAAGGAGGGCAGGTGGGTGAGTGTGTGGCAGTGAGTGCAGCAGCATGGCAGCAGCAGCAGCAGCACACGCGCATGTAGGTTGCTTCCATAAGTATGGCTGCTCATATCCTCTCCGTTGCTGCTGCTGCTTGCTGCAGGTGCTGCTTGCTCCTGGCGACACTTGCAGCAGCAGCTGAGCAGCTTGCTGAGTGGGCGCGCCGCTCAGGCACTTTCAAGGAGGCTTGCTTACATATTCTAAACTGCTGCTGCTGCTGCTGCTGCTGCTGCTGTCCCTGTTGCTGCTGCTGCAGGTACTGCTTGCCCCCGGCGACACTTTCCGTGCAGCAGCAGCCGAGCAGCTAGCAGAGTGGGCCCGCCGATCAGGCGCCAAGATGGGCACTTTCAAGGAGGGTGGGCGGCCGGGTGGTGTGCTGGCTGCTGCCTGCAATGACGCAAAGCAGCAGAAGGATGTGGATGTTGTCATTTGCGACACAGCGGGGCGGCTGCACACAGCGTATGCGCTCATGGAGGAGCTTGCCAACTGCAGGTGAGTTAATGGCCTGACAGTATCAGGTCATTGTCATCAATGTAAAGCTTTGCAGTTTGCTGCTTTGAGTGTGATGTCGTGCTTGCCGCCCGGTGGAAGGGGGTGCAGATGCTCTCTGAGCTGGCGCATGCTGTGCTGCAACGGCAGAAGCGCCGCAGCAGTGCTTCTATGCTGTTTCATCCTTTGGTGTTGCACACACCTTTGTTGACTGAGGCGGATGCGTGTTGCTGCTATCGCTGCTGCTGCCGCAGGAAGAGCATAGCCAACGTGCTGCCGAAGCAGCCGTGTGAGACGCTGCTGGTGCTGGACGGCACCACAGGTGAGGGGCTGATGTGGCTGAGCTCAACATGTTGCAGCAACTTGCACCGCAGCACTGACATGTTGTGCGTGAAAGCAGACGGGTTGCTGCTGCTCCTGCTGCGTCTGTTGGATGGTGCAGCAGCTCTGCGTCTGTGGTGCTGCCGCTACTGACTTTGTAGATCAAGCCGCTGATCAATGCAATATTTTTACTTGTGCTGCGGCTGCGGCTGCTGCCTGCGCCAGGCCTCAACATGCTCAACCAGGCGCGAGAGTTCAACGACACAGTGCCACTCTCAGGTACGCTACGCAGCTGCAGCTGCTGCTACTGCTCAGCAGCAGCCTGCTGCTGTTGATGCTTTGGTAGCTTGCTTGGTGCATACAACGTCTCTCATGTGCCACAGCACTGTTAAGAGCCAGCAAGACAGCAAAGCAGCAGCAGCAGCGTCGCTTGGCACCCCATTGCCGTTCTTGCCGGCTGCGCGCCTTGCACTGTGCGTGCTGCGCCTACCGGCCAATCCCCGCATGCTTCCCTGCTGCGTGTGGGCAGTGTATGACGCAGCCAGGCGTCATCAAAACCAAGCTTGATGGCACGCTTCTGCTGCTGCTGCTGCTGTTGCTGCTGCCCTTGCAGGCCTCATCCTGACCAAGCTTGATGGCACTGCGCGTGGCGGCGCTGTGGTGAGTGTGGTGGACCAGCTGAAGCTCCCCGTGAAGTTCATTGGGGTGGGAGAGACGCCCGAGGACCTGCAGCCCTTTGATGCCGTGAATTTTGCCGAGGCGCTGTTCCCCGCAGCAAAGCAGCAGTAAAGCCGGCAATGTGTCACACCACAGCGGCAGCAGCAGCAGTGGCCGCGTGGTGGACCAGCTGAAGCTGCCAGTGAAGATGTGTTTTTTGGAAGTTCATCGGGGTGGGAGAGACACCAGAAGACCTGCAGCCCTTCGATGCCGTAAATTTTGCCGAGGCAATGTTCCCCGCAGCACAAAAACAGTAAGGGGTGAGGACGGTGCTGTGCAGCAGCGGTAGCAGCAGCAGCAGCAGCAGCAGTGAGGAGGATGTGCTGCTTGGTGCTTCAGCTGAAGCTGCCGGTCAGGCGAACTTCAAGAAGGAAGTTCCGGGTACGTGTTTGGTCTGTTGCCAAGCTTCCCTGCACGTGCTGCCAGCAACTGATACTGCACATGTGCTGTAAAACAGGCTTTTGACTGTGGACGATGCATGCAGATGTACCTTTGGACCACAGGATCAGCATTGTGCGGCATTGAAGCAGGATGAGCTTTGTCAATGCATTGTTTCTGCGCTGTTTGTGGTGCAGCGCACAGCAGTACAGGTGTTGAATCTTGGCATGCAGTGCCAGATGTTAAAGCAGCTGCTGCAGGAGGCTGCTCTGCCTGCTGTGGCATGCTGCAAGTGTAGAACACTACCGCTGGTTGCAGCATATATGCCGCAGCTGCAGTGGGGCTTCAGTTTCAACAATGTACAGATGCTGTGGTGTCATTAGCGTTTTGGCTGCAACAGCAGTAAAGCAGTATGTTGTTGTTGCTTGCTAGCAGGACGCGCTAGACTGTGCCAGCTTGTTGGCACCTAATCTCTTCATTGACAAGGTATTGACTTTGACTTGGCGCTGGATTTGGTTGATTGTGCTGGCCAGCGTGGCGATGCAGGCGCTTCAGCGTGGCTTGTGATGAGAAGTTCCTGGCATTGTTCGCACCAGCTTACACATGGAAGCTACGATATCAACGACACGAAAGGTAACACGGGTACTTCATTCCGTAAGAAATGAATGTTTTTGGAGCAGGCAAAGGTCGCATGAGATGCTGCCTGGCTGGTTAATGTAGGTCCAGTCGACCGCTGGGATTACTCGACGCCAACGGATGTCTAGTGTGTCTCAGCTTTTTTGATTTTCCTATCTAAATTACGTTTGAGTGACAGCACATGAGCAAGAGCAACCAGACAATACTTGCAGGACTTGAGGCAGCTTGCAGCTCATTGTCGGCGAGGGGCCTGTAGAAACAGCTTTTGTGAGGACAGATAAAGTTATAGACAGGGTAACCACAGCGTGAAGAAGGCATTAAGAGACGGATAACCCTGCAGTATATATCGAGATGACTCGCACCTGCGCTCGGGTCCCTATCCCTCCTGCTTTTTGCAAGAGAAACGCAACTTAATCATTATAGTGGTTATACTTGTGGCATATGCTTGGATAGTTGTGCAAGATCGCCGCAGCCCGGCTTATTTGTGACAAGTCGCATCATGATACAGTCACCCGAGGCACCCCTGCTTGTCCCTGCAGTATACGCCCAATTACGATCGTCTTGTCTGACCACATTGATCACTTGTTGTATACCAGATAGTCTTACACACGACACTGTTCTCTTCCACCACGTTCACGTTCGCACCTCGGCTCAGACCCCTCATTGGGGCTTACACAGCGAGGAAGCCAGATAACATGCATTAGAACCAATCTTAGAATTCATAGGGTATCTGGGTTGGCGTAAAGGCGCCTGTGCTTCGCCAGTCTGCAGTCATGAGCTCAAGCTCGGACGAGCACACGAGTGTGCCCAGTGACTCACGCAAAGGTGCCTGGACTGCAAAGGTCAGTAAGCTTTATCATAAAGGCTGCACCACGCAGTGGCATGTCGACGTCTTGGTGAGTGTAACCCGCTGAGGCTGTGGCATTGCTGTGAGTTCAGGAGGACCAGTGCCTGCAAGCGCGAGTTGGAAAGTATGGCACCAAGTCTTGGACTACGATAGCATCCGGAGTGGAGGGCCGCAGTGCCAAGAGCTGTCGCCTCAGGTGCGCCCAGCCTGCTTGCGGACATCAGGAGCAGCGCCCTCACAGCCTTCAGCATGCGCCCATCGTGCGGTTTCAGGCCGTGCTCAGTATTGCCGTTTATGTATCTAGTTCTTGCACAGCGGGGTTCGAACTGAGGCTCGTGATTCTCTGCATTTTGCAGGTGGTACAACCAGCTCTGCCCCGGCGTCAAGCGCACGCCTTTCAGCGAGTGGGAGCAGGCTGTAATCATCAAGGTAATTTGCTGAAGCTTTATCACTACTTGCATGTGCGGACCGGATCGCATCGCAGGACTGTGTGACCAGGGCTTGCACGGCCGTGTGCGGGGAATCCTGGCATCTCCGCTTTTCTGGCTGATCCGCGCGCCACGCTGCTTTCCCTATTTCCGCAGGCACAGAAAGTGCACACCAACAAGTGGGCTGCGCTGGCGAAGCTGCTGAAAGGCCGCACAGACAACGCCATCAAGAACCACTGGAATGCCACTCTGAGCAGGAAGCTGAACAACCCTGCGGAGAACTTCCGCAACCAGTACATCGAGCGTAACGTAACGCTTGAGTGGCTGCTGCAGCACCCTGAGCTGGACAGCAGCAATGACATTGAGGAGGCATTGGCTGGCACCTTTGGCAGCAGCAAGGCTAGCAAGGTGTGTAGGGTTTGGGCAGCACCTTGCAGGGTTTGGGTGGGGAAAGGGGTGGTGTAACAGCAGCCAGGGACACTGAAGCCGCTAGCAGCAGCAGTAGCGAGCAGCAGCACACACTGTCGATCTGCTGGTGGTGCAGCTGCTCATGCAATGCTCCACTGCTGCCTTACCCAGCCACTCTGTTCCTACACCTTCTTCACCTGCACACCTACCCCTGCCCCCACTGCAACCACCCTGCTGCTGTCTCTTCCTGCTCACTTCACTCTCTCTTTCCTCTGCTTTTTCTCACTGCTTTGCTTACTGCTATGTCTTACTGCTCACTTTGCTGTTACCTGCTGCTGCTGCTGCTGCTGCTGCTTCCTATCTCTGCTTCTTCTACTGCTGTCTCTTCCTGCTCACTTCACTCTCTCTTTCCTGCTGCTTTTCCTCACTGCTTTTGCTACTGCAGCTGGGCCTGGGCGTGATCAAGCCGCTCAAAAAGAAGAAGCGCCGCTCCACTCCCTCATCCCCCAGCTACAGCCTGAGCCCCAGCCCGCCACCCCCCTGCCGCAGCAGCAAGTCCCAGCGCCACGCAGCAGCACTGGAAGCCTGCTGCGAGTCCGGGCTCAGCAGCGAAACCGCACCAGCAGCCAGCAAGCGCGCAGCCGTGGCAGCGGCAGCAGCAGCAGCAGCGAATGCGGCTGCAGCCGCCGGCGGCGGCGGGTGCAGCTACAACCTCAACCAGCAGTATGGCGCGGCTGTAGCTGGCGGGCAGCAGCACAGCGGCTGCTACAGCCCCTGCAGCCAGACCCGCAGCCCGCCTGCAATGCACGCACAGCAGCAGCAGCAGCAGCAGCAGCAGCAGCAGCAGTTGTTGAGCATGCACTGCACGGGTTGCATGCCAGGCCCTGGAGGCATGTGCAGCTGCGGAGTGTGGATGGGGCCCCCGCAGCAGCAGCAGCAGCAGCAGCAGCAGTACCACAGCAGTAATGCAGCGCTAGAGCGCACCACCACAGCCAGCAGCTACCTCAGCTGTCAAGACGGCCAGCTGTCCAACATGCTGTGGGAGCAGCCGCCCCAGCAGCAGCAGCAGCAGCAGCAGCAGCTGGGCGGGGACTTTGGCAGCAGCTACGGAGCTCCGCAGGACTTCCATGGCAGCAACTTCCAGGCACTGCCAGTGCAGCAGCAGCAGCAGCAGCAGATGTTCCTCAAGGCCGAGCCCCAGTTCTCAAGCCCTATGCAGGATGCCATGGTGCACAGCCCAGTAAAGCAGGAGCAGCAGCAGTCGCTGCTGCTGCCACCTGAGCAGCAGCAGCACTCCAGCAGCAGCATGAGCAGCGGCAGCCCAGTGGGTCTGGCTGCTGGCGTGCCTGACAGGTCACACAGCAGCACCGACCTGCCTGCAGCAGCAGCAGCAGGCGGCAGTGCTGCTGCTGCGTCCGGCCTGCGCATTCAGACAGACGCTGCTGCAAATACCTGCAGCAGCCTGCTTGCTGGCTTGCCTCCTGCAGCTAGCAGCAGGACCAGCATCAGCATCTCAGCAGCAGCAGCAGCAGCAGCAGGGCCGCCAGATGCCCAGGCTGGGGGTGGTCCGGCTCCTCACGGAGCTTGGAAGCCAAACTGCAATCTCACTGGTGGCATGCATTTGCCGCCCAGTGACTGCCTGGGTCCCTTGGGTATCAGGCCACTGGGTCAAGGCAAGATATTAAGCCCTGCTGCTTATGACATGATGGTGGCTGGAGTGTCTAGGCCTGGGATGGAGGTGCAGCTTCGCTCAGAGAACGGCTCTGTGCATGCAGCAGCAGCAGCAGCAGCAGGGGAGCGGGGCCAGGTACAGGGTGCATCGCTGCAGCAGCACCACTCAGTGCCACCTCCGAGCATGATGAGTGCAGTGCCAAACATGATGGGCAGCGGCAGCAGCAGGGGCCTGAGCCCGCACCACCCCCTCGGCCGTAGCCACAGCTACAGCTGCGGGCCCAGCCACTATGATGGCAGCAGCAACAGCTTCAACCCTCCGTCTGGGCTGCCGCACTTCAGCAGCAGCGGCGGCTGCTACCCTGGTAGTGAGTTTGGCCCTAACGGGCCCGGCAGCAGCAGCAGCATGGGCGGCCCGGGAGGGTCTAGCCACCACATGGGGGTTCAGGGTTCAGGCTGTGGGCCTGAACCCTTAGGTCCTTATTCCTCATCAGGGCTTGGATCATTCCCAAATGCTTCTTTGATGGGGTCTGAGGCAGCAGCATATGCAGCCAGCAATGCAGCATGTGCCCGCGCAGGCACCGGCCGCAGCAACATGGACCTTCCTCCTGTCTCTCGCTGCCACAGCACGCCCTCACCTTACAATAATGCAGGCGGCGGCAGCAGCGGCGGCGGCTACCCGCAAGCGCCCTGGCAGCAGCAGCAGCAGCAGATGGGCCTGCCGCCTCGCAGCAGCTACCCAATGAGTGCAGGTGGCAGCTATGAGTCTAACATGGCTGGCTTGCCTCCTTCAGGCCACAGCCACATCCGGCATCACAGCTACGGCGGCGCACACAACCCTGCTGCTGCTGTACCCTACGGCAGCAGCAGCGCTGACCCGCTGCTCAACATGCCAGCCTCCCTGCTGGCTGACGCGCCAGCTACAGTCATGCTGCAGCAAGCTGTAGCATCTGGCGCTGCTGCTGCTGCTGCTGCTGGCGGCAGCAGCAGCAGTGATCTGCACATGGGGCTGCTGAAGGACATGTCAGCAGCAGGGCCGCATCTTCCTCACTTCCAGCAGCAGCAGCATCTGGCGCATGCGCACACTGCGCCGGCGCTCAGCAGCTTGGGGGGTCCTGCAGATCACCTGCAGCAGCAGCAGCAGCAGCGCTCGGCGACGCCACCGTTGGCAGCATGGGACGCTGTGGGAGAGACGCTGAGCACTGCCTTTGGCGATGCAGGGGATGACAGTTTGGTCTGGAATAACTTTGACCTACCAGACCTGAAGGAGAATGACGTTGAGGCGCTGCTCATGCTGTGATGCTGTGATGCGGCGGTGTGCATGTGTTCTGCTGCTGCTGGAGCAGGGTTTGGGGGAGCAGGGTTTGTGGTGGTAGGCAAGGAACTATGTGGGGCAGGTACCTGGTGGTGAGAAAGGCGGGTGGTGTGCGGCTCGCATGGCAAGGGGGAGGGCCAGCCCGGATGCAGCGCTGCACACATTGACAAGACCATGGGTACCAGGGGCCGGAATGCTCTGTCGTATTCTGTCATGTGATCGTGCAGTCCTGCTTGCATCATGGGCCAGCATCTGACTACATATGTGTCGGCGGCTGCGGCAGCTGCAACTGCGGGGCATTGGGGCGTGAGGTGGTTTGGTGGTGTGTGTGGCTGTATCACGGGCTACAGCGATGTTTTAAAACAACGAGCTGTTGGGGTGGGCAATGGAGGCTTAGCGAGCTAGGTTTCATTTGGGTTTTATATATGATGCAAGCGGGCTTCCCCAGCAGGCTGGCTTGCGGGCTGGCTGTTTTGTTGGTGCTCTCTGTTGCATTATCTGCTTCAGATAATGGTGCTGAAAACCGGCTCTGTACAGCAGGAGAGCCGACATGCTTTAGTAGTTGCAGAAGATCATGCAAGCTTGGAGCAAACCCTGGGAAGGCGTCCCGCGTTTGTGCGCGCCTTTTGCGTGCGCGTGTGTGTGCGTGTGTGTGGTTGGTGGTGGGCTGTTTGACGTTTGACTGGGTGTGTGGTTGTTGTGGGTGAGCGAGGCTGCAACTGCCTAGGTTGTTGTTGTGTTGGTCCCAGCCCTGCTACCCAAGCTTTTTTGGGTACAGAGGCGTGTGAGAGTGCAGGCCGTATATGTGTGGGCTCTCTGCCTATGCTGCGGCCTTGTACAGCAACAGAAACAACAGAAACGCATGAAGAAATCGGCTTCGGATACAATGCATGTTTTGCTGAAATGCATATGCATGCGCGGTCGCCTCGTGCCCTGAGGTCTGACCAGAACATACTTGTTTTTCTTTGGGAAGGAAGGAACGAGACAGGCAGCCATGATTCAGCCGTGTGTTGTGTCTGCCAACACATCCCCTGCAATGCGTGCACAGCGCAGCAGTGCAGGCTAGCATGGCAGCTCGCCCCTGCAGCAGATGTTGTGTTGCAAGCCCCTAAGAGGTTTGACAATCACGCTTGGTTTGTGTACGCAGCTTATGGCAGCACTCCTGTTTATTCAACAGATGCACTTATGAACCGGTGGATAGAGCTCCAGACAATGCAGCAGCTGTTGCGGGGTGTTGCTGTTTCTTGGTATGTTGTCCGCGGTGCGCTTCTACTGTTGCACTCCCCTGTGCCAGCACTGTATGCAGCAAGTGCAGCACTGACAGAGCATTACATCGCCACATCAGGTGCTGCATCAGTCGTCAGCAGCAGCGGTCATTTGTGACAGGTTGCTGTGTTGTATCAGGCAATGCACGTGATGATGCAGCATGTATTAGGCACGTGCGTGGCCTTCTGTTATAACGTGTTACTTTACCTCGTCAGCAGTCGGCGCATGTGCGCTCATCTGGCGAGGATATTACGGACACCGCAGTACTGATGTCTTGCCTGAGGACATGCATGCATGTCATTTTGGCTCCTTCCCTTCGAGCATTTGCTTTGTATGAGCGCGCATTTTGTTGTTAGGATGCACGCAGCTGCAGCAGTGGGGGCAAGCCCTCCGCTACAGCGCTGCATCGACAGAACTGCAGCCTAGGGGGTGAGGCAACAGCCTGCCCGACTGTATTGCAGCTGCTATTTGACCGCAGTGCTGCCTGTTTCTGGTGGGAAGGCGCGCAGCTATCTGCCGTATCGCGCTTGCGCTGCGCGCGTGCTTGTATGTGGTTGGTACCTTGGTATCTGGCATTGGTTGTAGCCATGCATTGCTTAAAGTTGTGTTTTCCAGCCACCTGTGTGGCATGTGGGAGCGCGAGCTTGCTGCTGTGTGTGCTAGTCCTGCCGCGCATTACTCTGGACCATGTGACATGTTATATGACGACATGTTACTTTGCAGCCAGCCAACGCACGTGCCCAATTCTGCCTCATGTGTAATTCAACGCATGTGATGATACCGTGGCGCACTCATCGTCAGCTAGCACGGGACTCACTGCCAGGTGCTGCATGCATGCATATGGCCGAGCAATACGTACATACATATCTGCATCAGCTGTCGCCACTGCAGTTCAGACCCTGCGGGTGCATATGAGGCAAGCACACCAACAGCATATGGCATGCACGCGAATGCACTGCTGTTATGCGGTTGGTGCAAAGTACTACCGTTTCAAGGCGTCTGCACCCAACCCGTGGCAGTACTTTATCTAGCTTGCTGCTCACTTGCTGATTTTGTGAGCATGGCTTGCTTATATGTGGCTTGCCTTTGTCTTGCCTAGCACCCCTAGGTACGCAGCTGCATAGAGGCATATGCAGTCTGGTGTGTTTCCTGCAGGCATACAGAGCTCGGCTGCAGCGCAATGGCACAGCCGCCAGCCGCAGCTGTTGATTTTGAGCTGTCCTGCTGTGCTTGCCGCCCGGCCTAGCACACCATACACCCATGTGGCAGGGCTAGGCACCAGCACTAGCGTTGCTGTCGGTTTGCGACTCCTCTGGGGTAGTTCGGGATGCCGCTTTGCAGGCGCACTGATCGTTGCAGCCCAGGCGATCACAGTGCGGACGCCGAACATAACCGTCCGCGTAGGATACAGTCTTTCAGACTCACACCAAACGAATGCTGCACTGACTGCTGTGGATTGCCAGTTTGGGGTAGGGGCGGTCATCTGACTTGTGTGGGACAGCGATTTGATGGCAGGAGCTTTCTGGTACAGGCAGCGGCGGTTGTCATTTCACATTATCAGATGGCGGCCTGGATTGCAACAGGGTGTGCAGGGAGCAGCATATAGCAAGGTGCGAGGGTCCGCCTAGGGGGTGCACATGTCGGCTGGTGGGTGTTCTCTGTGAACATCTTCTTTGTGTGTTTTGCATCTCAGGTTTGAATCCCGGATTGGCCTGCATGGCTGTTATGGCTCTGCTATATAACCAACTATCTTACTTCTCTACTTTGTCCTTTATGATTATCTTTTTCTTTCTGAATGGCACTGTGCTGATGTGGTTCTGTACTAAGCTTGTAGGCATGATTACGTGGGCGAGGTTCTGCTGATGATCAGGCACGTCATGTGCTGGTCTACGTGCGTGCGGGTGAACACCTACCTAAGGCTGCGTGCCTCTGCACTCAGGCGTCAGGGGTGCACCCGCTGCTGGAGTTGGTTTTGGGTTTTGGGGTTTTTGGGTTTTGCACAGTCACGGTCGTAGGTGTGTGTGCCAGCACCCGCATGCCTTGTCAGCAGCAGCAGCAGCAGCAGCAGGCTTTGTCAGCAGCAGCAGGCTTGAGTAGCTTCCAGGCAGGCGTCCTGCTGCACCCCTGACACATGCAGCGCATGCATTCGCTTGATGGTTTTGGACGGCAAGTCGGAGTCTGGCCCAAGGCTGTTCAGCAGCGGCCTGCAGCTGTATGTGGCTTGTCTGCATTACGTATGGGGAGAAACGAGCAGCGTTTGTTTGTTTGCATGTGGAACTATTTCGATCATGCAACTGGGAGCCAGGCTAGGTGCAGCAGCACCCTGCAGCTTGTGATGATGACTAGCATGAGCATACATGTTTGCTGGTGGCTGGCTTTCTGCTGTAGCGGAGCCGCGAGATTGTTTTGTGGGGCGCTACTTGTCTTGGTCGTGAGCGCAGCAGCTGCGTACAACTTGCAAAATGCTGGCTGGGCACCTGCAGGCATATGCTTACTTCAGGCTGCCGGGATACTGAAGCAGCAGAGACAACAGTAGTGTGGGATCAATGGGAGTAGCCGCCGCAGCAGCTGCTGCTCAGCAGAGTGTGTTAGGCAGGGTGGGCAGCTGTCAACGACAGAGTGGGACGCGTATTCCCTTCCTTGATGTTTGAGTGGAGGGCGCGCTACCTGTATGTTGTGCTGTCGAGGTGTTGTGGGCAAACTCGAATGTACAGCTGCTGCTTTCCTTCCTTCTGTGGTGGTGTATTGGCCAGAAGATCTAGGCCCTAAACCGCTGAGGAACATAAATGGCTTTTAAAATTTCGTGCCGCATGTGTGCTGTGCGGCTTGCTCCCCTGTGGGAGTGGCTGCCAGACTCCCCGCTTCTGATGCATTCAACGCATGTGTTCAAAACTGTTGCTCAGTCATGTCAGCATGTTCTGCTGCACCAAAGGATGGGGTTACGTGCCACTGCTGGGGTCATGTTTGGTGCCTGAAAGGCTTGTGGTAGGGTGCCATAGGGGATCACAGCAGGAGCACCAATGCAAACCAAAACAATTTACAACGGCATTCTTCTGAGGAGCAGAGAGGGATTGGTTCAATCTTGCTCAACATGCCGTATACATCATTCAATGATTGTGCAAACCTTTGCCATGGCGTTCAACGCCAGTAAGTTACTGCTGAACAGCAGCTGAACAGCAGCTGTTTGTCCCTGGTTTGTTGCTTGCCGTTGACCCCAAAAGGAGTTCGCGCAGTTCACTTCACAGGCTTCACCCAGCCTGACAGACTGCCTCAGTGTGAGGTGCTTCCGAAGCCAGAGTCTGGCTGTGCACCCTAGCTGAGCTGGCACTGCCCTGGCCCTGGCCACTGGCGGCCTGCCATCCGCTCATGAGAAATGTGAAGGTCATGCATTGTTCGTGGTTGGACTTAGCGGCTTACACTCAGCCTCTCAATAGCGTTAAACAGCCTAAGAACTGCGTACAAGCATTCTGTGGATGAAGAGGACAGCGACCTGCGTGACATGCAGCCAGGTGCACAAGTGGCGCCAGTCCATCTGCAGCCATGGCACAGTCGAGGGCGGGATCACAAAACCGGCACACTTGAAAACCACAGCCATGACAATACATTGTGATCACATTTTCCAGCTGCAAGGGTGCCAGAAAGGGTCCAACGCAAGAAAACATTCTTGTTCATTCAAATTCCGTTT
This sequence comes from Tetradesmus obliquus, assembly GCA_030272155.1. NCBI lineage: Eukaryota > Viridiplantae > Chlorophyta > Chlorophyceae > Sphaeropleales > Scenedesmaceae > Tetradesmus > Tetradesmus obliquus. The sequence goes on from CP126202.1 coordinate 4,512,356, forward strand.
CTTGCTGCTGGTGCCTCTGGACGTTTCGGTGCGATATTACTACGTATTGCAAGTGTCACATCATGATTATAGTATTGCTTTAGAACAAAACGGGAGGAGAGACGTTTTTACTGCCGTTTGCACTCACGCCGCGCACCTGGGCCGAGCAAAACCCGATAAGATTGAATTAAATCCTTTTGATCGTTGTTTTGTGGCGTTGTAAGTGCTCGGGCGGCTGCTAGGGGGCGCATCAGCACTCCCTACAGCCCCTCCCAGCAGCACATGCATAGGCATCGCTTGACAGAGCCGGGCAGCGGCCCCTGTACACCCCCCGGGCCGTGCTGCGATGCTGATAGTTCAGAGCTCGAGACCGAGCTATGGGCTGGCGCTGAGTGCAAGGTGTGGGGTTGCATCCTGCTGCTGCGCATTGCGTGCAATCTTTTACATTCTGCTTTGCATGCCATGTATCCAGCACATTAAAACACTGATACATACGACTCTCAAAGTAGTACCGTCCCAGCACGGCTGTACATGACCCCCTGCTGTTCTGTTCTGCACACCCTTGTACCGCCACACTGCTGTTTCCAGCAGCTGAAGCAGCAGGCAGCATGGCCTCCCATCAGCATTGGCACTGCCAGCTCAACACAGCTGCAGGAGCGACAAGTGCAGCGCTCTGCTGCATCCTGCGCATCCCACGCGTCTGATGCAGCAGCCTCCGAGCTCTCTACACCAGCCGAAACAGAGTTTTACGGCAGCAGGCACGCCAGCAGCAACGGCGTCGCCACCAGGGCGGAACGCCAGTCTCTGTGCGACGCCGCTGCTGCAGCATCAGCAGACAACCAGCCGGAGCGCCGCGCTGCTGCATCTGGCGGTCCCGCAAAGCGCTCTGCTGCGCATCCGCTAGTGCAGCAGGTGGCTGCAGGAGCGGCGCGCTACTGGCAGCGCATAAAGCCCAAAGCACCCGGCCTCCTGCAGCCAGTCAAATCAGACCAGCAGCAGCAGTACCAGCACAGCCAGCGCAGCGACCAGTGGCAGCCACAACAGCAGGTGTACGGCACGCCTGCGGCATCACCAGATGCTTCGGGCTTAGAGCGGGTGTTCAGCATCACTGACGTTCCTGCAGAGGCACAAGCTGCTGAGGATGATGCCGATGCTGATGATGTAAGGCTGCAGGAGTGCACGTTTGCGCAGATGGTCAGCCATCTCGAGTGTGAGCGCCAGCACTTGCAGGAACAGCAGCAGCAGCAGCATGAAGGGCAGCATGGTGAGCTGGAAGAGGCAGCTGCAGCCACAGAAACAGCTGGAGCTGCTGCTGCTGCTGCTACCCCATCAGGTGGAGATGCAGGCTCCAGCACAGCTGCAGCTGCAGAGCATGCACCCAGCAGCAACCCTGCAAATGAACACGCTGCTCCAGTACACATCAGCGCAGAGGACGCCCGTGCTGCAGCATGTGGAGCAGGCACAGCAGCAGCAGCAGCAGCAGCAGCAGCAGCAGCAGCAGCAGACTACCCCGCCACAGCAGCTGCTCCAAGATGCGCTGCAGGAATGAAACAACTAGCAGCAGCGGCAGCAGCAGCAGCAGACGAGGGTGCAGCATGCAGCGCTGGGAGCAGTGGCGGTTCCTACACACAGATAGCACGCAAGAAGGCAGCAGAAGGTGCTGGTGCAGCTGCAAGTGCTGCAGCTGCTCCCCGTGTGGCAAAAGCAGCCAAAGTCAAGCGCTCCGCTGCTGCTGCTGCTGCTGCTACTGCTGCTGCTGCTGCTCCGTCGCCAGCAAGGGTATGCAAGCAGCAGCAGCGAAGCTTGCAAGGCAGCAGGGGCAGCAGCAGCGGCTACGCTGCTGTCAGCAAGCGTGCAAGGGCTGAGCCGCAGGTGCAGCAGCAGCGGCCTGGCACTAGCGCAAGCCAGCAGCCCAGTAAGCTGTGCAGCAGCAAGGCTGCCACGCAGCTAGCAGCCCAACAGTCAGCCCAACCTCCACCTGCGGCAGCAGCAGCAGCAAGCGAGGCAGCGCAGACACAGGCACCTGCAGCTGCCAAGCAGCAGCAGCAGCAATCAGCTGGAAGGACTTCTAGCAGGCAGCAGCAGCAGCAGCACAGCATCAAGCCCAAAGTGCCACGCAAGCCAGCCTTTGGCAGCAGCAGCATCAAGCCTACCTGCAGCAGCAGCAGCAGCAGCAGAGCTGCCACGGCACAAGGCAACAAGGCAGGCGCAGTGCAGGCAGCCGCGAAACGCCCTGCTGCAGCAGCTGCGCAAGCAGCAGTTGCCACTGAGGCAGCAGCAGCAGTAGCACAGTCAGCTGATGGTAGTGTTGCTGACGACAATGCAACTGCTGCTACTGCCACTGCAGCTGACTTAGTGCCAGTTGACAGTGCTGCCGACACTACAGCCAGCCTTCAACAGGCAGCAGCAACCGCAGCAGACGATGACAAAGTCGACCCAACATGCATCACAGCAGCTGAGGCAGCAGCAGCAGCAGAGCCTGCTTTGGATGCAGCTGTTTTCAATGCACCTGCATCTAGCATCATCCCAGCAGCAGTGCTGCTCAGTGACGAGCAGCAGGCCCAGGCGGCAGCAGCAGCAGCAGCAGCAGCGGCTGTTGCCTCCTGTGCAGCGTCCAGCAGTGCGGGCTCCCCGGCTGCAACAGGAAAGTGCCTGGCACTGAAGCAGGCAGCAGCAAGGTGCTGGGCAGTACTAAAGCGCGAGCTGCAACCTAAAACTCGGCGGCGGCTAGTGCTGGTTGATGTAGACAGCCTGCCGAGTAGCGCAGCAGAGAGCAGCGCCGACTGCCTGTCACCAGACACCAGTAGGCAACTGGAAGCCGCGGCAGCGCTTGCGGCGGCGGCAGCGGCAGCAGCAGCGCAAGTGGCTGCAGTGCATAGCGGCATGGAGCTTGGGGGTACTGCTGCTGCTGCTGCTGGTGGTGGTTGTGGAGGTGCTGCTGGTGGTGCGGAGGCTGGGCATGCATCTGCCCTTGCCATGGTGGCTGGGCCAGACAAGGTGAGTTGCGATGTAATGTGATGAGCACTGTGTGGTTGGGCATGTATCTGCACTGCGGGCACTGAGCATGGTGGCTGGGCATGCAACTGCCCTGGCCATAGTGGCTGGGCCAGACAAGGTGAGAATCATTTGACTATGATGAGCAGTGTGCGTGCATCATCATCTCATGCATCTGCCCTTGCCATGGCGGCTGGGCCAGACAAGGTGAGCTGCAACATGGTGAGCAGTGATTACTACTGTGTCAGCAGGCTTGTCACACGATATCACATCAAGATGAGTAACTTAAATTCTTCATCCCTGCTCCGTATGCTATGCTGCGTCTCATCATGCCATGCAACTGCGCTGACACTTGTGACGTGCTGTGCTGGCGTGCTGCGCTGCCAGTGCCATCAATGCTACTGTGCTCTGACTCACAAATTGTGCTCGCTGCTGAACACACTACCCGCCAGGCTGCTCGCCAGTCTGCAGGAGGCCGCCGCTCCTCTGCAGGATCAGCAGCACCGCAGCAGCCTGCAGCAGCAGCAGCAGCAGCAGTGCAACCTGCCGTTACAGCTGAGCAGCACGGCTTGAGCCTGAGCCGCCTGCAGCTCCCATCACATGATGATGAGTTTGGCACTGCACACTGCCAGGCAGATAATGACGATGTACAGCAGCAGCAGCAGCAGCAGCAGCTGTGCGTCACCCCAGGCAGCCCTGCAGGCACCCCTCAGCAGCAGCAGCAGCAGCAGCAGCAGCAGAAGGCCGTGCCGCGCGCGCCAACGCCTGCGCAGCTGCCCCGCGTAGCGCTGCTGGCGTGTGGCAGCAGCAGGGGCAGCAGCACCAGCAGCAGCCCGGCCAGCAGCCCTACCAAGGCCTCTGCAGCAGCAGCAGCAGCAGCAGCTTTCAGAGCAGAGAGTGCAGGAAGCCCAAGTTCACTGCAGCAGGGGCAGTTGCCGCGTGTCGCAACGCTCGCTACTGCTGCTGCCACCCGGCAACAGGATAGCAGCAGCAAGAACAGCCCGCTGTCAAGCCCAACGAAGGCTAGCTCGGCTGCTGCTGCTGCTGAAGCCGAAAACAAGCCCTGTAGCATACAGCAGCAGCAGCAGCAGCGAGGCCGAGGCCCCAGGGTGCCGGGACCTGCAGGCAACGCTGCAGGGGCAGTGGCTAGAGCAGCACAAGGCGCTGCGCTACACAAGCACAGCAGCAGCAGCAGTGCGGTTGGCCGCAAGCTGGGTGCTAGGATGTCAAGCAGCAGCAACGGCAGCGGGTGCAGCAGCAGCGGGTGCAGGAAAGGCAGGCCAGCTGCCAAGGACAGGAGCGCTGCTGCAGAAGCTAAGCCAGCAGCAGCAGCAGCAGCTGGACCAGAAGCTGAGCCAGCAGCAGCAGCAGCAGCTGAGCCAGCAGCCGAGGTAGCAGCAGCAGCAGCAGCTGAGCCAGCAGCAGCAGCAACAGCAGCTGAGCCGCCAGCAACAGCAGCTGAACCAGCAGCTCAGCCGGCAGCAACAGCAGCTGAGCCAGCAGCAGCAGCTGAACCAAACACTGCTGCAGCAGCTGCTGCTGCTGTAGCCCCTGATGCACCAAAGCTTGTGGCAGCTGCTGCAGCTCAAGAGGCCGCTGAAACAACTGCTGAGCCAGTTATTGCTTCAACAGCAGCAGAAGAATGCCAGCAGGAGCCGCCAGAGGTCTTGCAGGAGATTGATGCCTGTAGCGCTGCTGCTGGCAGCCAAGTGCCTGCTGTGTCTACCAGCCCTTTTGCTGTGCAGCAGACACCTGAAGACCACGATGCTGCTGAAGCTGCTGAATCTACGGCTGCTGCTGGTGCTGCTGCTGCTGCTGTGGCTGCTGCAGCTGGTGGCAGCAGCAGCAGCACTGCTGGCTGTGAGCCTGCCAGCAAGCCACCCTCAAGGGCAGCCAGCCACGACAGCTGCAGAAGCAGCAGCAGCAGCCTGCCCAGCAGCAAGTCCTGGGGCAGCAACAAGGCGGCTGACGCCGCTGCTGCTGCTGCTGCTGCTGCTGCTGTGTCAGCAAGCAGCCCTGGTGCAAGCAGGAAGGGCAGCAGCAGCAGCAGCAGCAGCAAGGCGGCTAGCCGGGACATCAGCAGGACAAACAGCCTTAGGGAGGAGCAATGGTGCCCACCCAACCGCAAGCAGCCGCAAGTTCACAGTAAGAACAGTAGGAACGCCACTGTGGAGACCACCGTGAACAGCAGCAGCGCATGCACACCTGGCAGCAGCAGGGCAGCTAGCCGTGCAGCCAGCCGAGTGTGCAGCAGGGCCAGCAGCAAGCCGCCTAGCAGGGCTAGCAGTGTGAGGAGCAGCATCAGCAACTTGCAGGATCACGGTGACGCTGTCTGCTGTGCGGTGCTTGGTGCTAGCCCAGCACACAGCACTGGCGCAAAGCTGCAGCAGCTGCTGGATCTGAAGGTGCAGCAGTGGCAGCAGCAGCAGCAGCAGCAGCAGAAGGGTCACCTGCAGCAGGGCATGCCTGAATTGAAGGAAGCTGCTGCTGCTCAGGAGATTGATGCTGTCCCAGACGATGTGGCAGCAGCAGCAGCAGCAGCAGCAGGGGAGAAGGGCAGTGGTGGCTGCCGCCTGCTGTGTGATGCTTCCGGGGAGCATGTGGAGGGGCTTGGCCAGGTGGCAGGCGGCCACCTACTGCACAGGAACTGGTGAGGCGAGCTTTCAGTGTGACCAAGCACAGTACAGTGTTTGTCTGTTTTGTATGCACACGTGTTGTGTGGTGAGGCAGGCTGTGCTGTGTGATGCATCAGGGGAGCCTGTCAAGGGTCTGTGCCAGGTGGCTGGGGGGCAGTTACTGCACGGGGACTGGTGAGGCAGGCTTGCAGTGTGACCAAGCACAGTACAGTGTTGTGTGTGGCTGTTTTGTATGCACACGTGTTGTGTGGTGAGGCAGGCTGTGCTGTGTGATGCATCAGGGGAGCCTGTCAAGGGTCTGTGCCAGGTGGCTGGGGGGCAGTTACTGCACAGGGACTGGTGAGGCAGGCTTGCAGTGTGACCAAGCACAGTACAGTATGTGTGTGTGTGTGTGGCTGTTTTGCATGCACATGTGTTGTGTGGTGAGGCAGGCTGTGCTGTGTGATGCATCAGGGGAGCATGTGGAGGGTCTGTGCCAGGTGGCAGGCGGCCACCTACTGCACAGGGACTGGTGAGGACGGCTTGCAGTTTGACCAAGCACAGTACGAAGTGCCTGCTACCGGGAACATGATTGACGGCATGCCTTCACACCTGTGCACAGGCGTGTTACCACCCACCCTGCTGCTGCTGCTGCTGCTGCTGCTGCTGCTGCTGCTGCAGTTGGCAGCTGGTGCGGCTGGCCGCCCCTGTGCACTGCGCAGCCAAGGACGGCACGGTGTTGATGGAGGCGGTGCATGGCGGGTTGGAGCTGTTCCAGTGCAACACGCTGCTGCGGCCAGGATGCCTTGCAGCAGCCTGCATCAGCAGCAGCAGCAAGGCCACACAGGGCGATGTGCAGCAGCGCAGTGATGATGATGATGCTGGTGGTGCTGCAGACCCAGCTGCTGCTGCAGGTGGTGCCAGCTGCCAAGACGAGGAGGGTGTGGCTGCTGTTGCTGCTGCAAACGCTGCAGATGGCAGCGGTGACATGGACAATGCAGCACCAGCAGCAGCAGCAGCAGCAGCAGCAGCAGGCAATGCCGCAGGAGGTAGCCTGGAGGGTGCTGCAGGCAGCAGCAGCAGCAGGGTGTGGCTGTTCTGTGCTGACCCGCTGTGCCTGCTCAGCCGGCCCAGCACCACGCTTGAGGTGGAGCTGCCAGAGTGGTGAGCGCTTGCTTGCCCAGGCGCTGCTTGCCTCGTGATACTAGATATAGTGAGCAATAGCATCAACACTGCTTAAAGGGTGACAGAGGCTGTGCTGAATGCCAGACGTGCAGGAAATTTTCCCTGTTGCACTGCAGCAGCTGCTGCGCTGCATACAAGTCACCACATTGATGTACCACCGACCACAGTAGCGTGTAATGGTACCAGATGTATGCATCCTCCGTGACTAAGTATACAAAAGTATGGCTCTGTTTCTGTTGCTGCGTGCATGTATGTCTTCGCTATCTGCAGGCGCTGGAGCCTGGCCTGCAGCAGCGGCATCACGCTGAGCGGTTGAGCCACATCCTAAAACCACATCATCTCAACAATGAATTGTTTTGTTTGTGCCTGTCGCAACAGGCGCTGGAGCCTGGCCTGCAGCAGCGGCATCACGCTGAGCAGCGACGAGGTTGGGGAGCTGCAGGGCATGGGCATACAGCTCACGGGCCCCCCACCTGCTGCTGCTGCTGGTGGTGATGGTGATGGCTGTGAAGAGGTGGAGGGGGATGCCGGCAGCAATGAGGTGTGCAAGGAGCTATTCAAAGAGGAGGAGGAGGACAGCTGAACGACCAGGAATAGGGGGGTGCAGCTGGCACACGTTGTGGCCATAACCATAGGAATCTGTCAGCTCCTTGATTGTGAGTGTGAGGAGGAGCCGGGCTGCGGAGCAGCGACGAGGTTGGGGAGCTGCAGGGCATGGGCATACAGCTCACGGGCCCCCCACCTGCTGCTGCTGCTGCTGCTGGCGATAGCGATGCTGACGGTGATGGTTGCGAGGAGGAGGGGGGGGGGATGCCGGCAGCAGTGAGGTGTGCAAGGAGCTGTTCAAAGAGGAGGCAGAGGACAGCTGAACGACCAAGAATAGGGGGTGAAGTTGGCACACTTTGTGGCCATTACCAGGAAGGACACACTAGGAATCTGTCAGCTCCTTGAATGTGAGTGTGAGGAGGAGCCGGGCTGCTGAGCAGCGACGAGGTTGGGGAGCTGCAGGGCTTGGGCATACAGCTCACCGGGCCGCCACCTGCTGCTGCTGCTGGCGATGGTTGTGATGGCTGTGAGGAGGAGGATGGGGATGCTGGCAGCAGTGAAGTGTGCAAGGAGCTGTTCAAAGAGGAGGAAGAGGGCAGCTGAATGAATGTGGGTTTGATAAGGGGCGGGGCTGCTGCCTGTGGTTTATGACGCATCACATGTGCACGGCTGGGCAGGCAATGCACTGCCAAAGGGCTTGTCATGCGCATTAGCACGCAACAAATCGCATGCTCACTTGCATGGCATGAGGCGTGGCAATGTGCTCTGGCATATACAATACGACCTTACGTTGTTTTTTTTCACATGTACACGGTGTTGACCACACAATCGTCTCGGACTGTTGAGACCTGACTGTGACAAAGTTGACCTGACCATTCCTGGCGCTGTTTTGCACAGACGGCTTATGGTGTGATCGCTTGGCATCCATGGTCATTGCCGCCATCATGCATGATTGCATCCATTGACCAGGGGTCCCTGACAGCAGGAGGTGGTGCATGGCCGGCTGTTTGCAGCTGCCACTTTGCCAAAGGCGTTACTATTATGACAGACATTGCTGGACGCATCACTATGCAATCATGATTTATGTTGCACGTGCTATTTATCTGATTTCACTTTGGATTCAAACATGGACTGGTTGAGCCTGTGACCAACGATTTTGATGCATGCATGCTGAGCATCCACAGCAACTTGCAGCCAGCAAGGTGGCACTGCATGTGCTGTTCTGTATGAGGGCATGGCTTGCTGGTCTGATCGCTGCGAGAGAGGCTTGTTAGCCTGCTGGTCTGATCGCTGCTGATGATGTGTGCTTGTTGGAATGGGTGTGGCTTGATAGATATGAATGCTTGCGGACACCGTGGTGCGGCAGCAGCTATGAGCAGCGGGTTGAGGGCGCTGGCTGCGCGTGGGTTCGCTTCCCATGTTGAGCAGTCTTTCCTCAATTTTTTTATTTTGATCAGCTGTTGTTCCATTGGTGTGAGGCACCCCGGCTGGTAGCTTCATCCTGCATGCAAGCGCGCAGCAGCTGCCCTCCCCGCTGAATTCCACCATGCAATGGCATTGGCGCTGATGCTCCCATGATGATGGTGGTGGCAGTGGTGTGATTGATGGTCATGATCATGCATGCATGCAATGATTGCGGAAGCAGCCACGAGTGCATCACCTGCAGTGCACTTGATTTACGGCTGCATCATGTTTGGCAGCGGCCCTGCTAGGCTTGCAGACGCGGCAATTTTCAACAGGTTTGACAGTTGATGGCCGGCCCAGACCGGGGATCTGTGTTGTGTTGTGGTTGTGTCATACTAATGTCGGAGTAGGAGCATGTCATTTTCCATGGTCAAAACATGGCCGGAGACCGGTCTCACAGCATCCTGCTGTCAAGTCACTGTTTGAACACACGTCATGTGCTGACTGGGTACTAACTTGTAGGAGCTTGTCTCCGGCTGTAGCTTCAAAACACCCAGGTGTTTAGCGGAGGCCTCCACCATTGGCGGCACATCATCAACTTGTCAGCGTGGTTTTGACCTTTCTCTGGTCTGTCCCTCAGGGCCTGAGAACTCGAAATCTCATCTATCTTTGCCCTGAGTGCTGTGTGATGGACAGGTTGACCAGCCCGTCTGACTCAGCGAAAAGCCCAACACAACTCCATCAGGCAGTGCACATGATCAGACAAGCTATACACAAGCCACTGGGGTTGCCTTGGCTGTTTTGCTGCAGCGGTTTAGGCACAGACCATCAACCGCTGATGCCCCAAACGCAACTGCAACAAGCCAATGCCAATTCCATGTCATGTCGTCTCCTTGAATGGTGATCAGCCTGCCCCGAGCCACCCCACAGCAGCATCCTTGCTACTGCAGCATGTTCCTCCTGCTTCACCGCTGCTGCTTTTCTAATGCCTCAATATTTCTGAGTTTGTCTTGAATTTTCTTATGTGCAGGTTCATAGCTCAAACAATGGGCTGCTCTCGTCAGAGCACTAGGCCAGTGCTTTGCTGGTGCCGTGGTGAAGCAGTCGCTGGTGTAGAGCGTCTCACATGGGCGATGATTGCAGAATGCTCGTTGCTATGTTGTGCGACGGCATCAGCGACTGCTCGGAATCCGTGGCACCTGTGACAGCTCCAGCTGCAAGGCTAGGTGGGTGCAGCAAGGTGCAGTGATCTGGTGCTTAGAGATACACGCCTGCTGCAGCAGTTACGGCACATTGTGTGCATTAAGTATTTATGTAAGTCAATTTGCAGCAAACGCTGCATGGAGCTTGCGGTTTCTGCCTGTAGCTTGCAGTGGTTTGTAATGCATGCAAGCTGCAGTAGTACAGATCAAACCAGGGTTGCCATCTGCAGAGCTGCAGCTGGGCCTTCATGTCCACGAACGACTTAAAGTTCATTACACTGCTGCCAAGTTTCCAGGTCAAGACATACATTTTGCTGCTTTGTTCAGACACCACACGTCAGCACCGTCCATGTCTGCATGTGCATGAGTATTTACTTCTCCATGCTGCATCCTCTTCCTTCCACTGCTGCCTCACTCCAGCGCCTTGCCTAGCACGCAACTAAAACCCCTGTCCACAGAACCCTATTGTGCACCAAACGTCAAAGTTCCGCCCTGCTGTTTGCCCTGCTGTCATCCTGCAGGCACCGCCCGGGTGATGCCTCCAGCATAGCAGCAGCAGGAGGGCCCTGCTGCTGTATGTACCCTTCCCTGCCGCCACCCCTGGGCCAGACAGATGCCCAGAGAGCAGCAGCGTTTCACTTTGACTTTGACCAGCTGGCTGGTCGAAGTTGACGCTGCTGCTCGCAAGTGAAGACGGCACTCTTACGGGCAGCGGCAATTGGTTGGCTGCGAACAGTAAAGGGGGCAGCGTCCGGGCCACACCAAGCGTGTGTTGCATGCATGAACGAGACGCCGGCATGCATGCGCGTGCGGGCGTACAGGTTTGAGCCCTGGCGCCGTGGGTAGATGCACAGCGACTTTCTGCCCACTGCCCTGTTCAAGACATGCCGCGATTGGCATGGCAGGGCATGCACGGGCTCGGGCTCTGCCAGAAACAATGCCAATGAGGCAATTGTTACTTTCGGGTCAAGCGCCACAGCGTGCGCCCCCGTACAGCAGCAGCAATGGGAGCCAGTGAGCCCCGCCTGCTTCATAGCGCTGGAAGCTTTGTACAGCTACAGCAAGACAGGCTGCGAGCCAACAGCGGCCGCAGCACCCTCAGGCTGTGTGCGCCAGTGCGCGCCACAGCAGCAGACCTCCCGTACTAAGTGAGTTGGCGCAGCTGAGATGAGAATGCTGTGTATATTGCTGCTGCTGCGTGGCGCGGTGGGATGTTAGTCACATGTTCAGAAAGACAGCAGCTGCATGCCACAGCAGCAGACCTCCCGCACTAGGTGCGTGAGCACTGCTGAGCTGTATGTGCTGTGTCTCTGCTGCCTGGCGAGGCGCATGTTACAAACGTTACACGCATGTTTGACCAGCCAACAGCTGCATGCCAGAGTAACCGGCCAACATAGCCTGCCCTACTATGCTGACTGCAGCAGCTGAATGCAGCATGCAGCATGCAGAATGCATTACTTGCGGTGCAGCTGATTGGCCCCGCTGCCATTCCCGCCCTGCCTTTCCTCATCTGGCCCGTGCCACTGCCAGGTATGTGCGAGGAGCGGTTCCCCTTTCCCCCAGTCAGTCCCTGAGCACTGCTGGGGTCCAGGACAGCCCTGCCAACAGCTGGCAGCGGCTTAGCAGCTTTTGAATGCCGGGCCGCAGCAAGCAGCTGCGGCCGGGGTCTGCCCGCCTGGCGCTGCCGGCTGCACTGCGGCCCACCTGCCCGCGGCCGTGCACCGCGGCGTAGCTGGCAGCACAGCTTTCCTGCAAGTGGTTTCCTGCAAGGAGTTTCCTGCAAGCTGGCTTGGCGGCCGCCGAGGCAGCAGGCAGAGCCGGAGCAGTAAATGGTGCAGGAGAGGTGCTGCTGCTGCTGGAGCTGTGTGGTGTCACACCGCCGCAGGAGGGCCGGTGAGTGCGGCGACTGGCGCTGGCTTGGCACGAATCGTGTTGGTGGCGCCCTATTTTTGTTTCTGAGCGCAGCGCAGCACAACGCAGCATCAGCTTGATGCTGCTTGCTGCTGGTGGCTTGCCATGCAAGGGAACGCTGTACTGTGAGGGCAGGGCTCACCAGCTTGCAACATTTATCTCTTGCACCGGAGCCTGCTGACACTGCTGCTGTCGATGTGTGTGGTAGTTTCTTGCTTTTTAAAGGACCGGTCGGGGTTGCTTTTTTCTCTGCCCAATGAGGCTGTCATAGGCTCCCCAACGGGCGAGGTTACTCTTGTAACTTCCAAAATGTGCGGCCCCCGCTGCTGCAGGCAGTGGAGCTCGCTGGCGACGGCGGGCAAGCCCCCTGTTACGAGGGCGATGGTCGTGTCATGGTACATGCTGTGCGTGGTAATCCTGGGCGGATCAGGACAGCCGCGGCTGCGGAGGCGGCCCGGCTGGTGCGCTGATGGCCATGGTCATTGATGGCTGGGAGACGGCTGCTGATGGGTGAGGGGCGGCTTGCAGGAGTGCTTGCAGGACAGCTTGCAGGACAGCTCGCAGCAAGGAGTCTGCTGGGTGTTGCAAGCTGTGTGACTGTAGCATCTTCGGCTGTTGTACTTGGAGCTCTGCTCATGCTGCAGCATGTGCGTCATATGCGTGCGCGTATGCCCTGCACAGCATCATGTGTTGCATTGGAGGGGCTCTGGGGCAGGCTGTCGCGCGCACTGTCACAAGCACGGCAGCAGCAGAATGATGCAGGATGACTGTCCACAAGCAACAGCAGCGAGGCGCCACGTGCTTGGGCTAGGACGTGCCGCCAGCTGCTGGAGATGCAGTTATGTTGGGAGCAGGTGAGGACTCGCTTTGTCTGTTGTTCTTTATGTGCCGCAGCAGCGCGGGGCTCACCTTCCATGTGCGCAGGTGTTTGGCGAGATACCAGCCGGGCTGGTTTTCAGCCATACCTTGCGGCATCGGCAACGCGCCTTACCGGGTGGGGAGGTGCAGGAAGTGCCTCCCGGCAGGAGCACTTGAGCAGCATATGCAATGCAGCCCGCAGTGAGGCTGGCAAGAGCATACAGTCCAGCTGATGTCGGCAGTGGCAGCAGCGATTGGGTGCAGGGCAGGGCTTGCAGGACCTGCGGGCAGAACCACTCGCCAGGAGGTGCATTACCTCCCAGTGGAGCTGAGAAATTGGCCACGCTGTTGTTCCGTGGTGTAGCATCCTATTTCCGTTGATAGACGTTTTTCGGTGCTGAGATGCCTGTAACTCACATTCAGCCGATCGAACATACAGGAGCAGAAGCAGGAGCTGCACATGTTTGCAATCTGAGGTTCAGCAGCCATGGGGGCCTTTTGGGGGACAAACTCAGGCAATGTTAGTGCTCATTATGCTGCATTATGCTTGCAATGTTTGAGCTGCATGCACGTTCTAACCCTTGAATGCAGTCCATGCAGCCTGTCATGGCTCGGAAACGGGCTGTGTTCCCGTCGTCAATCCAAGGTTTGCGTTATGTTCTTAGGGCAAACGACCACACAGAGTGAGCATTCAGCTGATGCAAAACGTCTTCCCTGCAACTCTCAATACACACAGGCTGTGGATTCCATGCACAAATGAACATCTTGCCTGTGCCAAGGGTCAAGTACAAGGCCACTGCCCATCAGCAAATGCTGATGTGGCAAAAGCACACAGCAAGCTTCCGCAAAAACAGTGAGACGTGAGATTGAGTACGGCCCCTCCATATGCTGCGCAGGTCGTGAATTGTTTGGCCCGCAACCCATCCGCCTTTGTTTTAACAGGACCAGCATTGCAGATAATGCTCTGGTCCGCTCGGTGACGACTGCAATCGCTGTAACTTCACCGGGCTAACCTCGGTGTCTCATGATCTGATCTTCAGCTGCTGCTTGCGCTGATAGGTGGACGTGTGCTTGGATTGCGGTCGTTGTAAACAGCATTGTATGCTGTGTCTCCTGCTGTGCCGCATGTAGACAGCTAGACGTGCTTGTAGTTGTGGTGCAGTAGTTGTCTTCTACGGTGCAGCGTTCCTGCGGTGCAATGCAGCAGCAGCAGCAGCAGCAGCAGCAGCAGCAGCAACTCACCGCGGTCAGCTGGCCTGCAGCATGCGTGTGGTATTGCTTGTACACAACACTCTCACTGCATTGTACTGCACTACCACAGGGTGCTCCAAGGGCAGCATGCAGCAGCACCAGGCAGCTGCAGCAGCAATGCTATCAGACACAACGCACGACAGTGGCAGGAGCAGGAGCAGTAGCCTGGCAGATGCACTCGGCTCAAAGCTGCCAGGCCTGCTGTTACATGATGACCAGAGGGCAGCACGGCTGTCCTGCACAATGCTGGCTGCTGCGCTGAGCCCTCACATAACCCGCATCTCCATCGTCATGAGCAAAGCAGCATACATACGAGGCAGCAGCAGCAGCAGCAGCAGCAGCACCAGACTGCAGAATGTCAGTTATGTGCGCGTGGGAGTCGATTCTCCTGAACACTGGGAACCCCTGCGACAGCTCACAGCACAGCTGCCGTCACTCTCAGACCTGGAAGTAGTTGTACCACATGGCAGAGTTGGGTATGGCGCCTGGCCTGGGATGGATAGCAGCTTCTTTAGCGCGCTTGCAGGACTGACAGCAGTCACACGCCTGAGCTTGTTACTAGCCCCACCTGGAATCCTGCCGGAGGTCCTGCCGCAGGGTGTGCAGCTACCGGCAGTACGCATCGCAAGGTTTACGAGTTCGAAGTACCTGGAGATGTCGGCGGTGGCAGCGCTGGTGCCAGCAGTGCAGCAGGTGCGCCGTGCGCAGATGGCACAATGCATCCAACCTTAGTTGCAATGCGTTGTGTGAATGCACCTTGACCCTGCAGCGGCTTAGCTGCACCGTTACTCGCTATTGCTGTGTTTGCCCGTTGCTGGTGCAGCTGTACTGTGAACTTGTGGCCATGCCGGCGCCATCAGCTGTCAGGCTGGCCAGCTGCACACGCTTTGCCTTTCGAAGAGTGGGCTTTCAAATGCCACCCGGCAGCAGCAGCAGCAGCATTGGCGGCTGCACTACCAGTGTTGGAAGTGGCAGTCCAGTACCAGGGCTTCTGGCTCATGGACCCTGGTTGGACCGCAAGCAGCACGCAGGGCACACGGCGCGCACACCTGCTTGCGGAGCTGAACAGCTGGCAGATGCTCTCGCAGCTGCCACGCTTGCAGGCAGTGCATGCGGAAGTTGGGCTTTCGGGAAGTCCTGCGGGAGGGCTGCATCTAGGGCTGGAGCAACTGTCTCGCCTTCGGCGGCTGTCTCTCCGAGGCAGGGTGCCCCTGGGGGACGCGTGGGATGAGCTGCCGCAGCAGCTGCAATGCCTGCAGCAGCTGCGGCACTTCCGCATGTCGCCGTGGCTCGGTGCGGCCTCGCAGTCGCATTGTGTAGCGGCGCTGCTGCAGAGTCTGGTGCAGCTGCCGCAGCTGCACAGCATTTGCCTGCCTGCAGACCTGTTGTGCAGTGAAGGTTGCTGTGGCATCGCCGATGACACCGCTGCAGTGCACAGGGGGTTGACTGCGTTGGCAAGCAAAAGCAGTTTGCAGCAGCTGGGGTTCCTGAGGTTTGCAGGGGCTGATTACAGCCCCTGTAGCCATACCCAGGCGCGGCGCTGCACACTAGCTCAGCTGCAAGCAGCAGCAGCAGCAGCAGCAGCAGCAGCAGCAGCAGCAGCACCAGCAGCAGCAGCAGCAGCAGCAGCAGCGGGGCAGACAACATGTGACACGGCTAGTTCTGGATCTCAGACTGAGTCCCAGCGGGTGTGCATGATCAATGGTGGCCAGTTTTTGAGCTGGACTGATCTGTGAGAGGTCGGCAGCCACCACAACAGCAGTGGAACATGAGTTGCAAAGGGTGAGTTTTCAATTCATCATTGGTTGCATTGGGATGTATCAGGAAGTGAAGAGTGTTGGTCGGATGGTGTTGTGATGGGGGCAACAATCATGCAACGTATCTGCAGCAACACCGCACTCTTTGTACGTGTAGTCAGGCGTAGTGCACATTGTCTGCTGGCGGCTGCAGCTTTGATGGAGACTGCTTGTGCATGTCAACCGCCGTTGGCATGTGGGTAGCGTGCATTTGTGCTTTTGAGCTGATGCGGGCCAATGCGGGCTGTGCGTGGCTTGCGTGCATGCAGATGTGGGGTGTGCTGGTGTGTTGTTAGCCAGTATGGCGTCTGCCCTTACTGTGGAGAGGTTGGATGAGGGCGATCAACTGTACCGTAGAAATTTGAATTCAATTCCTCAGCTGTTTTTGTCCGGGTGCTGGGCACCTCATGTGCCTCCGGGAGGCTCCTGTGATAGGGTTCTGGGCGCGCTGGCGGGCCATTGCCTCCTGTCCCCTGGCAATCAAGTGCGCTCAATTGTGCTGTCTTTACGAGGCCCAGCTGTCACTGTGACAAAGGCTGATCCACAGACTGTCCCCTGACTGTCCAGTGGGGGGTTTTGGGGGCATCCACAGCACCTGCAGTGGATGGGTGTAAGTGCGAGTAGCTTGAACGACTTGCAAGGCTGTGTGTGATGTAGCTGTTGGTTAAATACCATTGTTTGTCCCGGCAGAGTTCGCGCTGGACCGTGTTCAGACCTGAACCGGCAGGTTGTCAGCAGGTCACCTTGACCCTCACAGTGACAATGCTCCCTTCCTGGAGCTTGTAAAATCGTGCACAACATACCATGATATCCTTTAAAGCTCGTTGTTTGTCGGATCACACGCGGCCGACAGGACAGCCACACCAGTCGACTGAGGCGCACAGACGCACTATCACCTCAGTTCCTGCTGCCGTCAAGTGAATATTTGCTCTGCATTTGTGAATGGGCGCGGATGATCTATGGAAGCAGGCTCAAGCTAATGCTGTAGCAGCTCGCACCAGTTACCTCACTTGCCCTAGATGCCATACCACGCACATCGGCGGTAAAAAGAAATTCAGCCAGGTGACGGAGCCATGCGCGTGCAGCACCCCACCGACCCAGGCAAGAAGACCAAGCGGCTGTCGGGCAAGGGCAAGGGCAAGAAGGGGTCAGCGGCTGCGGACGAAGGGGCTGCACTCGCGGCTCGACTCAAGCGCAAGACAGCAGCCGCAGCAGGCAAGAAGGATGCTGCGCCCAAGCGCCGCAAGCCCAACAGGCGCAAGGCGGCCGTGTCAAGCGAGGACACCGAGGAGGATGTAGGGTGCAGTGAGGATGACGCGCCTGGGGATGGCAAGGCTGCTGCAGAGGTGGGCAGTGATGATGATGAGTGGAGGGAACTGCATGAGCAGCAGCAGCAGCAGCAGCAGCAGCAGCAGGGTGTGCAGCAAGCTGGCGTGGGTGTAGAGTCAGACAAGCGGCCGAGGCGCAGCGCTGGGCTGCCGCTGAGGCTCCAGGAGTGATTGTAGGCGTGGCTATACGGGTTGGTGAAGTGTGCTGGCACCAAGATGGCTGATGCCGTGTGTTACACCGTGTTGAATGTACTATTGTGTGCATGTGCGCATGCGCACCTTGTGTGCATGTGTGTACGCCTTGCGGTGCTGGAGTGCCAAGCGGGCCCAATGCATCTTGTATGGTGTGCATATTGTGTTCTTTTGATCAGTCTCAATTTCAGTGTGGTACAGTGCGTTGCATAGCAGTAGTGCCACAGTACCGGATACAGCAGCCCCGAGCTCGAGGGTGGCCCCGCAGCTGTGAACTGGGCTCTGAGGTCTTACGAGCCATGTATTAGGCTTTGTGTTAACGTTTTAAATGACATACAGCATTGGAACGCGCTCCCGGCGCTGTTTAAGTTCATCCACGTAATGATCCAGTCGTATCCACAGACCGCAGCAGCCCATCCACGGGGTCACTGGATATGAGCCCTCTGTGGATGGCCACTGGACGGCATCCACGGGCCCACTGGACGGCCGTCCGTGGACATTCTGTGGATGTTGTGTGGATCAGCCTTTGTCACAGTGTGTGTGTAGTAGCATCTAGCGCCTACTGCAGCTGGGTGGTGAATGATGCTGCTGGTGCTGATTTGGCTGTTTAATACTTGGCTCAACCTTCAGTTCACTGTCCTTTATGATCGAGCATCAGCGTCAGCGTTGTGTTTTTCCAGTTTGGCAACTGATCAAATTGCTTGATCACAACCATGGTTGGCTAGACACATGACTACAGCTGTGTTGGCATTGCAGCGCCACTACGGCAGGCATAACATGCCGATTCGAGCAAAATGGAAGTCATGGGCAGGACGGTTCAAACTTGTATACGCAGTGCACCTGCCTGCGATGTCATTGACATTATGTCACAGACGCGAGCCTGGTTACACTGGGTCTCTGAGTTCGTAACACCGCACACGTGCTGAACCCAGCCAGCTGCGAGATACTCCTGGTTAACAGTACACACTGACGCCCTATCCTGCGCATGCTTCGCCTCTGGCGCTCTTCGTCAGCAGTTCAAACTAAATTGAACGAACTCCGCATACACAGCAGTTCACGCCCTACACGTACAGCTTCCGGCTGTTTCAGAAACCTGAGCTGCGTATCTAAGGCGCTGATTGTGCCTCTCGCTGCGTTGTTGACCTCAGCACGCCTCTCACGCCATGGCTGAGAACAGGCCCCTCTGCGATTGTGGTCGCCCAGCTGCTCTTAAGAAGGTGACAGACGCCGGTAAAGCCACATACGGCAGATGGTGAGCCGATCATGCTCGGATAGCAGCGCATGGCAAGTTGGTGCTGCTGCAGTGTCATTGTGTTTGGTGACAAGAGCGCTGTACACGATTACATTAAATGCAGGCTTCAAATGGCCTTGAGACAGCTTACCTGTGTAACTTCATTGTTCAACATCATGGAGCAGCTAATCTGCCATGCACAAAGGAGCAGCTTCTGCACAGAAACAAGAGCATCACTATGGGCATGCAGTGCATGCCATGCACAGTCAGCAGCCCGCTGCATTGCATTGCAATCTGATTGAAGCAAACTCTCCCTGCGCACAACAATGCAGTCCTACAAACTTCGCTCGGCTTAGCAGAGCCTACACACTCTCTTGGCGCACCCAGTAACCCGGCTCTTTTCTGCAGGTTCTGGGGCTGCAAGAACTTCAATGACAGCCGCAAGCCGTGCCGCTTTTTTGAGTGGTATGGTGGTGATGATGATGATCAGCCAGAGCTGGGCAAGGTGCGCGGCAGCAGCAGCAGCAGAACAGCAGCAGCAGAAGGCGCAATAGCAGCAAATGGATCATTGTTACCAGCAGCAGCTGCACTATGCAGATGCCGTCGGCAAAGGGAAAGGTATAAATATATAAAATCGTACTTAAGGGTCAGCCAGGCAGGCAGGCCTTGCAGCTGCCGTGGCATCATGAGCCGCATGCCCTATATGCTGCTACCTGGCTGCAGGTGTCTGCTGACCTGCAAACCGTTCCCGGCAGCGCTAACGAGTACCGCTGTGCCCTGTGCCAGCAGGATGTGGCCATCACAAGTACTCAGGAAAGTTTCTGTATGCTGCTGGCTGCCTGCAGGTGTCTGCTGACCTGCAAAAGGTCCCCGGCAGCTCCAATGAGTACCGCTGCGCCCTGTGCCAGCAGGATGTGGCCATCGGAGGGCAGCACGTGTGCAGGGCATACGGCACGTATCAGTGCAGCTGCGGCAACCGCTGGTGAGAGTTGGCAGCGATTGTGTAAAGCAGTGACAATGCGAGGGCAAGCGGGGATGCATTGCTGTTGTGCATTGAGCCAGGGCAGTGCAGGGTCACGCCAGTCCTGCAGCAACTGTTGCAGGCGCGGCAGGGCGAGCCACCGCAGCAGCAGGCGTGCACAGGCAGCAGGCAGGCACAGGCAGCAGCTGCATGCATCATGCACTGGTAGCGCATCACCCTGGGCATGCGTGTGTCCACATGTGTGCTGCAGCTAGGTGTGCAGCAGCAGTACGCATGCATGAAATGTTGGACGTGAAAGTTATGAGCACAGGACGGCAGAATCAGCTGGCAAGTGCACCTGTTGATGCTCACATGGGAGGTGCGGCAGCTTCATCAGGCCCTAAGGTCTGCTCAACAGCATTGAACGTGCTGCTTGCACCCGCGCATGGCTGAAGACATTTTTGCTTTGTGTGCTGCTGCTGCAGGACATCTGGGTACAGCTGGGCAGGCAATGCGCAGCAGTGCAAGAGGTGTGGCCAGGGCCAGGTGAGTTGAGGTTCTGGTGTGCAGTTAACCACCCACACACCCTCACCTAACGTGTGTTTGTGTTGTATGCCAATGCGTAGCAGACTAGTATAATGCCCATTGCAGGAAGTGGCAGCAAGCTCTTGCAGGCATTGCTACACGTAGACCACTGCAGCACCTAGCACGCACCTGCCCCTGCTGCCTGTCTTTTGTCCCTATTGTGTTCAACAGGAGCCGGAGAGCAGCCAGCCGCTGCAGCGAGTGGCGCGCAGGGGAGGCAGCGGGCGGCCCCACAATGCAGCCATGTGCGGCATGTGCCAGGCGCTGGGGTACCCCTGCAACCTTGCTGCACAGACAGGGGCCCAGCCCGGCTTTGTGCAGCAGCAGCAGCAGCAGCAGCAGGCTTATAGCAGCTATGGCATGGCCTATACGTCATATGCAGGCAGCTACTATAGGCCCTTCTAACAAGTCAATGCACATGAGCAGCTGCGATAGTCATCTGCGGCAAACAGTGACACCAACATATGAGCGCCGGGCTTCCCCTGCAACCTGGCTGCACAGCCAGGAGCCCAGCCTGGCTTTGTGCAGCAGCAGCAGCTGCAGCAGCAGCAGCAGCAGCAGCTGGCTTACAGCAGCTATGGCATGGCCTACATGTCATATGCTGGCAGCCACTACTGGCCCTGTTGCGTTGGTAGTGCTGACAAGGCACGTGGATATAATAGCTCTTCTGTGTCCAAACAGTGGCATAAATTTGCAAGCTACACAAGCACCGCCAGCAGCAGTACGGTGTGGTTGGAGTGTAATGCTGCAGATGAAAGGAAGGTGCAGGTGTGCTCTGGTGGGTCTGCAGCTGCCGTGTTCAGCGCAGACATTAACAGAGTGATGGGTAACATGAGCTGGGTGATGGGTAACATGAGCAGGGTTCATGGGTAACATGAGCAGGTTGAAGGGTAACATGATGATGATGACACATGAGCAGGGTTGATGGGTACCATGAGCAGGGTTGAAGGGTAACATGATGATGATGACACATAAGCAGGAGCGAGCAGGGGGCGTGCCGCAGGGCAGGGAGTGAACTCAGTAAAGGTTTTACGCTAAAGTGTGCTATGAGCCTCTCGTTGGCTCCTGACTGGGGTTCCCACTCCTCGTTGAGTGGAGCATGTAATGTAATGTAATGTAATGCTTTTGCAAAATGTGCTGTCTGCAACTCTTTACAATGGGAGGCGTGCTGCTAGCAGCAGCACGTTGGTTCTCACATGTGGGTTTCCACGCAGCTGTTGCTGCTGCAGCCAGGCTGCGGCAACTAGTTGCCCAGTACTGGGCAGCCTGCATGGCTGCAGCAGCTGCTGGCAGTTGCGCCATGTTCAGCTCGCTGCCCCTGGCTGCGAAACATACGCAGTTCAATTTTGTTAATTTCGACAAGGCGCCAATGATTGTTGTGCGGAGCAAAACGCTACAAGCTGCAGCACTGTGTTGCTGATAGTAGCTTGCTGACTAATCCGGCCCGGGTTTGCCTGTCACCGGCTGTGCTGCACCGCGACATGAGAATGGCAGGTCAATTACAGACAGTCTTGTGCAACCATCAACCATCTTACGACAATTGAATTCATAAGAGAATATATCAACAGCGCAGGAACGCTGCTTTGACAACGCACAAAAGGGACTCGCTAGGTCCCAGACTGAAACTGGCTCCTCTCCGTCCATTAACCATCGTTATACCGGATTTTAGCTGTATGGAGGAGATACAGGAAGAAAAGGTGAACTGACGGCTGCCTCCGCTCTTCCCAGGTTCCGTGCAATTCGGCAGCTCCAGGCTGCAACCACTGCCCTTCCAGCCAGCCAGCAAGCACCGACAGAGTATGATTGTATTGACAGTGTCCTTTTTGTATGGGGATATACCCATGCTGCGTGTTGCAGCTGCCCAGCTTCCAGTTTCCCGCCCACCTGCTCATCAGCACTGCTTCCTGTCTCGCCGTATGTCTGCTGCCTTCGTTTCCTCTGTGTGCAGAGCAAGCAGCAGGTGGCTATCGAGAAGGCCTACAGCTGCGCAGAGCACTGGCCGTTCCTGAGCAAGCTCAAGCTGCAGCCAACCTCAAACTCCATGACAGCCAGACTGAACAGGCTTGCCAACACAGGCCGCCCTATGTCTGACATGGCAGCATTCCAGATCTCAGATGATGACATCAAGCGCCTCTCAGCGACAGCAACTGCCTTCTTTGACCGCAACCACATGAGCAGCTGGCAGCGCTACAGGGCCGAGTACTATGTCAACTTCCGCGCCAAGTGGGTGGGCATTGCAGGTGAGACTGTAAAGATGGACAGTCTAGCATGATTAATGCAAATCTGCGCACCTCAAGCATTGCTGGACCAGGAGACCCCCGCCCAAGACTGTGTTTGACTTCTGTGCATGCCACAGCAGGAGTAGTATGCACCATGTTCCAGGGTGTTTATCAGTCGAGTCAAGTTCATTCAAATAGCCTGGCCGCGTCCATGCTTGCGCTCATCCCCTTGTCCCAAAGCAGTGGCTCATACCGCCACTTGGTTGGTGCCAGGACCCATGCTCACCTACCTTTACCTTTCTACTGCCTGCTTCTTGCTTGCAGGAGGCGACCTGCAGATGCTACTGACCTGGCTGCGCCCCCCACACTCTGAACATATCATTTCATCTCAAAGGGTGCATGTCCCTCTGCTGCCTGCCTCTTGCAGGAGACGACCTGCATCTGCTGCGTACCTGGCTGCACCCCCCAAACTGCTCTCTGGCTGGTCTCAGGCCATGCATATGCTCATCCCCTTGTGGCTCATACTGTCTCTACTGCCTGCCCACACTTGCAGGAGACGACCTGCATCTGCTGCTGACCTGGTTGCACCCCCAAAATATCTCTCTCTCTCTGGCTGGCCTCATGCCATGCATGTACACACACACGTGTGGCTCATCCCGTCTGTTTACTGTCTGTACCCGCTTGCAGGAGACGACCTGCACCTGCTGCTGACCTGGCTGCACCCGCCAAACTACGACCATAAAATTTCATCTCAAAGGGTGCATGTCTCTCTCTGCCACCTGTCACTTGCAGGAGACGACCTGCACCTGCTGCTGACCTGGCTGCACCCGCCAAACTGCGAGGACGTGCCCTACGAGCTCGCCCTGGGCCTCGAAACAGCAGCACGCCTCTTCATCAACACGCAGATGAACCTCATGCTCGACACATTCGGAAACGAGCTGCAGCTGGCAGTGGTGATGCAGCTGGTGCGGGGGTGCCACATGGCAGCCTGGCAGGCGATCAAATGGGAGCTGCAGCGCGCCACAGCACGCCACAGGGACTGCCGCTGCGAGCGCTGCAGCCACCGCGGCTGCTACGATCCGTACGACAGCTCCTTTGCTGACCTGTCGTACATTGCGCTGGGCAGCAGCACAAGGCTGGAGAAGGGCATCAGCAGGGGGCCCTGGGCCACGCGCTTCAAGGCGGCACTGGGCAGGGTCCAGCGTTAAAGCAGCAGCAGCAGCAGCAGCAGCAACGGCAGCAACAGCAGCAGCAGCCACTACGTTGCTGCCGCTGCAGCAGCAGGCAGCTGACTGCATTGCCGCAGAAGTGCCCTGAGCATGCGCAGCTGTGCAGCTACAGCAAGTGCCGCAGCTCAGCGGTGCCGGCAACAGAGGCAAGGCAGTTGTTTGGAGCAGCCTGAGTTAATGCAGCATTGCTGCGGCCCGGTTTCAGCAGCAGCAGCAGCAGCAGCAGCAGCAGCAGCAGCAGCAGCAGCAGCAGCAGCAGCAGCAGCAGCAGCAGCAGCAGCTGCTGCGCTGAGGGGCAATTGACTTACAGCGATGTTTCCTTGTTGTTTTGCCACCACAGGGCAGCAGACTGCCCTTGTGTGTTACAGAGCACGTCAGCTACTAGCAGCTTGATGCTGCTGGACAGAGCTTCAGCATTTGGCGGCAGCTCAGCGTTGAGCAATCATGAATAAGTTATTTACTGTACGACATGTACAGCCCCCAAATCAAAATCAATAATGGCCAGCGTCTGGCTGAGTGAATGGCGTTGCACAAGGATGCCCCTGCCGCGGGGCCCTTTTGCGCTTCAGGATATTGTCAATCTGTCCTGTCTTTTTGTGTTGTATGCTGGACCCACCACCCCTACACACAGCAGCAAGCAGCGCAGCGCAATGCTGGCGCTGCAGCTGCAGCTGCTGCGCACGCCTGGCCTAGCCAGGCCGTCACCATCTGTCATGAGATATACGCAGCCAGTCCTGCTGCCCTCCTCTGGCTCTGCCTTTTAGGTCTTGCATCTTCCATTGCGTCAGTTTGCTTCAGAGGCAGCAGCCTGCCAACAACGTTAGCTGCAGCCATTGCGGTTGGTGCTGCACATTGCATGCTTTTGGTTTGAGCTCTGCAGCAGAGCTTTCAGTCAGTTACATTGCGCCAGCGGTTGACGGCCTAAACAAGGTCACAAGTGTGCCCCCAGATTTGCATGGTTCCTCAATGGTGCTGCTTGCTCATGATATTATGCAGCCGGTCCTGCTGCTCCTTTGGCTTTGCTTGATCAGCTCTTGCGTTTTTCAAGCAGTCGCATTGCCTCAGTGGCAGCTGACTGGTTTCTCTACAGGCATTGGTGCTGCACATTGCATCCTTTAGGTTTGAGCTCCGCAGCAGAGCTTTGAGTTGATTGCACGCCAGCGGTTGGTGACCTCAACAAGGTCAAAAGTGTGCCCCCAGATTTGCATGTTCCTCAATGGTTGGGTGGGCCTCCTTTGAGCCCCGGAACAAACTTTCACCTTATTATGGGCTGCTGATTGCCCTGCATCTTGCTTTGTGCCATGTGCTTTGTGGGTGTCTTGCATCGCTGTTTTTTACAGCTGCTGTTGGAAGGGCGTTGGTTGATGATCAGCCGTGGACTGTTGTAGCATGACCGAGCAGTCCAGGCACAGTGCCGCCACTTGTCTGACACAGCAGTTTGACAAGTCGGCAAGTATCTGTGTGGGTTGCTTGGAGCCTTGCGGCCAGCTTGCTTAGGCAGGCACTAGTATGCTGTGTGTTGCGTATGTGTGCAGTGCTGCATCAAAGCGCGCTGCTGCACAATACAGGCTGTGTTGGCAGCACAAAAATTAACTGTGGTGTCTGATTGAGTGTGTTTGGTGCCGGGGTAAAGGCTGATGGGGTTGGGGCTTTGGATGAAAGGTTGTGCTTTTGCGGGGTGACCATCCTGTAGAATTGCGTCCCCACTGGTAACGAAAAGAACTAAATGGCTGACCGCACACTGTGGTGTGGCGCCTTGTTTGACTGGATGCAAAGCTGCCTAGGTCCTGAAAGTCATCACGGTCACAGCTGTTCTGGCTGACTGCATACCTGTATGATCGTTGACGGGCACAAGGCGTTGACAAGTCGGAAAAACCACACAGTTGCACCTTGGCTGAGTAATTTCATCTTTCCGTGTTGCTCCCAGCACGTGGCAGGCACCTTGATTACGTGCCACGCAACTGCAGACTTCAGGCGCTTTGGCGATTCAAGTCGCTAGGCATCCTCTTCTTCTGGTGGTGGCCTTGCATTGCACTCAGCAAATGTATTCGCTTGACACCAACTGTAACAAGCATCTTATGCTGACACCCTCAACTGCCGAGCCAGCCGCCGTCAGCGCTGCAAATGGATGAGTGGCCCGAAAGCGTCTGCTCTGCTGTTAAAAGATGTTCTTTTTTTTCAGCAGGGATTTGGCGTCCGTGTCAGCAGGAACGTACCTAGGCACACATCAGATGTAATTGCGTGTTACACTGTGCTTCGACCACCAACAAGGCGCACCACAAGGCATTGACGCCATGCGCTGCACTGTCAAGAAATGCAGCTGCTGTTGCAGCAGCCAAAAGCAATTTCGTGGTGCAAAAATGCACATCAAGCCGCTTGCAGCGGCTGCGTAAATGGTCTGTATGCAGAGCCATGCAGCAACCCTCCAGCCGCCCTCAACTGTCTTGAACTCCAATGCACCACAGTAAGCTGCAGCGCAAAGAAGATGCTGCGTGAACGAATCCGGTATCAAAACAAAAAGTCAAACATGTGTCACAGCACACACATTCAGTCCCACTGCCTGTCCATGACAGCATGTTTGGCATTAAACAGACTCATGCTGTTATTGCTGTTTGCTGGTCGTGTTCCTGACAGTCAAAATGTGCAGCACATACAAGTCAGACATGCGCCATGAGGTCAACACAGTGTAGCAGCGTCCCATAAAGATGTTGTGAGCAGCCCTAATTGTAGCGTCATGTATGTCATCTTGGCATGCAGTCCCGGACAGACCACATGGCTTCACTCAGATATATCCCAAGCACTTGCTGCTGTCACTACACATACGATAAATTGTGTGATAGTCTAGCAGGCCAAAGCAACAAACAGAGCAGCAAACCATCCTGCTTGTCAACAGTAACTACTGATGCAACCAAAAAATAAAATCAGGTGCCTATTGCAGGAGCTGGTTGCAGCTGTGCAACTGCTGAAGCAATGGCTTCAATGGCAGGCGGGTGGTGTTGCAAGTACAGCAACATAACTAAAAGTGCAGAAGTGGGTGAGCAATGTCCACAATACACAAACGGTGTCAATTCAAACATAACAAGTCAGGCGTATAACCCTGGCACACCCACCTGTGTCATTCTGCTCTCCATCTTCTACAAAAAAACCAGTGGCACAGCGTAATCTGGAACTCTCAGCTCCAGTGCTGCTGCCACTGCTGCTGCTGCTGCTGCTGCTGCTGCTGCTGCTGCTGCTGCTGTGCCTGCTGCTGCACAGTCAGCAGGCATGCAGCGCTGCTATTGCCAGGCAGCGCGGCTGCAGCTGCAGCACTCCTCTCACGCTCAGCAGCACCTTGTGCAGTTGCGGCTGCTGCTGTTGCGTGTGCATGACCCACCCCAGCTGCAGCAGCAGCAGCAGCGGTAGCAGCCTTTGGTGTCACTGCTGCTGCCCCTGGTTGGCTCACCCTCGAGAGGCTGAGTGACTGCCTGCCAGATACATTTGTGATGTTGGAAGCCCTGCTTAGATCCACTGACTGCCTGTAGTGCTGCTGCTGCTGCTGATCTCCCGAAAAGGCTGCTGCCGCTGGAAATGGCGGCGCAGCAGCAGCAGCAGCAGCAGAGCCAGCTGCTGCTGCTGCTGCAGCTGATCCCATGGAGTGGCGTGAGCTATCTGCGGGTGCTGCTGCTGGCGAGTTTATGCCTCCCACAATAGGCACATTGCCGATGCTGTCATGCATCTTTATGATGCCTCGGATGTCTCGGTGCACTGCTGAGCAGAAAGTGTCAAATGCAATCACCTGCATCAGCAGCAGCAGCAGCAGCAGCAGCAGCAGCAGTGTTCGTGATCTTGACAGGTTTATACACACAGCCAGGGGGCCAAAACAATCACCTGCGCCGCCAGCAGCAAAGTCGCATCATCTTCATTGTAGCACAAAACAGCGTAGCACAGCACAGCACAGCACAGCACAGCACAGCACAGCACAGCACAGCACAGCACAGCACAGCACAGCACGGCACAGCACACAGCACAGAACTACAGATGGACCATGGCATGCTGCTCACGTGAAAGGGCTCCTCCATAAACGCTCCAATGATCTCAACGCCCAGCAGCAGGAGGGCGATGACCACAGCCAATTTCAACATTGAAAACATCTAAAGTCAAACCCAGCAGCAGCCAACTCACATGGAAAGGCTCCTCTATAAAAGCCCGTGAGAGGAATATTATGAAGAGAGAAGGGCACTTGCAACACTAGTAAATGGTAACCAAAGGCGCTCACGTGAAAGGGCTCTTCGATAAAAGCTCCAATGTTCTCCGCGCCCAGCAGCAGGAAGGCGATGACCACAGCCAGAGGTGGGCTGGCCCAGCCCGCCATGGGCCACAACACAACACTCATCCGGCACAGTCAATCGATCAATCAAATACACGTTTTTCTAGCAAGAGGTGAACCCAGCACAGTGCTCCCTCAAATTATAAGATCCTCTATGCAAGTGCCAATGTTCCCTTAGCCCTGCTACCGTGAAAGGGCTCTTCTATGAAGGCTCCAATGTTCTCCACGCCCAGCAGCAGGAAAGCGATGACCACAGCCAGAGGTGGGCTGGCCCAGCCCGCCATGGGCCACAACACAATACCTCTCATCCAGCACTCTGCTCCCTCAAATTATAAAGAT
This sequence comes from Tetradesmus obliquus, assembly GCA_030272155.1. Classification (NCBI taxonomy): domain Eukaryota; kingdom Viridiplantae; phylum Chlorophyta; class Chlorophyceae; order Sphaeropleales; family Scenedesmaceae; genus Tetradesmus; species Tetradesmus obliquus. The sequence goes on from CP126202.1 coordinate 4,540,487, forward strand.
CCTCTATGCAAGTGCCAAGATTCCCTAAACTTCCCGCTCACATGAAAAGGCTCTTCTATGAAGGCTCCAATGTTCTCCACCCCTAGCAGCAGAAAGGCGATGACCACAGCCAGAGGGGGGCTGGCCCAGCCCGCCATGGGCCACAGCAGCAGCGGCAGCAGCGTCAGGTACACCATAAGGAAGCGGCTGGTGTGCCTGCAGCAGCAGCAGCAGCAGCAGCGGCAGCAGCAGCACATAAACAATATGATTGCAGCGGCAGCAGGATCAGACACGCAAATGCCATGTCCTAGCTCTGCCAAACACTAAACGTCACTGCATTAAACAGTTGCTGCTCCGCACTGCAGACCCCTTCACAATTATCTCTGCAGCACTTTTCTGCGTGCTCACCGCGTGTAACAGAAGGGAATGGCGGTGTTGTAGATGCGCCCGCAGGCGCCAAACTCAAAGGTGTACAGCGACAGCATGGCATCCAGGCGGCTCTTAGCCATGGGGTCCACGTCTGACGCAGCCACGATGCTGCTGAGGGCCTGCAAGTCAGCAGCAGCAGCAGCAGCGGCAGCAGCAACAAACGGGACTCAAAAGGTGTACAGCGACAGCATGGTGTCCAGGCGGGACTTGGCTATCGGGTCCACATCTGAAGCAGCCACGATGCTGCTGAGGGCCTGTGAAAATAGGACATTGGCACAGCACGCAACGTGCAGCGTGCAGCACACAACCGAGCAGTGAGCAATGAGTAATTGATTGTGTGTGCATGTGTCCAGGCGGCTCTTGGCCATGGGGTCCATGTCAGATGCAGCCGCGATGCTCGACAGTGCCTGTAAATCAGCAAAAGCAGCACATAGCACACATGATTACAGAGTTGCGGCGAACTGCTTGAGCGTTGTGTATGATCTGGGACTTGGCCATGGGGTCTATGTCAGGCGCAGCCACCCTGCTCGGCCTCACCTGCCCTAGTGCTAGTGGCCGGTGGCTTTGCTCCAGCCGCCATTCCAGCTCAGCAGGCAGCAGCACACCTCGCAGCTCGTTCCTCAGCTGCCCTGCCACCAGCGGCCGCACTGTCAACTTTACCACCCACATGGCGGCAACTGAGTCTGCTGGGGCTTGCTTCATGTGGTGTGTACAGCAAACCAAGTGCAAAAAACAAAGGCCAGACCGCAGCAACTGCCCTCACCTGTCCCAGGGCCAGCGGCCTGTGGCTCTGCTCCAGCAGCCATTCCAACTCGGCAGGCAGCAGCACGCCCCGCAGCTCGTTGCGCAGCTGCCCCGCCACCAGGGGCCGAACTGTTGACTTGACCACCCACATGGCGGCTGCTGCCCAGCGCGCCAGCGCGTGCACGAGGTGTGCTTGGTGCGGCGGGATGTAGGCAACTCCCTGCGGCACATGGTGTGCATCAAAGCATGCAGTTGGTTGTGGGCAATGGCTTGCTGCAGGTGCCTGGTGGGGAGCACCCATATCGCGGCGGCTGCCCAGCGCGCTAATGCGTGTACTAGGTGCGCTTGGTGCGGCGGTTGGTTAGTGTTGGCAGTTGGTTGCGGTCAAAGGCAACACCCTGCGGCGGCAAGTTGAGGTAGCAGTTGGTTAGTGTTGGCAGTTGGTTGCGGTCAAAGGCTTGCTGCGGCCGCACAGTGGACTTGACCACCCACATGGCGGCTGCTGCCCAGCGCGCTAATGCGTGTGTGAGGTGAGCTTGGTGCGGCGGTATATAAGCAACACCCTGCGGAATGGTGTGGTTGCAGGCAGTCACGGCAACATCGAAAAATTGAAGCAGGGCTGACAATACACTGACGCTGCATGCAGATGATGCAGCCGGTCATTGCAATGAGGTTGTAGGCTGAAGCTGACGGCTGACGACAATGGCTGACATGCTCCAGCTTGGCGCACCGACACACCCCACAACACCTTGCCAAACAGCATTTCAAGACTCAGGCAAACGCGCAAGCCCCACCTGCCGCACGATGTTGTGTGCCAGTGACACCAGCTGCCCCACATCCTTGCGTGCTTCCCACCAGCGAGCGTAGCTGCTGTTTGTTTTGAACACCAGCAGCAGCGTCAGCGCAAAAGTGATCGCGCTGAAGAAGGCCTGCACGGATGAGAGGCTCAGCATAGGCCAATGGTACGCCTACGGATGCAGAATCAGCAGCAGCAGCAGCAGCAACAGCAGCAGGGTGCAGGAGTGTAGGCCAGGTTCACCTTGCTTGTTGGGCACTGGGCAAAGCAATCGCAGAGGCTGCCTGCCTCCTGCCACTTGACAGTGCCAGCATGCTTGAGTTAGACGCTCAAAGCCGGTGTACAAGGTTGTAAGCAGAGGGGATGCGGCTGCTGTTGGCTGGACTTCAGCACAGTACGTGAGCACGTGTGTGATGCGTGTGGCGGCTACTGCGCACCTCGACCAGCGCCCTTGCGGCTGGTGGCCAAAGCAATTGCAGCTGCCTGCCTCCTGCTACCAGCTACTTCCAGCATGCTCCAGGAAGCCGCTGAAGTGTGCATATCAGGCTGTCAGCACTGAGAAGGCAGCTGCTGTTGGCTGAACTTCAGCACGGTGTGTGGCTGTCATAAGCTGTTGTGATGACGAAACCACATAAAAAGCAGAAGACAATCATATGTTGTGTGGTGTGCCTGACTGCTGGTGCGCACCTCAACCAGCGTCCTTGAGTACACCCCCACCACCACTGACAGCGCTGCCACGTAGACCAGAATCCATACATAGCCATACATGACCCGCGCCCTGCAGCAGCAGCAGCAGCAGCAGCAGCAGCAGCAGCAGCAGCAGCAGCAGCAGCAGCAGCAGCAGCAGCAGCAGCAGTGGGTTGGTGGTGATGCTGACTCAGCTGCTGCCCTATCACTCTGCCTGACCGGACCAAGATCCAAACATAGCCATACATGACACGCGCACTGCAGCAGCAGCAGCAGCAGCAGTGGTGCTGGTGGTCATGCTGGCACACGTTGCTACTTGCAGCTCCTGCCAGCCCTGGCACAGCTCGACAAGGCCCTGACGAGCCGTAGCTTGGTCAGGGGTGACTGCATGTGCGCCACGTTGCGCTGCAAAGCTGCCAGCTGGGGTTGCAGAGTGAAGCTGCTGCAGCGCCAGCAGGGTGGGTGCTGGTGCATTTGAGCTGCTGAAACTTGCTACCCTGGACACCTGCTGGTCAGGCGTATACAGGCACGCCAACATGCCAAAGAGGTAATCACCTACATCGACTTAAGTTACATAGTGCTGCTGCAGGTGATTAGGTAAGGGCGTTCCCTTTGCACTTGCAGTCTGCAGCAGCACCCGTGCCTTGAGCTGCTGTTACTCAGTGCTACAGCCACTCACAGCTTGAAGGGCTGCAGCCGGTGGCGGTGCATCGCCTTGCGCAGCCGCTCCCAGTCATCCTCCCGCATCACCTGGAAGGCATTATGCATATGTATTATATGTATATATACACGTCTTTTTAGTTTGCCTTTGGCTTTGCTGTGTTACTGCCAATCTGTTGCTGCTGCCGCTGCCACTGCTGGTCAGCAGCAGGGACAGCCTACCTCCCACTGCCATTCAACGTCACTTCTGCCATTGCTTACCCTGTCCGCAAACAGAGAGTCGTGCTTGCTGTAAAGGATGTCCCATACTGCACTCTGTTCTGAAGTGAACAGCATTGGCAAGCTTGACTGCTCAGCTGAAGACCAGCAGACTTGCTATCGCGTATCAGCAGCCGCTCTGCATCCTGTGCGTTTGCGTTCGTCAATCAAAAAGCATCATACAAGCATAATCAAGCGGCCGCACGATTTTACAGCCCTTCCATCGGGCCAGCTGTCCGTGACATGTCAGCAGCAGGGTTTTTGTGCATGGGTGCTGGTGCCATGGCGATGGCAGCGGCAGCAAGTACTTGCTCCCCTGCAAGCTGGTCGATATTCAACTGCTCCACAGCCCAGCCTAGCTGCAGCCTGCTAGCCAAGCCTTCTGGCAGCTTGCTTATGATGCGTCGAACGCTGGAGCAGTGCTCTTTGCTTATCTGTAGCCCTTTGCTTATTGCAGGTGACTGATCCTTTGTTTGAGCTGGAGATGGGAGGCTTTGACCCGCCGGATCTGGTGCTGCCTGGGCGCTTGCTGCTTTGTGGAGTCCTTGTGACGCTCTCTTCAGGTAAGGCCTGCAGGAACGGGCCCCGGCGAACGACGCAGCATCATTTAAAAGCAGAATAGTTTGCTCTTGTCACATGTTGTGCAGCAGGCGTGCAGCATCGCGCGTCCTTTACAACCGAGGGCTTGGCTGCCTGCAGCAGTTGTGCATGCAGTAGCTGCATCCCCGTCCCAGCTGCTGCCTCGTTGCTCGCTGCTTACGGTTGCTGCCTTATTCGACTTCTGCAGGACCCGTGACGATGACAGCGGTGCTCTCCCGGCCTGAGTGGCCCGGAGGCCTTCCCTCTGCCACCAGCCCTGCACCCTTGGGTACTGCTGCTTGCAGCAGCACCCCTGCTTCAGCTGCGGCACAGCGCCCGGCTGCAGCAGTGTGATGTGCAGAAGTGGGTTCGGCAGGACCCTAGACTGAAGTAGACCACGCAGCTGCTAGTGTTCCTAGCAGCTGCTTGGTGTGAGTATCATCCTGCAGGGCTGGAAGTCATCCAGCCTTGCAGGATGCTGCTGCTGCAGCCTGGCGCGGCAACCCTAGCGTTGTGGCGGCAATGTCATGAGGCATGCGAATGATGCTGCCTGCAGGCATTGATGTGGGGGCAGCGCGTGCATGCGCCTTGCAGGAAAACACACTGCTTGTTCTGGCCAGTGTCAAGATGCTGCTTGTGAGCCGGAATTGTCCTGCCCGGCAGCGGCCTGGTGTTTCAGAGGCAGTGCTTGCAGGATAACCAGAGGCGGCCTGCTTGGTGTCAGTGTTACCCTTGCAGGAACGTTGTTTGGCAGCCAGAGTTGCTGCTCCGTCCTCTTAGCATGCCACACGTGTTATGTTCCCATGGGTGTTGGTGCGCTTTGTGGCCCGCCCGGTGGCGGCGGTGCGTGCAGGCGCCCTGTTAGCATTTTGCCATTGGCATGTTCAGCACGGATGCTAAATGGAGCTCCATGGCATTTTGAGCATGCTTTTATATGGCATGCTTGCACCCCCGTAGGGCTGGAGGCATTGCCCCTGCCCTATTGGCCGCCCTCACCTGTCTCTTGCTTTGCAGGATTCAGGTGTCGCTAACCTCGCATGGCTGCCAAAATGGAGGCGCCATAGCTTAATTCTCTCCTTTTACCCTCGCTGAGCGAAGCTTTGCACACTCAGCCGAGCCTATTTGCAGGTTCACCCGGAATGCGTGGACTCGCATGGAATGTGCTGCTGGCGGGGGCCAGCACCACAAAACAGCGCTGCTGCTGCTGCGGTTGGCAGCTCGCTTTCGCTTGGCCAGCAGCACACTTTTGGCATTTCACACCACTCCCTTTGTCAGGGGTAAACCAGGTTTGTTCACTTGTGTGAGCATCGCCGCTGGTGCGTTGATTTGTACCCCAATTGCAGCAGCTCTAGTCTGTTTGGCAGCACACGTGCGCTTTGGTCGCCTGTGCTTTGTGCCTTTGCATTGGTTGTCCAGTTAGCACCACGTGGTCCTATTTGTGTAGCCGCTTGTTGTTTTGCAGGCATCTTGTGCTGCTGGCTGGCTTTGGAGCAGTTTGCTGCTGCAGCAGGTCAGGTCAGCGCTGTTGGACTAGGGTTTGATTGGGAGGAGCGGAAAGTCACCTGCTGGTTCATGTTACGGACGTAAAAGGCCGGGCTTTATCCGCCTGTGCCGGACTGAGAGGCGGCCACTCGGCTGCTATCTGCACTGCTTCAAGCGCTTGGAAAAGAGGACTTACCTGGCAGCGACATGAAGGTTGATTTCACTGGAATGGTGAGCGCTGCGCTTGATGCTGCTAGCTGAATGAGGCAGCCAGTATTGAGCTCTGCAAGTTATTGCTTGCATGTAGCAGTTTATATACAGTGGGCAGCTGCAGCAGATGCGTGCAGGGGTCATGGAGGCAGCTGGTGCAGTCGCAGCAGCCAGACATGCATGCGTGCACATGTACAGGCCTGTGTGTTAGGATAGGCTGGGCTGTGGAGCAGGCGGCACTGGCACAAGCTTGCGGCATTTCCTGCAGTTCTGTCCAGTCAGCAACAAGGCTGCAGCGGGCAAGACCACCCGGGCCTGCATGAGATAGGGCCCAGGACAGCAAGGAAAGGAAAGCATCAAGGGGATGTCAGTGCAGCTGCTGGTGCTATGGAGACAGGTGAGCTGCTGTGTGGAGCAGGGCTGCTGCCCTGCGCATGTTGATAACACAAAATTCCTGCAGGCATTTGCGTCTGGGCCAGCAAGGCAGTCAGGGTGCAGCAGCTGCTGCAATGGAGTCAGTTGAGCTGCTGCTTGGAGCAGGGCTGCTGCCCTGCGCACGTAAGTAACCCAGTTTCATCTGCAGGTGTTAGCTGTACCTGTGCAGACAGGTAGCCTTTGTTTCAAGCACTGCACTGCTGCTGGCAACAAGCGGTTGCTGTGACATGGTGAGTTGTCGTGAGTTGTGGTGCAGTAGCAGCAGCAGCACGCTACATGCTGTCGGTTGGGTGCAAAAGACGGACAACGCAGATCTGCACGCATGCTTGGCATGGTTATGTTTGGTCGGTTGGTGGGGCTGGCATGCATACAGCATGCATGAGAGTGCAGCAGCTGTGCAGCATTTTTGGATGCAGCGACACACACAACTAGCAGGCACAGCACGCATATGCTGCGACAATGTGGCATCTCCCTGCTGACTGAGACGAGCAATGCAGGGTTGGTTTGAGGCAGCTGCTGTTGATGTGATGGCTGCGGCATGCAGTTGAAGTAGGGCGACCTTGAAGAGAGGCGTTGCATGTTTGCAGTAGATGCGGTGGCTGTTGCTATGGTGTATGCATGTGCAGTGCATGGCTGTTGCTATGGTGTATGCATGTGCAGTGCATGGCAGTTGCTATGGTGTATGCATGTGCAGTGCATTGCAGTTACTGCATATGAGCTCGGGGTTCCTCTGGTACCAGTCCAGCACCTCTTGCAGCAGCCCCTCTTCTTGCAGGAACAGCGAGTTGCTGCTGAAGGTGGCAGACTAGTACCAGGAGCACCCTCAGCTGATGGGCAGTACAGGTGCAGTTGCAGGTCATGTTTTGTTAAAATGGGGCTGTCAAGGGTGTAAAGGGAGAGTTTTCCTTCGAGTAAAGGTGTGAAGGCTGAGCACAGACTGGATTTTGCAGGTGTAGTAGCTCATTTTGGCTGTGGCAGTCGCAGTGGGCTTCTGCAGCCTCCAGCCTTGTCATGTGGAGTGCCCTAAAAGCTGTTGTGGCATGCTGTGGGGTGTTACGTTTTCAGTACCTGTGTACGTATGGCAGCCTGCCATACGTACACACCTGCCAATGGCATTGGCAGGTTGCGAGGTGGTAACCTACATCTTTGGCTTCCTGTGTTCTGTGTTGCAGCAGAATCGCTTTTTCAGAAAGGCTGCAACACAAAAGTGCCAGGTGCTTGACCTGCTCAGCCAGATCACCATTTTCGATCGTTCATCTAGCAGCAGCGGTAACGTACTTGATTGAGCGAGAACAAAGAGCACAGTACAGACCGAGCAGCACAATGAACGGCCAATCGATGCCAAGTGGACTCTGGCACGGCAGCAGTCGGTCCCACTGGCAGCAATGGGCAGCAGGCGACAAAACGCAGCAAGGTGAATGTAAACAGTGTACTCCATTTAAAGATATAGGGCGGTTTCATGCGTTGCTTCCGTGCTTCACCGCAGCAGCAGGGGACAAGCAGTACCAGCAGCAAGCCTGACACACTCCCACCTGCTGGCCCTTCACGCCCTGCAGGAGCCCGCAGAACGCCTTTCAACCTCAATCCTGTGGCAACAATCGCCGATGACAGCAGCACTGTAGCCGCAAACACTGCCAGCTCTAAAGCAATCACCAGCAGCACTCCCTCAGTGCCACCCTCAGCACTTTTCCAGCCAGGAGATGTTATCAGCAACAGCAGCAGCAGTAGTGGTAGTGGCAGTAATAGTAAAAGTAGTGGAGATGCTTCAACTTCACGTGTGGGTGCAGTTGCCGTTTCCAGTCAACATAGCAGCAGCAGCAGCAACAGCAGCAGCAGCTACAAACTGGAAGCACTGGCTCACTCAGGCCCCCGCTCAAATGTGTGGAGGGCCACCCGCCTGGCTGACGGCAGCTTGGTGGCTGTCAAGGTGAGAGAATGAATTTGCTGCTTGCAGCAGCAGCACCACCATCAGCAGCAGCAGCACCTGCAGCATGGTGAACCAACTGGCTGGTTGCAGCAGTTCATAGCCACCCGGCTGGCTGACGGCAGCATAGTGACTGTGAAGGTGAGTGCACTGCTGGGCACAACTGCTAAGCTGTAGCAACACATACACCAGCAGCAGCAGCAGCAGCAGCAGCAGCGTGGTGACTGTCAAGGTAAGAGCTGTGAGAGTAGTGCTTGATGCAGCACTATCACCTTACCTGACCTAGGGTTTAGGGTTTAGGCCAGCCATCACAGCATGGCCAGGCACCTGGCTGTTGGCTGGAGCAGCAACAGCAGCAGCAACATGATGCCAGCAGTCGGCACAGTAGCGCAACAAGGCACCCGTCAAGTGTGTTGGCAGCGCTGTCACCCTGCAGCTTGACTGGACCGCCCACTGTAGGGTTTGCTCGTGTCCAGCAGATAGATCAATAAAGACTTTGCTGCTATGCTGTTTTTGCTGTGCAGGCCCTGCGCACTGCCTTACCTCTCATTGTAGGGTTTGCTGGTGTCAACCAGCCTAGCCTGACTAGTGCTGCTATGCTGCACGCTGTTTATGCTGTTCATGCTGCTATGCTGTGCAGGCCCTGCGCACTGCCTCACTTCTCATTGTAGGGTGTGCTGGTGTCAACCAGCCTAGCCTGACTAATGCTGCTATGCTGCACCTGTTTATGGTTTATGCTGTTTATTCTGCTGTGCTGCTATGCTGTCATGCTGCTGCAGGCCCTGCGCACAGCCTCACCTGAGCAGCTGGCAGCAGCGTAGGGTTGTTGTAGGGTTTGCTGGTGTCTGGCAGCCCACCCTAACTATTGCTGCAATGCTGCCATGCTGCTGCAGGCCCTGCGCACTTCCTCGCCTGAGCAGCTGGCAGCAGCAATGCAGGAGATGCACATCACACAGCACATCAGCAGCAAGCGGCAGCAGCAGCAGCAGGATGAGGTACAACCCGCAGCAGATGGCACAGGTAGCGCTGCCACTGCTGGCTCAAAGCAGCATCACATCGTGCAGCTGCTGGACAGCTTTGTGCTGCAACAAGCCCCGCAGCAGCAGCAGCAGCAGCAGCAGCAGCAGCAGGCGGCAGCAGCACCAGACAAACGCTCTGCAAGGCCTTGCCAGAAGCAAGACAGAAAAGCCAGCAGCAGTACAGCTGCCCCTCCCGCACCACAACACCCAGCTGCGAGCCACGATGCTACCAGCAGCAGCAGCAGCAGCAGCAGCAGCAGCAGCGGCAGCAGCAGCGGGCCTGCTGCTGTGGTGCTTGTGTTTGAGCCGCTGCAGCAGAGCCTGGCCTGGGTGCTGGCATTTGTACGGCAGAGGTGCGCTGATCTGCTGCTTTTGTTACAGCCTGCCTTTGAACACAGCATCTGCCACGCTGTTTGCAGCAGAGCCTTGCCTGGGTGCTGGCTCACCAGCTGATGATTATCAAAGAGCCCTCGTAATAGATTGTCACATTGTTACTGCCTGCAGGAGTGGCCGGCAGGGCCTGCCGCCGCAGGCTGTGCGCAGCATTGCCTGCCAGCTGCTGACGGGACTGGCGCAGCTGCATGATGATCACTGCGTGGCACATCGTGATGTGAAGCCCAGCAACGTGCTGCTGCGGCAGCCTTTCCTGGTGCAGCAGAGCAAGGTGGGTTGGCGTGCCATTATGCAGGTCCATAGGCACCAAGCCGGTTCACCTACCCGTGGGTGGGAGTGTTGACTGTGAAAGGGCTGGCAGAGCTGCATGATGGCCACCAAGTGGCACACAGGGATGTGAAGCCCAGCAACGTGCTGCTGCGGCAGCCTTTCCTGGTGCAGCAGAGCAAGGTGGGTGTGTGGGTTGACTGGACAGGGCTGGCAGGGCTGCATGACGGCCACTGTGTGGCACACACGGATGTCAAGCCCAGCAACGTGCTGCTGCGGCAGCCTTTCCTAGTGCAGCAAAGCAAGGTGGGTTGATGTTGACCTTGGGCAGGGCTGGCGCAGCTGCATGAAGGCCACAGTGTAGCACGCCGGGACGTGAAGCCCAGCAACTTTCTGGCGCAGCAGGGCAAGGCGGGCTGCTGCATTGTACATCTGCTGCTGCTGCATGTTCTCTCCTGCAGTCAATGCTGTGCAGCATGAGCCTGCAGCGGCTGACGTCACAAGCTGCTGCTGCTGCTGCTGCTGCTGCCATAAAGAGTTAGCATTATTGCTGCCCTTGCCTTTTCTGCAGACGACGCTGCGCAGCATGAACCTGCAGGAGCTGACGTCAGCACAATGGGCCCTCATTGACATGGGCAGCGCGGCCATGCTGCTGCCACCCTCACCAGCAGCAGCAGCAGCAGGCGGTGTCAGTGCAACAGCAGGGCATTCGTTGACGACCAGCAGCAGCAGCAGCAGCAGCAGCAGTGGTCTTGGTAGTGGCTTGAGTGGCCTGTTCAGCTGGATGTCTGGCGGCAGCAGCAGCAGCGGCAGCAGTGGGTCAGCTGCTGCTGCTGCTGCTGCTGCTGCTGCTGCAACCCCCAGCAAGCTCTGCTGGCGAGTAGCGGAGGGGTCAGCAGTGCCATTTGAGACACCAGCATACACACCTCCCGAGGTAGGTCAGCTGCTGCTGCTGCCACTGCTTCTGCAATTTGACATTAGTTTGTGGCCTCTTCGAATGATGAATGCCCAGATTCTGTCTCTGTCCTGACTGGTAACTGCGCTTGTCAAAGCCCATGTCATGTCATGTCTGTAAGCAGCTTGCAAACATCTGTGCCTGCTGCTGCTGCTGCTGCTGCTGCTGCTGCTGCTGCTGCTGCTGCTGCTGCTGCCAGGCGCTGCTGCACCTGCCATCTACATCAACGTATGACGTGTGGAGTGCAGCCTGCTGCATCTACGAGGCGGCAACTGGCAGGCTGCTGTTTCCAGTGGAGCAAGTGGCAGCAGTTAGGTGGGCAGGCTGCTACGTGGCAAGCTAACGTTCTCAGATGTAGACCTTGTGTGTACATGCATGACGTGCTTGGTGCTGTTCCCCGTGCAGCAAGTGGCAGCAGTCAGGTGAGAGAGTTGCATAATCACTCCAGGCATCTTTGCTTTGTATGCAATGCATGTGGTGTTGGTTACAAGGCAGCCTGCTGCATCTACGAGGCGGCTACAGGCAGGCTGCTGTTCCCAGTAGAGCAAGTGGCAGCAGTCAGGTGAGGACAGCTGCTGTTGCAAATCAAACACCTAAACCATGAATGGCTGGATCAAGCATTAGCACTACATGCAATGCGTGGCATGTTGGTGAGAGTTGGCCTCTTCTTGCTGAAAGCAAGCAGCGATCACATGAGCTGCAGGTTGTGCAGCTCTGCTGTGCACTATTGCTGGCTGATGGGTTGTTCGTGTGTTGTGTAATGCTGTGACATCATCTTCCTCTGCTTCAATCCACGCAGGGGCTTGCGCCTGCCGCAGCGCCAGCAGCTGGAGGCGACAGCCGGCGGCTCAGCTGTTGTTACAAACAACAAAAGTAACAGTGTTAGTAACAGTGAAGATGCTGAGGAGGTCGAGTTTCAGGTTGACCAGCTGCACCTGGCGCTGATGAAGGGCGTATGCGGGCCGCCACCGCCACAGGTCAGCTCAAGTAACACAACAAGTAACACAGAAGTAACATTGCTACCTTCCGGCCGTGGCTTGCGTGATGCCAACATGACCTACACAACCATGGTGTTTTGCTTCATTACTGCTGCCAGCACAGGCAGTTCACTTTGAACTGCACCTGAACTAGAAATGGATCAACACTTTGAAGTTGCCCAGCAGCCAGTTGGTCGCCTCCAACCTACTGACCTGCCTCTCGTGTGCAGTTGGACAAGCAGTTGTGCTGGCGAAACATGAAGCGTGCATGTGCATCCGCGCACCACTACTGGCTCCTCATCCATCCTATGCTGCTGGTGCTGCTGCTGTCCATGTCCCACTTCCCCGCTGTTTGGGCTGTGTGTGCAGCTGGTGCTGCGGAGCCCTTACGCAGAAGACCTGTTTGCAGACCCAGGCAGGGGCAAGCTGTGGCTGGAGCAGGAGCAGCAGGAAAAGGACTGGGCCAGAACCACACAACCCTGGACGTGGTTTAACAAGGGCGTTAGCAGCAGCAGCAGCAGCAGCAGCAGCAGCAGCAGCAGCAACAGCAGCAGCAGCAGCAGTGCGCGGCCGATCTGGAGGCTGGCTAAGCCGGTGCTGCAGCAGCTGCTGGCTGCACACACCATGCCCTTGCAGGAGGTGAGAGCACTGCTGTCCAGATGTATGAGAGAGTCCTATGCTTTGGTGCTGAACAGCGCCACAAGCTCGCTGAAAATACTGTTGTACTGTAGAGGTGCTGGTGCGCTGCTGATAACAACGACAGCTAAATTGGAGATTCATCCACCCTGCTGTCACAATGTACTGTCCTGCAGGCGATTTCTCTGGCCGACTTTCTGCAGCCGATGCTGGCCTGGGACCCTCAGCAGCGGCCGACAGCAGCAGAGCTGCTGCAGCACCCATACTTCAAACCATTGCTGGAGGACACACCACAGCAGCAGCAGCAGCAGCAGCAGCAGCAGCAGCAGCAGCAGCAAGGAGACACAGCAGCAGACAGTGATAGCTGAAGGTGTATTTAGCTTCAAGAAGAATTGCCGTAGATGAGGCAGCAGAGCAGTTCGCAGTGCAGGTGAGCGGCGAAGGAAGCTGCTGTGTACGGGAGAGTGAGATAGTGTCACGTGTGCGTGGTGGCACTACCGAGCCGGGCTGTAGCAGCTGTGACTGCAAGTCGATGAATCACAACAGCGACATTAATTATTGACCTCGATCCCTTCTATCCTTGATACATCTTCAGGGGTATCTTGGTTGCTGTGAAGCGTTTCATCGTTCCTCGGCGTGTGCCCAGTCAGCTGACGATGTTTCGTCACAGCTGCTCATGTTCCTTGTTGGTCGGGTTGTAGGGCTTCCACCGGCTGTATATAGCTTGATCGATGCAATGCCTTGGCTTAACTGCAGTCACTCTCTCACCTTTGCTGTCTCAAACGCTGTATACGTCAAAGAACCTCTTCGTGACTGTGAGTACCGACATTGGTTGTGGGCTCGTTTGCATGCATCTAGCGCAGCAGAGCACTGTATTCAACACATTATATTCTTCTTGCTGATGATCGTAGCTTCTGTTGACCACAGATGCAATGGACAGCGAAGTGTGCGCTAAATCACAGCTCAATGATGCTTCTCGTGCCTGCATGCATGCATGCCAAAGCAACCGCGAATTTCGCGTTTGACAATCTGCCTTGCATGAATGTGCTGTTATTACAAGATTCAAGCTGGCATGCATACATGCATGCACATGCTTTTGACAGTACATTGGACTGATCTGCTGCTGCTGCACGGCATCCAGTATCCATGCATGCTTTGCAAGCAAACACCGCTGACCTGCCTGATCATTGCTGCTTGCCTTGCTGCTCTGCTGCTGCAGCCGTCTCTCAAGCAACAACCAAGCGAACATGGACTCCGCAAAGCAGGCCGCAAACAAGGTGTCCGAGGCTGCAGGCCAGGTAAGTGCTGCTGTGGCTGCTGCTGTCACAGTACATGCATGTGCAGCACAGCTACTGCTAGGTACTGCTGTGCTGTAGTTTTATTACACAACATCCACACGGTGTGCAGCACACCTGCTGCTTGGTGCTGTGCTGTTCTGTGCTGCATAATATCATCATGGTGTGCACAGGCCTGACATGCCAGCAGGGCTGTGGCTAGGCATTGTCCTGCGAGCATATTCCTGCAGCATCAAAGCACGCACATATAGCTGTGCCCATCCCTTTCCAGGGCTGCTGCTCAGCATGCCTGCTGCCAGCAGCTCTACTCCAGCCTTGTTCTGCCAGAAGCTTCTTATCAGCTCCCAACTTGTCTCATCTGTCTGTACTGAATCGCGCCCTGACCTCACTGCGTGCCTGCCACACTGCTGCCACTGCTGTGCATCTCCTCCTTTGCCCCCCTGCAGGCATATGATGCTGCCGCCAACACCCTGAAGGAGGCAGGCAACAAGATCAGCGAGGCAACCACCGGCGCACAGCACTCCGCCTCTGAGACCGCCACCCAGGTGGGCTTTTTTACTTGTCTGCCACGTGTGTCAGTTTTGTCAGTGAGGTCAGCGAGGCAAATATTGTCGCACAGCACTCCGCCTCTGAGACCGCCACACAGGTACGGCGGAAGGTGGCTGGTGCTGCATCTGCATGAATTGCTGGTGCTGCATCTGCCCTGCCCATGTGCTGCTGCCTGCTGTTGATCGGCTCTCAGCTGCACTGTCAGGCACCGCTACTTGCTGGTTCCAAAACATCTACCTGTCTGCTCGTGTGCTGGCCCTTGTCACCTTGCTGTGTCCCGCAACGGCCAAATGCCGTGCCGTGCTGGTGATGTTGGCTGCCTGTCCACGCCGGCACTGCTTGTCTGCACCCTGATCCCTGCTTGTCTGTTGCCTTGTGCGTAATGTATTCACAGGCTCAGCACCGCGCCGGTGAGGCCATTGACTCTGCCAAGCGGAACATGGGCCAGACTGCCAACAATCTGCCCCTGACTGACTGACAGAAGCCTGTGTGCAATGTGCCATGCTCCATCTGTTGTCTCTGTGCAGGCTCAGCACCGCGCCGGTGAGGCTGTTGACTCTGCCAAGCGCAACATGGGCCAGACCGCCGAGCAGGCGCAGCACCGCGCAGGCGAGGCCGCTGACAAGACCAAGGCGCAGGCCACGGTGAGGCACTGTGGCGAAAACAGTAGTTTTTTTTTGCATCTGCTGTTTATCGTTGCATGTTTGGTTGCCTGCCGGGCTGCTGCGGCACGTGCTGTTGCATTGGTCAGGCTGCTGACCAGACCAAGGCACAGGTTACGGTGAGGAAATGGCTTTAACAATGGCGTGTTACATGATATTAAGTGTGCCTGCTGGGGTGCTGCACATGCTGTTGCGCTGGCGAGGCCGTTGACCAGACCAAGGCGCAGGCCACGGTGAGGCACTGAGACGATGAACATAGTTGACTGTTGCATGTTTGGTCGCCTGCTGTTCACCGTTGCATGTTTGCTGTTTATCGTTGCATGTTTGGTTGCCTGCTGTTTATCGTTGCATGTTTAGTTGCCTGCGGTTTATCGTTGCATGTTTGATGATTGTCTGCTGGGCTGTTGCGGCACTTGCTGTTGCATTGATTAGGCTGTTGACCAGAGTAAGGCACAGGCCATGGTGAGATGAGGGTTCAACTGGACCAAAATGAGAGTGGCGTGTGGCTGAGCTGTGTAGGCTGCTGACTAGGGCAATGTGAAGATGATGAAGCTTTTGTGTTACATACTGTAGTTGATATGCACTACAGCCTGTGTTGGTTGGGCTGCTGCAGCGAGTGCTAAAGCGATGTGTAGGCTGGAGAACTGTGCGTGGTTCTGTAGTTATGTCTTGAAGGCGTTGGCCACTAGCCACCCGCAGTCCTTCAGCCTACACAGCCCTGCGTGTGTGTGTGCCTGCAGTAATGGCAAGTGCTGCGTTGTTACCAAATACGTGAGTGTGGCCACAAATGCATATATATAAGCCTTCAACTTGCGAAGCTGGGGTGCAGTAACACCTGTGCATCAAGGTAGATTATGTGATCATCCGTTGACCTACTCAACCCCCATGTTTGCTGTTTCTGCTTTTGCTTTTGCTGCTGCTGCTGCTGTTGCTGCAGTCTGCCAGCCACACCGTGCAGCACAAGGCTGATGACATCGCTGACAAGGCACGTACCTCCTAAACAAGCCCATGTCACTCAAGCTCCCAGGCTGCCAAGCATCCCATTGCCGTGACACCAGCCGGCCACCCTACTGCTTGACTTCATAGCAGGCTCCTGCATGTGTGCACACATAGTGCGTGTGTGGGAGGGGCCACCTCATGGTGGGGGTTGTTGTGCCAGTGTGGCTTGTATGCACTGGCCGCCGGCAGTGCTGTGTGACGATGCATAAACGCGCAAATCGCTAGGAAAAGCGTCAGTCCACGACGCTGTACTGGTGGTTGCTGTGTTTGATGGTTGTACAATTGCATGGGTGTTGACTATGGTTGCTGGGTTGAAACCTGTGTAAGGAAAAGAACTGTGATCGTGTCTGGGAGACTGTGATCTGCAGATATGATGTAGCTACCCGAACAGCGGCAATAAACGGTGTTGAGCAGAGCAGAGCAAGTGACAAACATCTGATTGTGTCACATGTGAAAAATGTGCTCAGGATACGGTGCAGCACTGGCGGCTAGCAGCAGGGGCCTCTCCCGGGAGTGCTACTCATCTCAACACCCAGCTGTGCTCGTGCTGCAGAACGGTGCATCATTATATTGGACAGCCGTTAATGCCAGGCAGGAGACTACCGCAAAAAAAAACTTTTACAAATTTGTCATGCGTGGACATGCAGCTGCAGCAGACGCATGCAGCTTGACACACCAACACCGCGTGGTCCTGCGCCACGCAGCATCTATATCAAACCACACAACAGCCGGCGCCCTGCCCTGCCGGTGTACAAAAGGGCCCGTGCACGGTGGGCATGCGCTGTGACCTTTGCACTGACTGCCATTGTAAAGCAGCGTGCATGAAGGGCTGCACGTGAACCACTTCGAAGTGAGCATGCCTGCATATGTACCAAGTGCCTGAAGCATAGCCTTTGGCGTAACGGGCTGTACATATAATGAAATATTCATTGAGGTGGACCCTCCGCTGCCAGGAGAAACAAGGTGCGCAAAGAAAGCAGAAAGCATCATGCCTTAAGCCAAACAAGACCACATTTAGCACTACAGTGCGTGCTGCAGCGGCGCACTGCTGTAGTGTGGCGGCACAGTGCAAAGTGCACGCAAAACGGAGCACACACTGCGGTGCACATCACCTGCATACACCTGTCCTGCGAATGTACAAACAAGCGCCAGCAAAACCATAGTACATGACATGCACGCAAGCCACAGTGATAATCACTGTTTCTGCTGAGCAGCCAAATGCATGTACTGCAGAGCCCAGTACTACAACCCTGCACGCACAAAGCTGCAGTACAGCAGGTAAACGCCGCTGCATGATGTGCCAACCCTGCAGCCACGGAGGCACCAGTCTGCACACAATACAGTGTGTTGATACAATCCTGCCAATGAACAAACGTTGTATGCTGCTGAAGGCTCCAGCAAATGGAATGCTGCCACCCCAGGGCACTGCTGCAGCCCCAGCTGGCATGCAGCACATGGCGGGCTCAGGAACGCAGTAATTCAGCCATCGGATGGCAGAGCACGCATGCCGGCGGTTTGAAAACAAGCTGTCCCCAGGGCACTGCTGGCATGCTTGCAGCACATGGCCGGCTCAGGAACGCAGCAAATCAGATGGCCGAGCGCACATGCCAGCGGTTAAAAACAAGCCGTGTTCTAGGCAAACGATGCAGCTGCATACTCAACAACGGCATCTGTGCGCGCGCCTGGTTCGACTCAACGCGCGAAAGGCGCATTACAAGCACAAGCAAGCAGGCATGCTGCTGCCTGACAGAAGCAGCCGAGAGCCAACCCAGCAACCCGTTTTTCCAGCAACCCTTACAGCAAACCCCACCCACGTTCTGCAGAACAACATACACACCAGACGCACCTGGTGCAAGCCTGTGGTGCAGCATATGCGAGCAAACACAGCAATGCATGTGCCCGGGTGACACCAGCTGAACTCTGCGCACATCAGCTGGGTCACCCAGTCAGCAGCTACCAAAGTAGTTGCTTTATAGTGGGGGCGTGTGCCCAGTGCAACTGGCCACAGGCCCACACTCTAAAAGGGCAAGCAAGGCTCATGGGGTCACAGCATCAATGCATAGAAGCCGGCCGACTCAACTGCTGGCTGCAGATACCCTGCATGCCTGGCGCTGCGGAGCAATGCCTCACAGCATACTTTGGGCTTCACATCATGCATTGTAACTACATTCAGACATGCCATCAAAACATCTCTGTGACACTGTAGGCCCTCAGCAATGCCGATGCAGCACTGCCGTCTAGCCTTGCACCTCCAGCATACAGCACATGTGTACAGAGCCAGTCCTGAGAGCTGCAACACAAAGCAAACAATGCATCCCCATGCCAACAACCCCAACAAAAGCTGCCAATAGCACAACACAAACCAGCTGCAGCTGCAGGCCCGGTGCAATGACCTGCATCTGTGCACAAGCCCCACAGCACAACCAGCTCAAGCAAGCAGGCATGCTGCTGCCTGACAGGGGCTGCCAAGAGCCAACCCAGCACCCGCTGACCTGCGTCTGTGCACAGTTCCCCTGAGTATAACACGCAGGCAAGCAGGCAGCACAGGCAAGCAGGCAGCACAGGCAAGCAGGCATGCTGCTGCCTGACAGGGGCTGCCACGAGCCAACCCAGCAACCCTTCAGCAGACCCCACTCACGTTCTGCAGAGTAAAACACATACCAGACGCCCAAGAGCCAACCCAGGACCCGACGACCTGCATGTGTACACAAGCCCCCAGAGTACAACAGGCGCACCCACACACTGCAACTCTGCAAGCATGCATGTGTGCGCAAGCCCCCAGAATACTACAAACGCACCCACACACTGCAACTCTGCAAGCATGCATCTGTGTACAAGCCCCGCAGCACAACAACCACACCCACACACTGCAACTCTGCAAGCATGCATCTGTGTACAACTATGGGAGCATGCATCTGTGTACAAGCCCCCACAGCACAGCAACTACACCCACACACTGCCACACTGCGAGCATGCCGCCGGCATGAGTTCAGACTGATGACTGGAATCTGCAGCTTCCCAGATGCTGCATTTCGCTACTGCGGATACAAAGATGCTGCTCAGCAAAGCAACCGACAAATAGCCATCTAGTAATAACACCTGCTGCACCTGGCGTATGTGCAAACCCCACTCGCTGCGGCATCTGATAAGCATGCAGCCGGCATGCGTCCACTTGATTGGCAGCTGCAGCTTCTCACATGCTGCTTTGAGCTATTCACCCACCCACCAGAGCAACTCCCCAACAGCCACCTATAACAACACCTGGAGCATCCCCACACGTGGCAGCATCCGTTGAGCCACACCAGTGAGTCGTGTATCAGTATAACAGCAGCTGCAGCCACAACCAGCTCTGTCACAACAGCTGGCCAGAGGCTGCAAATAGCCCAAGTCCTTGGATTGCACACGATTAGCAGTACCACATGAATGTCTGCTCAAATGACACAACTCCGAGAGCCAGGCGGTTGCGGATGACAGTAGTGACATACAACAGCAGCAGCAGCAGCAGCAGGTTAGTAACTCGTTACTATCATGAGAGACCGCCCACACAAGCTGATGCCTTGCTGGTAGATGCCCCTGGGAGTGCCAAGGAACACTGAGGAGCCTCCTGCAGGACAATGCAACACAGAGATAACCTGCACAGGCACTGCAACACAGATTAAACCTGAGCCACAACACTGCAACACAATGTAACCTGAGCCACAGCCATACCCCCGCAGCTCTGCTGCCAACGTTCACAGCACAAGCCAACACACCTGCAGTGCCTGTGACTCTCACATTTGGACAGCTGCCGCTGGTAGCACCAACATGACCTCAAAGCATGACAAGCAAAGAATGGGTCAGCTCTTGCTTGCAACACAAACACACGTGGCTCTGGCGTTCACGTTGCAAAAGCCACATGCATGTTTGTATCAATACATCGTCACCACTGTGGTCCTGAAGCATTGTAACACCTGTACCATCTGCAACCCACACAGAGAGGGCTTCAAGAGGGCAGCTCAGCGCCAGAAACTCATGAATCTTCCAGCAGAAAGCACAGTACCATCAATGCTATAGGTGCTGCAATATACTCACAGCACAGCCTGGTGCCGCAAGCATGTGGAGCTCAAACCCCCCGCAAGAGATGGACACAAGGCTGCAGGTATGAGCGCTCATGCGCGCGCGAGATACTACACAGTGTACACCCACACGCAATGCACCTGCAACGCCGACAGAAGAAGTAGTACTAGACAATGGTGCCGGCAACGGCCCAGCCACTAAACCCACCATCGCAGAAACGCCGTCATCCTCACATGCTGAGCAACCAATAACTCAATAGTAGGGCAGCAATTACGCCAGCCATTTCTGCACACTTCATTGTGCCTGTTGTGCAGTGTGTTTGTTTTTCTTTTCTTTTTTCTATTTCCCCTTCAGCCGTACGTATACAACCAGCAGCTGCTAGCCCAGCTGTTGCAGCAAGCAACATGCAGGGCCAGCAGCAGTGGTACAAGTGCGCAATCGGATGTGTGCAATAATGTCAAGACTCTGCTACTGCCGGCTCAAACACACAATGCAGTGCTGACATGAACACGCAAGAATAGCAATACGCATGCATACAATGCAGCTGCTGGCAACTCAACTGCCAGCTCGCAAGCCAGATGCAGGGATCAGCTGTCGAGCTGACCTCAAGCTCTGCGTTCGGTGCACAGTACGTATGCACGTACTGTAGCCGCTGAATACTAAACAATCAGCCAGCATGCAAGGTCAACAGCCATGCCGTACTATTCAATGCCAATACCCCAGACGCACACCAGCAACCAACCCGAGGCACACAGGCCTACAGCCAAACCGCTGCTACAGATCCCTTACACCTGTCTGCAGAGCAGCCTGTAGATGCAGGCACTAACACAAATCACAACAGCCACATTCTACATCAAGCAGGCGCTATGGCATGCAGCAGTCTGCCAGCAGCACAGCAGATGTCTGGCAACACAAGCATTGCAGTCTGAGGCACAAACAGCACGCAGTTCTTACGTGGGCGGGTACACCAACAGATGCTCTATGCTGTAGTGCTGTGTAGGTGCGACATACTGCCAGTCAACAGGCAGGCTCATCAATCATTCACTCGGTGCGTTGCTGCTGTGAGCGCATGCAACACCAGACGCGGCCCAGCAGTGCTAGATACTATCATGCGTTGCATGGCTGCTTCAAGCACACACCATTGCAGTCTGAAGCACAAACAGCATGCAGTTCTTACGTGGGCCGGTACAACAACAGATACTCTATGCTGTAGTGCTGTGTAGTTGCAACACACTGCCACTCAACAGGCAGGCTCGTCAATCATTCACTCGACACGTTGCTGCTGTGAGAGCATGCAACACCAGACCCGTCCCAGCAGTGCTAGATACTATCATGTGTTGCATGGCTGCTTCAAGCACACTCCATTGCAGTCTGAAGCACAAACAGCATGCAGTTCTTACGTGGGCCAGTACAACAAAAGATGCTCTATGCTGTAGTGCTGTGTAGTTGCAACACACTGCCACTCAACAGGCAGGCTCATTAATCATTCACTCGACACGTTGCTGCTGTGAGAGCATGCTACACCAGACCCGTCCCAGCAGTGCTAGATACTATCATGTGTTGCATGGCTGCTTTAAGCACACACCATTGCAGTCTGAGGCACACACAGCATGCAGTTCTTACGTGGGCGGGTACAACAACAGATGCTCTGCGCTGTAGTGCTGTGTAGTTGCAACATACTGCCACTCAACAGGCAGGCTCGTCAATCAATAAATCGGCGCATTGCTGCTGTGAGAGCATGCAACACCAGACCCGTCCCAGCAGTAATCAAGTATCATCAGGCGTCGCATGGCTGCTGCAAGCAAACACAACAGAACACAGCTCAACATGGGCGCTGAACAGACAGCGAGTTGGAGCATAGTTCCTTCAGTTTTTCAATGGCGCAACACCAAAAGAAACAGTGCAGCTGTACCAGTGCTTGCAGGAAAGCCCTGGCAATTGCCGCAGCCCTAGATGCTTGCAGAAAACACCCTAACCTCACACACCGAAGCCCTTCTCTTGCAGGAAACCTGGATGAGCGCCACAAGCGGCTCTGCAGGAAATCACACTCATCCACACAAAGAAACGCATGAAAAACGAGCCATTTGCCTCAGAGCAACACACAATCTTTCAAGTGTGTGCAGCTGTCTGCAGCAGAAACTGCCAGCGCTAAACAGCCCTGTTGTTGGCAGACGGGCTGCTGCTGCTGCTGCCTTGCACATGCAGCCATGCAGCGTCATCAGCCAGCAGCAGAGGCTGCGGCACATGCAGCAGCCCTGCAGCCGCCTCAAGCAGTGGGTATGCACCGTAAGCATGCGCCACCACAGTTGAACTTGGCAGGCCAGCAGGTCCGGTCAAGTGCTGTGGCAGCAGTGCATGCTGGTAGCTTCCAACCGGGCCTTGCGCAAGCGCAGCCGCTGTTGTGACTGCTGAGCCAGCCATAGTACTGTTTCCTGCAAAGCTGTGTGGCCCTGGTGCAGCTGCTGGCGCTGCAAACCCGTACCCCACCTGCTGCTGCTGCTGCTGCAGGCACTGCAGCTCCTGGCTCACATTCTCAAACTCTGCATACAGCTCTGCAAGTCGCTGCGCCAGCAGCGCTGGTGCCGGTGCTGCTGCAGCGTGCTGAGCCACAGCAGTCAGTGGCAGAGCCTGCTCAGGCACTGCTGCAGAGCTGTTGAAGCTGTAGCTGGCATGTGTGCTGTTTGCAGGAACAGCAGCATCCAGTATGCTGTGCACCAGCTCATCACCCAGTGCTGCTGCGGCTGCCTCATAATGTGCAGCAGCTGCCTGCTGCTGCTGCCACGACAGCTGTGCAAAGCTGGCGGCAGGGTTGCTGGCACACACCGGTGCTGCTGCTGCTGCATCTGGCTGGCAGAAAGGGCTGCCATCATCCACAGGTGCAGCAGCTTCACCTGTGCCGGCTGCTCTTGTGGCATTGGGCCCCCCCATCTTTGCCTCAGCTCCTGCTGCTGTCAGCTCTTGCTCAATCCACTGCTCCAACAGGACTTCCAAATCCAACTCGTCTTCCGCAGCACCTGCCATTACTGCTGCTGCTGGAGACACTGGCAGCGGCGCAGCAGCAGCAGCAGCAAGGTAGCTGCAATCTATGCTGCTGCCTGCACTGGCCTGACCCTTACTGCTGCTGCTGCTGGCACAGTCAGGAGAGAGCAGGTGTGTGCCGCTGTTGCTGCTGCTGTCTGCCTTGTACAGTCCTTCGCCCACTACTGTGCACTGCATCTGCATTAGCTGTGCAGCAGATGGCTCTGGCAGTGCTTTGACTGCCACCCACACATCATCAAACGCATTGCCTGCATCAGCATCAGCAGCAGCTGCGGCAGCAGCAGCAGCCTCTGCTAGCACAGCTGGCTGGCCTGCAGTGCAGCTGGGCTGCTGCTGCTGCTCTGTGTGTTTGCTGCAGGTGCGCCTCTTGATGAGAGCTGCGCGGCAGCTCCTGCAGGACAGCAATAGCAGCAGCAGCAGCAGCAGGAGGACGAGCAGTGGTTAGCAGACCGTTTGCCATGGCCGACACTGCCAAACAAGGTGAAGTTCAGCACTGGCAGTAGGGATCACCTGCAGTGCGTGCAGCAGCCGTTCAGATTGAAAGTGTGATCTGGCTGCTGCAGCTGCTTAGCTATAAGGAGACAGCACTGAGACCTGTTGCTGCTGAGGGTGCTGCTGGTGCTGGTGCTGCTGCTGCTGCTCCTGCTGAGGTCTGTACTGCTTCATTTCCTCTTATTCTATATGTAAAATCAGCTTCAAATCAATCTGTGCTGAGGTACGCTGCTGCTCACCTTTTGCCTGCCTGGAATCGGCTCAGCGGCTCAACCTTGCCGCACTGCTGGCAGTAGCGGAACAGCCCAGGCCCTGCACCCTTGATGGCGATGGCATCAGCCTGCAGGACCACAGCAGCAACAGCAACATGTTGCAGGAGCAGCGCATGCAGCTGCAGCTTGGGAAGCATTGAAACTGCATATGCGGTGCTGCATTACTGCTGTCCTTGCATAGTAAATTTCCTGCTGCATGGCTTGAGGGGCCCTTTGGGTTGCACTGCACAGCCATGGGGTTGGGCCCTGCAGTGTGGCAGAAACTTGAACAACTGCTTCCCTGCAGTCCGTTGACAAACCACAGATATGAAATGTGTTATTCACCTTGATGTGGTCAGGGCAGAGCTTCTTCCTCAGGCAGTAGGGCTTGTGCAGCGCCAGCAGGTCCACAGTACATCCCACTGCCTGCAGGACAGCACACACACAAACATTGCTTCATTACAGCACAACAGCCTGGATTTGGGGGCCACTGTGATGACAAGGCTGCAGCATTTGCCCGCCAAAAGCAGGAGCTTGCGGATGGCATGCAGCAGCTGTGGCCGCTGCAGCGAGCTGCTGCTCTGCAGCGCAGAACACATCGCCTGGGCTTCACCCTAACCTGCTCTGACACTGAAGGTTGGTGTGTGAATGAGACAAGACATCGAGTATCTAACGAACAACATGCTTCTGCACACACATTTTGCACGGTGTGCTCAGACAGCTGTTTCAAAGCGATGCACTGCCCACTGAAACTCAGCCTCAACCTCCCACCAGCACGTGACCTGGTCCCTTGCCGAGAAACCCTGTTCCTACCTTGCACTCCCTCTTCTTGGCGCAGCAGGCAATCATAAGCTTGAACTGTCCGTGTAGTCGTGGTGGTCTGCAAAGCGTGCCACGGTGGGCAGCTGGGCATGGTACAAACGTAGCATCTGCATTTTGCAACAAATCAACACAGCTTGCAAGCAGACAGCCATGCTGGCATAGCAACCTGCTGTATGTGGCAGGCACAGTAAGGCACAGCTGCCAGTGCTGCTGCTTTGGTTTGCTTGCATCCCAACTGCACAGCAGGGCCCCCACCTGCCAGCAGCAGCAGCTTCAAACTGCTAGTAATTTTGAGCTCCAGAATTCGCCTTGATCACACAAGAAGGATGTTTGCAGGAAACTGTGTAGAATACTAGTCCTCAACAAACTCTGTGCAGCCACACTAGCTGCACGCGCGCAGCAGCTGCCGGTGGGCCTGAAGCGGTGTTGCGCACTATGTAACAGATATGACAGTTGAAACTGTATGTGCAGCGCACAGCGCCAAGCAGCAGAGCGCAACAGCAGCGGCAGGGCACTTGGCACACCAGAACTGCAGTGCCTGATCAGCCAGCAAGGGAAGCCCAGAAGTATTACATTACACATCAAAACATGTTGCAGGCAGCAGCACCCACAGCAACACTCTACAGCGCAAGTTAACATATGTAACAGTCGAGTCGGGGCACTTCAGGGCAACGTGTTTTTAGCTCTTTTCTTGCAGTACACTGTGCCACTGCTAACAGCTCAAATTGATTTAGATTCGTCGTTGAAAGCTTGACATTTATATGTAGGCCACTTGTTCGCTACGTTTGTACCATGCCCAGCTGGGGAGGAGAAGGGTTGGAGAGTAAGAGTTCACTCACACACGGTGTCGAACAGGTCCCATAAGCGCCTTTGACGCAGGCGTGTAAGGACGCGTCGGTGATTGTTCTGTGGTATGTAAAGATTACATCCAAACATGCAGCTGCGCCGTGTGGTGGCAAGAACTGCGTCTGAATTCAACCACGCTGCGTTGGTTGTACTGTTTTGGAGGCGCCACATATCGCCTTGACCATACTCTCACCTTCAAATTGAAGGTGGCTGACCGTACCCACTGATGGGCTGCTCACGTTGGCAGCAAAGACAACATTGGTGGCCTAGTCTAGCGCTGTTACGGTGGCTTCTGTCTCGACTATGCTGAATCAAATAATCGCAACACATCACAGCAGCATTTCAGTCCTGGGTCCGCCATGACTTTGATGCGATGCGAACCGAAGCGCGGATTCGCTGGAAACCCTAACCTCCAAGGGTGCCAAGGGTTTTTGTGCTCTGGCGCATTTGCTGAAAGGAGCATTGCACTTCAACCTGAATTTCCGTTTTTGTTGGTTCTGACAAAGCTTCCGGTGGGCGCCCAGTGCCACTCACTACGTCGACAAGTGCAGCAGCACGCATACTGGTAGACATGTCTGTAGTTCTGCAGTTGATTCGGTCGTGACTTTTACTGTCAATCGATCGATCCTGACCAGCGTCAGTGATGTGCTGGACGGCGCTGCAGCAGCAGCAGACTCTAACGCGGACGGTACCCAAAGCCAGTCCTGCACGGTGCCTCTGAGTGATGATGAATCAGAGCACTGGAAGCTGCTGATTCCTTTCTTAAAGGTGGTGGCAGAAACGCCAGCAAAGGCGGACAGGGCTGCTCAGGCCACCACCAGCACCAGCAGCAGCAGCACTCTCAGCTACCAGTCTTGCGCTGGGCAAGCTGGGCTGGTGTAAGAATCCTGGACTTGGGGACGAAGGCCCGTTAACATGGCCTGCCCTGCCTACGTTACGTAGGGGTGTGCCATTTCACGGTTTCAAGCCCCGGTGTAAGAAATTTCACTGAAATATGAAATTTAATGAAATCTGAAACGGAAAAGTGAAACGACTGAAACATGTCTGAGCAGCAGCAGCAGCAGCAGGCGGGAGGGCAAGTTCAAAATGCTGGCCCTGCCCGCATCGGTTTGGCGCGTTCCCGGCATGCGCTGGACGCCGAAGATCCATCGATTAGCAAGAAACCAAGGGGTGCAGCGCCCAGCTTTGCGCACAACGAGATCAGCACTGTGAACGGCCAGAAGAGGTGCAACCACTGCAACATGTCTGTACCTGGCAACATTACACGCGTTAAGACCCACCTGTTGACGTGCCAGAAGTTCTTGACAAGTGAAGCCGCTCAGAAGGTAGCAGAGTCTAACCAGGAGGTGGCAGCTAAACTGAAGGCACTCAAGTGAGCAGCAGCAGCAGCAGCAGCAGCAGCACTACTTGCAGCAGCAGTCATGGTGTGACTTGCATACTAATCCCTTGTACGCTTTTGCAGGGAGAAGCGCGGCGGGCAGACAACGCTCACTGGACTGCCAGTTGGCGCTGGCGGCAGTGGTGCTGGCAGCAGCGCAGGCAGCGGCAGCTCAACAGGTGCTGGCAGGTCCGCATCTGCTTTTCCGGTCAAGGTGTACCCTAAATACAGCGCAGCTGACATTGAGGAGCACAACGAGGCCATCGCCATCTTCCTGTACGGCTGCAACCAGCCCCTTAGCCTTGTGGAGCACCCTGACTTCCAGCAGATGGTGTTCACGCTTGCTCCGCACATGAAGGGCAAGCTGATTGGCCGCAAGGCGCTGGCCACCACCATGCTGGACAAGCGAGATCTGGTTGTGGCAGCAGCGATTGTGGATCCCAGGTGCGCGTCAGCAACTGCAGCAGCTGTGACGTGCGGCATATACATCACATGCAGCCACACCTCAGTAATGCTTGCAGGTGTGGAGGGTTGTGGTGCTGCTTTAACCTGCATTGCCAAGCTATTCAGATTGCTGTCATGTTGAATGCAGCCATGGCAGCAGTTTGCTGTCAACCTGGTTCTGCTGCCTGCTCTGAACACTTGATTCTGGTTGTCTGCACCTGCAGGTACAAGGACAAGCTGAGCAGCATGCCAGCTGCAGACGTGGTGCGGGGGGAGGCATTCATTGAGCAGCTTGCAGGACGCATGATGGGGCAGCAGGCTCAGACCAAGGCAAAGGTGAGCAACAGGTACAGCAGAAATACCGTATTTTGGTGGCGCATGTATATTACTCAAGCAATTGCCTGTATACTGTAGCGCCTGTATACTACTCAAGCAAGTGCCCAGCTAACAGACGTCATACCTGATTTGAAGGCATGTTAATTTGGCTTGGATTTGCCACTGCTCAACACTCACTGCTGGCAGTGAATTGCATTCATCCCAAAAAATCAAGTGCCGCCCACCGCATTGTTTAACCGCCCTGCTGTAGGGGCAACTCATGAATTACAAGAGCAGGCCCCGGGAGATTGGCATAACGCCTGCAGCAGTGGCAGCCACGCAGACGGCTGGCGTGGCGCCTGAGACCTTCTGGACTGACATCTCGCACAGCTGTGCTGAGCTGTCTGAGGTAGCGCGCATGCTGCTGTCCATCCCCCCAACCAGCGCCACCAGCGAGCGTGTGTTCAGCGCTGTGAGCCAGGTGTGGGATACAGGGCGCAGTTGCATGGCCAGCGCACGTGTGCGCAAGCTGCTGTTCATCTACTTCAACCGCAAGGCGCTCAGCCGTGACGGAGCAGTGCGTGATGCAGAGGACTTTGCAGCGTACGTGAAGTGGCTAGACAGCTTGAACAACGAGGAGGAGCAGGAGAAGCAGCAGCAGCAGCAGCAGCAGCAGCAGGAGCAGCAGTAGGAGCAGGAGCAGCTGTATTTCAGCAGGTCATGTGGGCGAATGCCACCTGCAGCAGCAATGGCTGCATTGTGCATCTTGATGCTTGTGTGGGTTTGTGATTGCCTGTATTTCTTTGTGTGATTTTTGATTTTATTACTATAATCACTAGTGATATTGCAGCTGCAGATTTGAAGAAAGGTTCTGACTTCTTAAGGGACCCATCCTGGGCACTGCATGCTGCAGGCTGCTGGCTACAGCCTTCACCCACTGGCAGTGGATAAGCTGAGCGTGGCAGAGTGTGTGCTGGGCTCCTACTGGTGTTTAGCCCTATTGTAATGTAGTTATATGAAAGTATGAACACTTTTAGATGCTTTTGACGTGAGCTGCTGCTGTCCTGCGTCTCAAAGCGGACGTTTTGCAATGATTTCACTCCGTGCAGTGGGGCGTATCGACGAGTGAAATTTGAAACGAAATTTGAAATGAAATGAAAGGAATCGAAACGTGAAATTTGAAACGGCACACCCCAATTTGGACTATGTTCCCAAATGACTCATGCATCATATGATCTGGTGAGTTGTACGTCAAGACACATGTTTTGTTGTCGGCTCCTACTGCTGCCAGCCGCCAGCTATGATGTATGCTTGTGGCATCTGTACATGATTGCAGACCGTGTGCTTGTGGCAAGCTGTTAAGCACGACGGCCGCAGTTCATTCATTTGGCGCTAAATGGCTGATCAGCCTGTGAACGTGGGAACTTGCTCAAAGCTTGCCAGGCTGTACAAGCCCTGTAGGCCTTGAAGGCCTTGTCAGGCAGCCTGCCTGCTGTTATTTAGCCAGCCTTCAGGCCCTAGTAGAGGCTGTACTGTTGTTGCTGTTGCAGTTGACCATTGTGGTGCTTACAAGTGAATCTAGCTTCGGGCGTCTTGGTTTTGTGCACGTGCATGTCAGCGATGCTGGTAAGCACGTTTTGTGCTGCAGGGATCATGAGGACTGACAGGTGTTAGTTTGACTAGGCTGTTGTCATCAGGGTTCAAGTGCATGGTAGTGTGATTTCGCTCTATTAAAGCAGATACAGCTTGGCTTGAATGCCAGCTGTTTGATTGTACGGGAGCAACGTTTGTGCATGCGCGTTTCCCTCCCACCCACCCTTGATACTCCATTGATGGGCTGTCATTTGCCTCTGCTTGACTACATACCACCATGTCAGTACTGTGTGGGATGTGTGCTGTGTGCTGCTCAGCTGAGAATGCTGAGCTGTCACTGCTCTGGCGGCTGCTGTACAGCATGCATGTGTGCGCGGCACACGCGTAGCCTGCCCGCTTCTGGCCCAACCTCACTCATTGCTGGCATGTCTGTTGTTATGTTAAGTCAAGATGGGGATATTGTAACACACCTAAGGCAATCATGATCTGTTGCAACAGAGGTTGCGCTGTGCCACTGCCAGGTTGCTGGCAAGCCAGACAGCACAGCTTGGGATTGCACAGCTTGCCCCTGCTACGAACAGATGTTTTCCAGCTGGTTGAGATTGCATCAGCCAGCGGTCATATGGTATCCAGCAAGCACGCACAGCGGAATGCCTCGAAGTGGTGAGCGAGCGTGCTGCTGAGGTTCTGGGTAACGACTTTTCAAAGAAGAGCGACAGCTAACCATGTGGAGCCTGTGCTTGACGTAATCCTATATCTCAACAACTATCTCATACTGTTCAAAAGTATCATCACGATGCTATGCCGGGTTGTTGAGCACAAGAAGGGCACTCGACATATATCATAGCCACGCGCAAAGCACGCAGCAAAATAGCTCGTAATGGATATGCTGGACATCGAAGCAGAGGATAGGCCCCTGCAGGACATCTCTAACACTGGCAGCAGCAGGGCAGTAGGTTCAGCAGCACAGCAGCCTGCCAAACAGAACTGCAGGACCCCTGGCCTAGTCATCACGTCCTCTGGTAAGACAAACATACCCATTCACAAAGCAGCTATTGAAAATGCCGTCAATGCCACCTGTCACGCAAAAACTCGTGACTTCATGCAAATTGCGCTCAGCTAAAGTAAGCAGCTTCACTGCGATGCTGCCATGTGCTGCACAGGCTTCCATGGGCCAGCAAAACAGGAGCTGCAGCGACTTGCACATTCCTTTGGAGCAGCATACTCAGGGGAGCTGGTTCAGGGCAGGACCACCCACCTGATATGCAAGCGTCTCATTGACTGCTTTGCCACCCCCAAGTACCAGCGAGCACTGGACTGGGGCATCCAAATAGTTACATATGACTGGCTGCTAGCCAGCAGTGCAGCAGGCCAGCCAGTTCCAGAACAGGACTATAAAGATGACCAGCTGCAAGCACTAAAGCCTTCTCCACGGCCACCCAAGCGACAGCAGCAGCGGCAGGCAGCGGCAGCAACAGCAGCACAAACGGCAGCAGCAGCAGCAGCGGCAGCGCGTGAGCCTGCTAAAACAACTGCTGGCGTTGATGACAGCCATGACAGCAGCAGTACAGCAGCACCGGCTGCAGCAGCAGGCAGCAGCAGTGGCTCAAGCATGCACCGCCAGCAGCAACATTGCTCGCAACAGCAACAGCAGCAGCATGCACACAATGTTCAAGCAGCAACAGTTGCTCAATCCAGCCCAGGCCAGCAGCCTGCAGGAGGCAGCTCACCACCAGCAGCTGTGGCTGTGCAGGGGGGGCCGGAGCACGGGCTAGGGTTCCAGTTTGTGCTGAGCCAGTGCAGCTTGAAGCAGCAGGATGAGGGTCAGCCGCAGGAGCAGCAGCAGCAGCAGCAGGGGGACATGTTTGGCTTTGTCCTGCCGGGCAGAATTACCATGTCGACCAGCTCCCCTGCAGCTGCAGGAACCAGCGCTGCTGCTGCTGCTGCTGCTGTTCAATCTGCTGGGCAGGCTTTTCAGTTTGCGCAGGCTGTGCTGGACAGCAAACAAAGAAGTCCCAGCATGCAGCATTTTCAGCCCCTGCAGATGGGTGAACTGCGCAGCACGCCCTCTGCAGCATACTGCAAGCAGCAGCAGCAGCAGCAAAGCCCTCTGATACAGGACTCGCAGATTCAGCCAGATGGCATATCAGACGTGCGTAGAACTCCTGCAGCAGCTGCTCCAGAGCAGCAGCAGCAGCAGCAGCAAGGAGGCAGCAGCAGCCCCAGCCCAGGCAGCGCACCTCTGCAGGAGCAGCACCACAGCAGCAGCGGCGACTTCAAGGTCAGCCCAGCGTGCACTGCTGCTGCTGCTGCTGCTGCTGGTGCTTGCCCCAGCACCGCAGCAGCTGTGCAGGATGCTGCTCCCAGCAGTTCCAGCGGCAGCAGCAGCAGCAGCTGCAGCAGCGACGCAGAGTTTGAGCATGCAGGCAGCCATGGCAGCCCAGCGAGCCTGCTAATACCTGAGACACAAGCTGACGTGGAGGATGTGTGGGAGGCGCAGCAAGGCACCCCACTCAGCCTGAAGCTGTACGCGCTGCAGCAGCGCAGCAGAGCCCGCACAGCATGCACAGCAGATGAGGCAGGGCTTGCTGAGGATCCAGCAGCAGCAGCAACAGAGGGCGTAGTCGGCTCCCATGCAATGCTTGGCAGGGGGCTTGATGTGGGTGACGGGGCGGGGATAGAGCAGTACCAGCAGCAGCAGCAAGATGGCTCTAATGAGGAAGAAACAGAGGACAGTACAGAGGGCGAGGAGGCAGAAGAACAAGCAGAAGCAGAAGAGCAGCAAGGCAATGGCATGCGGCCGATCAGCGCCAGCAGCACCTGCGGATTCAGCGGCAGCCAGGGGCAGCAGCAGCAGCAGGTGCCTGAGTTCCGCCTCACTTCTGGCAGCAGGGGCAGCAGCGGCGGCCTCACTAGGCTGCGCAGGCGGGATGGCTTCAGGCGGCAGGCTGTCAGGCTGCTGGTGTCAGAGCTGTCAGAAACTTCACAGCAGGAGCTGGAGGACAGCGACTGTGAACTTGAGGATGAACTGGCAGACAGTGACTGTGAAGATGAGGTGGAACTGGCCCAGCAGCAGCAGCAGCAGCGGTACCACCAGCAGCTGGACGCAGCAAGGCATGGCGGCCACAGCAGCTGGGGAGCTGCAGGGCTCAGCCCGGTGCACAGCTGCAGCGGCAGTAGCTTGCCGGGCAACAGTGGCGCACCTTGCTCTGCTGCCGCAGCTGCGTATGCTGGTGACGATGATGCAGTGTCTGCTCTGCCACTGCCTGGAGCAGCAGCAGCAGCAGCAACGCCGGGCAGTGAGCGCAGCATGCCTGTGATGAAGCTGAGCTTCTCACAAGCCTCAGGCATAACTTCTCAGCAGCCGCAGCACTCCCAGAGCTTCTGCAGCACAGCGAGTGACAGCGCAGCAGCAACGCCTGGGGCCACCTGCCAGTCCAGTGAGTACAGCCCTTCAGCAAGCACCAATAGCAGCATATGTGACGATGGAAGTGCAGCAGCAGGGCCAGGCAGCGGCAGTAGCAGCAGGCCGAGTTCAGGAAGCAGCTGTGGCAGCAGTGGTGGCAGCAAGCGCCTGCTGAAGCTTAGCAGGCGCCCTGCGTCAGGCACTGCAGCAACAGCAGCTGCTATGATGGAGAAACAGCAGCAGCTCAAGCAGCAGCAGCAGTCGCAGCTACATGCGCATGACAACATGACAGGGGAGGGTAACCACAGAGGGTTGCACCAGTTGCAGCACAGTGTGGATTTGCTGTCGCCTCCACTGCCAGTGCTGACAGCTGGCGGCAACTTCATCACCAAGCGCAAGGCAGCAGGCAGCTGCAAGCCTGTGGGCTCCCCAAAGCTGGAGAAGCAGCAGCAGCAGCAGCATGCACAGCCCACAGTGTCGGATAGTGAGGATACAGCAGATGAAGATGAAGATGAGCGGGGCGAAGCAGCAGCAGCGGCAGCAGCACCAGCACAAGCAGTGGGGCGGCATGTTGTGACGGTGAAGCAGGAGCCTGAGGAGTGGCTTGACAGTGATGATCACGAGCAGCAGCAGCAGCAGCAGCAGCAGCAGCAGCAGCAGCAACAGGTGTCAGCTGAGTGCAGAGCAGCTGCCGTGGATCCTGCAGAAGCGCTGCTGCAGGACATGCGCATGCAGCAGCAGCAGCAGCTAGCACCAGCTAAGCAGCAGCAACAGCAGCGGCAGGCAGTGAGCATCAAGCAGGAGCGGCTTGATCCAGCTGAGCAGCTGCTGCAGGACATGCGGCAGCAGCAGCAGCAGCAGCGGCAGCAGCAGCGCATCCCAGGGCGTGCAGGTGCGGCAGCACTTGAAGCTGAGGGCATTGATGCAGACAGCCAGCAGCAGCGCAAGCAGCATGTGCGCTACTCTTCTGCTAGCAGCTTTGCCACTGAGATGAGCACGGTGTCTGCAAAAGTGCCACTGCGCTTTGTGGGGTCAGGGCAAGAGCTGGACAGCTGCAGCATGGCTGCTGGTGGGGTGTCACCCTTGGAGCGGCTGCTGCAGGTAGCACTTGCTGGCAAAGCTGGAGCGCCTGCTGCTGATGTTGTTGATAGCAGTGCTGCAGCAGCAGCTGGTAATGGCGAATGTGCGGCTGGCGTTGCAGCAGCAGCAGGTTGCGGCAGCAGTGCTGCGGTGAAGCAGGAAGAGGCAGTGGGCTGGATGCACACGCCGGAAGAGCAGCAGCATAGGGCGGCGCGGCAGCGCACAGCGCGGGCAGGTGAGGCGCAGAGCTGTCTTTTCCCTATCAGATGTATGTATGCTGCGTAACTTTGCTGCCGTGGCTGCAGTGTGAACCAGATCCCGCCATCAAAGTGACGGCCACATATAATGTCTTGAGACATGCTGAAGTGGCCCTGTTGCTGCCCGGGCGCTGGCTTCCTGAACTGCTGCAGGCTATGCCAAGGCAGGGTCTCGCTGCGTCATCAGATGACGAGGCAACAATACACCTCACTAAGTCGCCCACAGGGGCCCTGGCAGCTTTCTAACATACTGCTGCCAAATCTGCTGCAGGGTATGCCGAGGCAGGGTCTGGCGCTGAGTCATCCAATGATGACGAGGCGTCCCTGGACCTCACCAGATGCCCACAGGGGCCCTGGCAGCTGTCTGATACATTGCTGCCACATCGGTCGTTTTGAATCGTTTTCTGTCATTTACGGTTGTTTCTTGGTCGTACTGCTGCAGGGTATGCCGAGGCAGGGTCATCTAATGATGACGACGAGGCGACCCTGGACCTCACTGAGATGCCCACTGGCGCCCTGGCAGCACGCGCCAAGCCCATGACGAAGCAGCTGGGGGCACACCTGGCACACCTCTCACAGGCGGGCTGCCAGCAGCAGGTGATCGCACTTGTGCATATATCCCGCACAGCTTGTTTGAAGCTCTGCTTGAGTGTAGGTTTCTGTCATGCTAGCAGCATGTGCCAAGCCCAAGACGAAGCAGCTGGGGGCACACCTGGCGCACCTCTCACAGGCGGGCTGCCAGCAGCAGGTGCGCACACTTCTGCATACATCCCGCGGAACTTGTTTGATGCACTGCTGGAGTGTAGACTTCTGTCAAGCTAGCAGCACGTGCCAAGCCCATGACAAAGCAGCTGGGGGCACACCTGGCGCACCTCTCACAGGTGGGCTGCCAGCAGCAGGTGAGCACATTGCTGGTGTGCGGAAGAAGTACGTCTGCTGCATGTGCGTATGTTTAGTCCTCCTTGCTCTTCTGCAGCGTATGCGCGTGTTGGAGATGTGACACACCTTTAACATGTGCAACCATTGCTGCTGCTGCTGCTGCTGCTGCTGCTGCTGCTGCTGCTCCTGCCAGGTCATCCCGCTGAAGCTGCTGTCCAAGGCTCCCAGGGGCAGCACTGCCAAGGCCTTCCATGGCTTGAGGGCCAGCAGCAAGCTGGTGTATGCAGACCAGGTCCAGGTGCGCTGCTTTGGGGTGCCGCAAATGCCGTGTGCCTGTTCCTGAGTGCTGAGCGGCCCACACTTGCTGTGGCACTCGAATCTACTGCCTAGCAAGCACTAGCTGCACAGGAACAGCATACAAAGCACAGGGCTGCGCCAGCGGCGCAGTCAGCGGTGCTGGCACTGCTCATGTGCATCCAATCAGCCCAACCAGCGAGCACTGGTCTTTTTGCAACCAAGGAGGTGCGTGTCTATGGGCCCGTTGTGGCCTGACCAGTAATTCTTTGGATATCGTTGAATGTGTCAAGCATGGTATTGCTTGGCCTCGTTACTGACTGCAGGTGCCGTGGGCACACGCCACCTTCAGCACCAAGGAGCGCAGCAGGTGTGCCATCGTGCAGGAGCTGGCGCTAGCAGCTGCAGCAGCTGACGCAGATGGTGCCAGCAGCGGCAGCGGCAGCCAGCAGCGGGTGTTCCTTGCTGAGCCTGTTGCCTTCTACAAGCTAGAGTCAGGTGGGCTGGCAGGATGCTGATGGGCTGGCTCTGTGTGCCTTCCACGGCATTACGCAGCAGCTTTGCTGCACCGAGCAGCAGTGCACCGTTCTCTTTCATTTATGATGATAGCCTGTGTTCCGCTGTCTCGCTGTCCACCATCCGGCAGATGCACTGCATGTTCAGCTGCAGGTGAGTTGTGGGTGGGGCTGCTGCGCTTCTACAGTTCTTCAGGCACAATGCTGCGCATAAACATATGCACTGCGTGTTGCTGCTGCTGCTGCCGCTGCTGCAGGCTAGTGGCAGGTGGAGCTGCTATGATCCTGCACTCTGCTTGCACTGCGCTGCGCTCGGGCAAATGTACTGCTGCTGCTGCTGCTGCTGCTGCAGGCGAGTGGTGGGTGGAGCTGCTGCGCTTCTACAGTCCCCCATAGTCCCTTCTGCAATTTGTCACACAGCACGGTGCTCATGCAACTGTGCTGCGTGCTGCCGCCGCTGCTGCTGCTGCTGCTGCTGCTGCAGGCGAGTGGTGGGTGGAGCTGCTGCGCTTCTACAGCAGCAAGGAGCTGCGGCTGCTGGCCAAGGCGGCAGACACGCGGCTGCACCTGCCGCCTGACTTCCAGCTCAGCTACGAGCTGCTGCGCGGCATGGCGCACGAGCACGTGCGGCTGCGGCAAGTGCAGGGTGAGTGGGCTTGGGCCTTGTGATTAACACTGCTAGGCTGGTTCACTGGGTGAGTGGTGTTGTGGTGGTGTGCACTGCTGCTGCGGGGCATGGCGCATGAGCACGTGCGGCTGTGGCAAGTGCGAGTAGAATGATCAAAAATATTGCAGAGGTGCTGCTGTGTAGATGGTGCGGTGGTGTGCTCTGCTGCTGCGGGGCATGGCGCACGAGCATGTGCGGCTGCGGCAGTGCAGGGTGAGTGCTTTGCGGTTCTTCCTTTTGCAAACGCAGTGTTGGGTTGTTGGTTGGCTGCTGGACTGGGTGGGTGGTGTGGTGAGAGCTCTGCTGTTGCGGTGCATGGCCACGAGCATGTGCGGCTGCGGCAGTGCAGGGTGAGTGCTTTGCGGTTTTTCCTTTTGCAAACGCAGTGTTGGGTTGTTGGTTGGCTGCTGGACTGGGTGGGTGGTGTGGTGAGAGCTCTGCTGTTGCGGTGCATGGCCACGAGCATGTGCGGCTGCGGCAGTGCAGGGTGAGTGCTTTGCGGTTCTTTTTTTGCAATCGCAGTGTTGGGTTGTTGGTTGGCTGCTGGACTGGGTGGGTGGTGTGGTGAGAGCTCTGCTGTTGCGGTGCATGGCCACGAGCATGTGCGGCTGCGGCAGTGCAGGGTGAGTGCTTTGCGGTTCTTTTTTTGCAATCGCAGTGTTGGGTTGTTGGTTGGCTGCTGGACTGGGTGGGTGGTGTGGTGAGAGCTCTGCTGTTGCGCGGCATGGCGCACGAGCACGTGCGGCTGCGGCAAGTGCAGGGTGAGTGGGCTGCGGTTCTTCTTCTGTGCACGCACTGCTAGGCTGGTTGGCTGGGTATGTGTTCTGATGGTGTGCTCTGCCGCTGCGGGGCATGGCGCACGAGCACGTGCGGCTGCGGTAAATGCAGGGTGAGCGCCTTGGTATTCATCTTTTGCAAATGCACTACTAGGTTGTTGGCTGCATGACTGGATAGGTGGTATGGTCTGAAAGCTCTGCTGCTGCGGGGCACGGCGCACGAGCACAACCGGCTGCGGCAGGTGCAGGGTGAGCAGCCTGCTTGGACGTACTGCAGCGCGTAGCGTGTGAAGGCACCGTGATTGAGAGGCGTCTCACCTCTGATCTCACCGTCTCACCGTCTCACCGTCTCACCTCTGATCTC
Organism: Tetradesmus obliquus; assembly: GCA_030272155.1. Classification (NCBI taxonomy): domain Eukaryota; kingdom Viridiplantae; phylum Chlorophyta; class Chlorophyceae; order Sphaeropleales; family Scenedesmaceae; genus Tetradesmus; species Tetradesmus obliquus. Next base: position 4,577,896 of record CP126202.1, read on the forward strand.
ACCGTGAGCAGCCTGCTTGGACGTACTGCAGCGCGTAGCGTGTGAAGGCACCGTGAATGACAGGCGTCTCTCCAGCCAGCTCACCATGCTAGTGATGGTGTGCATGGTCATGACATAGCTAGCCGGTGCCGCAAAGCTGCTGCTGCTGCTGCTGCTGCTGCGCTGCAAACATGGTGGCTGCAGGCGAGTTCAAGCTGAGCAAGGTGAAGAAGGTGCCCGCAGCCAGCAGCAACATGTTTTCATGGTTCTAACAAGCAACAGCCATTGCTATGTTGTTGCTGCTCCTGCTGCTGCTGTTGTGCCATGTATGGCTGCAGGCGAGTTCAAGCTGAGCAAGATGAAGAAGGTGCCCGCAGCCAGCAGCAACATATGTGCATGACTTCAACAAGCAACAGCCATTGCCATCTTACTGCTGCTGCTGTTGTGCCGTGTATGGCTGCAGGCGAGTTCAAGCTGAGCAAGGTGAAGAAGGTGCCCGCAGCCAGCAGCAGGGCGCGCCCCAACCCCTTCTTCTGGCGCTACAGCTTTGACAGCGCCAGCATGCAGGTGCTCACAGACAGGCCGGTGACGGACTTCATCGTGCAGTAGATGCAAGCGGGGTTGGCGAGCTGCACGAAAAGGGGGTTGGTAGGCTGTGCAGTGTCTTGCAGGGCGTTTGTGGCGTGCAGACCAGCAGCATGGCTGCTTATTGTTGTGCACGTCGTAACTGTGTTGGTGGAAAGATGTGGTTACGGCTCAGCGGGTGTTCCATGCAGCTGCGGGTTATGCTTGCTGAACGGCTGCTGTCACAGCGCTCCAAGCAAGGATTGCTCCATCTGTACTGCGATACCAGCTGGTGCAGCAGCGGTGATGGCTGGTATGCAGGGGCGCTAGGCAGGCCAGAGGCAGATTAGGTTGGTGTGGCAGTGCAATGGGGCTGCGCATGCGCAGTGCAGCGGAGTTTGAACATTCAAGCTTTCTGGGGAACAGCTGCCCAGCCGATAGGATGTGTCAACCATGACTTTCATACATTACATTACATTACATTACATTACATGCTCCACTCAACGAGGAGTGGGAACCCCAGTCAGGAGCCAACGAGAGGCTATTTCCTTCTTAGTGCTGCCCTGTGTCTATCACGTCGTCCCATGGTGACTGGGGTGGATCAGGTGTATGCTGGCCTGGTCGCTGTCTAGTTTGTGCTTGGGACCACTGCCGCAAACTTGATCCACAATGGGACATGTGGCGCGTAGTTGCAGCGGCATAATTAGTTACCAGGATGCCGCTTCTTGCATCACACAGTGTCATGTTCATCGGTGCCTTTCATACCGCCATCAACAGCGCCAACCCAGCATCCATCTCACAGCACCATTACCAACAGGCAGGGCCAGTCCATGCGTGTGAAGCAAAACAGAGTGCTGGAGCATAGTACTAGTAGCACGTTTCCTGCAGCAGGACAACGCGTTGGCCAGCTTATAACAGAGCCTTTAAAATCTTAGCTATGCGTCTACTGCACCAGGCAGTGACGGACGAACGCGCAGTGTGGGCAGCGTAGCATGTGTGGCCTGCGACATACACCACACGTGCTCCACGGCTGTGGCTACCAACATCATGCCGCATGCAATGATGTGCTCATGTTGTTTGCTTGAATGTGCTTGATTGTCCTCTTCCCTAGAACAGTTCTGCCTCAGAACACATGACCTCTCAGTAGAATGAACATGCGATGCACTCTATGCATAATGTAATGTAAATGCAGATGGTAAGCAGCAAGTTCAAATTGCATACATTACATTACATTACATGCTCCACTCAACGAGGAGTGGGAACCCCAATCAGGAGCCAACGAGAGGCTCAAAGGGGGAGGAAACATCGAAGAACAACTCATCATCGTCCAAACCGTCAGACGAAAACGCAGAAAAAAACTCATCAGCATCATCAATAGCTTGAGCAATAGCCTGAGAGGACAGAAGGACCTCAGGATCAGTGTCCGGGTGACACCGCATCAGATAGCAGCAGTGCACAAAAGCGGCCACCAAAGCAGGTGCCTGCTTCATAAAAGTGATCATGTCATCGCCTGCTGGGTGACAACCAGCAATAGTAGCCCATGTTTGTGACGAGTCCCCGAAGGGTTCGAACAACATAGCAAATCGCTCGCGGACTGGTGCATAGAAAGGGCACTCAAAGACCATATGAAACTCATCCTCAACAACCTCAGACTGGCAGCCAGGGCGTAGGCACACCCTGTCACTTCGCAGCACAGGTGGTCGCTGCCACCTGCCACTGCAGACACGTAAATCATGAGCACCCAAACATGCTGACAATCAGCATGTGACAAGCCTGCACATCACGAGAGTGCTCAACTGTACCAGCCACCATACAATAGCATGGAAGCAAAGTACTGACAACTCCTATGCTTCTGATGTTGCGCACCTTTTCAATAAGCATCATCCCATCAACAGCGCAAGCTAGCTAGCATTGGCATGATTATCACATCACTGATTTTGATTGTTGTCATGCCATCCACCCCCTGATGCAGCGGGTGCCTTGTGACATCCATAGCAACCAGGCAGGACGCATGACTTGACAAAACAGCGTTGTGACGATCTGTCAAGACAGCCCAGCAATCATCATGCTGCAGCTAGGTAGTGAGCTGTAGCATACTGGGCACACAGTATCAAATAGAAACTGGCAGTCATGCAAAGTCAAATGCGTAGCTATAGGAAGCGTTCATGCTTCACAAAGCACCCCGTCTCAACGGCTGTGGCTACAGACATCACAAGGCATTCACCGCCCTATTGCTGTGACGTTCAAAGCCAGTAGTCAAAGAGATTCCTGTGAGTCACAAACATATTCTCACTGCAGCTGTGCTGGAAAAAAGCACCACTCCTCACTAGCATGCAGCAGTGCACATTCATGCAATGCAAACGATGCATGATGCGCATAGCTGGTGGGTTGAACACTCAGCTGCTACACTCAAAACGCAGGTACCGTCCGCATTTGATCAGCTCTGATCTGGGCACGTAATCAACAAGCTCATGATGCAACATGATGATCATCATCAAGTCTCAAGCCTCTACACAGCCAAGGGGAGTGCTCAGCTGCACCAGCCCATACAACAACAGTACAGCAGAATACTACAACTCTCTCTATGCTGAAGTCAGCGTGCATCTGTCACTGGTGCCACCCATCTCTCAATGCAGCAGACACCGCCAGGCAGCAGGGCTGAAGCAATGCATGCGCACCTAGCAGAGTACAGCAGCAAGCAAATCAATGCCATGGTTCACATGTAACTCTCCTCTCTCTCAGATCAGGGGCGGCACAGTGACCAGCTGTTAGCACAGGCCAGGTCAGCGACGCTTGCAAGCCAACATCGTTCAAGTGTTGGCTGCGCCAGTGGCTCACAAGGCTCTTGATCACACAATTCAAACCAATTCAAACTTCATGCGCGGCACACGTGCCAGTAGGTCGGCCGCCAGCACATTTGGTTGTCTACTGGGGCTGTGAATAATTAATATTAAAGATTTATTCATGTGCTTGAAAGGCATTACATTGCCTTTTTGTTGCATCAACCATACCTGGCAGAAGCACTACAGAGCCCAGGGTGTTGAATCTCACCCTGACTCTGCCTCTGCCTCTGCCTCTGACTCTGCCAGAGCTAATCTGATTGTTTCAATCAACTCCCACTTTTGGCAGATCAGGCCGACTGTACCATCCATGGGTGCGCCAAGTCCCTCCGGGTGCAAGGTTGAGCCATGCCATCCCACCGCAACCTCGCCTGTTTGGCATCTGGCGACCGCCGGCCTGAGAAATTGACTCAGCATGTCAGGGACTTCCCAGTAATAACCGCCTGTCCACGGCAGCTTCCTGCTGCCCTTGAGTGAAAAGCCACGGCCAATGATGGCGCTCCAGACTCCATCGTCCAAATAACCCAGCACAGTGACCTCGTCGAAGCCTTCGGGGAGGTTCACCTCAGTACGGACCCCATCCGGCACATCAGGCATGATTGGCGTCAGCGTTGAGTTATCGCTGCATGTCGCAACCCAATACAACACATAGCGCGTGACTTGCGTAACCTTGTTGATGAAGGTCCCAGGAGGGCACTGCATTGCGAAGGGTTCAGGCTCCAGACTCTCAGCGTCTGCACCAGTTGGCTCGTCACCTGCTGCCTGGTAGCGGTTAATGCCCAGGCATGCTGCTGCTGCCTCAGCGTAGGTGGTATTCTTGGGGTCCTCTGTGTAGTAGTTCCCGATGCCGTTCATGATCACAGAAATACCCTCTGTCACGCTCTGGAGGTTGGAGTTCTGCCATGCTGCCGTCTGGGGTCCATTGAGGACATAGTCAGCATTGGGGCAACCAAACAACGTACCCCATATATGCTCCAGACAGGGCATGCTTATGGTGGCCGCGGGCCAAACATAGATTACCGTGCCATTCGGCAAGTATCCTTCTCCTATAGGCATAAAATCTTGACAAACATTGTCACCTGCAAGGCACGCGTGTACACAAAGGATGTGACAAAGTGTGTCAAACCAATGTTGGGTGGAGAGCAAACACAAGGGATGCGATGAGCAACTTAAAGGGTACATATCATAGTGTAGTAGCAACTGTGCGGTTTTATCACTGCCACACTGACAGATGCTATATACTACTAGCAGTTGCAGGATGTGCTCACCCTCTTTCTCACACTTGCCCTCGGCGCCATTGTAGTATCCTTCCTCACACTGGCACCCTTTACCAGGGATGCATGTGCCGCGCTCGGAACAAGTGTTTTGCAGGCAAGGGTCTGCATGGAGCAGAGGACCAACAGGCTTGTGAAAGTCAGTCAAAATTGTGCTGGCAGGGGATCAAAAATAAATTGTTCTGGCAGGAGGTCTGTACAATAAATTGCTCTGGCCGGGGCATGCAAGGATTAGGTTCCAGCAGGCTCGTCAGCAACAGCAAAATGGCGAGAGCGGTGCAGATGATGCCAGCCAAGACAGCAGAAGTTTGCGCATATGCATGGCACACATGCATGGCACACATTTCTGCTGCTTTTGTTGCCATACTTGGCGAAAAAACATTTCAAGCCCGGTTTGTGTTTCAAAGAAAAGGAAGCTTGGCCCTATCAGCAAGGTAGCCTGTTAGCAAGCCACACTATGCCGAAGGGCAGCATCAGTAGCCCAAGTAGGCAGTGGGAACATAATTAAAGCGTGGCTGGCGTGGCTGCTTCATACGTTGCTTGCCACACATTGCACTTGTACAAGTGGCAGCAACAGCAGGGCCGCTGGCAGTCGGCAGATGGCTCACCTTTGTCATATCTGCCAGGCTGGGCAATGCGCTTGCTGCTGGTGGAGACGGTGTCATTAGCCTTGTCCGTGTTGATCAAGGTTCGAACTCCCGCCAAGGTAGAGCCCGCCCGCAGGTCGTAGCCACCACTTGCTGCTTTTACGAATCCCCAGCAAGAGGGATCCGCATCGCAGGCATCCGCAGCATCAGCCAACTCAAGCTTGTTGATGATCCACCTGCCCCATGGCGGTTGCACGATGGCGGATGCATCATACGTGTACTTGGCGTACGCGCCGCTGCCAATGGTACGGGCCTTGACGCGCCCTGTAGTGCTGTTGGCGCTGCCATTGCTGCCACCGGTAGCATTGGCTGTGGCCTTGGCATCTGCAGAGGCAGCTGAGACGCGGCTCGCTGCTCGGATGTCGTTGCTGGGCGGCAGCTTGTAGTAGACCTCTGCCGCATCAGGGGCAGAGCTTGGAGTGGGCCTGAAGGCCCAGCAACCTCTGAGAGGTGTTGGTGTGTAGTGATACTCAACAAACTGGCATGCCGCAGTGTTTCGGCAGTAGTTGACGCACTCCTCCAAAGAGCCTCCTTCCCACCCCATGAGGCCCCACACATATGAACCATTAATGTCTGTGTTGAAGACTGACGTGCCAACGAAAGAGCTCTGTAGGCAAACAAACAGATGCAGCAAAGAAGTTGTGATGCTGCGGACACTTCTGGTAATGTGGTTGCTACAGGCATATCTCGACAGCAGTGGTGGCTACTGCAGGCCAGCAGCTGCGCTTGCTCTGCCTGCCGCATGATGGTAAACGACACTTTGATGAGTTGATGGCTGCATGGGACCCGTGGCACTGGGTTGGCACCGTGGCTCGCCTCTTGGCGACAGCTGATGCACGACCCCTCTTATAGCATGAGGCGGACGCCCAAACCTGATGATGTGTATGTACACCCTATCAGGCCGCATGTACGTACACCCTATCAGGCCGCATACAGCGGACTGCAATCCTATCATGGTGCAAGATTTTTTTTATTTATCATTGTGCAGCGGTGCGCGTGCGAGTCGGGGGCAAGGTGTTGTTATAGCTACAGCTGTGCAAGAGCGCTATGGAGAATCTGTATATTTGTTGGAGCAGCGCTGCAAGCTAGCTCACCAGCTGGGTGTGGACTGGCAGGCAGTCGCTGTCAGATTCCGCGCCAGTCTGCAGCGTAGTGCTGTCAGACGTGAAATCCTCCTGGCCTTCGTAGCGGAAGGTCATGGCCGGGCACTTCATGCACTCCCAGTTGGTCCGCTCTTCGCCAGTGAAGGGGTTGGTCCTTTCGCCATTGCTGAAGAAGCCGCGCTCACACGCTACACATCCGCCGTATGCGTTGTAGAACTTGCGGCCAGAGCCGGCCTCGCAGACTGCAGGGCAGAGCAGGAGAACACACATGTGTACACGCAGACGTCAGGTGATTGTAATGCGTTTACAGCACAACAAGGGGGAGCAGCGGCAGGTCCAGGCAAGTAGCAACAGCTGCCGCCTTCTGACTACGTGCTGTGGTGCATTGTGTATCACCACGCAGCAGCTGCTGTCTCACATGCCTGTTAGATATGGCAGGTTGAGGCTGAATTACATGCCACATGACAGTGCATGCATGAGGTATGCCAGCTGGCTCGTACGATCTTGCAGCGCAGTGCACCACGACTGAAATCGGTTGGATGAGATCACGTTGCTCTACTCTTTATCTTCCATACTAAAATACAAACACGAAATAATTGACTGATGCAGAGCCATGTGGCACTTGCCTGTGCAGTTTGCCACAGAAATGGAGCCTGACTCAAGGGTAGTGCTGTAGGGTGGGCAAGACTTGCACCTGGCTGACACATCTGCAAAAGTTGCTTCGCCGCCTGTGCTACTGCTGTAACGGCCTACATGTACACGTGTACACGTGCAGCAGCACAAACTTCAGTGAGCGGCCACAGGTTGTGTAACAGCCTGCACTGCAGCAAGGTTGCATGATTTACAGTGCATGTCTGTACGCTGTCAACATGCACACGCTGCTGCAGCCGTTGATGCGCAAGACAAAGAGCTTTGCATGAAAACCACGACAAGGCTGTATGTATCTAGCCGCTGGTGACTCTGCGTCCTGAACCGGCGCTCCACACAGGAGCACTGGGATGCATGCTGCTGCATTACAACTGCCGCAAGGTCCTTGTGGCCAGCACACATGTATAGCGCACCTATAGGGCACTCAGCAACGTCCAGCTTTGCCTGGTCCTCTAGGCTCCCAGGAACAGGCTTGGATGCCCCTGTGTCATACCACTTGTCACGTGGGGTGAGGCCTTCCGGGTTGTAAATGCCAAATCCAGGCTGCACGAAGCAGTTGATCACGGACTGCTTTTCCCCTGGCTCACTCAGCGTGGAGCGCCCCTTGCCACATTCAGTGCATGGAAGCTTGGACCTGGCGCGCAGGAAAAGCAAGTCACAAGTTACAATCTCTATGCATTGGAAGCAGGCAAGCCTGCTTGAGCCTATGATCTTCCGTGCGTAAAGTAGTGCGTAAAGTAGTGAAGGGACAGGCCTGGTAAAGGAAAAGAAGGGACAGGAGCTGGGTACGCAACACCAACTGAAGTGCAATAAAGTAAACGAATAACTCCCTGTTTATTAGAACATTCACCAACAGAATGCGCACGAGAGCGCTTTGTGACGCATGGTCCTATCAGCAGATGTGCCGTGCTTTGTCTGCACTTGCCTACACGCGTTCGTCAAAAAAAAACATTGATGACCGCTGCAGCAGTACAAAGGAAGCCTGCGCCTTGCCTGCAGCACTTGAGATTCACTGCCAGCACCACTCAAATATTGCAACTGCTCCCACTAACTTGTCATCACTCACCCGCAATCAGCTCATGACCCTTCTGGCCACTTCCAAGCGCAATTGCTTACATATTATTAACGAAAGACTTTGATGAAACAAACTCTCCCGCGAGCAACCCATGAGCCGTCCGAGCACTCCACAGCTGCTTTTGTATGAATGAATTTTTTTGATCAAAAAATTCTCTCCCACAAGCAGCCCATGAGCCGTCGCGGCACTCCGCAGCTGCCTTTGTAAAAATACAAAATTTCAAAAGGTATTGATGAAAAACTTTCCTGCGAGCAGCCCATGAGCCGCCGTTGCAGCACCCAACAGCCGCCTTTGTGTAAATATACATTACATTACATTACATTACATAATATAATATAATATAAATAATATAAATAATATAAATAATATAAATAAGAAAGAACACTCACCCACAACACATCAGCAGTCTGAGCACTCCACAGCTGCCTTTTTTAAAATAAATAACAATGAGAAAAAATCTCACCTGCGAGCAGCCCATGAACCGTCCAGGCACTCCACAGCTGCCTTTGTTCAAACCAAATATGTTCTGAAAAAACTCAATCGCAACCAGCCCATAAGCCGACCAAGCACTCCACAGCCACATGCGCATTCATAAATCAAACTGTATAGAAAACTCACCCACGAGCAGCCCAAGAGCTGTCCGAGCACTCCACAGCCACCTGTGCATAAATATACAAAATACACTCAAGAACATAAACTCACCGGCGAGCGGCCCATCAACAGTCCGAGCACTCCACAGCTGCCTTGTAATACCAAAGTATTAAATAACTAAATACAAATTTAAGCAAATAATACATAAATTTTTAATCAAATGAATAATTAAGCAGGTAAATAAAGAAATAAGCAGATAAATAAATAAACAAATAATAAATAAGTACACAAATAAATTAAAAAATATAAAATTATAAATTTGCTATAAAATAACTCACCCACGAGCAGCCCAGGAGCCGTCCGAGCACTCTACAGCCGCCTTTGCATATGCTCCAAATCCAGCCGGGTTCATGCATCTGTCGCCGTATGGGCCCACTTCGTACCCCTCTCCGCAGTACACCGTGATAGGCCTGCACACAGTGGCTGAGGCCGTGCCAAAGGTCATAGCTGTGGCGCCAACTGTATTAATGGGGCAGGGAAATGCCCTCCACGTGCTGATGCTGGCATCCAAGGACAGATCCCGCACAAGGCCCCAATCTGGCATGATGTCTGCAACAGGCACAGCACAGGCAGCACATACCGCATTGTGTTTAGAACCACAAAACATGGCCCCAGCATACGGGCAATGTGCTGAGCCTGGATGCCTGTATGGTTTGGATGAGGACGGTGACAGAATGGCAGGGAGCACGCTGGCTAGCCGTCCGCTCTCACAGCGTGATCTATGTTGACAGAACAGCTGTTGAGCCACTGCAGTATCCTAGAGGCAGCAAGCTGTTCAGGCCTGATATTGATCAACAATGCAGCCGGCGTGGCAGGCTGCGTTCCAGCTTTGCAGTCTGAGGCTCCATGCCAGCTTCACATCAGGCGCAGACTGATGCACATAAACAAGCAGCAGGCGAGGCTGGTGAGGGTTGCAGCGTGTTGCATATATTGCTGCGGCTGATACTCACAGCAGCTTGCAGCGCTGGTTGCTACCAAGGTGGTGTCGCCCACAGTCAGAGGATCGTTCGGCGGAGCATCGCTTTGCACAGCAAAGCCTTCCGGCAGCTCGCTGGGCTCAGTAGGCATGACCAGCATGTGAGCGCCACAGGCCTTGCAGTCACGCACTCCATTGGGTGTGGTGGCCCACCCCGGCCTGGGGGGTGGGTTGCAGCAGCAGGATGCAGCAGGTGTCAGACGTGGTGTTATGTTACATTATTTTATGTTATGTGACGCTACATGCGATGGTTGACGTTATATGCGACAGAAGAGTGGCCATGCTCAGCTGCCACTACAGCAGCAGCACCCATCACCAGCAACTAGTAGAGCTCTGACAGCCTTTGGTTCTCTTTTGGACTGCGTCTGAACACGAGTGCTGCGCAGGATGGCGGCCAACCAAAGGTACTGCTATCTTTTGTATGCAATGCCAGGCTTAGCACTGGCTGGCTGGCCATGCCTTTCCAGGCAGAATGTGGCACGGAACTATGAACTCCGTGCTAGAGGCAAGCTGCATCAAGCACCAAAAGTGTCTGCTGCGTGTTGGGCACTTGAACAAGCGCCACGCAGCGGCAGCTGCAGGGGTGTTGGCTGCTGGCTCGCATGCTCACCTGTACGTTCCGAAGGTTTTGTAGGCTGAGCTCATGCTTGAGCTGTAATCCTCGTGCCTAATGGATGTTGGGCAGCGCTGCAGGGCCGGTTGTGGCTGGGTGACGTCGAGGTAGTAGCCTGGCGGGGCCAAGCAGTCAGCAACCGTCGTAGACTGCGTGCTCCTCGTGACATAGCCATTGCATGGAGTGCATACGCTAGCCTCTGTGATACTGCCCCCAGTGAAGTAGGTGCCGATCGGGCATGGCGTGGCCTCATAAGCAAAGCCTCCTTCTGTTTCATTCCAGAGAGCAGCAAACCCGGCCTCAACAACTGCGACAGGCAGCAGGCAGCAGACATGCAGCAGAGGTGAGTGCCACAAACCCGCTGTGAGAGAGGACAGGTAGAGGGCGTGGAGCCCAGGGGCGCCACCCCTGGCCACACACGCCTTCTCGAGCCTTACCTTACCAGGAGCTGCAGAGCTGCCTGGGTAGTCACTCGCTCACTCACTCACTGAGAGAGGATGGTTACATGTGGGTCCTGGAACCATCTTTGGTGGTATGAGTCACAACAGGCTGAACACATGGTCTGACCCCAGGCAAAGAGAGTGAGCACCATAAAAACAAGTGGTCAATCGTCACGAACAGCAGGTGAGACACAGCTTCATGTTTTAGAACAGTGACAGGTGCGTTTCATCCCACAGTTTTCATACGCTAGCAGCCACGCTGCTCCGTGGCTGATGTCAAAACCAGCCCGTACTACAGATGCTCAATCGAGAGGTTGCAAGCATCGCCCGTGCTCAGCCCTCCTTCTCATCTGTAGCTGAGCTTGCTCAACCGCAATGCCAGTACACCGCGAGTGCTGCATGGGATGCTGCACAGGCTCTGCCTGCCAACATACCCCATTTCTGGCGCACCTGCATTTGCTCACCTCTGCCGCTCAAGTTGCAATGTACTTCCAGCAAGCAAGTGATTTCAACTGTGTCGTGAGCAGTGACAGCCGGTTGCTTCAAGCTCCACAGAAAAAACGTGCCTGCATGTGCTCACCTCTGCAGCCGCTCAAGTTGCAACGTATTCCAGCAAGCAAGCGATTTTATCACTGTTGCCAGAAGCAGATAGCCAGTCGTCTTCAAGCTCCATCCTGCAACCAAAAACCACAACAAACAGAAAACAAACAAAACAACGCGCCTGCATATGCTTACCTCTGCAGGCGCTCTTCTGAGTGGCTCCAGGCGCTGCAGTGGAGATGCCGGTTTTGCCGGTGGGGTTGCAGCTGATGCAGTTGACGTCAACGCCAGTTTCTGCAATGCCTTCACGGTAGGAGCCCTTGGGGCACACCGCAGCCCTGCTGCCTTGAAAGAAATAGCCGGCAGGAATCTCTGCACGGCAGCCACGAAGCAGCGTGAGCACGTCGCAGTTGAGGTGCGGCAAGTCAGGTTGCTGCTGCAGCTGTACGACTGAGGCCAAAAATACGGCTTGCAGCTTGTGTTCATCTGTGCACACTGCCTCTGTTCTATGACTGGTCCATTGTGCAAAACAGACTGTCATGGCTGGGAGCTTCTGCAGTTGGGTCCAAAGAGCATGGTCTTGATTCAAGCACTGGCTGCAACACAACAACCTGGTCGCTCACACTGCTGTCAACGGCGTGCTAAGCATTCGAGCTCTGGTACGCATCTGGCAACAAACATACTCACTGCAATCCGACCTCGCGTCTCTGTTGCGGGCAGTCTGACTTGTTGTCTCCGCTGGAGCAACGGCGACAGTGACCTGCAAGGATGCAGCGACAACATAAGACATGCATACGGCAGGTACAGGTCAGAAAGCAGCAGTAGCAACAAGCTGCACGCCCTACTCTGATAGCAATGCAGAGGATTGTTTCATGTGGGGCCTGGCACCGTCTCAAACTGTATGGGCCATGACAACGCTGCTGCTGCTGTACCTGTTATGCGGCTGTGGCCAGCCAGACACAGTGCAATGTTGAAATGCCTAGTACAAAGTACAGGCCTTGGCTGCTGCAGCAGATGTAACTACGCTGACAGCTGTTGAATCCAGTAAACCAGTGCGTAACTGCTGTCTGCTCAGCCACAACAATTTACACAGCAAACTGCATCTGCAGCACAGCACACTACAGTACTCTTGCATGCATCGCGCTGGAACATGTCTAAACAGGGATTAACCCTTGCAGCGCTGGCAGGATTGTTAACTTTTCATGTTATTGCTGTTGCTGGCCAACACTGGCACTGCCTGAAGCGCGGCCGGCAGCTCAAAACACATGTCAACAGCTGCATCAACTACAACACCAACACACTCACCAAGCCAGTAGGGCAGGGCGTGCACGTCGTTGCCCTGTTGTTGCCGATGTTGAAACGATTGGCCTCGCACAACGCGGACGTCTGTGTTGACTCCCTGACGCCTGCACCTGAGGTGCTTGCCAGGCGGAACCCGGGCTTGGTCACTGCAGCAGCAGCAGCAGCAGCAGCAGCAGTGTTGGTCACATGGGCACATGTGCTATTGGCAACCCGCCGGATGCATTTGTGAGGCTTGTGTGGCAGCAGCTACCATGCACAAGCAAAACACTTAAACCACATATGGCATAGCAGCTTGAATTCTGCTACACAGCGCTTTTCAGCATTCATGCATGAGATGCATGACACCATATTGCATGCATGCCTGTTGTGTGCTATGTCACATGTGTGTTCAAGCATGCAGCGCATCCTGGGGGTATCCTGTGCAGCACATGAAGTTGTGACATAGGGCAGAGTCGCTCACCGCAGCTGGTCCATGTCCGCGCTGTTTTTGTTGCTGTGGTCAGCCCACCAGTGAAACCCTGCGCAGAAAGCAGCAGACAAAGGCTGAGGTGCATCCACAATTCAGTACCACAACGTAAATCAAAGTATGGAAGTTTCATGCGCTGGAATTTCAGATGCGCATGCTGTTGCTGTGGGTATGCGCCAAGCACTCACAACGAAACTAGCAGAGCAGTCAACCGTGCAGAGCAATGCCAGTTGACTGTTGCGTTGATGCTACTGCGACAGCATGCGCTCGTTCTGCTCTGTGGTGTTTCTTTCTATGAGAAATGACCTGCCACATACACATGTCATGCTTCAGATGCTGGGCATGTCTAAATGTCACATGGCCAGTGCTGGCTTTCAGCCATCTACAATGCTGTTGGTCACCAGTTTGCCGGTTGTCGGCAATTGAGCAATCCGCGGCCAGGCTGTTTTGTAATATACTCATGATGTGGATCAAAGCTGCACAAACTACGCGTGCAGCTGCACACAAGTGGCGCGGCATGGTGTGCGGCTTACCCTGTCGCAAGGGTACAGCGGACCCCGCATCGCGTTATTCAGTTCATGTGCAGGGAGGGCTATGTAGTCTATTGCGGCTCCAGGGCAGTAGTTGCCAAAGCCGCAGGCGACACACCCATTGCCAGTGTCATATTGGCCAGGCGGGCACGCTGTGCAGCAGGAACAGCAGCAGCAGCAGCAGCAGCAGCAGCAGCAAAGTGGCAACAGTTGTCAAATCCTGCTGCGGCAGTCTACCCAGGCACAGAATGCAGGCCGCCTCTTCATTCAGACAATCATCAGCATAATCGCTAATCAGCTAGTTATAATAATCAGCACTGATCATGAGTGGCACTCAGTGCAGGCTGCAGCTGCCAGCTGCCCAGCTGGCCACTGCAGTGGCCATTGTACAGCCATGGTCAACTGCAGCACTGCTGGACAAGCACTGCCCCTTCAAATTTGAAAGTTGAAAGTGGCCACGCACTCTTTTCAGGGAGCGGATCAACGAAGAGCAAAGGCCTTTGCCTAGGACAGGGCCATAACACCGTATAACAGGGTTACGGGACTACCCCATTGCAATGCTGTTGGCTGAAGTTTTCGCTGTTTTCTTGCCATACTTCAAGAGCTTTCTAGCTGTCAGCGCCATGCCGCATCAAGGCATCGTGAATCAAGGCATGATGATCATAGTGACCCCACTGTGCTTCGCAGCCATCCGGCGCCTGCTCTGCTAAAAAGCTGAATCTCACCGCAGGCTCGTGCGCGGTTGATTCGAGAGTACCCGGGCTGGCAGGCGTTGCAGACAGACACTTCCTCCGCGAGGCCAGTGACACGCCTGACCACGCAGGCATTTTGCTGGCACTTGGGAATCCTCTCGTCGGGAGAACAGGGTTTCAACTGAGCAACGATGAACGGGGCCCAGGTCAGCCACAGCAGCAGCGACGCGAGCACCAGTTTGGACCGGCACCTAGTGGTGACAGGTTGTCCTGCAGTGACAGCCGCAACATACCAACAGTCAGTTGAGAGAAACAATGAGCTGTTTCTGGTGATGATGCGCAAGACAGCAGGGTAACAATGGCACATGTGCGGTGATGGGTGAGGGCCGGGCCCCGAACTGCTGTCGTCTTCCCAGTTCATACGAAGAAATTGCTTATACAGCACCTGTCGACTTCATCCTGCTACGGCGCTGTGGAAGCCTTCAAGCGTACAGCTCCAACACAGCAGCAGATGTTCAGTTGAGCGCTGGTCCTGTTGCTCAAGCTACTGGAAGCGCTGCACACTCGCCCAGAAGGCAGGGTACAGTCTAAAAGTTGTTGTGCGCGAGCATCGTGCGGCTGAAAATGCGCCTGGCGGGTACTTATCGACGCATCGGGCGCTCACTTGTCGCGGCAATGCCACAGATCTCGCCACACCTAAACCTAATGCATCCAACAAACTTTTCATGTAGGTTCTAAGGCATTCAGTTTTTTTATCTGTGTGTGTTTGTCCTGCCACCTAGCTGCAGGATCAGAAGTCACCCCAATCTCCATCCGCCGGATGGCCGGGCCCGGTGTCGCTGACGGTTTGCTCCCTCGCAAGTCACTGGTGCTGCACCATAATATATTTAGAGGCTATTAAATTGATCCCGAAATGTCAAATCTAGAAACGGGCACCTGACGAGCTTGGACCTTTGTCCCGGTCACCGGGTGCACCTGGTGACTTGGTGAAAAGGTCAATCTCGTCAGGTGTCCGTTGCTACATTGGACAAATCTGGATTTGTGTGAAAGCCTCTCACCGTGTGGGACCCTCGGTCGATGCCAGTGAAGACAGTAGTGAAAATCGGGCAGGGATTCAGTGCACATCATCCAGTAAATAACCAATCCTGTAAAAAAGTATGGCGTTCTGGATGTTAACGAGGATTGAATGCGAGGTGCAAGTCCCCTTTTCAAGTTCACGCGCTTGCCTATCGCATGGTGCAGACGCTAGTGCGTGCATCGGGAAAGCGTGTGACACCCTTGAAGCTGCAGATGATTTATTTGTGCCTTCTGAGCCACAACGCTGCGCTATGCAAGCCTTCTGCAATTGCAGCAGTGCCTTGCCCGTGTTGCATGGAACTGCCTGCCTTGCCAGAAAGCCGATGACATGTTGTTTTCAACAGACAACTCACATATATCACGCTAACACGGTCAGCAACGGCTGCTGAACGCACATAGCAGCTGCAGCAGGCTTGCGCTTGCATGCCTAGGCATCGGCACACCAAATGCTTCAGCCCAGTCCTGCAGGGTTGCAAGGGAACTGCAGTAGTACAACAACCACAGCTAAACAAAAAAATTATGGGAAACTAGCATAGTATGCCTTCACCGTGCATGTGTCCTGCCAGGCCTGCACCTGCACCTGACATCTGTGGGGCTTCTGCAGTACAACTGTTGCTGCTGCACAGGTGTGCTGTCCTTGTATACCATAGCATGCACATAAAAAAGCATCCACGGCATCAGTTACAGGTTCTGTGAGCAGCCATTGAACAGTCATCCACAGCAGCATGCTGTGGATGCACCAATAAGCATGGCGGGCCCCCGTGCACGTGCCGGGCACGGAGGAAATAAAAACACCTGGGTGCCAGTTTCGATCAAACGATCAACCGCTTTGTTCGCGGGGCACATATTACGGGCCGGGGCGAAGAATCTCACCGCTTTGGCACAGGTCCAAGCCCTGCAGCAACACACCCCATAAAAGTCCTGCAGTCCTGCAGCCTTCATGTTGTGCAACCTGTGACACAAAGCTGCAATTGCAAGGGTCCAATAGCAGGTGTAAGGCTTGCCGAACGCAGGTGTGAGGCTTGCTTCGCTTGTATAATGTTTTATGTGCAGCAGTGTCGTGCCAGTCTTTTTCTTGTCTGTCCCCCTGGACCAGTGCATGCGCAGACCACTGTGTTATGGTATGTGTTTCAACCCCAGCACCCTGGCTGATACATCCAGCTGATCACGTGTATGCCCAGCATGTTTACGAAAATCGTGTTTTCTACTTATCTTTCAACCGTGATAGAACCAGTCTGCCATCCAACAAAACACCAGCAGAACACGTTGCTTTCCCGCTTCGCGCCCTGGCAATCCAGCTGCTTCTCCAACTCGCACCATGCTTCCGGTTCGCAACGTGTACTGGTGCGAGTATAATATCTAAATGCTGCACGCCCAGTCCCCGCGTACCCCATCACTCTGTTAGTGCAGCTGACTGCAGCAAGCACTCATGATGCTGCAGGGTGCTCAGGCACGGCAGGAGCAAAGCCAATGAAGCAGCCATCATCGTCAGCACGATGGTGAGCACTGTTAAGGCGCTGCTGCTTGTAGAAAACAGCGCAGCAATGGTGGACACTGCTGTGAAATGCATCACCTGCTGCTGCTGCTGCTGCTGCTGCTGCTGCTGCTGCTGCTGCTGCTGCTGCTGCTGCTGCTGCTGCTGTGTGCTGTTGTGCTGCACTTGCAGGAAAATGGCATCAAGCCAGAGTACGGGCTAGCACATGCTGGCAAGCAGCAAGCAGAAGCAGCAGGGTGAGCAGCATGCGGCCTAACCAGATGCACGGCTTCTGAGGAGCAGCAAGCAGCAGCAGGGCGAGCCTGCTTCCTTCACGTGGGGTCGCCCTCCTCTGACGTGCATACCAACAGACAGACACATAAGTCAAAGCACAGATAGAGAGCATGAATGAAGCAGCAGGGTGAGCAACATGTGTGCGCCTGAGTGGGCTGCATTTGCGGAGCAGCTGTTGCTGCCTGCAAGCAACAGCAGGGTGAGCCTGCTTCATTCAGGTGGTTTCCCCCCCTCCTCTGATATGCATACCACCAGGCCGGCACAGAAGTCAAAGCACAGATAGAAAGCAGACAAGTGCTGCCCTCTGCAAGCCTGCAGCTTGCCTGAAAGGGTTGTAGCTTTGATGGCTCACCACTGCTGCACTGTGTAACGGCCGCATGCTTGCAGGCAGTTGCTGCTGCAGCAGCTGCAGCAGCAAGGGGTGCCGCTGAGGGCAGTGCGGGTCTACACTTCACCCTTCTCCCGCACAGTGGAGACAGCCAGCATTGCAGCAGCATCTGCAGGCCTGGACCCTGCAGCAATGCAGGTGATCCTGCAGCAGCATGAGTTCTCCTACGTGTTCAGCACTAGAGGAAGCTCGGCATTGGTGCTACTGTCGCTGCATCAGATGCAGCAGCTTGCTGTGTGGTTAGCAATGCCAAAATGTTCACGTGACTGCTCTGCACTCACATCTCAGAGGCAGTTGGCATCCCTTGCCAAGCCCGTGTCATTCACCACCCTGCATGATGGCTACCTGGTGTGCTCTACTTCTGCAAATATATGACAACAAAATGCTTGCTTGTGTTATGTCCTGCGGTTGCAGGTCACACCACTGCTGCGAGAGCGCTGCTTTGGCTCAAAGCTGGAGCTCACGTGCCACGACAACTACTGCCCAGCATGGGAGGGTGATGCTGCTGATCCTGGCAGCAAGCCATGTGGCTGTGAGGATGGGGAGAGTGTGCAAGATGTGTCTGCTCGGGTGCAGCAGCTGTTCCAGGTGAGCATGTGGGCGGTGAGTGGTGATAAACGAGTGCATGCATGTAATGTTCCTACGTCTGGTGTGCAGCAAGTGTTAACAGGCGTGTGTGTGTAGCAGCTGCTGCATGTCACTCTGTGCACACACTGTGCATCTGTGGCTACTTGTGCAGTCCGTGTGCACAGCTGGCGTGCGTGCTGCAGCCTGTGCGTCTGTATTGCGGCACTAAAATCATGCACTTCTGTGCTGCGCAGGAGCTAGAGCAGCAGCACGAGGCGCAGCATGTGCTGCTGGTCTCACATGGCGACACACTATCCATCCTGCAAGCAACATTTCATGGCACGGACCTAGCGCAGCACAGGCAGTATGGCCTGGGCACAGCAGAGCTCAAGCAGCTGAATGGTGCTGACGGCAGCAGGGGGGCGGTTGAAGCGGACGCAGGGGCAGTGGCAGCAGCGGAGGCAGTAGCAGCGGAGGCAGCATGTGAGCCGGAGTTGGTGCTGACGGCAGCAAGCAGCTGACCCTTGCATGTAGCTGGGCCACAGCACATTTGCTGTGGCGTGTCGTGTCAAGGCCAAGAATCCTCATTCAGCAGCAGGTAGAGGGGAAGCAGAACACCAGCAAGCGGTTCTGTGTTATACTGGCAGAGTCATTGTCAGTGACTGAACCACAGACCTTCTCGCTCTGGTGCACAGTGATGTTGTATAGGTGCTTCCGTATTGCTTGCTGTGTAACTGCTGCGCCATTTGATGTAAGCAGTATCGGCTTTCCTGCTGTATTGTGCAAACGGAAGCTGCCTTGCTGTTGAATAGCGAACCTGCTGTGCCTTGCCTGCTGGCACCGATCCTCGCCATACCCGGAACCGCACAGTAGTTCGAGGAGCTCATTTGACTAGTCAAAGGACACAGGCTCGGCCGCGTGCCTCGGAGCTGCAGCAGCAGCGAGCACCATGACTACGGCACACAGGCCCACCTGGGCTCCCGCCCGTGGTGGCGAGGAGCAGGGTGGCATGCGCATCTTCGCGCCCAGCAAACAGGTGTCCGCGAAGAACCAGGCAGCGCACACGAAGATGAAGTTCAGGTGGGGTGCAGGGCTTGTGCTGCTGCTGTGCACAGTGTTTGTGAGCTCGGCACAAGACTCGATGCAGTACGGTGGGGATGTATATGCCCTGATTGTCGGTTTGTATCATGTGAGTGCAGGCAGGAAGGGCAGGCTGCTCCCCATGAACTGAAGAGCCAAGACCTCAAGGTGTGAGCAGCAGCAGTGGCAGCAGCAGCTCCAGCAGCGCTGCGTGCCAGCAGCAGCAGCAGAGGCACTTCTAGCTTTGTCCCAGCTGTTTCATATTTAGCAGAGGCTTGCGCTTCAGCAGTACTAATGCATATCGGCAGCTCTTATTGTGCTGGAGGGAATGGCGGCATCAACTCGCAGCCTGGCAGCCTGTCGGCAAGGGCGGCACCAGTACTGGTGTGCCAGCAAGCATGCATGTGTATGCAGCAGAGGCAACTGGTTGATTGCGCAGCAGCGGCAGGTTGCTGCTGGCATGACATTACTGTAACTTGCAGCAGGCGCTATACGTGCGCGATTGTCATTGTACTGCGCTGAACATGTGTTTAGCAGCTGCTGCCGGATGTTGCTTGGTGCAGGCGCTCTACATGCGTAGCTGCGCATCCACGTGTTGTGCGCGCTGTCGCGCTCTTCAGCATCGCACCTCTGTGCCGCTTGCACTGCTGACTGCTGCCGCTGCATGCTGCTGCTGCTGCTGCTGCGTCATGCTGCTGCAGGCCAAGCTTGAGGAGAAGGAGCGCAAGCACTTCCAGAAAACAAAGGGCATTAACTTTGAGGGTGCGCAGGCGCCAACAGCAGCAGCAGCAGCAGCAGTGGCTGGGGTGCAATGGCATGATTATGTTAGCAGCAACACCCACGGCTTTAGCAGCAATAGCAGCAGTGGCTGCAGCAGGCTAACATGCAGTTCGCTGTGCTAATGCTTCAACAGCAGCGGCAGCAGCATCAGAAGCGTCAGCAGCAGCAGACCACTGCTTGATGGCTGTAGTGCCAGAACCAATTGCAGTACCACTTCTGCGACAATGATGCTCGCCGTATCGCAGCCTATATCATTGCTTACTGTCGCTGCAAAGGAGCGCAAGGCAGACATGGAGGCCGCCGGAATAATTAAGGACTTCACCTGCAGCTCTTCTCAACCCTATAATCAACTGTTTCATCTGCTTTGCATGTATCTATGCCTGCAGAGGAGCGCAGGGCAGACCTGGAGCTGCTGGAGGCTGCAAGGATACTAAAGGTGATTGACTAAATCAATGCTTACGTTGTATCTGTGCTTTGCATGTGCCTGCAGAGGAGCGCAAGGCAGACATGGAGCTGCTGGAGGCTGCGCCGCCAGATGAGGGAGGCGGCGGCAGCAGAGCGCTGATACCCAACGCGCGAGATGCGGACGACGTGGATGCAGATGCAAGCAGCGACGACAGCAGCGACGTGAGTGGCACCGCCTGGCCTTGGCTTTGATATAGGAGTTGCTGTGCAGCAGCGTATGGAGGTACAAGCAAGTGAAGCTGTCGTGTTGTGCGAGTGGCTGCAGTCCCAATAGTGGCAGCACTCGCACGAGTTACGAGCCTGCTGATATGTTGGGATGCCAGCCTGCAGCACATGGCCCTTGCAGACAGGTGCAGGGCAAATGCAGCAGCTGGAGCTGCTGTGCCGGCTGATCTGCTGTGCAATGCATTGCATTCGCAGCAGCAGCAGCAGCAGCAGCAGCAGCAGCGCAGTAGCTGCCCCACAACAGCGCTGTGCTATGCTCGCTGATGGCAATACATCTTGTGACACGTGCCATAACAACAACAGGATGACGATGACGACTCGGATGACGAGGCCGAGCTCAAGGCCGAGCTCGAGCGCATCCGAGCTGAGCGCGCAGCAGAAGCGGAGCGGCGTGCAGCAGAGGAGGAAGCGAAGCGGCAGGAGGCCATCCGCAGCGAGGTGCTAGGGGGCAACCCACTGATGGCTGGGGCGGGGGAGGTGGACTTTGGCGTGAAGCGCAGGTGCGAACAAAACTGCTGGGTATTTTCCAACCTCTGGAGATCATACATTGGTGAAAGTGGCAAGATGTCGTCTGATGAACTGCTTCTCAGCTGTCGCCTCGGGTTTTAGGGTGTTGTGTTGTGGTGGTCTTGAGCCCAGAGGGGGAAGCCAAGCGGCAGGAAGCGATTCGCAGTGAGGGGCAGGAACCCGCTGATGGCTGGGGCAGGGGAGGTGGACTTTGGCGGCGTGTAGCGCAGGTGAGGCAGAGGAAGGAAGCTGGCATGTGTTGCAGTGCTGGTGTTTTCTGGTGTTGTGTGTTGTGCAGTGAGGTGATTGTTATTTGGCAGGTAACCGCTTTGGTGCAAGCTCGGCAGGGGATTTGAGAACCTGGTCTTGTGACCTGAGAACGTGGCAGATATCAACTAACAACTGCATGCTACTGCATTGCTGCTGCTGCTGCTGCTGCTGCTGCTGCTGTGCCACACGTGGCGCAAGGACGTGGTGTTTTGGCACCAGGCTGCTCGGCAGACAACGCACTGATTCCACATGCATGTGCACCCCTGTGCTTGCATGTGTCTGCAGGTGGGACGAGGGGGTGGTGTTCAAAAACCTGTGCAACATCGCCTAACCTCCACTCTCGGCTTGTGCTGCTGCTGCTGCTGCTGCTGCTGCTGCTGCTGCATGTTTGCTGTAGGGTGGACGCGGACGTGGTGTTCAACAACTGTACAACGTCTGCCTAACCTCCAGTCTGTGTTTGTGCTGCTGCTGCTGCTGCTGCTGCTGCTGCTGCTGCTGCTGCATGTTTGATGCAGGTGGGACGAGGACGTGGTGTTCAAGAACCAGACTGCAAGGCACATGTTCTGCAAAGTCTCATCCATGTGCTGCCCTGTGGTTGTGCTTTTATATGTCTGTGCTGCGCCAGGTGGGACGAGGACGTGGTGTTCAAGAACCAGACGCGCGGCGAGGCCAAGGCGGCGCGGCGCTTCATCAACGACACCGTGCGCAGCGACTTCCACAAGAAGTTCCTGGAGCGCTACATCCGGTGACACTGTGAATTCTACAAGAAGTTCCTGGAGCGTTACATCCGGGGGCATCGTGCTCTACAAGAAGTACCTGGAGCGCTACATCCGGTGACACTGCGAACTTCACAAGTTCCAGACACTGTGGTTGCTTTTGATGACACTGCAGTTGCATTCAGTGACACTGCTGCTACATGCAGTGACACTGTGACCGTCGAAAGGTGTATGTTTTGGGAGTGCGGCGTTCGGTGATAGTCACTGCGGTTGTGCTGTGCGGTGGCGCTGCTGTTACATTTGGTGACACTGCGGCGCCTGGGGCAGCGCTGCAGAGAGGGCGCTGCAGCAATGTGTGTGTGTGTGTTGCACTGCAGTGCTGTGTGCAGTGGTCGTGGCATGACATGTTCATGGCAGTGCAAGGAAACGTTTGCACGGCAGCATGTTGTGCGGAAGCCATGCTGTCTGATGTGATTTTGCCGTCTGTGCTAGCATCACGTGCACCCACAGCAGCACTTTTGTGTAGGCTCCAGCTACACGAGTGTACTTGTGGCTGCGGCTGCTGTCATGTACATCATGTCTGTGACAGGCCGCTACGGTTGCCACTACTCTGTGGCATGCTTGTTTGCAGTGCGGCGTGTTTTCTGTGTCGAATCTTTCAGCTTGTTGCTGGCTGAAGGGTGTGGGTACACTCCACGTTCAGTGTTGACATATCTCCGAGTTACATCTTGCCGGATGGCCGGCCTGTGCCTGCTTTTGCCAAGTGTGCTTCCTGCACTTACACACGAGGGTCACCTGGCATGCAATGGCATCGCTGGGCAGTGGTCAGTGCCGATAGGCTTGTCGCGCATCTTGGTAGCGCTTGTTCTTGCTTGCGAAGTAGAAATATATTGCCGACTTTTTTACAGTGCAGCTGCCTGTTGGACCAGTATTTCGCTGCGTGTTGATTGTCATCGCTGCACAACTGTGATCTCATGAGACAAAACACGTGGGAGAGCATGAAATGATGGTCGATACTCTCCTCTATGGCGTGTCGTTTGCAGCTAAGGTGTAATGTGTATGCAGTGCCGCAATCAGCGCAGCAACTAGTGTGCTTTGTCTGTTTGCCTGTCTGTTCGGCGGCGCCGTTATTGGTTTCTGCGCCGCTGCTGCAGCAGCAAGCACGGACCTTGGTGGCTGATCATGACTGCGTGTGTGCAGCTTGATGCTTGGCTGCTTGTGTGGCGTTGCAGTGACGTCGGCTGAGAGCCGTGTTGAGTGATGCCCATGTGGCACCAAAGTCTGGTGACCAAACCCTAGTGAGGGTTTTGCCTGGCACCTGTGACATCACATTCGCGCGGGGATGCCAATCAAGCCTTGCAGTGTCGTCGATATGATAAGCATTGCACTAGGTTTGCCGTAGGTGAAAACGACCTGCCGGACAGTCAACACCAGACCAGGTCAGCGGGGTGCGAAGCAACCATCGTCTGTGCAGCACGTCCAGTAGGCTACGCTTCACAAATTCAATTCGATTATTTAGGACATGTTTGTAACCGCTTTGCTCTTTCTAGGGTGCAGTTGGCTGCCAGCAGGAGGGCTGCATGTGCCCGCCTGCCTTTGATTTTTCAAACCTGGGCGCATTCGTTGCTTACACAGGCTCGTCCACCACACGACAGGCAAGATGAATAAGAGGTCCGACTCAATGCTTCTTCATGTTCGGTGCTGCCCTCCCTGCTGCTGCCGTGCAGGTGCAAACCCCTCCAACACAAGGTGCCAGACTTGCAGGAGCAGCATGGCAGCTTCACATGCAGTCAGTCGCTCTCCTCTGATCACTCTCCCTGATGATGTTTTGGCGGCAATCTCAAGGCAGCTTACAACCTCAGAGCAGCTGCTGCTGGGACGCTTGGTCCTGCAGCAAGGCAGCAAAGCAGCAGCAAAAGACACAACAAGCGCAGCGCCTGCTGTGGAGCCCATCTCAGCCATACCAGCAGCATCCTGCAAGCTGCTGCGTGGACTGCGGGAAGCTGCAGCTTCTGCAGTGCTGTCGCACATCACAGCTTGCACAGTCAAGCTGCCACACAGCAGCAGCCTGGACAGCCTGCCCAACCTACAGAAGCTGACACTGCTGGTGCAGCAGGACAGCAGCACAGCAGACATTTGCTGCACAGCAGCAGCTGTCGCATCCCTAGCGCAGCTGCCAGCACTGAACAGCCTGAAGGTAGTGCGGCCACAGCCCTTGAGCCACCTACCTTTCAGTATTGACCTGGCAGCAGCAATCGGCAGCCTACAGCGCCTGCAGGAGCTCACTTTGAGTGGTGTTGTCATTCCTGCAAGAGACACTGCAACAGCAGCAGCATGTGCACAGCACATTGCCAGCCTGCCAAACTTGAAGTGCCTGCAAGCACCGGCACTGCTCAGCATGGTGCAGCCACATCATGCAGTAGCAGCAGTGCATGCCCTGGGGCCGCTGCTGCCACAGCTGCAGATGTTGAAGCTGCCAGACAGTAACCTGGAGGGGCCTGCTGCAGCAGCACTGCTGGAAGGCCTCCTAAGATGCACTGGCAGCAGCAGCAGCAGCAGCAGCAGGGACAGCAGCTTTGCAACCAGCAGCAGTCGAAGCAGCAGGGGTAGCAGCTGCTGCTGCTGCTTACAAGTCCTGGACCTTTCAGGCAACCACCACATGTTTGCTGCGCATGCAGAAGCAAGTGAATGCTCGGCAGACGGCAGCAGCAGCAAAAGCAGCAGCAGCCAGGCCAATGTCAAGCAGACTATCCAGCAAGGCCTGGCAGCACTTGTGGCTGGCAGCAGCTTGCAGGAGCTGCTGCTGGCAGACACAGGCATGACCCAGGATGATCTGGCAGCAATCTTTAGCAGCAGCAGCAGTAGCAGCAGCAGTGGGCAGCAGCTGCAGCGGTTGGATGTGCACAACAACCGGCTGCTGGCGAGGGGTGACTCGCTACACTTGGGCCAGTGCCTGCAGCACCTGCAGGTAGGTACATGCGAGACGTCAACGACTGCGCAACGCAGCCAGCATGCTTTTCGTTGTCAGGCACTGCGTGAGCCATGTGCACATACCCAACAAGCCGAGCGCAGTACACAGTAGCAACAGTAACAGCCACAGCACCCCACCAGCACTTTCTTCCATGACGCTTGCTGTGGTCCTGTAACTCGCTGCATGGCCTGCTTCCGCTATGCTCTGCAGGGCCTGCAGCACCTCAACATCTCTTGGATCACTTTGGGGCCTGAGGGTGTGGCCTTTGCCAGCCGCCTGGCTAGCCTACGCATGCTGGTCATGTCAGGCACGCGTGCTGGCCCTGCTGCCATTGCAGCACTGCACAAAGGGCACCCGGGCCTGAAATGTTTGGAGCTGTTTGACAGCCTGGAAGCAAATGCAGGGTGGTGAGAAAGGTTTGGGGGTCTGTGCATTTGGTTGAGCATCAATCTGTTATGTATGCAGTGCAGCCGCATGGCTGCCTGCATGCTTTTGTTATTCTAGGCAACTGGCAGCCCCTGCAGCCAATGCTGCCTCAGGCGTGTGGCTCTGCAGCAGGCCAAAGTGGAGTGCAACTGCCCTGGAATTGTTGACTGCCTGTAGTATTGTGAGTTTGCAAATGTGAATCGAGCCTGCAAAATGTGAAACGAGCCTGAGCACGTTGTTTGTCGTGATAGTGTACAAGCAACAACTAGACTAGATTGTCCATCTTTACAACTGCCTTGGTAGGGTTTTGTGCCTGGTCGAATGGTGAAGCCGTACCTCCAAATGCTGCAAATCGAGAGGTAGTGCTTACATAGCGCTGCAAGTGCTGGAGCAAATGATGCTGTGCCTCAGGCACATCGAGAACAGCAACGGTCAGCCAGGCAAGGTATAGCAGCTTGTCAAGCAATGCATCAGCAGTCTGTGTGCATCTGGGCCTGGCTGTGTTGTCGAAGCATGCGTGTGTGTGGCGCGTGTGTGGGGGGGGGGGGGCGAGCCGCCTCAGCCAATGGATGTGACACAGCTCCTGTTATGAGGTGCTGTTGTGACAATGTGCGGATTGGGGTGCGGCGGGGCAGGGAGTGTGAGTGGGATGTACGCCAATGCTGGCGGCACATGCAATATGCATGGCATGTGTACACAATCAGTGGTTATGCTTTCGTTATTTGTCAGCGTTGTACCTGATGTTTGTGCGGTGGCCGCCAAAGCATGCCGAACGTGTACCAGTAATGGTTCCAAGGCAGGACGAGCATGCAATCATGCTGTGGAGATTGGGTCAAATACGCATACAATTTAGACAGATTTGGTGCAGGAGCTGCAGGTGATGTGGTGCCTGGCTGTCAGGGATGTAAAAGCCGGGCACCGCATGTTTGAATGCATCATGTGTACTTTATATTGCTTAGGCAGCAGGTTCGTGTTGGGGGCACAGGGCAGTTCCTGCAAGTCAGTGTGGTGCCGCTGTTATGATGGTTGGCAGCCAAGTGAAAACGCTCCTGCAGGGCCGATGCATTTACTGCCTCAGCCAGCGCCAAGCGTAGCCTTTTCCAGCAGCGTGCATGTGCATGCACCGGATGCTTCCCAACGGCATTCATCATGCAGGAGTGGGGGGTTGTCTGTTCATGTGAGCTTGATGTGCCACCCTTGCCAAGGGTGCGCAGTCAGCATGCATGCATTGAAGCTTGGGCCTTGCTTCAACTAGGGCTTTGGCGGCTTGTTTCGCGCATTTGTATATTTGTGGTGGCGTTTGTGGTGCTGAAGACATGGTATGTGGCTGTGTAGCACCTTTGACTCTTTCCTGCAAGGAAACATTTCGAGCAGCCAACACGGGATGCGGTGTGGTATGGTGTGATGCAAGACCATACTGACAGCGCGTGCTACAGGAATCAGGCTGCAGCTGGCAGCTTGTAGGAGAGCAAGAGTGCAATGTTGGTAGCATGGGTGACAGCGACGCCTGTGAGACCATGCACCAACGGCATTGCACGCATTCTGAGCGCACCATGGCAATTTGGCATGGACAGCCGTCATGCGTCGCATTGTGTGTGCTGACCCCGCTGTGCGGCATTTCAGTGCATGTGTCCACTTCTCTTCTTGCTGCATTTGGGTGCCTTGTAACCTGCTGGCTGCCGAGGTTCTAGGCAGAACACGGTGTTTGGGGCAACATGTGGGTGCGGTGCAAGCAGTCGGGTACGAAAACCCTAACCGCCAGACTGTCGTCAGCAAGCGCCATCCCATCTCAATACATCAACGAAAACTCCATCCACATACGTTTCAAAGCTTTCGGTCCTGCGTTTCACTCCGCCATGCGCCAATAGATGCACGCACTGTCCTTGCAGACGTAATTGCGTAGCAAGAAGCTGTTGACAGCGTACACCGACGTTGCCCAGCGAAGGAGTTCAAATCAGGCTTACTTTTTATGTGGTGAGTGAGGCACGGCAGAGGTGCGCCACCAAGGCTGCTGTGTTCATCTGTTGCAGAGCAACATGTTGCTATTCATACTCAGCATTACAGAGCACCCACAAACCACCGTATGTATTGCTTTGACCACCCCTATTGCGCCCTTTTATGCAGGTTGGTGCCTCCATGCTTCCTCTCAGCTCACTGAAAGCAATGGACATGGCTAGCACAGAGGCTGCTCTCGCCAAAGAGCATCCACTGAGATGCACAGATGGCAGACTTAACGCTGCAGCACATCCCGTTGCTGTCACCGCTGTCTCCCCTACTGCTGCTCCTGGCAGCACACGCACCGGCAGCAGCAGCAACCCAAACCATTGCCAGTGTATATGCTGCCGTGTTGCTGCGCGAAGCGTCAGCAGCAACAGCAGTGATGCCCTTTGCAACTCAGCTGGTCTGGCCGAGCCTCAGCCTTGCACCAGCAGCACTGCCACGTGGACAGCACAGGCTATTGCTGCAGTTCCTGCAAGCAGCATTACTGTTGTTAGCAGCTGTGACCAGGCAGCTCTTGCAGGACCAGCAGCAGAGGCAGCACCAGCTGCAGATGCCCCGCCTACAGCAACAGAACGGGCCGCAGCTAAGGCAGCAGAAGCAGCAGATGCAGATGCAGTTACAGGATGCAGGCCAAAGCTGCACAGCTTCTGCAGTCATAGCTCGAGCATGTCTGCAGCTGAGGCAGCCAAGTGTTACATGCAGGGCTGTGTGGCAGCACCTGATGCATGGGCGTGCAAGTATGGCTGCCTAGCTGCCTGGTGTAGCGAGCCTAGCGTGGAGTCCCTGGCAGCAGCAGAGTGCTATGTTGCAGGAGTGGAGCCGCTTCCACTGCCAAGCATGGATCAATGCCCAGAGCATGCTGCAGCATACCAGACCTGCAAGGTGCTGTTTGAGGCAAAAGCGGCAGCCGCAGTGACGCTGAATTGCTTGCAGGACTGCCAGCAGCAGCTGGTGCGTGACCTGGCAGTGGCATGTGTAGAGGTGCAATCCACCAGGGCAGCAAAAGCAGCGGCCGCATGCTCTGGCAACGCAGGAGCAGCAGCGCCGGCAGCAGCCGCTGCACAGGCAGCAGCAGAGAACATGGAGGCAGTTTCCTGCAAGCTGCAGAGGGTGCAGGGCCAGCTACGAGTGGCTGTGGCCGCGCTGCAGCAGTATGAAGCTGCAGGAGAGGCAGCATTTGCAGAGGTGCGCAGCGCACAGCATGCGCTGATGAAGCGCTTGGAACAACAGCACACGGGCGTGTTGGGCAGAGTGTGATGCAGGGGCAGCGGCAGCATGCTACGCAGCAGGAGCGACTGCCTATGCTGCATGTTGGATGGGATGTGCTGTGGCAGCAAAGCATACCCCTCTGTGGCATCATGCTTAGTGATGAGCAGCAAGGTGCAATGTGGGAACTACCACAGCAGCAGCAGCGGCCACAGCAGCAGTAGCTGAAGTAGCTGGAGTCCGTCGCTGTGCACTATTTGAGAGCTGAGGCTTAGCAGCAGAACAGGCTTTTGGCTTGCACCTGCCGCGGCGTTGCTCCCTGCGCTGGGCTGCAGCCCTGCATAGCCATTGGAAAAATCGCTGGGATGCAACCAGAAAGTGATTCTGCCAGCAATGGTCGAGGTTTGGTTCAGGCTCACGTGCTCTTAATGGTAGCGGTCAAAAGATGGACGGTATCATTCATCAACGATTGTTGGCCAAGTTAGCTGTCATGGCCTGTCATGTGGGGGCAGATGCGGGCAGTGGTCTACTGGACAATGATGTTGCAAAGCAACAAGAGTGACAGGCAGTGCTATTTGGCGATGGTTCTTGCTAACACCAACGTTGCGTGCTTGCTTTTGGATGTGCAGCGTCTGTTTGTTTGATGTTCAAGTGGAGCATGCGTCTGGATATGCAGCACACGGCCGTGCCACACCCGTGATGACCATGACCGCTGCAATCAAGATTGCCCTGACGCATCCCCTTCGCTTTCCTTCTTCCCAGCTGCCAGCAATGGCGCGTCACATTTACCGTTCAATTGTACGTTTCTGAACAGCTGCAGGTGCAGCTACAGTTGTGTTTGAAATCTTTGGCTCATGTCATCCACTGCCACGTGGCAGTGCACTATCTTCATAAGTCAGGTGCAGCATGCCAGGCTATAATCAGACTGCTGTGCTAAACAAACCAAGAATATGTTTTAGGGACTGGAAGTTGGCCCTGGCAGCTGCCTATGCCAGCTCCGCCCGGGGAAGCTTCCATCGGCTGCAGAACCACGACATGGCCGGGCCGCATGCCGACACACGGCGTTAGTACTTAAGGCCCGACACACGCCATCAATGTATGGTTTAAAGAGCACCCAAAAAGAAAACAAGTATTCAGAAGCCGGTTTGTTGCTTTTACACACAGCAACCTACACAGCTTTCCCGCCAATTCTCGAACGCCGGTCCGGAGCGCTTGGCTTGCTCTCACGCGCTTAGAGCATCACTGGTAGGTTTTTTTGAAACTTAAAACTAAGCAGCTGCATCTATCAGTAAATTCCGGCACCTGCTCAGCCTGGCAGGCTGCTGGCAGGCAATTGCAAGCAGCAGCTGCTCGGTAGCAAGCTTGACGGCTGATCTGCTGCGTCCTGTAAATACGTAGAGTCCTTCGGAACCATTACTACCCCCCTCTCGATACGTTTTCGTGCCCCTGACCATGCCCTGGTCCAGTCCAGCAACTGCTGCTTCTATAGATACATTGTGCCTTATCCCTGCCATGCCTCTCTGCGCCTGCAGGTGCCATACTCAACTCAACTTGGCAGCCAGTACAATAGAAGGAGACCCACCTACATCCGCAATAGGGGCACAGCACACAAGGCAGGATGCGTCCATACGGATTGGAAGCAGGTGGCTGCTGCTACGAAGATGTCCAGAGGAGAATCGGCTCCGCCCAGATGCCCGCTTATCGATTTGAGAATGCATCCATGTGCTATGAGCTCTGCGGCTGCAAAGAGTGCCAGCGTGCTCCGATGCGCAGGACTGCGATGAGGATCAAGGCAAGCGCTGCAGCCGCAGCAGCGGCAGCAGCGGCTCCGGTAAAGAATGCGAGCAAGGCAGTGCGCAAAAGCTTGCAGGACAGCGGCAGTGCCGTGGCAGATGTAGCTTGTGCATCTGTGGTCGGCATACGCTGGCAGAAGCTCTCTGCTGTCACAGTTGCGCCGGGCGGAGGGCTCTCAGACGGCTGCACTGATAGGCAGGCCTTTGATAGAGAGCTGCGGCAGCTTCATACCAGCTTCAAGCAGCAGCATGCGGCTGCTGAGTCAAGCCAGCCAGCAGCAGCAGCAGCAGCAGCATCACCCAAGGAGGAGGACCTGATTCGCACAATGTTCAAAGCAGCAGACAGCTACGCAGCGCGGCTGGCAGACTTTGTAAGCAGCTCGCTGCTGCGGAACCATGCTGGCCATCAGGTTCGGCAGCTGGTAATCAAGCAGGTGCTGCGGCCAGCACTGTACAAGCGCTTCCGCTTCCACACACACTACTGGGTGAACTGCTACGACTTTGAGTCCTGATTTTAGCTTGTGGTGGGTGGTGGCATCTGGTGCTGCCGTTTCTCTCTATTTGTTAAATGGCTGGCACATCCACTACTGCTTGAGCTGCTACAACTCTGATTCTTGAATGATTGTGTGATGTTTGGTGGTTTCTGGGGCTGGTTTGGGCAGTCCATTTTTCTCCAGGGCATCAAGGGTCCCAGGGCTGTACCTTCTCTTCATTTGCTCAATGCCGGCTGCATGCATAGCTTGGTTTGGCATTCTCTGGTTGCAGCTCGTTCAAGCATTTTCTCTTAGATTTGCATCTGGTCATTGGTCGAACTGTGATGCATGGCATACTATGCCTAGTACAGGGCAGTCTGGATGCCTGTGTTGTCCCAGTTGCATCATTGCAGCAGCGCGCTGCGAGCACTGCTGGTAGTTGCAGATCACCTTGGCTTCGCTAGCACATCACTGGGACCGCGTTTAACAGTAACCAGCGGCTCGCAGATGGGACTTGCCAGCGCGGCAGCAATGCCTGTGCGGTTGCCAATTCATGCGGCCTGAGCAACGAGTGCTGCAGTGTCTCAGGGGCACCTTGAGTGGCTCTATCGCAGTGCGTAGCTGAAGCATGTGCTTGTTCATTGCTAGGCTCAGCCGTGCTGACCTGCAAGCCAACTTTTGCGTGACGCGACAGACAACGCTATAGGGTTGTAGCTACATTATACCACAGTCGAAACCCTAAATTGCCCACCTTTGCCTGCAGGCTCTGTTGATGCTATACGCAGCACAGCAAATCTCACATTGATCCATTCCAGGTTACCAAAGGACGCTGCAAAGCCACACCCTAGCAGATTCCCTGCTGCAGCATCAGCGTCTGTACCTTCAACTGTCCTGCCTGTGCTGCTGCCTTCAGCAAGCCAGCTCGCTCTTGGATGTCGGTATGGACAGCTCCGTTCAGTTAGAAACAAGCATTAATGAGGCGGCCGGCATTACAGGCAGCGAGCTACAAGGTTTCGCAAGCAACAGCGTGCAGTCCTCGCATGCCGTGGCTTCGTACGCTTTGGAGAATGTGCTGCTGCACCAGGCTGCAGCCCAACAGCTACAGGTAATGTGAAGCATTACGTTAGGAGGTCTGCTGGCCTCGCTAGGCGACGCGTCTCAGCAGCAGCAGCGGCAGCAGGACGAGCAGCACGGCAGCACTGCATCACACCAGCAGCATTGGCAGCAGGCCATTTTGTGCCGCAGCTGCTGGCTCAAGCAGCTGTCTTTGTAATGGGTATGTTTCATTCACGAGTATGTGTAATAGGCACCAGCTCTGCCAACTCTGAATCAGCGCAAGTACACCAGCTGCAGCTCCTTTGGGCCATGCTGTTCGGCCAGTGTTAGTGCTGCTGCGGTGCTGCTGCACCATCAGCCAAATAAGCATTCATTCAATGCTTCTCGTGTTCTGCACAGTGCTGCTGTGGCTGCGCCTGCAGTGAGCAGAGCCTGCTGTTCCTGTGCATATCTGCTGACAATGTGCTTCCATCCTGCATGCTGCATGCTGCAGGGTGTTGCTGCTGGCCTAGTCAACTCTGGCCAGCAGCTGCTGGCCACCAGCAGGCAGCTGAGCCCTCAGCTTGAGCAGCTGGCAGCAATGGCAGCAGCAGCACGGCAGCTGCGGCAGCAGGCAGACAGCCTGAAGCAGCTAGGGGATGCAATGCATTTGATCCAGCAGCAGCAGCAGCAGCAACATGAGCAGCAGCAGCAGCAGCAGCAGCGGCAGCAGCAGCAGCAGCAGCAGCAGCAGCAGCAGCAGCAGCACCACGACGGGCAGCAGCAACATGAGCAGCAGCAGCAGCAGCAGCAGGAGCGGCAGGAGCAGCAGCAACATGAGCAGCAAGCTGCAGTAGTAGCACCGCCATGACCCTCAGCAGGATTGACACGGCCATGTAGCTGCGTCATGACTGGCTTGACTAGGCTTTGTGCACTTGACATACTGGCTGCCCTCGCCTTCGCAGTAGTCGCTTATATAGGATGACATGCATATGTTGTTGCCACAGGTGTGGCCATTACACTGTGTGCTGCTAGTAATAATTATGATCAATGGTACTGATGGCAATTATGAGCATACCGGTAGGCGGGTGCCCGCCCCTACCTGACAGGCTCTGCGTGACACCAACTGTCTGGCCACTGCCTTGACACACATCGCCTGGCAGCTCTGGACCCTGCACCTGTGCAGGCTGCATCCCCCAGGTTGAAGACGAACTGCGTGTATTCCCGTCTTGTAACACAACACACGTTAATTCAGCAGCGTCTGCTGCATGAATAGTTGTGCAAAGGCTGAGTGCGTCATGCAGCTGCAAGCACTGCCTCAGGCAGGCTGCTGGCAAGGCTCACCAAGCAAAGTAACTTGTTACAGTCATGTGTCATTTGTTACACTGCTGCATGCCACTATGGCGGGAGTGGTGGCTTGCCACCTCAACACACTGTGGCACCAAGTGCCAGCACTCCAAAAGCTTGCTGGGAACAACGCACCACACCACACCACGCACCAGCAATGTCAGCCAGCAAGGGACATACTACAAATCCTCTCTGTTGACAAAGGTCACAGGTCGCGCTGCTAGAAGTTGTTAGCTGCAGACCCTGCTGCTTGATCGACAGCCACTGCCAGGCGCCTCGTTACAGCAGCTCGTCGCCAGCAGGCTGCTGCTGCACTGCTGCTGCTGCATTGTCTTGGCTCGCACTCGCTGCTGCTGCCATGGCTGCTGCTTCGCTCCACTCAATACCGCGCATTGCTGCAATGGCCTTCAGCACCTGTGCATTGCAATAACAACACAGCAGCTCTAGTAAACAGACAGGTTGTGTCGTTGAGCTACCTGCTGTACACATGCATTTGTACAGCTGCAGTCAGCAGCAGCTCAAACCTGCTCAGCAGCCGGCTGGCACAAATCAGCAGTGACACAACAAAGTAGTGACACAATGCAGTGGTGACACAACACAGCCTCCGCCAGGGAGCAAAACACGCCAGCAGGTGCAGCTTGTGGCAACGCATTACTCAGCATCTGCAAAATCAAGTGGCTCATAACAACCACCCGCGCACCTTGACGTCTGCACTGCCACCCGCCAGAGCACCCTCCGCCAGGCTGCCAAATGCGTCAGCAGGCGCAGCAGCAAACAGCTGCGCAGTGACCAGCGCGGGCGGCGGCGCCACTGCCAGTGCTGCCATTACATTGGCGATGTACTCCGCATCTGCTGCCAGCTGAGCGCCGCCTGATGCAGACAACGTTTTGATCTGCAGTAGGGACTCGGCATACAGCAGCCCCGCGCCGCGCACCACCTGCATGTTGCAGGAGATGAAACATTACAGTGACACGTGGGCATACAATGCATTGGATTGGGAGCAGCGTACGCGACACATACAGAATGGCAGGACTATGGCTGACTTGCTGTTTGGACTGCTGTACATCCGGCCCCGTCCAGCATGACTGCAGCAAGCCCTCCTACCTCTGCTGCTGCTGCATTGCTGCGCCTGCTTCTGCTTCTGCCCCAAACCCTCCCACGTCAGCCATCAACCGCAAAATCCAAATAAGCCTGCTCACCCTGTCCAGCCACTCTGCAGCCAGCTCGTCTCCCTCTGCTGCCTCCGCCTGCAGCACCTCTTTATGCTTCCGCGCCAAGCCCTAAGGCCCCGGCCCTCAACCATAACACCCAAGCCCTGCACCGCTCACCTTGTCTAGCCATTCTGCAGCCAGCTCGTCTCCCTCTGCTGCCTGCTGTGGCCCTGCTTACAGCATCAGCATCATCTTCATGCCCCAGCCCTGAACTGTCAGCCCCAAGCCCCGCCCTGCAGCACTGCAGCCCCCAAAACTCCCGCATGCCTCGGCCCTACACCCTAAGCCTTAAGACCCGCCCTGTAAAAGTGCTCACCTTGTCTAGCCATTCTGCAGCCAGCTCATCCCCTTCTGCTGCCTCCGCCTGCAGTGCTGCTGCCTCCTGGCTGCTGCCGCCTGCTGCTGCTGTCTCATCTCCCATGAGCACCTCCAGCTGCTGCGGCAGCGCCATCAGGTACTCCCCTGGCAGCAGCAGCAGCAGGACACATCGCTTGACTCAGTACAGAGCTCAACAGGAAAGCAGGATCAAGCAGGGTATGCCCCCCAATAAGCAGGCAACGACAGGCTTTTCAAGTAGACCCCTGGCGGCAGCACAGCAAAGCAGGCACACGTGAGGTACACACCACAAACACACACACACAGAGCAGCTGAGACTATTGACCACCTCGTTACTATCTTGTCACAACATGCAAGCTTCACACATGCTGCTGCAAATGGAAGTCAGCAGCAGCAGCACGGCACCCTTTCATCAACTCACCAACAGCAGTGACGGTTGGCAGCGGGTAGGCGCTGAACGACGGCACCACAGCACCTGCAGCAGCAGCAGCAGCAGCAGCAACGCAGGGCTCATGTTGGGAAGCGCGGTACAATCGCCTGCCACCAACACTGCTGACCAGACCCTCACGCAAGCATTCAAGGCACAGTACTGCTGACTTGTCGACCCTGCTTGCCAAAGCGCTATGCAGGGTTGTGATGTGGTGGCAAGCTGCCAAAGAGCAGCGGCTGCAGCAACAGGTGGTCATGCCAGCGGCCCACAATACTGCTCTAGCTTGCACAAGCAACCCCAAGCAGCTGGCATCCATACATACATCCATACAACTGCCAAACTCACCTGCCCCTGGCATCACGCCTGTGCCGCTGCCTGCCCCAGCCCAGTCAGGCAGGCCAGGCAGGGGTGCCAGCGCTGCCACCACGGGCGCAAGCAGCGCATCGTACACAGCAGCTGAGATGGCCTCGCAAAGCGCGCCACCTGCAGCAGCAGCAGCAGCAGCAGCAGCAGTGGTGTTTGGTCAATGCAGCAGCCACCACTGGCGCCAGCAGCGCATCATACGCAGCAGCAGAGATAGCCTCACAAAGCGCCGCCTGCAGCAGCAGCAGCAGCAGCAGTGGTGATGTTGAGATCAATGCAGCAGCCACCACCGGCACCAGCAGGGCATCGTACACAGCAGCAGATATGGCCTCACACAGCGCGCCACCTGCAGCAGCAGCAGCAGCAGCAGCAGCAGCAGCAGCAGCAATTGTGTTGAGATCAATGCAGCAACTGCCACTGGCGCCAGCAGGGCATCGTACACAGCAGCAGAGATGGCCTCACAAAGCGCGCCACCTGCAGCAGCAGCAGCAGCAGCAGCAGCAGCAGCAGCAGCAGCGAACGCCATCGGCGGTGACGGCAACGGTACCTCAGCTAAATCCACTGCAGTGCAGCACTCGCTCCATGTCCAACACTTGCTCCCATGCCATCGCCGCCTATGCTGCCACCATACAGCTTGGCAGATCTGTTCCAGTGAAAGTGCATTGCGCACCTGCAACTGTGGCTGATGGTTGTGACACATAGCGCGAGCTCCCAACAGCAGCCTGCAGCTTGGCCAGCTGCGGCAGCTTGGCCGGAAACGCAGCAAGCTGTGCAACACTGAAAGCTGCCTATCTGTGGGCGGCGAACAATGCTGTATCAACCTCGCTGCTTCACACCGCCTTCATGACACACCACACACAACAGGACCACAAAACACTTGAATACGAAAGCGCTGCGCACCTGCAACTGTTGCTGATGGTAGTGACATGAAGCGCGAGCTTGCAGCGGCAGCCTGCAGCTTGGCCAGCGGCGGCAGCTTGGCCGGATACGCCGCGAGCCGCAGCGGCAGCAGCTCAGCAGCAGCCGCCGCAGCAGCAGCAGGCGCACCCTGCTGCTGCTGCTGCCCAGTTGCTGCTGCAGCTGCTGATGTTAAGCCTACTGGAGGCAGTCCGGCAGCTGCTAAGGCTTGCAGGCGTGGTATGGTTTGTGCGAGTGTGCTGCGCAGGTGTGTCTCGAGGGCGTTGATTTTGCTGCTGATGTGGCGCGCTAGCAGCACCAGCTGCAGCATGACGCTGATGTCAGCAGCGGGTGAGGCTGCTGCAGCGAGGCGTGTGTACCTGAAAGCAGGAAGCAGCAGGTACAGCAGGTGCATCAGCAAGCAAAGTGATGACAGGCACCTCGCATTTGTAGCAAGACAGCAAGATGAGGGCCTGCAGAGAGCTCCTTCAACAAGCAGCATTTGCAGCACAGCCCATGGTTGAGCGTTGAGTTTGCTGCTGATGTGGCGTGCCAGCAGCACCAGCTGCAGCATGACGCTGATGTCAGCAGCGGGCGAGGCTGCTGCAGCGAGCCGGGGGTACCTGGTGTTTAGAGAATGTTCAGATAGACAGCAGCAGCAGGTGCAGCAGCAAGAGGTTATGGCATGCATTATGTGTACAGCAAGGCAGCGGTATGAGTCCTGCCGGCTAGGCCGCAACCAGCAGCATCCACAGCACCGCAGACACAAGAGAGCTCACTCGCTTTTGTCAGCAGTCAAAGCTGTGTGATGTGTTCCGTCCAGGTTGAAGGATGGGGTACAACCCACCTCAAACCCTTCCACCTGCCGTTGACGATGCCCACGGCAGCCTGCAGCTGCTGCAGGTACCGTGCCAGCTGCCTGCCGTTGCTGCACCTCATATCACAAATCAAACCTTGCGAATCAGTTCAGCAGAAGAGCATGGCAGAGACCGATTCGAGCCCCTCACCTGCCATTGATGATGCCTACTGCCGCCTGCAGCCGCTGCAGATAACCTGCAAGCTGCTTATCCAGGCTAGCCAGCAGCCCAGGCAGCTCCGTGCCACCTGTCAGCTGCATGCAGCGCTCCACCACGCCCCACAGCGCAGAGAAAGCAGCAGACACTGCTGCTGCCAGCTTCTGCGCTACATCCTGCTCTAGCTCCTCAGCATCCCCTGCTGAGTCAGCAGCGCTGCCGGGTGAAGGGCCTTTGGGGTTTGCTGCTGCTGCTGCTGTGTTGATAGGCAGGGGTGCGGAGAGTGCTGCAGAGATGACTGGCTCCTCAAGTGAGATGTAGCGGGTGATCTGCAGGCGGGACACAAGCAGTACATGCCGCGTGCACACTTTCAGAGTGCATTTCTTCAGCGTGCACGATCCTCGAGTGGATACTTCATGCACACGCGCACAAACGCACGTGCGCACGCACATACGCACTTTTCCATGCGCACGCGCCTGCTTGCACGCACTCATGCCCGGCCACCCACCCGCCCATGCCCGCTCGTACGCACCGCACGCACGCGCGCACCGCACGCACACGCGCGCGCATGCAAGCACACTCTCACCCACTGACCCACACACGCGCCTGCACCCACGCACGCGCACTCACGCACACACCTACACGCGGCACACACACACACATGCAAACACATCTGTGCGCGCACGTGAGCATGCACACACACACGCACACACATACCCTCACACACACACGCACATGCACATACACGCATGCACACACACCTGCACGCACCAGCACGCGCAGACGCCCATGCCCCCACGCACACCACGCGCACACGCACACATGCATTCCCCCCGCGCACGCACTTGGGCCGGCCCACCCGCACATATTCCAGCCGCCCGCATCCCTGCCCACACACACACGCACACGCGTGCATGTGTGCCTGCGTAATTAGCCCCCCCCCTCCCCCTCGGCCCCGCCGGCTCGTACATGCACACCCCCACACATGCGCGCGCACATCACCCTTGCGCGCATGCGCACAGGCTCTTTCACACACACCCGCGCGCGCGCGTGTGTCAGCAACCACGCATGCACGCGCACGCATACACCTGTGCGGGCACGCACACACACATACACATGCGCGCACATGCAAACACATATGTGCCTGCACGAACGAGCGCACGCACGTGCACCCAAATACAGACCCACATCTAAGCGCCAACACACATAGCGCGCCGGCGCAAGAGCAAGCACGCACGCACCCACGCACCAAAAGTGCACAGCGTTCACCATTTCATACCATCATTCAGCTGTTTGAGTCGCGGCCGCTCCCACCTGCTGCTCCACAGGCTCCAGAGCAAGCCGCAGCAGCTTCAGCACCACAGCGCCATCAGCAGAGCCATCCTTACCGCCTGCTGCTGCTTCTGTGGGTGCTGCTGCTGCCAGCAGCTCGCGCAGCCGCCGTGCAGCCAGCAGCGCATCGCCCAGCAGCCCCGCCAGCAGCCGGCTGCTGTGCAGCGCCGCCAACCTCTCCCGCAGCGACTTGTTGAGCTGGATTGCAACCAATGGTTCGATTCAACAGCAGACGAGGAAGTAACGAGTCAGTGTGACAACCCTGAACCAGCAGCCGGCCGCAGTGCAGCGCCGCCAAGTTCTCCCGCAGCGGCTTGTTGAGCTGTAACCACAGACAGTCAAGTGATTAGGCAAGAGATGAGGCAGCGGCAAATCAGGCGTGACTGCGGGGCACTGTTGACTGTGAGAGCAGCGCTGCAAGCTTTTCCCGCAGCGCCTTGTTGAGCTGCAGAGTTGAGAAATGAGTGCAACATGTTTAGCTGGAAACCGACTATCCAAGTTTGTTTGTAGCAGTGGGTCGAAAGGCATAAATCGCCCTGCAGGATGCTGCCTTGAATGCAGACTACACACAGCCCAACGCGGCAACCGTCACCGCCACTTGCAGCTGCCGCTGCTGCCCCGGCAGGCACCCCGCCAGCCACGCCGCATCCCCTTCCAGCAGCCCCATCAGCCCATGGCCTACATCAATATTGGTGCTTCTTTCTCCAGCTCTTTTTCACAGCAGATTCGCCTGCAGCTAGCCCAGCAATGCTGACCACGCAACGCCCTGCAAGATTGCCACCCTGCATCTGAGGCAACCCACCTTTTCAAACGCAGAACCCATCACCGCCACCAGCAGCTGCCGCTGTTGTCCAGGCAGGCACCCTGCCAGCCACGCCGCATCACCTTCCAACAGGCCCATCAGCCCATTGCAAAAACTTATTGTCAGGTTTGTACACCTTTGTCATACTACAATATAAAAAGCAGAATTGCCTGCCGCTAAGTGAGCAACGCTGGCACTGCTGTGTGGGATGCCCTTCAATCAAGCAGCAGGTGCCCACCTTTTCAAATGCAGCAACCGTCACCGCCACCAGCAGCTGCCGCTGCTGCCCCGGCAGGCACCCTGCCAGCCACGCCGCATCACCTTCCAACAGGCCCATCAGCCCATTGCAAAAACTTATTGTCAGGTTTGTACACCTTTGTCATACTACAATATAAAAAGCAGAATTGCCTGCCGCTAAGTGAGCAACGCTGGCACTGCTGTGTGGGATGCCCTTCAATCAAGCAGCAGGTGCCCACCTTTTCAAATGCAGCAACCGTCACCGCCACCAGCAGCTGCCGCTGCTGCCCCGGCAGGCACCCTGCCAGCCACGCCGCATCACCTTCCAACAGGCCCATCAGCCCATTGCAAAAACTTATTGTCAGGTTTGTACACCTTTGTCATACTACAATATAAAAAGCAGAATTGCCTGCCGCTAAGTGAGCAACGCTGGCACTGCTGTGTGGGATGCCCTTCAATCAAGCAGCAGGTGCCCACCTTTTCAAATGCAGCAACCGTCACCGCCACCAGCAGCTGCCGCTGCTGCCCCGGCAGGCACCCTGCCAGCCACGCCGCATCACCTTCCAACAGGCCCATCAGCCCATTGTACAGCAGCAGCAGCCAGCCGCCGCCCAACCCGCCAGCTCCGCTGCCTGCTGCTGCTGCCGCTGCTGCTGCGCTGCCGCCCGCCAGCATTGCTGCTGCCTCATCCCACAGGGCAGAGACAAGCGGCATGCGGCTGGCAACGTATGCGGCTTCCAGGCTGCTGTAGCGGCCGACGGCCAGCAGCAGCGCTG
The DNA here is from genome assembly GCA_030272155.1 of Tetradesmus obliquus. Classification (NCBI taxonomy): domain Eukaryota; kingdom Viridiplantae; phylum Chlorophyta; class Chlorophyceae; order Sphaeropleales; family Scenedesmaceae; genus Tetradesmus; species Tetradesmus obliquus. Next base: position 4,618,728 of record CP126202.1, read on the forward strand.
CCAGGGAGGACACTTCTTGGCTGGCATTGGCCTGCAGGAAGCAGAGCATGAATGAAAGATCGTTTGCTCCCTTTGTTTATTGGTATGGGCAGTGCCGGCATGGCGAGGGGGTGTGGAGTGTGCAAATGCGCGCACAGCTGAGCACAGCGTTGGGGGTATTGCTGGGTGTGCTGCTGGCTGAGGCGTTGCGAATCGCATCTGCTCGGCGCATCCCTCCCCTCCAAGTGCACACGTGTAGCGCGCTGCCCAACCGCATGTACACCCACCCAAACCCGTTTGCCTGCCTGCCTGCTGCTGCTGCTGCTGCTACTACTGCTGCTGCTGCGCTTCACCTGCAGCGCATCACCCAGGCGCCCCTCCACGCGCCGCTGCAGGCGGTCCTCCAGCCCAGCCAGCCTCCCTCATGCCCTCAGCACGCCATCCCACACGAAAGCATGCACAGCTGTACGAGACACCGCGCGGCCGCAAGACCTAATTGCCCGCCCACAATCCAACTGAATAGACCACACTAACCTGCAGCGCATCAGCCAGCCGCCCCTCCACGCGCCGCTGCAGGCGGTCCTCCAGCCCAGCCAGCCTGCCCCGCCCCCCTCATCAGACTCCCGCATCCCAGCCATAAAACACACTCCATACAATTTGCAGCGCGTCGGTCAGGTGCGAGTCCGCCTGTGGCACTGCATTGCGCAACACCCAACCAAACCCCCGCGCGTCTGCTAGGCCCACTATAGCAGCACACACAATCTCATAATGCACAGTGACCGTCCTAACCTGCAGCGCATCAGCCAGCTGCCCCTCCACGCGCCGCTGCAGGCGGTCCTCCAGCCCAGCCAGCCGGCCGCGGCCGTCCCCATCCCATCTCACTTGAGAGCATGCACAGCTGTGATGGACACCGCGCGGCTCCCTCGCCCCCAAAACCCTGCTGCAACCAGCCGGCAATACTGCAGCAGCAGTGCCACAGGCAATTCGTCCCTAACACACATTGTAAAAGCACAGCCCACACTAACCTGCAGCGCATCAGCCAGCCGCCCCTCCACGCGCCGCTGCAGGCGGTCCTCCAGCCCAGCCAGCCGCCCGCGGCCCTCCCGGAACTCCGGCACATCACCCACCAGCGCCAGGCTGCAGTAAAATATGGGCAGCAGCAGCAGCAGCAGCAGCAGAGGCAGGAGTCAGGCGGCATGGCAGTGAGGCGCTCCTTTGAGCTGGCAGCTGACAGCTGCCAGCCGCCCATGGCCCTCCCAGAACTCCGGCACATCACCCACCAAGGCGAGGCTGCAGTAAAAATGGCAGCAGCAGCAGCAGCAGCAGCAGCAGCAGCAGCAGCAGCAGCAGCAGCAGCAGCAGCAGTGGCAGCAGGAATGAGGCACATGGCGGTAGATGGCCCTCCCGGAACTCCTGCACATCACTGACCAAGGCGAGGCTGCGGCAAACGAGACAGAAGCAGCTGCAGCAGAAATGAGGCCACATGACAGTGTGCAGCTGTACAGTGTGCAATACGCCAGTCTGCCGCGGCCCTCACGGAACTCCAGCACATCACCCACCAAAGCGAGGCTGCGGTGGCAGCAGCAACAATGAAAGCAACAGCAGTAGCAGCAGTGAGATCACATGGCAGTGCATGGAAGACGCTCGCATTTAAAATCAGACACATTTTTAGTAGCGGCTGGGCTGCTGCGGCGGCAGCAGCAGCAGCAGCAGCGTGTGTGAGGCCACACGGCAGTGAGCGGTCCTCCAGCCCAGCCAGCCGCCCGCGGCCCTCCCGGAACTCCGGCACATCACCAACCAAGGCGAGGCTGCGGCAGCAACAACAACAATGAAAGCAACAGCAGCAGCAGCAGTGAGGCCACATGGCAGTGGATGCAAAAGACTTGCCGCGAACCCAGGCACAACTTCATGTAGCGGCTGGGCTGCTGCTGCGGCAGCAGCAGCAGCTGCAGCGTTTGTGAGGCCACACGGCAGTGAGCGAGCCTCCAGCCCAGCCAGCCTGCCGCACCCCTCACGGAACTCCTGCACGTCACCGACCAAGGCGAGGCTGCGGCAGAGGAGACAGCAGCAGCAGCAGCAGAAGTGAGGCCGCATAACAGAGTGCAGCTAAGCAGTGGGCAGTACGCCAGCCGCCCGCGGCCCTCTTGGAACTCCGGCACATCACCCACCAAGGCGAGGCCAGAGCAGCAGCAGCAGCAGCAGAAGTGAGGCCACATGGCGATTGGCGGCCTTCACAGGCCTCAGGCACGCTCCCTATCAGCGCCAGGCTGCACCAGCAGCCCTGACAGCAGCGGCAGCAACAGCAGCAGTGACAGCAGCACCCCCTGCCTCCGAGGGAGTGGCACCCGCCCACCTGCGCGCCATGCTGCGCAGCATGCGCGCCGCAACACATGGCAGGTCCCCAGCAGCAAACACCTCCCCCACACACCCAACAACAACTGATGCACCTCTTGAGGGGAGTGTTGCACAGCGCAGACATTCAGATGCTGGACTCCATGAAACCGCCGAATGAGCGCCAGCTGGCAGAGCGGAACCGACTCCAACCAAAGCGCACCAAACGCACGCATGCTTATACAGCAGAAGCGCCGTTCGCACCTGCGCGCCATGCTGCGCAGCATGTCAGCCACGCGGGGCAGGTCCCCGGCCGCAAACACCTCCTCCACACGCCCGACAAGAGCCAATGCACAGCTCTGGGATTTGGGTTGTTGTGCACAAACCGCACAAATTCGACATCAGCTAACTACCAAACGAGCGCCAGCTGACAAACACAGCATTCACAGCAAAAGCGTACCATACGCACACATGCTTCTCCTGAAGCAAGCGCCGTTCGCACCTGCGTGCCATGCTGCGCAGCATGTCAGCCACCCGGGGCAGGTCCCCAGCAGCAAACACCTCCTCCACGCGCCTGAAGGCGCCGCTCAGCTCCGCAGCCTCGCGCAGCGTGGCGCAGCCCGCCTGATTGAAAAGGCAGCACAGCAGATAAAACAGGAAATGTGTGAGAGGTTGGTGCAATGCGCGGCAGGAAGTAGTATGTTTTCGCAATTTGCGCCTGAAGGCGGCTGCTCAACTCCGGAGCCTCGCGCAGCGTGGTGCAGCCGCCCGCCTAGCAGCAGCACAGCGAGCAAAAGTCGGCATGCTGGATGTGATGCAGTTGGCACTGCGTGCAGCCATGAAAATCATTGCACTGCAGCTGTGTGCACTGCTGGCCAGGCGCCTCATGCAAGCGATGAGCAGAAACATGTACTAGGGCCAGTCCCACATCAGAACAAAACAGCACGGCCATGTGCTTGTCAGCCTGCCTCATACTACATGTGCGCAGCAACGCATACCTCCATGTTTGTTCGTGCGGTGTGCAGCGCGGCCAGCGGCGCCGCAGATGCTGCTGCTGCCTCAGCGTCCGCCGCTACTGAGCCCAGCAGGCCTCGCGTGGTCGCCTGCAGCAGCAGCAGCAGCAGTACAGTTGCAGCATGAGCAGAACTCAAGCAGAGCTGCGGCTCCTCCGACCAACCACCTGGCTTTCAGATGCACCAACATCCCTGTGCCATATGTCTCCATCTCAATAGCGATCACACACCCATCCTGCAACTGTCCTACGACCCTTTCACCCACCTGCAGAGCGCCAACGTCTCCTCTCAGCCTTCCGACCTCCTGCAGCGCAAACGGCACGCGCCGCAGCGCAGCCCCACAGACTTCGCTCAGGCCGCCTTCAACCTCCTCGGCACCAAGCTGCAGCCGCATCTCCAGCTCAGCGAGAAAACGCTCCAAGGGCTCGGTGGGGGGCTTGCCTGCTGGCAGGATACGCAGCAGCAGCAGCAGCAGCAGCAGCAGCCAGGGCCACTGAGTGTCAGTCTGCTGGGTTTCATGCTTCATGCACACAGCACCTCTCAAACTCCTCTGCCCCAAGCTGCAGCCAGTTCTGCAGCTCAGCCGGGAAGCGCTCGAGAGGCTCAGTGGGGGGCTTGCCTGCTTGCAGGAAATGCAGCAGCAGATATAAACAGCAGCAGGCAGTGCTTGATGTTGGTTTGCTTGTCTACTGCAAGCATGCTTCGAGTCTGGAGGGGGACGGTGGTCAAGCTGTGCGGGCGGGAAGCTTGCCCCTTGCCTGCCGCACTCATGGCTGCAAGCAACCCCTCGCCTGCTTGCAGCATGGTCGGCCATGGGCCTACTGCATTTACTGCTGCAAGGTCTGCTGCAGGTGGTCTGGAATGGTGCATCATGCTTTTGCTGTCTTTGTACTATGTTGCTTGCTCCGCTTTCTCTGTCGACACCTGCCTCTGGCTGCCCAGCACAACAGCGGGCAGTGCGGTCGAGTGTGAGCCAGCTCGTATGCTGCTAGTCTGGAGGCATGTGAGGCTGCGGTGTTGAGCTGCTGCTGCAGGAGAGCCAAGTAACATATGCAGCGGCTGTTGCTAAAGAGCTGTATGGGAGACAGCAGTGGCACAAAACGCTGCTTGCGTGCTTTGCTTGTCTGCTCAGCTGCTGCAGCTACTAATGGTTGAACACCTACTGCTGGTTGAAGCCTGCTTGGTGGATTCATCCATTGCAGTTACATGATTCAAATGAATGCCAAGACACTGCACTGCGCGGCTCTTCCTGCAGCAGCGCATCAGCACATGTGCTCCTTGGTAGGTAGGGCAGTGCAACTGTCAGCTCTGCTGCGCGTAAAACTCAACCCAGCTGTGCGTCTCAGACTCGCCTGCACAGGCTTCATTGATCCAGGCCTTCGGATCAAAGCCCTCCTCAGCGAATGCTGCCAAGTCAGTCATGCTGGCTGCTTGTCACTGCATTGCTGTGTGTTGCGCCTTGCTGTGCCCGGGCCCCAGCAGCAGCTGCTGCTGCTGCTGTCTCGCCCAGCTGCAGGCGTTGAGAGGCCGTGCTGCTATGAAGCTAGAGACAGTTATTACACGAAGCTTTTCCTGCGGTAATACTCCTTGCAGACACGGTTATGCCACGACAGTTCTTCCAACCACAGCAACTGCTAGTGAGAGTTGAAGGTTGGTTTCACCCCTGGCCAGTTGTCAGCATGCAGATGCCGTAAAACGTTTCCTACTCTGTTATCCAAAAACTGCACAGCTGATCACCTGTGTGCAACGGAATGACTAACCACAGTGAGCCACCGAGTAACAAGCCCAAGTACCCTTGATCCGTCGGCCAAAGAATGTCACACTGACTTTCTTTTCGAATTACAGGAAACTTTTCTGGCCGTATGCATCAGGCACCGTGATCGAGACTGTCACGACATGCTGCTGACTCGGTCCTGCAGCGGCTCGCCCAGCCAGTGCATTGGCTGGAAAGGCCGGCAACAGCAAAGGACACGATGTGTTGTCGCGTCATCCGCTGTCACGGAGGTTGCAGCCAGCGCCTTCGAGTGGAGAGGCAGTGATGAGTTTAGCTCACTGGACGATCGCAAGGATTTGCCTCCTGTGCCTCTGCCGCCCATCAAGACACGTAGAAGGGTTGTGCTAGTGCGTCACGGCCAGAGCACATGGAACGCGGAGGGCCGCATCCAGGGCAGCAGCAACTATTCCTGCTTGACACCCCAGGGCATTGCCCAGGCTGAGACCACCAGGGACATGGTGAGGACTGATACAAACTGCAGGATATAAGAAGGAGCAGGAAGGAAACGACAAACGTCCATAAACAGCGTGACATATGCCATGCCGTGTGATAGGCCATATCCTTGCAGCAGCAGCAGTGCCTGCCAGGTCAGCCGCTCATCTGCTGCATGATCATCAGACGGTGCCAGACAACACATACTGTCTTTAGCGCAAGCTTACCTTTTGCACTTAGAGTGCAGGAAAGTCTGCAGCAGCTTGGCCAATCGGGGTGGCTGGCAGCGTAGCTATGCAACGCCAATCACTGCTGACATGCATCCTCCTGTTACTGGTTCCTGCAAGCAAAGTGCAGCCATGGGCATCTGGCACACTCGGATGCTCTCCAACAAAAGCTATCAGCAACCATCCGAGTGCTTGTTTCCTGCTTCGCAGCTGCAGCTGGTGCGCAACAGTGTCATGCTGGACATCCTTCGCTGGACCGCTCAGCTGCCACTCCCACTGCCTGCTCCTGCTGCTGCTCTTGCCATGCAACCCCCTAATCATGCTGCGCATGCTGGCTGCTGCTGCCGAATCTACTGCTGCAGCTGGCCAACGACGTGCAGGAGTTTGACACTCTATATGCCAGCACGTCCAGTCAAACCCACCTTTCACAACGCTGCCGCTGCCGATCTTTTACTGCTGCAGCTGGCCGATGACGTACAGAAATTTGAACTCATGTCAGCCACTAAACGGCAACAACCCTGCCACTGCCTCTGCTGATTGTGCTGCAGCTGGCGGACGACGTGCAAAAGTTTGACACGCTGTATGTCAGCCCGCTCACGCGCGCCACGCAGACAGCTGACATCATCACAGCCGGCATGGGCCTGCGCAGCGTGACGCTGCCCTCGCTGCGCGAGATTGACCTGTACTCCTTCCAGGTGAGCTGAGGTTGCAGCAGCAGCAGCAGCAGCTTCATGGGCCTGCGCAGTGTGTCGCTTCCCTCGCTGCGCAAGATTGACCTGTACCTTGTTCCAGGTGAGTTGAGGCAGCGGCAGCAGCAGCAGTGGGTACGGGCCTGCGCAGTGTGACGCTGCCTTGGCTGCGCAAGATTGACCTGTACCTTGTTCCAGGTGAGTTGAGGCAGCGGCAGCGGCATCAGCAGCAGTGTAGTGGCATGGGCCTGTGCAGCGTCACGCTGCCCTCGCTGCGCGAGATTGACCTGTACTCTTTCCAGGTGCGCATCTGACAGTAGCAGCAGCGGCAGGAGCAGCAGCATCAGGCGCTTTTGGTTTGACGTGGCTGGCAGCAGCAGCTGGCCTAGCTGTCCGAGAAAAACCTGTGCTCAGAATAACCCGACAGCAGCAGCAGTATACAGGCACTCCCAGTTGCTTGAACCAACAAAGCTATATGTTGCTGCTGTTACTGCTGCTGCTGCTGCTGCTGCTGCTGCTGCTGCTGCTGCTGCTGCTGCTGCTGCTGCTGCTGCTGCTGCTGCTGCTGCTGCAGGGCCTGCTCAAAGGCGAGGGCAAGGCGCGCTACGGGGATGCGTGGGGCATGTGGCAGAAGCAGGCGGACGCGTTTGCCATAGACGACCACGCGCCAGTGCGGGAGCTGTGGTACAGGTGCGGTGCTGCTGCTGCTGCTGCTGCTGCTGCTGCTGTCAGGCACTGCGGGCATATGCAACACGTGGCTCTGCGGTTTAAGCAGCTGAAGCAGCAGCGCCTGCTGCAGCAGTGCACCAGAGCTATCGCGTTTGCGCAGCTGACGGTCCACGAGCACGTGATGCGGGTGTTAGCTGAGCTCAGTATGTGAGTATTCTGAGAACAGAGAACAGTGAGCTTGGCCAGAGTATCAGCATCTGCTGCCACCCTGCCGCTGCCAATACTGACTTCTCTTGCAGGGCCAGCCTGGCGTGGCAGGACATCCTCAGTGACAAGGAGCCGCCCGACAAGGCCGTGATGGTGGTGGCACACAACCTCCGAACTGGCTTCCGCCTCACTGCTGCTGCTGCTGCTGCTGCTGCTGCTGCTGCGCATGATCTGTTTTGGTTTGACAGGGCCAGCCTGGCGTGGCAGGACATCCTCAGTGACAAGGAGCCACCCGCAAAGGCAGTCATGGTGGTGGCAAATGCAAGACATGGACTGTATGCACAACGACTGTTGCCTTTTGCTGCTTGCAGGGCCAGCCTGGCGTGGCAGGACATCCTCAGTGACAAGAGCCCCCTGAAAAGGCAGTGTGGCTAGCCAGTCCATGCTGACGCCTATTCGCTGCTGCTGCTGCTGCTGCTGCTGCTGCTGCTGCTGCGCTGCTGCTGCTGCTGCTGCTGCTGCTGCTGCTGCTGCTTTTTTGCTACCTGTGTAACATCCTGCAGGGCCAGCCTTGCATGGCAGGACATCCTTAGCGACAAGGAGCCACCTGAAAAGGCAGTCATGGTGGTGGCGCACAACGCAGTCAACCAGGCGCTGCTCGGGTCAGCGCTGGGGCTGCAGCCGCGCTACTTCAGGCGGCTGCTGCAGGTGCGGCTGCTGCTGCTGATGACGATGCTGGTGCTGGTGCTCGGGTGTGGGTGTGTTTAGGAGAGTTGGAGTTGTTGGCGGCAGCAGCACCAGGCGCACAGCACGCGTCGCAGCACTGCTTGAACCGCTATTGCATTCACAGCATCAAACCACGCGATCAATGCAGTCAACCAGGCACTGCTCGGGTCAGCGCTGGGGCTGCCGCCGCGCTACTTCAGGCGGCTGCTGCAGGTGCGGCTGCTGCTGCTGCTGATATTTTTGTGACAGTGCCGCTGCTGTGCGTGCGTGCACTTTGGGCCTGTTTGTGGCAGCAGCTCCAGCAGCACAGCACGCGTCGTAGCACTGCTTGAACTGCTAGTTGCAATCACAGCGTTGAACCAGGCAGTCAACGCAGTCAACAAGGCGCTGCTTGGGTCTGCATCAGGGCTGCCGCTACGCTATCTCAGGCGGCTGCTGCAGGTGCGGCCGCTGCTGCTGCTGCTGCTGCTGCTGCTATGGGGGTGCATGCGCACACTGTTTGACGTTGTGTTGGTGGCAGCAGCGCCAGGCGTACAGCAAGCGCTGTAGCACTGCCTGCGCTGTTACTGCTTCCGGGGCTGCTGTGGGCAGCAAGTGGCTTGCTGTATCTAGTCATGCTCCTCAATTTCGCTGTGCTGCTCTGCTGCTGATGTGTTCTGCTTGCTCGAAAACCAAAAGAACCTCGCCCTTTTTTTTATTTGCAGAGCAATGCTGCCACCAGCGTGCTCGACTTCCAGCCTGGACGAACAGAAGCCAGTGCACCAAGGCAGACTGGCTAGCCAGTCGCCCCCTGCTGATGCCCTCTCTCCTGCCCCTGCTGCTGCTGCTGCTGCTGCTGCCTGTCATGGCCTGCAGAGCAATGCCGCCACCAGCGTGCTGGACTTCCAGCCTGGACCCACTGAGGCCAGCGCGCCACGCGTCACGCTGGATCGACTTAACCAGGTGGGAGGGGGTGGGGTGGGTTGAGATGGAATGGGATGATGTGGGCTGGGCTGCCGATTGCCTGGGCACTGGCTGTTCCCCACTGAGGCCAGTGCGCCACGCGTCACCCTGGACAGGCTCAACCAGGTGGGAGGGGGACAGCTTTGTGTTTTCAGCTCAGCAGCAGCACAGATCTGCAGATGTGCTGCTGCAGGCTGTCTGTCGGCGCGCCACGCGTCGCCCTGGACAGGCTCAACCAGGTGGGAGGGGGTGGGGTGGGGTGGGATGGGATTGGATGATGTGGGCTGGGCTGCCAATTGCCTGAACTCAGCAGCAACAAACACCTGGCCTCTTGTGGATAGGTTGCCTGGGCACTGGCCGTGCCACACTGAAGTCAGTGCACCGCGTGTCACCCTGGACAGGCTCAACAGGTGAGAGAGGGTGACGGCTTTGTGTTTCTTAGCTCAGCAGCAGCACAGATCTGCAGATGTGCTGCTGCAGGCTGTGACACTGCTCGCAGTGCTGAGATAACAGCAATACGCTGATGTGATTGATGCCTCGGCAAGCTGCAACATGGCCCCACAGTCACCACCCCTACCACCACAAACAAGTAGCTGTGTAGCAGCTGCTACCGTTCACACTCCCACTTTGTGCTGCCGCATTTGCTGCGTGTTCCTCTGTTATTTACACTGCAGAGTCCTGGGCGGCCGTAAGCAGCAGACGCGGGCGGCCGGCCCCCCTGCGGCCGGCTAGTGCTGGTGCGGCACGCCGCCACAGCTGCGGATACAAAACGCACAACCCACAGCCCACAACTAACTGTTTGACCCTGGTGTTGCAACTGCTCCACTCTGCCCCACACTGCTCTCATCTAATTGTGCAGAGCCCTGGGCGTCCGTATGCAGCAGACGCAGGCGGCCGGCCCCCCTGCGGCCGGCTAGTTCTGGTGCGGCATGCAGCAACAGATGCTGATTGCAAGGGGCTGCTGCTGGGCAGCAGGGACGAGCCGCTCAGCGGGCTGGGCAGCGTGCAAGCAGGAAAGGTGGCCGAATTCCTGCTGGATATGAAGGTGAGATGTGGCACCTCATGCATGGTGTGCTGCTGATTGGCGTTGTTTCACTGAACAACCACCTTATTTGTTGGCTGGTGGCTGAGTTGGTGGCTCAATGGGCTTCTGCTGGGCAGCAGGGACGAGCCGCTAAGCGGGTTGGGCAGCGTGCAGGCAGGGAAAGGGCAGAGTTTTTGCTCGACATGAAGGTGTGTGAGGCACATCAGCAGTTGGGTGTGTGCTCTTTGTGTTCGCAGAGAGTTGTCGGGTGGCGCTGACCCTGCTGGATAGGGCAGTGTGCGAGGCCCTGCAGCATGTGGTGTGCTGCTGTGTGCTGGATCTGGCGAGGCGTGGTGCGGAACATGGCTGGGCAGCATGCACGCAGCGAAAGTGGCAGAGTTACTGCTGGACAGGAAGGTGAAGTGCTGCTGCTGCTGCCCCTGCTGCTGCTGCTGCTGTTGCTGCTGCTGCTGCCGGTGTCTTTGTGGATGTTTTGTATATTGGTGTGGACGCTGATTTTGCACTAGGCATGAAGGTGTGAGGGACCCTGCATCGTGCTTTGTGGCTTCCAGCAACCTATCATGGCACCGCACTGAACTGGCTGCACCCTGCTGCTGCTGCTGTCTGCTGCTGTGTGCAGGTTCACAGTGTGATGACCAGCCCTGCTCGGCGCTGCCTCAGCACAGCGCAGCTGGTGGCACAGCTGCAGGTGGGTTCTGTTGTATACTCTACGTGTCTGCACATGTCCTTGGCTGCTGCAGCCTGATCCTCTTTCTCTCTCGAGTCGGTGCACTGGTGCATGCTGTGGGGCCTTTACATCCAGGTCATCATCGGCGCGGCGCTGCCTCAGCACAGCGCAGCTCATGGTACAGCTGCAGGTGGGTTCTGTTGTACCTGCGAATATGGTACACTGCTGCCTGTTTGTTTCGTCAGTAATGGTGCACTGGTCGTGTTTATATGTGCCCACTGCCTCAGCACAGCACAGCTGGTGGCGCAACTGCAGGTGGGCCGCGCTGTGTAGTTGCACGGGCATTCCCTCACACCTGAAACAAATGCTTGGGTGCAGGCCATGACATGCAGGATGGGTCGCCTGCAACCACCACCCGGTCTGTGCCGTCCTGCCGTGCTGCAGTCCTCATGTGTGCTACTGCATGTGAGCCAGCCGCATCAAAACTGCCATCGCCTTCACGCAACACTGCATGCCTTTCACATGCATCAAAGTGTTCATGCAAATATTGTTGCTCTGTGCCTTCACACCCTGCTTGGTCGCAGCAGGTGGAGGCCAGCCGCAGTGGCTCATCGCAGCGGGCAGCCAGGCCAGCAAGAGATACAGTGCATGCACATACAAAACAACACAAACAAAGAAAGTGTGTGCGCCTGTGTCATGCTGCAGGTGGAAGCCAGCCGCAGCGGCTCATCCCTAGCAGCAGGCAGCCAAGCCAGCAAGCCGCCGCGGGTGCTGGTCATGCCTGAGCTGCGCAACCTGGAGATGGGCGTGTGGGAGGGCCAGTCCATGCGCATGGTGAGGGTGTTATGTAACATAATGATGTAACATATTAACAACCTGCTGTAACTTTGGCATGTAATATCGGCTGCATGGTTGCGGTGCTGGTCATGCCTGAGCTACGCAACCTGGAGACGGGGTCTGGAAGGGGCAGTCCATGCACATGGCGAGGCTGTTAAATAACATGACACTGTAACATAGTAACAGCCTGGTGATACCAGAGTGCGTGCTGGATCTGCATGGCTGCTGTGCTGGTCATGCCTGAGCTGCGCGTTTGGCGATGGGCGTGTGGGAGGGGCAGTCCATGCGCGTGGTGAGGCTGTTATGTAACATGACAATGTAACAGCTCAACAACCTGCTGTAACATATCATGTAACAGCAGCTGCATGGCTGCTGTGCTGGTCATGCCTGAGCTGCGCAACCTGGAGATGGGCGTGTGGGAGGGCCAGTCCATGCTCATGGTGAGGGTGCTGTTTGACATATGTTAAAATATGTTAGCCTTTTATATGCCGCTCTTTGTTGGATTACAATCATGGTTTCGAACTGTGACAGGAAATGAATGTCTGGGCAGATGCGGTGTTGCAGCTTCACCGCGCCTCCCGCTGCTTGTGCTCTGCAGGGCCACAGCAGCACTGCCAACACTGCACATTGTGGCTGCCTGCTGCTGCTGCTGCTGCTGCTGCTGCTGCAGGTTGCTGACCGCGGCGGCCTGCCTGCTGCTGCCGCTACTGCTGCTGCTGGTGCTGCTGGGCCTGCTGTTGACCCTGACTCAGCTGGCGCCTCAGCAGGGCTGGAGGATCTGGGGGAGTTCTGGTACAGGACAGGTGGGCTGCTTTTGTTTCTTGGTGTTTGTTGGCTGAAAGCTTGATGTTGTTGTGCGGTGTATGAGCTTGAGTCAGCCGGGGCCTCAGCGGGCCTGGAGGACCTGGGAGAGTTCTGGTACAGGACAGGTGGGTTGTTTTTCTCTCCTTGGTGTTTGGAGATTGGTTTGTAAATGCTGTGTCTGCCCATGCCTATGCTCACTATCCTGCTGCTGCTGCTGCTGCTGCTGCTGCTGCTGCTGCTGCTGCTGCTTGTCCTGTCTGCAGCTGCCACATGGAAAAGGCTTCTGGATGCAGTGGACCACAGGTCAACAACAACCCACTATTCTCATGCTGCTGCTGCTGCTGCTGCTGCTGCCTGTCCCTATCTCCCCCTGCAGCTGCCGCCTGGAACAAGCTGCTGGATGCAGTGGACCACAATGGCGGCAGCAACGTGGTGGTGGTGTGCCATGCGGCAACAGCAGCAGCGCTGGCCAGCCACTGCTTGCAGCTGGGGCCAGAGGGCCTGCCGCTGATGAGGTGCGTGGCCTGGTGGTGTGATCAGTATAATACCATAAGTACTGTCAGTGACAGTCACGCAGCATGACGGAGTGAATAATGTGTAGGGGGCTGTGCCCGCAGTGCGCAGCAATTCTGCTATATCTGCCCGCCGGCATGCATGTCACATGTGCTGCGTCACCATGCTGCTCGCCCTCACTCGTCACTGCTGGCACGCCCAACCTACCACGCACCCATCCTCTGCAACTTGCACTGCCCTGGCATGGCCTGGCTCACCAACCGTCTCAACCCACGCGCTGCCTGCGCCTTGCGCTGCCATGCAGGTTTGACGCTGCAGGCGTGGGCGTAATCAACTTCCTAGATGGCGCCTAATGCCTGCCCTTGCGCGCCGCGCCCATTGCTTGCCTTTGCCGCCCTGACATCAATCGTGGCTTTTGGTTTCTGCAGGTTTGACGCAGCTGGCGTGAGCATAATGGACTTCCCGGATGGCGCCCGCAGCGGCGGCGTCATGCGCTGCCTCAACTACACCGCACACCTCGGCAGGTGAGGCAGCTTGTGTACTGCTGCTGCTGCTGCTGCTGCTGCTGCATGCGCGTGGCTTGCTTGTGCCTCATAGTGGCTGAATGTTGTGTGCAAGCAGAGGTGTCAGAGCTGCAATGCACATGCATCAGTGACTGCTGTCATGCCTAGCAAACAGAGAGCTTGTGGCGTGTTGCGAGGTGTGCTGCTAGCTGCCACTTGCTGCTGCTTTGCTTGCAAGGCTCGCCTGCACACATAAGAACAGTGCGGTTTCCTTGCAACAACAACAAGATACACTTGCATGTGCTGCTGCTGCTGCTGCTGCTGCTGCTGCTGCTGCTGTGCCTGCAGGTGGGCGGTGCCAATCACCCGCGATGACATGGACATGGTCTGCGGCATCGACGGCTGCTTCTGAGGCTGCTCCTTACGGCTGCTTCGTACGGCTGCTTCTGAGGCTGCTTCTGAGGCTGCTTCTGAGGCTGCTTCTTTGCGGCTGCTGTTTGCTCATGCAGCAGCCTGATAACAATGATATTAGTCTTCTTGCCACCATATCTTTTGATATCAGCATTTTCTTTGTTCTCTGTTGCGGTGGATGGCTGCCAGGGATATATTTGGAAGCAGGGTTGGCATATGTGTGGCTGCTGGTGTTACATGTCAGCCCCTGACAGATTGGCGCCAAGTCTTGCAGGACAGTCAGTCGTCAGGGTTTCTTTTTTTTCATGCTGCAGTCAGGCGAACCCGACTGCAGGGGACACAAGGCAATGCCTCCACCAGCATCGTCAGGGTTTCCTGCTGCTTTTTGACGGATTCTTGTGCCACAGCAGCAGCACAGCCCTACGGCTTGCGTTTGCTGCTGACAGGCATCGCTTCAGCACATGTTCAGTCAGTCTGGATGAGTGCTACTGCTGCTGCTGCTGTTGCTGCGCCTTCTTTGACTTCATTTGCGGTCTACAGTACCAGGTTTGGTCTGTCGGCGCCTCATGCTGTATTACGCTACCTTAGCATCAGTAGCAATGCATGTCGGTGCCACAGCAGCAGCATTTGAGCACAACCTTGGGCAAGTGGTTGCCCAATGAGCCTGTCATTGGCTCAAAAGCGGGCTGTGTTCCCGTCGTGTAACTGTGCAGCACGTGTTCAAGCACAAGCATGCCGTGAGTATGCGCTAGGTGTGTGTTTGCGGGCACTGCTGTATGAGTACGCATTATGGTGCATGTGCTTGTAGTGTATGATCTGCATGCACGTTGTAACCCTTTATACTGCTGCAGGAAGTCCTGGAACTCATGCGGAAGTGCTAGGCATGCGTGCATGCATGGCTGCCCGGCAGCCAGACGGCAGCCAGCTGGCAGCCAGCTGGCAGCTGGCGTGCCACCAGTGCGCCTGCAGTTGCGCTTTTTTGAACATGGTTGAATGGAAGCCATCCTAAACCCGCAACTTCGATATGTACTGTTTCGTCGGCTTGAAGGATGGTACCTGGCTCGGTTCGGCTGTTTGCTGCACTGGTCACCAGTGGAGGTGCCTGTCGTGACCAGCCAGCCAACCAACCCAAGCGATGATGTCCTCGCCAAGACGACGCATGAAGCCATTAGCCAGCCAGGAATATGTTACACAATTTTAAGAAACCACAAAGTGAACTAGCACAGCAGAACAGCAGCAACTTTGTCGTGTCACTGCGCCCGTCTCTGTCACATGGAATCGTGACAGGAGTCCGAGAACGCTGCAGCTTAACGTCCTACGCCTCAACTATTCCTGCAACCACAGTAAAGAAGTCAGCAGTCGTGGCATTTTTCCATCACCGGTGATCCTTCTCAACCCGGGGCATCCCGTCAAGCACCTGCTCGCTGTCCTCTGCACCACCCGCTCGCAACCATGGCCAGATCATTTGCAGCGATGATTATGATCAGCATTTTTTTGGCGGTGGCTGTTCAGGCCCACCCAGGTGAGCAGCAAGAGGCAGCTGTATCAGCAGCACTCGCCCAGGTTCCGCACTGCTGTCGTGATGGGCCCATTGTCGATACACTAAATATATTTATCAGCTGCTGCAGCCGGGCAGATGGTTCAGCCCTGTAGACAAACAGCAGCACTGTCGTATCATCGCTTCCCTACCAGGCTGGCTCTGTCGGTAGTTGGACTGCATGAGAGGGCGAGCTCGTAGCATCGAGCCGTGGAAAAACTCATCAAACATTTAAGCGCTGCTGCACGACGTGCCACTGCCGCTGCTGCTCGCAGGCCGCAAGATGCAGCAGCTGAGCCAGCAGGTGGGAAGCCGTGCAACTGCGGCACAGGCAGACACCGCAGCAAAGATCAACGCTGCAATCGACGGCAACGTGAAAGTCAAACCCTCTCAGAACCCCTCAGGGGCCGTGACTGTCAACTCTGCACACACCCAAAAGCCCACCCCAGGCAGTGCTAGTGTCACCACCATGATTTCCTCCACATCCAAGTCAAGCCAGGGAGCCGCAGCAAGCGGTGGCACAGCCGTCGCTGCCCAGTCCGCCACTGAGGCAAAGATTAACGCTGCTGCATCAGGCGCAAAGCCCACCAAGCCTGCTGCCACACCAGCGCCAAAGGTTACAACCATGATTGCCACGACCTCAAAGACAGGCCAGGGCGCTGCGCTGTCAGGCGGCACTGCCACTGCTGCCCAGGCTGGCACTGCAGCCATGATCAACAGTGCTGCAAGCGGCGCCAAGCCCGCCACCAAGCCCTGAAGAGTGTTATGTGACAGTAACGCGACGGCTCGTGTGACTCCTGTCGCCTTATAAATCTTGTGCAGATCCGGCTGGGTACTGTGTGGTGTGGTGCGGGAAATGGATGAATCGTGTGTGAAAAAAACGATTTGAGTCATTTCATGTACATACTGACGCACAACTGTTGCAACAAACTGACTGCTGTGCGCGGGCATACTACCTTGGCTTGCATATTCTGGACCAGCATTGCATAATTTGGACCAGCATTGCTTGAAGGTGCGCAGTGATGCTTTTATAAGGTTAGAATGGTCCTATCTGCGTATACCTGCTTACAGTGCTGCTGCATGCCTGCAACAATGCAGCAACCGCATGCAGCCAATCACCCAGCTGCGGACCGCTACAGAAAAATTAGCAGTGTCAACAGCCTGCCCAGCAGACCAGCTGCAGGCGCATGGGCCGCCATGTATTAAGGGTTGCAACGTGCATGCAGGTCAAACTTTGCAAGCATATGTGATGCACATAGCATGGGCGCATCATACTTTTCTTGTCATTTTCAAGCATGCATGCATGGCTGCACTGCTGACATCAGCCTCATGACAATGATGCCACTGTGGGTCTTTGTTTTGTTGATTCTGGTCTTTGAATTGACTCGCTTTCTGTGCCCGGTGCGCCCATGCGCCGAACGAGCACTGTTGTTGTAGCACTTTCAGGGGCTCGGGGACCACAAATCAATGGCCATGTGATTGTGGTAGGTTGCGGCAACGGTACGGTTGTGTAACGACGATACTGATCGGCCGCCGTCGGCGACAACTGCTAACAGACAAAGTCACTGTGCTGCCAAAGACACCATGTGCTTATGCCGCATGAAACGTCTTGCCAGATGTGCCTGCTTGCTTCTAGATGTGTGAGTGAGCAAAATGTTGCATGCGTCTATTGCAGAATGTATTGTCTTCCCTGCAATTCTTTATACTGTGCCTGCTTGTGAGATGCCATCTCAGTGCAGGCAAGCATGCAGCGGGGGGCAGTGGCCTGGGAACCATTACCCACAAGCTCCGTGATGCCATAATCGATCTGCTGCTGCCATAGGAACGGACTGGCTTGCAAGCCAATTGTCGGCACCACCTGCAGGCGGCAGCTGCAACATATGACTTTGCAAAGGCACAAATGTACAAGAATGTGTTTTATGCAGAATTGCCCAACGCTCAACCTTTCTGCGGATGGAGTCAGCTGCCGATGCTACCTTCAGCTCCTGCTGCCGCAACACGCATGCATGCTGCAGGCAATCGCCGCACTGCCGCGGTTGCGGCAGCTTTTCAATGGCGTCCGAAAAAATTGGCGTCATTGCCCCAGCACAGGTCACACCTTGCAACGCCTAGGCACCCGCTTCTGCTGCCGCTGCTGCTGGCCTAGTCGAAGCCGCGGTGGATCTCTGCGCGCGTCACCGCTTGCAGCGCCTGAGCAGACAAAATCTGACTGCTGCTGCTGCTGCTGCTGCTGCTGGCCTAATCGAAGTCACAATGAATCTCAGCTCTTGTCACCTCCTGCAGCGCCTTCACGAATGCTGCTGCTGCTGCCTGCCTAGTCGAAGCCGCGGTGGATCTCTGCGCGCGTCACCTCCTGCAGCGCCTGAGCAGACAAAATCTGACTGCTGCTGCTGCTGCTGCTGCTGCTGCTGCTGGCCTAGTCGAAGCCGCGTTGGATCTCTGCGCGCGTCACCTCCTGCTGCTGGCCTAGTCGAAGCCGCGGTGGATCTCTGCGCGCGTCACCTCCTGCAGCGCCTGAGCAGACAAAATCTGACTGCTGCTGCTGCTGCTGCTGCTGCTGCTGGCCTAGTCGAAGCCGCGGTGAATCTCCGCGCGCGTCACCTCCTGCAGCGCCTTGACGAATGCTGCCACGCGCAGCGGCACGTTCTTCTCCTTGTGGATGGTCCAGATCTTGTGGAAGGCGTCTGCAGCAAGTAACATGTCATGTAACATATTATGCAACGTTATGGGATTCTGCGCAAGCAGATGCACACATGTGGTATTCTTGATTAAAATGCAGCACAATACAAGTGCCAGCACAAGCCAGCAAGCAGATCTCCTACCCACTCCTGGCAAACCCTGGGTTGAGGCTGCCCACAGCTAAAACCCCAAACCCTATGCCGCAAAAACCCACCCGTCATCTTGCGGTCCAGCTTGCGGTTGACGTCGTCCTCGTCCCACTTGAAGTTCTGCAGGTTCTGCACCCACTCGAAGAATGACACCGTCACGCCTCCGCCATTTGTGTAGATGTCAGGCAGCACGATGATGCCCTTCTCACGCAGGATGGCGTCACCCTATGTAACAGAGCAGCAGCAGCAGCAGCAGCAGCAGCAGCAGCAGCAGCAAAATGTGACCACAACATTCTAGTAGACAGTGTCGGGCAGCACAATGATGCCCTTGTCAGGCAGGATGACACGACGCTGAGATGTGAGGGTAGCAGATAAAAGAACAAACAGGTCAAGCAGGAGCTTCTCAGGTGGCCATGCTGTAGGGAGACTGTGAGCTGGCAGTATTGTCAGCGGCACAATGATGCCCTTCTTGCGCAGGATGGCGTCACCCTACGTAACAGAGCAGCAGCAGCATGAATGGCTGACAGATGCAGATGGTGGTGGTGGTGTGGATCTCGGCCACAATGATGCCCCTGTCATGCAGGATGGCGTCACCCTGCAGACCAGCAGCAGCAGCAGCATGTCACAATGACAAGTGCACGTGGTGTGCTGGCACTCCCGTGCTCCTATTGTAGCAGCAGTAGTCCCTCACCTCATGTGTGGTGGCCCAGTTGCCGCCTCCGCCACAACCTTGCACACAGACGCATCCACACACACACGCCACTTGCCGGTAGACACCCAGTGCAGCTACACCAGACTCCTCACCTCTGGCGTGGTGGGCCCGTTGGCCGCTTCTGCCACAAACTTGCACTGCAGCCGCGCCGCATTGTCCTTGTCGATTACGCCGCCAATGGCAGCAGGCACCAGCACGCCACACACAAACATACACAGCCACGCAGTTCCACCCCAAGTGTTGCTGGCCCAGCCGCTGCCGGCAAAGCCTTGCTCCAGAACACATCCATAAACTCGCCTGTTGCACACGAATATTAATTTTCTGTACAGAAACAGCAGCCCCTCACCTCTGGCGTGGTGGGCCCGTTAGCCGCTTCTGCCACAAACTTGCACTGCAGCCGGGCCGCATTGTCCTTGTCGATCACGCCGCCGATGGCAGCAGGCACCAGCACATCACAGGGCATGTACAGCAGCTCCTCTTTAGGAATGGCACCGCCGCCTCCAAACTCCGCCAGTGGCTTGCCTGCAATGAAGACAGTGAGGCCAGCAGAGCAGCAGCTTGTTGTTGTCGCAGCTTGATGTTTGTTGTTGCAGCAGCAGCAGGGCAGGTACAGCAGCTGCTTTGAATTAGCATCACCACCACCAAACTGCGCCAGCCGCTTGCCTGCAAGCAAGACAGTGAGGCCAGCAGGACACTGCACTGTTGTTGCTGTTACATACGTTGTTGCATAGCAGCAGCAGCAGCAGCAGCAGCAGGGCATCCAGCTCAGCATGCTGCAGCATGCAAGCGAGCCTGACAGCACAACCGGGGACCGAGAGCAGCCCACGCAGCAACAGCTCGCACGCAAGCTGTGCAGCGCAGCGTACCTGCCGCCACGTGCGCCGTCAGGGTTTTGATGTCCAGCCATATCTCTGTTTGCATGGCGCCAAATACATCTTTGACACCCCGCGCATAATGCACATAATTGAACACCCCGATGCACCACCAGGTCGCACCTGCCGCCACATGTGCCCTGAGGGCTTTGATGTCCAGCCCATTCTCGTTCTGAATCGCTCCGAATGCGTCGCTGACTGCCGTGACCTTGCCGCCATGCTCAGTGAGGATCTCCGCGGCCCAGGCGCCCACATTGCCAAAGCCCTGCGCAGCAGCAGCAGCAGCAGCAGCACTCAGCACTTCAGCCTCGAATCTGATAGTTGCTCGTGCATGTACTCTCCGGCTCTGAACTCTCCGGCTCTGAAAAGAAGCAGGCCCAGCAAGACGCCAGCAGGCAGCAACAAACATTTCTTCTAGCAAAGGGCAGGAGGCAGCCGCACACATGACATACAGAGCGATCAGCAGCCAAAGCCATCATCCGCCATTGCAGCTCTCAGCAACCCACCTGGATCACAAACGTGTGGTGCTGGATCTTGCCAGCATGTGTGGCCTTCAGCATCTCCCTGATGGCAAACACGGTGCCACAGCTGCGTACAGATGACAAAATTAAGGCAAAAACAGCGGCAAAGCCCATCCTGAACAATATAATCCTTGTTTAAACCCACCTGGATGACAAAGGTGTGGTCCTGGATCTTGCCCGCGTGCGTGGCTTTCAGCATCTCACGAATAGCAAACACGGTGCCGCGCCCGGTGGCGGCCTCACGCCCCAGGCTGCCATGCAGGTGCACAGGCTGTGAATGAGAGCAGCAGCAGCAGCAGCAGGCGGGCAGGCAAGTTAGGCACGCAGGCACAAAACAGTATGCAATGCCCTGGGTTCTGGCCCGGGCTGCTGTGCAGGTGCACCGGCTGCAAGGACAGAGCAGCAGGCAGGAAAGCAGGCAGCACATAGGCAGGCCAAGGCAGTCAGGTCAGGCAGGCACGAGACACATGAACTGCTATGGTTGCTGGACCCGGCTGCCGTGCAGCTGCACCACACCTTGCCCGTAACAACTCCTGGGCTGAAGCCTTGTAATGTTTAATTGCTGTGCTCGTCGAAGAACCAGGCCATCTCGCTTGTTCCATACCCACTAGCACAAGAGAACCAGCATAGTTGTCGAGGCCTGGAATTTCACCAGGCAGCTTGCCCCATACGCTTGACCCCAAAAACCAGCCCAAAACCCACCTTTTTAATAACAACGCCCGGCGGTGAAGCCCTTGTACTTGCTGTACTTTTGAAAACACCAGCCAACTTGCAACAGCAGCCAGCAAGCCAGGCACTAGAGCTCAAAACCCCCTATGGTTTGCCTGAGGTTCAGCCAGCTGACCTAAACCGCACCTTTCCAGTAACAATGCCTGGCGAGAAGCCCTTGTACTTGCTGTACTCGTCAAAGAACCATGCCATCTCACACTACCATGCCCACCAACACAAGAAAACCATAGTGACCATCAAAGTTCAAGCCTGGTGTTTCACCGGAGTGCTGCTCCCATACCCTGAACCCCACCCACCTTGCCAGTAACAACGCCTGGGCTGAAGCCCTTGTACTTTGAGTACTCGTCAAAGAACCAGGCCATCTCGCGCGCCCCCGTGTTCATGTCTGGCGCTGGGATGTCCTCAGCAGGGCCGATGATCTCCTTGATGGCCTGTTATAGTATTGACAAATAACAGAAACATAACAGTCAGTGACTTGAGGGTTGCTAGCAAGTGCATGATTCATCAACTGCTGCACCCAGCCGGCGCGGAGATCTCCTCCGCAGGGTCGATGATCTCCTTGATGGCCTGTTAATGACATGTGACTATAACATAACATGCCAGTCACACGTGTCACAGTCGGAGTGGGAGCGATGACATGCGAGCAAATGTCAGCTATTGCTGGGTAAGCCAGCCTGGGCTTTTGTGGCTGTGTCAGTGTCAATGTGTCAGTGTCAACGGATGAAAGTGTGTGTCAGCTGCTCCAGATCAGGCGCGGGTCCACATATGCCCCAAGCAATGCACGGCCCTAAGACATAAGCCCCAAAACCTCATCACCCAGCCGGCCTAAAACACACCTGCACCAGCTTGCGTGTGAGTTTCTCCAGCTCGCGCTCGCTGAGCCTGCGTGGGTCGACTGTGACGCCGCCCTTGGCCCCGCCAAAGGGGATGTCCATGACCGCTGTCTTCCAGGTCATGAGGGAGGCCAGGCTGCAGGGTCAAACATGCGAGTGATACATTGTGTGAGTGATGAAGATGATGGTGATCGTGCACGCTCAGAAGGGGACGTCCATGCGGCAGCCTTCCAGGTACTCAGTGAGGCCAGGCTGCAGCAGTATGATGAATAGCAATTGTTAGTGATGGTGATGTTACTATGATCATGGAGTTGATGATTACGCCAGAAGGGATGCCCATGACTGCGGTCTTGTTGGAACAATTCTATTGCGCCTTGATCAAAGGTCACGCAGATCGTAATCAGTCAATCCCCTCACCTGCGCACATCGTCCAGGTCCACCTGGTGCTGGTAGCGCAAGCATGCCGTGACAGCTGTCTACAGGCCCAACAACGGAAAAAGCGCCCGCAAACGAAGCACTCGGCGATACTCACACCAAACAACAGATGGCTTGCTGTTCTGTGTGTCCACGCAGCGTGCAGTCAGTCTAGAGCAAGCCAAATATGCAGATGGAAAACTGCAACTGTGCTGTCTTGCGCACCTGCGCACGTCGTCCAGGTCCACCTGGTGGTGGTAGCGCAGCCCACCTTTGAAGGGGCCCCTGCTGTTGTTGTGCTGCACGCGGTACGCGTTGAACACCTGGCGGCAGCAGCAGCAGCAGCAGCAGCTATATATTCAGCAATATTGAGCAGCGGCCACTGCTGTGGGTGCAGGTTGATGCTCAACCCGCCGCACAAATCAAGCAGCAACACAAGCAGCAACACAAGCAGCAACACCGGCGTATGCGAGCAGCAGCATGGACGCTGCAGGAGGTGCTGTCCGCACCCAGCTGTAGCTGCTTATCAAAAGCTGTTGACAGAGGGATTGCGTTTTGCTTGAGAGTGTGGTAGCAAATTCGTCCGCGATTTGTAACATCACCCCATGAAAACAGCTGTTGCAACCACGTCTCATGGCTCCTCTTCATAGTGCAGAGTTCATGGCAGCACACTGCATTTTTTGCTGCTGCTTGCACCTGCAGCAAATGCCGTTTCATCCGGCTGTCAACTAGCCAGCTGCTACTGTTCTTGGCATACCACGTGTTGAAAGCCCACACGCTGAAGCCTTGCTTTCCGCACTCTGGAAGCTACTCTAACCCACAATTGCACAACCTGCGCACACACCCCACCTACACTCTAGCTCCTCCACCATGCACCATCAACACGAGCGCATTACCCTGTCACATAACATGTTACATGACATGTTATACCGCACCTCTATCTCGCCCGAGTCCATCTGCACCACCAGCTCCACGCCCATCTCCCTGTTTGGGGTTAGCAGCAGCTTCTGCAGCTTCTCAGGATACTCCAGCTCATTCAGCGCCTGCAGGACAACAGCACAGATACACCAGTGGTTTGAGACCATACAATCAAATAGTTGCTGGTTGGGTATGCTGGTGGTAAGGTGAAGCGCTGCTGCTGCTGCTGCTGCTGCTGCTGCTGCTGCTGCAGGTGTCGTGTTTGTGTTTCGTGGGTGTTGTAGAAACGATGTGGACGCTGAACTTGCACTAGGCACGAAGGTGTGAGAGATCCTGCATCGTGCTTTGTGGCTTCCAGCGACCTACAATGGCACCGCACTGAACTGGCTGCACCCTGCTGCTGCTGCTGCTGTCTGCTGCTGTGTGCAGGTGCACAGCGTAATGACCAGCCCTGCCCGGCGCTGCCTCAGCACAGCTCAGCTGGTGGCGCAGCTGCAGGTGGGTTCTGTTGTAGCTGGAAATCTGGTGCAATGCCTGTCTGTTTTAATAGGATGGTGCTCTGGTTATGTCTTGATGTGCCCGCTGCCTCAGCACAGCTGGTGGCACAGCTGCAGGTGGGCCGGGCTTTACGGCAGTAGCTACACACACACGCTCTCACATTAGATGAATGCACGGCTGCCAGCTGTTTGGCCATGACATGTAGAACAGCGCGGCTGCAACCACCACCTGGCCTGTCTCCTGCTGTGCCGCTGTCCTCATGTGTGCCGCTGCAGGTGCAGGCCAGCCGAATGGGCTCAACAGTAGCAGCATAAAGGCACAGTGCATGCACACGCCCAAATAATGTAAATAATGTATTTTTTTGTGCTTGTTGTATCATTGCAGGTGGAGACCAGTTGCACAGGCTCAGAAGTAGTAGCAGCAGGCAGCCAGGCCAGTAAGAAGGCACATGCCCAGCACCTTCACTGCATGTGCCTTGCTGCTGTGTCCTTGTACTGTCATGCGTGTCAATGCCATTGCAGGTGGAGGCCAGCCGCATGCGCTCAGCAGCAGCAGCAGGCACAGCCACGCCAGTAAGAAGGCACAGCAAAATCAACTCGCCCAACAACCTCGTGATATATGCGCCAACTGTGCCTTCATTTTGCATTGCAGGTGGAGGCCAGCCGCAGTGGCTCATCGCTGGCAGCAGGCAGCCAGGCCAGCAAGCCGCCGCGGGTGCCGGTCATGCCCAAACACCTTGCAGCACATGCGCCTGCTGCCTCCTCATCTGCTTGATTTCACTGGAGGTGGAGGCCAACGTCGAGCTCAGCGCTGCCTGTGCAGGCCTGCGTGCTGATGTGTGGTTGCGCTTTTGTGCCGTTGCTGTCATGTCTGCACTGCTGCAGGTGGAGGCCAGCCGCAGTGGCTCATCGCTAGCAGCAGGCAGCCAGGCCAGCAAGGGACACAGTGCATGCACATACAAAACAACACAAACAATAAAAATGGGTGCTCCTGTGTCATGCTGCAGGTGGAGGCCAGCCGCAGCGGCTCATCCCTAGCAGCGGGCAGCCAGGCCAGCAAGCATGTGTCCTTATTGGGTGTCTGTCCCCTGTCCTGATGTGCCTGTGTTCGAATGTGCCTGTGATCATGTGCAGGTGGAGGCCAGCCGCAGTGGCTCGCCAGTAGCAGCAGGCAGCCAGGCCAGCAAGCCGCCCCGGGTGCTGGTCATGCCCGAGCTACGCAACCTGGAGATGGGGGTCTGGGAGGGCCAGTCCATGCGCATGGTATGTTACAAGGATGTGACAATAACATAACAATAACATAATAACAGTTTGATGTCAGAGTGTGTGCTGGGGCTGCATGGCTGCTGTGCTGGTCATGCCTGAGCTGCGCAACCTGGAGATGGGGGTCTGGGAGGGCCAGTCCATGTGCATGGTGAGGCTGTTATATAACATGATAATGTAACATAGTAACAGCCTGGTGATGATAGAGTGACAGGACCGATTGGCTCTTTGTCCGATTGGGGCTAGCCTGGTCATGCTGCTCTTCTGTTATTGAGTAATGTACTGCCTTTGACTAGTGAAGTACTGTTCCCACAGCCAATGTGCTGTTGGTCACTGAGCAGCACTTGTGCTGCATAGTAAATATCCTTGGCAAATTTGTGATGTTTTGGTGAGGTCGATCAGGGAGGATCTGAATGTTCGATGTGATGATGTGAGTTACGTGAGTTACGTTATGCACGTTAGGACACGGTGTCCGATGTGTGGTTCCTGGCAGCGCCATTAAGGTGTTGCAGTGCGCGTGCAAGGGCACGCCGAGTATGGCTCCGAATGCATAGGTTGCTTGGAATTACATATGAATCACAGTGAATAGACATTTGCACATTGAAGAACCTTTGTGCAGCACAGACCGTCGACGGCTGTGTAACTTGTCGCCTTTGCTGTCTCAGTGCGAACCTGCAAGTGATAAACACAGCAGAGCACGAATAGAGCAGCTGGCAGCTGTGACTGTGTAACCTTGTGTCCTTTGCAGGAGTGTAAACTCAGGCGAAGCTTCTCTGCCCACAGCAAGTAAGAGTGTTGGGTTAGCTCGATCTAACCGCGAACACACCTGCAGCTGCAGACACTCAGCGTTGCAGCGCATTCTCTCTTATTGGTGACGCGACGAATGGAAGACACATACATTATTCACCATCCCAGGCTACAGGCTTCGCTGCAGTTCCTGTCTTTATCTTTGAATTCCGCGTCGTTCACCAACTCCAAAGTGTTCACCAAAGGCATTAAACAATTTTATTAAAGGAATAGTGAGGCAACGCAGGAGCAGCAGCACTGACCCATCTGACCTGGCAGCATGGCTCCCTGCAGCAGACTCGAGGAAAAGCTAAGAAAGCTGGGCCTCTCCACAGACGATGGGGGCTGCAGCCGCAGCAGTCCTGCAAGCAAATCGAAACACCACTTTCGCATCTTCTTCCCTTTGCCACCGTATGATGGGCTGCAGTTCAATGCCCTGCGCTCAGGCACCGGCTTCAACTTCACTGGCCAGCTGCTTGGGGTTGGCGGCAAGCAGCTGCAGCGCATCAAGCAAGAGTCCGCAGCGCGTGTGGAAGTGAACAACGCAGAAGGAAACCTTAATGGCTCACACCCGGACCCACTGGACCCAAACCTCCATGCTCTAATATCAGCAGACAGCGTGAGCAAGCTGCACAAGGCAGCCATGATGGTGTGGGAGCTGCTGGCACCTGTGAATGGCAAGTTCCTGCCGATTGATGTGGTGCCAGGTGGCAGCGTGCGGCTGACTGTGGCCCAGCCAGGGAAAGCAGCGGCTGCAGCGGCAGAGGCAGTCCCGCAGCTCAAACAGGGCTTCAAGGCCGGCAGGGCAGATGCTGCACCTTCCGGCAGCGACAACAGCAGCGACAGCAGCAGCAAACAAGAGCTGAGCGCAGAGAGCAGGCCAGTGTCAGTGTCGCCCTTGCTCACACCTGTCACGCCAGCAGCTGCAGCTGGCCAGCGGCCAAGCCGCAGCAGCATAGAGGTGACACCGGACAGCAGCTGCAGCAGCATGCACAGTGTCGGCAGCGGAAGCAGCAGGTGTGTGCCGTGCCTGTTCAGCAACCTTGATGGCTTTTCGTTACCCCCAGCGGCCATCCCTCCTGCAGCTCAGACCTCAGCTGGATGTGCTGGCCATGCTGCTGCGCATGCAACACAAGAACAGCAGCAGCAGCAGCAGCAGCAGCAGCAGCAGCAGCAGCAGCAGCAGCAGCAGCAGGGGCAAGTGGTGGATGAAGCAGTCTCTGGGAGCAGTGGCTTGCAGGAAGACCAGCTGCTGCAGCCAGCCACACCTGGCAGTGGGTCTGCTGCTGCAGCAGCATGCAGCAGTGAATGCAGCAGCATATATACGAGTGAGCAGGCCCAGCAGCAGCAGCAGCAGCAGCAGGGCCCACTTCCTGCAGGACACCAATTAGGTGACAGCCTGAGGTGCCGGGCCTTTCCTACACCTTCAGAGCAAACGCCAGGCACAGCAACCAGTCAGCTCAGCCAGGAAACCCACTGCCACTCATCTGGCACAGCAGGCATTGTAGCATGGCCAGCACCCACTCCAGCACTGACAGCACCATGTCCTAGGCAAGTACGGGGCAATGGCGGAGTGCTGTCATGACAGGGGCGGCGAGTGGGCAGGAGCATTTGAGCAGCTACTGCTTGATGCAAAAAAAGACAGCAGGTCCACATCAGCAAACCATCCTGCAGCCAACGGCGCAGCAGAGAAAAGCGTTCACATTGTCAAAACTGCTCTCAAGAAAGTGTGCTTGCAGCGCCAGAACACCAGTGACTGGGACATGGAGGTGCCATGGCTGCTGCTTGGCTACAACTGCAGCCCGCAGCGCAGCACTGGCTACAGCCCCTATGAGCTGCTCTACGCACACACACCTGTAGTGCCACCTGCAACTGCTGAAGCAATGCAGGAGCCCATCAACTTGGACTCACCCGATGCGGCAACTGCCTCGCTGCTGCACCGCAGAGAACTGGCCAAGCGCATCTGCCCTGAAGCCATGAACAACCTGGCCATTGCGCAGCACAGAGACACGCTGCGCTACGCGCACATCCGCTCAGGGACCTATGAGCCCAAGCACGCCAAGTTTGAGGTGGGCGACTTTGTGTACACAGCGTACGCAAACACGCACAGTGCGTTGCAGCCTCGTGCCAAGCCTGCCATACTCAGAGTGACCGAAGTCAGGCCATCAGGGCGCCTCATCCTGCAGGGCCGATGCGGCCGCACAACTGACAGGCACATGTCACAGTGCGCACCCTGCCACCTGCCTGGCGTCGACGCAACCATAGACCCCACACTGGCAGACAAACCTGCTGAGATAGTGTGCGAATCCTGCAACTCCCCCACATCAACTCAAGAAGATGCAATCCTGCTCTGCGACTACTGCGATGCAGGCTGACACATGAAGTGTCTTGATCCCAAGCTGACGGCAGTGCCGGATGGCGACTGGCTTTGCCCAAGGTGCGTGTCAGACGGCATTACAGCTGCACAGCTTCAGTCTGCTGCAGTACAGCGCAAAACGCAGCAGGCACTTGATGCAGCACCCAACCTGTTCCCTGACAAAGCAATGAGGCAACGTGATTCAACGGCGGGTCAGCTGCATGGCCGCCTCATCAAGCAGAGCTTCAGGGATCGCAGCACAAACAAACCGCGTCCTTTCTGGGGCAGGCTGCACTACATGGGCGAACAGCGCCGCCCACGCTACTACGACGTGTATTTTGAGGATGGCGACATTTATCAATACACAGTTGCTGAGGCTAAAAAGCACCTGCAACCGCCCAATGCTGTACTGCCTGCAGGCATCACGCTGCCCAACGACGCAGCGTTTGCCAGGCAAAGCACCTCAACATGAGCCACCTACAACACTGCCAGGCTACCACCACCAGCAGCAGCGGGGTGCCTGCGCCTGGCAGTGCAGCAACAGCTGCAGCGAGCAGCAATAGCAGTCTAGCAATCAGAACTTCAGCAGATGTGAGTCAGCAGTGCGACCCCACAGCAAATGCTGACAAGCAGCAGATGCCCAGTCATCTGGAGTGTGTAGTGTGATGTTACTGGCAGGTTGTGAACAAACACACCTCCGCCAGCTTTTGTGTGTTGTTCAGGGGGGTTGTTTGGTGCCAGTAACCAGGGCTCTCTCAAGGCACTCTGTGCCAACAGTTGGAAGTCAGTCAATGGCAGTGGTGTAACTGTAACCGCAGTGTTGCCAGTGTCAGCTATGCCTGGAAGTACTGTTCAGAGTGGGTTACAGTCAGGCTTGGCGCCTATCTGCCAAGCGCTAGTATGTTACGTCAAGAGTGCGTGCTGGGGCTGCATGGCTGCTATGCTGGTCATGCCCCAGCTGCGCAACCTGGAGATGGGCGTGTGGGAGGGCCAGTCCATGCGCATGGTATGTTACAAGAATGTGACAATAACATAACAATAACATAACAACAGGTGTGTGCTGGGTCTGCATGCTGCTGTGCTGGTCATGCCTGAGCTGCGCAACCTGGAGATGGGCGTCTGGGAGGGCCAGTCCATGCGCATGGTGAGGCTGTTATGTTGGTTGAAGTAGATTTGTGGTATGACAATTGAGTTACGTAAGAGTAACATGTGAAGATCTGGGCAGTCGCGGTGGTCGCCGCTGCGCTGCGCATCCTCTGCTTGCGCCACAGCAGCACTACCACCTGCACACCCTGTCGCTGCCTGCCGCTGCCGCCGCTGCTGCTGCTGCAGGTTGCTGACCGTGGCGGCCTGCCTGCTGCTGCCGCCACTGCTGCTGCTGGTGCTGCTGGGCCTGCTGTTGACCCTGACTCAGCCGGGGCATCAGCGGGCCTTGAGGACCTGGGCGAGTTCTGGTACAGGACAGGTGGGCTGGTTTTGTCTCCTTGGTTTTGTATATTGGTTTGTATCTGCTGGGCCTGACGTGGGCCCTGACTCAGCTGGCGCCTCAGCAGGGCTGGAGGACCTGGGCGAGTTCTGGTGCAGGACAGGTGGGCTGGCCTTACTTGTGTGTTACCAAGCTGAGTGTGTGCCATGTGTTGTTTGTTGTGTGTTGTGGGGACATGCTGACATAGAGGAGTTCCCGTACTGGGCAGGTGGGCTGCTGTTCCATTGATCACGGCTGCAAGCCTGATGCGTGTGTTTGTTGTGCGGCCTTGTTCCTTGCTGCAGCATTGAGCAGCTAGGCGGGAGGGGCCGCCATTCATGTGCGCGGAGGCGTGCCGCGTCAACGGCAGTTTTCAGGGGTTGTTGGGGGTGGATAGCCACAGGTCACAGCAGCAGCGCTGGCCAGCCACTGCCTGCAGCTAGGCCCAGAGGGCCTGCCCCTCATGATGTGAGGCAGCAGTGTTCTTGTAGGTACTGTTGTACGTTTGGTGGGGCGAATAGGGTATTGTTGTAGGATTGAAGGGGCGAATAGCCACAGGTCACAGCAACAGCGCTGGCCAGCCATTGCCTGCAGCTAGGCCGAGAGGGCCTCCTGCGCATGAGGTGCGTGGGCCTTGCTTGCCTGTGCACGTCCTGACATCAATTGCTTCTTCCGCTGTCCACAGGTTTGACGCTGCAGGCGTGAGCATCATCGACTTCCCGGATGGCGCCCGCAGCGGCGGCGTCATGCGCTGCCTCAACTACACAGCACACCTTGGCAGGTGAGGCAGCTTGTGTACTGCTGCTGCTGCTGCTGCTGCTGGATGCGCCAGGCTTGCGTGTGCCGCACAGCGGCTGAATGCTGCGTGCAAGCAGAGGCGTGAGAGGCTGCAATGCACATGCATCAGTGACTGCTGTCATGCCCCCGGGGTATGCTAGTAGCATACAGAGAGCGTGTGGCTGGTTGCGAGGTGTGCTGCTAGCTGCCACTTGCTGCTGCTGTTTTTGCAAGGCCTGCCTCAGCTGCACGCCTGGGCACAACGCGGCCCTTGCAACAACAATATACACTTACATGTGCTGCTGCTGCTGCTACTGCTGCTGCTGCTGCTGCTGTGCCTGCAGGTGGGCGGTGCCAATCACCCGCGATGACATGGACATGGTCTGCGGCATCGATGGCTGCTTCTGAGGCCGCTTGTTACGGCTGCTTCTGAGGCTGCCTTTTACGTCTGCTTCTGAGGCTGCTGTCTGATCATGCTGCAGCCTGATAACAATGATGTTAGTCCTTCTTGTCACCATTTCTTTCGATATCAGCATCTTTTTTGTTCTGTGTTGCGTTGCCAACGATGGATGGCTGCCGGGGTTCTGTTGGGACGCGGGCTGGCATATGTGTGGCTGCTGGTGTTACATCGCAGCCCCTGACGCATTGGCGCCAAGTCTTGCAGGACAGTCAGTCGTCAGGGTTTCTTTTTTTTTTTCATGCTGCAGTCAGGCGAACCCGACTGCAGGGGACACAAGGCAATGCCTCCACCAGCATCGTCAGGGTTTCCTGCTGCTTTTTGACGGATTCTTGTGCCACAGCAGCAGCACAGCCCTACGGCTTGCGTTTGCTGCTGACAGGCATCGCTTCAGCACATGTTCAGTCAGTCTGGATGACTGCTACTGCTGCTGCTGCTGTTGCTGCGCCTTCTTTGACTTCATTTGCGGTCTACAGTACCAGGTTTGGTCTGTCGGCGCCTCATGCTGTAATACGCTACCTTAGCATCAGTAGCAATGCATGTTGGTGCCACAGCAGCAGCGTTGGAGCACAACCTTGGGCAAGTGGTTGCCCAATGAGCCTGTCATTGGCTCAAAAGCGGGCTGTGTTCCCGTCGTGTAACTGTGCAGCACGTGTTCAAGCACAAGCATGCCGTGAGTATGCGCTAGGTGTGTGTTTGCGGGCACTGCTGTATGAGTACGCATTATGGTGCATGTGCTTGTAGTGTATGATCTGCATGCACGTTGTAACCCTTTATACTGCTGCAGGAAGTCCTGGAACTCATGCGGAAGTGCTAGGCATGCGTGCATGCATGGCTGCCCGGCAGCCAGCTGGCAGCCAGCTGGCAGCTGCCGTGCCACCAGTGCGCCTGCAGTTGCACTTTTTTGAACATGGTTGAATGGAAGCCATCCTGAACCCGCAACTTCGATATGTACTGTTTCGTCGGCTTGAAGGATGGTACCTGGCTCGGTTCGGCTGTTTGCTGCACTGGTCACCAGTGGAGGTGCCTGTCGTGACCAGCCAGCCAACCAACCCAAGCGATGATGTCCTCGCCAAGACGACGCATGAAGCCATTAGCCAGCCAGGAATATTTTACACAATTTTAAGAAACCACAAAGTGAACTAGCACAGCAGAACAGCAGCAACTTTGTCGTGTCACTGCGCCCGTCTCTGTCACATGGAATCGTGACAGGAGTCCGAGAACGCTGCAGCTTAACGTCCTACGCCTCAACTATTCCTGCAACCACAGTAAAGAAGTCAGCAGTCGTGGCATTTTTCCATCACCGGTGATCCTTCTCAACCCGGGGCATCCCGTCAAGCACCTGCTCGCTGTCCTCTGCACCACCCGCTCGCAACCATGGCCAGATCATTTGCAGCGATGGTTATGATCAGCATTTTTTTGGCGGTGGCTGTTCAGGCCCACCCAGGTGAGCAGCAAGAGGCAGCTGTATCAGCAGCACTCGCCCAGGTTCCGCACTGCTGTCGTGATGGGCCCATTGTCGATACACTAAATATATTTATCAGCTGCTGCAGCCGGGCAGATGGTTCAGCCCTGTAGACAAACAGCAGCACTGTCGTATCATCGCTTCCCTACCAGGCTGGCTCTGTCGGTAGTTGGACTGCATGAGAGGGCGAGCTCGTAGCAACGAGCCGTGGAAAAACTTATCAAACTTTTAAGCGCTGCTGCACGACGTGCCACTGCCGCTGCTGCTCGCAGGCCGCAAGATGCAGCAGCTGAGCCAGCAGGTGGGAAGCCGTGCAACTGCGGCACAGGCAGACACCGCAGCAAAGATCAACGCTGCAATCGACGGCAACGTGAAAGTCAAACCCTCTCAGAACCCCTCAGGGGCCGTGACTGTCAACTCTGCACACACCCAAAAGCCCACCCCAGGCAGTGCTAGTGTCACCACCATGATTTCCTCCACATCCAAGTCAAGCCAGGGAGCCGCAGCAAGCGGTGGCACAGCCGTCGCTGCCCAGTCCGCCACTGAGGCAAAGATTAACGCTGCTGCATCAGGCGCAAAGCCCACCAAGCCTGCTGCCGCACCAGCGCCAAAGGTTACAACCATGATTGCCACGACCTCAAAGACAGGCCAGGGCGCTGCGCTGTCAGGCGGCACTGCCACTGCTGCCCAGGCTGGCACTGCAGCCATGATCAACAGTGCTGCAAGCGGCGCCAAGCCCGCCACCAAGCCCTGAAGAGTGTTATATGACAGTGTTATGTGACAGTAACGCGACGGCTCGTGTGACTCCTGTCGCATTGGAGAATCTTGTGCAGATCCGGCTGGGTACTGTGTGGTGTGGTGCGGGAAATGAATGAAACGTGTGTGAAAAAAACGATTTGAGTCATTTCATGTACATACTGACGCACAACTGTTGCAACAAACTGACTGCTGTGCGCGGACATACTACCTTGGCTTGCATATTCTGGACCAGCACTGCATATTTTGGACCAGCATTGCTTGAAGGTGCGCAGTGATGCTTTTACAAGGTTAGAATGGTCCTATCTGCGTATACATGCTTACAGTGCTGCTGCATGCCTGCAACAAAGCAGCAACCGCATGCAGCCAATCACCCAGCTGCGGACCGCTACAGAAAAATCAGCAGTGTCAACAGCCTGCCCAGCAGACCAGCTGCAGGCGCATGGGCCGCCATGTATTAAGGGTTGCAACGTGCATGCAGGTCAAACTTTGCAAGCATATGTGATGCACATAGCATGGGCGCATCATACTTTTCTTGTCATTTTCAAGCATGCATGCATGGCTGCACTGCTGACATCAGCCTCATGACAATGATGCCACTGTGGGTCTTTGTCTTGTTGATTCTGGTCTTTGAATTGACTCGCTTTCTGTGCCCGGTGCGCCCATGCGCCGAACGAGCACTGTTGTTGTAGCACTTTCAGGGGCTCGGGGACCACACATCAATGGCCATGTGATTGTGGTAGGTTGCGGCAACGGTACGGTTGTGTAACGACGATACTGATCGGCCGCCGTCGGCGACAACTGCTAACAGACAAAGTCACTGTGCTGCCAAAGACACCATGTGCTTATGCCGCATGAAACGTCTTGCCAGATGTGCCTGCTTGCTTCTAGATATGTGAGTGGGCAAAATGTTGCATGCGTCTATTGCAGAATGTATTGTCTTCCCTGCAATTCTTTATACTGTGCCTGCTTGTGAGATGCCATCTCAGTGCAGGCAAGCATGCAGCGGGGGGCAGTGGCCTGGGAACCATCACCCACAAGCTCCGTGATGCCATAATCGATCTGCTGCTGCCATAGGAACGGACTGGCTTGCAAGCCAATTGTCGGCACCACCTGCAGGCGGCAGCTGCAACATATGACTTTGCAAAGGCACAAATGTACAAGAATGTGTTTTATGCAGAATTGCCCAACGCTCAACCTTTCTGCGGATGGAGTCAGCTGCCGATGCTACCTTCAGCTCCTGCTGCCGCAACACGCATGCATGCTGCAGGCAATTGCCGCACTGCCGCGGTTGCGGCAGCTTTTCAATGGCGTTCGAAAAAATTGGCGTCATTGCCCCAGCACAGGTCACACCTTGCAACGCCTAGGCACCCGCTTCTGCTGCCGCTGCTGCTGGCCTAGTCGAAGCCGCGGTGGATCTCTGCGCGCGTCACCTCCTGCAGCGCCTGAGCAGACAAAATCTGACTGCTGCTGCTGCTGCTGCTGCTGCTGGCCTAGTCGAAGCCGCGGTGGATCTCCGCGCGCGTCACCTCCTGCAGCGCCTTGACGAATGCTGCCACGCGCAGCGGCACGTTCTTCTCCTTGTGGATGGTCCAGATCTTGTGGAAGGCGTCTGCAGCAAGTAACATGTCATGTAACATATTATGCAACGTTATGGGATTCTGCGCAAGCAGATGCACACATGTGGTATTCTCGATTAAAATGCAGCACAATACAAGTGCCAGCACAAGCCAGCAAGCAGATCTCCTACCCACTCCTGGCAAACCCTGGGTTGAGGCTGCCCACAGCTAAAACCCCAAACCCTATGCCGCAAAAACCCACCCGTCATCTTGCGGTCCAGCTTGCGGTTGACGTCGTCCTCGTCCCACTTGAAGTTCTGCAGGTTCTGCACCCACTCGAAGAATGACACCGTCACGCCTCCGCCATTTGTGTAGATGTCAGGCAGCACGATGATGCCCTTCTCACGCAGGATGGCGTCACCCTATGTAACAGAGCAGCAGCAGCAGCAGCAGCAGCAGCAGCAGCAGCAGCAGCAAATTTGTG
The DNA here is from genome assembly GCA_030272155.1 of Tetradesmus obliquus. Classification (NCBI taxonomy): domain Eukaryota; kingdom Viridiplantae; phylum Chlorophyta; class Chlorophyceae; order Sphaeropleales; family Scenedesmaceae; genus Tetradesmus; species Tetradesmus obliquus. Next base: position 4,653,726 of record CP126202.1, read on the forward strand.
ACCACAACATTCTAGTAGACAGTGTCGGGCAGCACAATGATGCCCTTGTCAGGCAGGATGACACAAAGCTGAGATGTGAGGGTAGCAGATAAAAGAACAAACAGGTCAAGCAGGAGCTTCTCAGGTGGCCATGCTGTAGGGAGACTGTGGGCTGGCAGTATTGTCAGCGGCACAATGATGCCCTTCTCGCGCAGGATGGCGTCACCCTACGTAACAGAGCAGCAGCAGCATGAATGGCTGACAGATGCAGATGGTGGTGGTGGCGTGGATCTCGGCCACAATGATGCCCCTGTCATGCAGGATGGCGTCACCCTGCAGACCAGCAGCAGCAGCAGCATGTCACAATGACAAGTGCACGTGGTGTGCTGGCACTCCCGTGCTCCTATTGTAGCAGCAGTAGTCCCTCACCTCATGTGTGGTGGCCCAGTTGCCGCCTCCGCCACAACCTTGCACACAGACGCATCCACACACACACGCCACTTGCCGGTAGACACCCAGTGCAAATACACCAGACTCCTCACCTCTGGCGTGGTGGGCCCGTTGGCCGCTTCTGCCACAAACTTGCACTGCAGCCGCGCCGCATTGTCCTTGTCGATTACGCCGCCAATGGCAGCAGGCACCAGCACGCCACACACAAACATACACAGCCACGCAGTTCCACCCCAAGTGTTGCTGGCCCAGCCGCTGCCGGCAAAGCCTTGCTCCAAAACACATCCATAAACTCGCCTGTTGCACACGAATATTTATTTTCTGTACAGAAACAGCAGCCCCTCACCTCTGGCGTGGTGGGCCCGTTAGCCGCTTCTGCCACAAACTTGCACTGCAGCCGGGCCGCATTGTCCTTGTCGATCACGCCGCCGATGGCAGCAGGCACCAGCACATCACAGGGCATGTACAGCAGCTCCTCTTTAGGAATGGCACCGCCGCCTCCAAACTCCGCCAGTGGCTTGCCTGCAATGAAGACAGTGAGGCCAGCAGAGCAGCAGCTTGTTGTTGTCGCAGCTTGATGTTTGTTGTTGCAGCAGCAGCAGGGCAGGTACAGCAGCTCCTTTGAATTAGCATCACCACCACCAAACTGCGCCAGCCGCCTGCCTGCAAGACAGTGAGGCCGGCAGGACACTGCACTGTTGTTGCTGTTACATACGTTGTTGCATAGCAGCAGCAGCAGCAGCAGCAGCAGGGCATCCAGCTCAGCATGCTGCAGCATGCAAGCGAGCCTGACAGCACAACTGGGGACCGAGAGCAGCCCACGCAGCAACAGCTCGCACGCAAGCTGTGCAGCGCAGCGTACCTGCCGCCACGTGCGCCGTCAGGGTTTTGATGTCCAGCCAAATCTCTGTTTGCATGGCGCCAAATACATCTTTGAGACCCAGCGCATAATGCACATAATTGAACACCCCGATGCACCACCAGGTCGCACCTGCCGCCACATGTGCCCTGAGGGCTTTGATGTCCAGCCCATTCTCGTTCTGAATCGCTCCGAATGCGTCGCTGACTGCCGTGACCTTGCCGCCATGCTCAGTGAGGATCTCCGCGGCCCAGGCGCCCACATTGCCAAAGCCCTGCGCAGCAGCAGCAGCAGCAGCAGCAGCAGCACTCAGCATTTCAGCCTCGATTCTGATAGTTGCTCGTGCATGTACTCTCCGGCTCTGAACTCTCCGGCTCTGAAAAGAAGCAGGCCCAGCAAGACGCCAGCAGGCAGCAACAAACATTTCTTCTAGCAAAGGGCAGGAGGCAGCCGCACACATGACATACAGAGCGATCAGCAGCCAAAGCCATCATCCGCCATTGCAGCTCTCAGCAACCCACCTGGATCACAAACGTGTGGTGCTGGATCTTGCCAGCATGTGTGGCCTTCAGCATCTCCCTGATGGCAAACACGGTGCCACAGCTGCGTACAGTTGACAAAATCAAGGCAAAAACAGCGGCAAAGCCCATCCTGAACAATATAATCCTTGTTTAAACCCACCTGGATGACAAAGGTGTGGTCCTGGATCTTGCCCGCGTGCGTGGCTTTCAGCATCTCACGAATAGCAAACACGGTGCCGCGCCCGGTGGCGGCCTCACGCCCCAGGCTGCCATGCAGGTGCACAGGCTGTGAATGAGAGCAGCAGCAGCAGCAGCAGGCGGGCAGGCAAGTTAGGCACGCAGGCACAAAAAAGTATGCAATGCCCTAGGTTCTGGCCCGGGCTGCTGTGCAGGTGCACCGGCTGCAAGGACAGAGCAGCAGGCAGGCAAGCAGGCAGCACAAAGGCACGCCAAGGCAGTCAGGTCAAGCAGGCACGAGACACATGAATTGCTATGGTTGCTGGACCCGGCTGCCGTGCAGCTGCACCACACCTTGCCCGTAACAACTCCTGGGCTGAAGCCTTGTAAAGTTTAGTTGCTGTGCTCGTCGAAGAACCAGGCCATCTCGCTTGTTCCATACCCACTAGCACAAGAGAACCAGCATAGTTGTTGAGGCCTGGAATTTCACCAGGCAGCTTGCCCCATACGCTTGACCCCAAAAACCAGCCCAAAACCCACCTTTTCAGTAACAACGCCTGGCGGTGAAGCCCTTGTACTTGCTGTACTCGTAAAAACACCAGCCAACTTGCAACAGCAGCCAGCAAGCCAGGCACTAGAGCTCAAAACCCCCTATGGTTTGCCTGAGGTTCAGCCAGCTGACCTAAACCGCACCTTTCCAGTAACAATGCCTGGCGAGAAGCCCTTGTACTTGCTGTACTCGTCAAAGAACCATGCCATCTCACACTACCATGCCCACCAACACAAGAAAACCATAGTGACCATCAAAGTTCAAGCCTGGTGTTTCACCGGAGTGCTGCTCCCATACCCTGAACCCTACCCACCTTGCCAGTAACAACGCCTGGGCTGAAGCCCTTGTACTTTGAGTACTCGTCAAAGAACCAGGCCATCTCGCGCGCCCCCGTGTTCATGTCTGGCGCTGGGATGTCCTCAGCAGGGCCGATGATCTCCTTGATGGCCTGTTATAATATTGACAAATAACAGAAACATAACAGTCAGTGACTTGAGGGTTGCTAGCAAGTGCATGATTCATCAACTGCTGCACCCAGCCGGCGCGGGGATCTCCTCCGCAGGGTCGATGATCTCCTTGATGGCCTGTTAATGACATGTAACTATAACATAATATGCCAGTCACACGTGTCACAGTCGGAGTGGGAGCGATGACATGCGAGCAAATGTCAGCTATTGCTGGGTAAGCCAGCCTGGGCTTTTGTGGCTGTGTCAGTGTCAATGTGTCAGTGTCAACGGATGAAAGTGTGTGTCAGCTGCTCCAGATCAGGCGCGGGTCCACATATGCCCCAAGCAATGCACGGCCCTAAGACATAAGCCCCAAAACCTCATCACCCAGCCAGCCTAAAACACACCTGCACCAGCTTGCGTGTGAGTTTCTCCAGCTCGCGCTCGCTGAGCCTGCGTGGGTCGACTGTGACGCCGCCCTTGGCCCCGCCAAAGGGGATGTCCATGACCGCTGTCTTCCAGGTCATGAGGGAGGCCAGGCTGCAGGGTCAAACATGCGAGTGATACATTGTGTAAGTGATGAAGATGGTGGTGATCGTGCACGCTCAGAAGGGGACGTCCATGCGGCAGCCTTCCAGGTCATCAGTGAGGCCAGGCTGCAGCAGTATGATGAATAGCAATTGTTAGTGATGGTGATGTTACTATGATCATGGAGTTGATGATTACGCCAGAAGGGATGCCCATGACTGCGGTCTTGTTGGAACAATTCAATTGCGCCTTGATCAAAGGTCACGCAGATCGTAATCAGTCAATCCCCTCACCTGCGCACATCGTCCAGGTCCACCTGGTGCTGGTAGCGCAAGCATGCCGTAACAGCTGTCTACAAGCCCAACAACAGAAAAAGCGCCCGCAAACGAAGCACTCGGCAATACTCACACCAAACAACAGACGGCTTGCTGTTCTGTGTGTCCACGCAGCGTGCAGTCAGTCTAGAGCAAGCCAAATATGCAGATGGAAAACTGCAACTGTGCTGTCTTGCGCACCTGCGCACGTCGTCCAGGTCCACCTGGTGGTGGTAGCGCAGCCCACCTTTGAAGGGGCCCCTGCTGTTGTTGTGCTGCACGCGGTACGCGTTGAACACCTGGCGGCAGCAGCAGCAGCAGCAGCAGCAGCTATATATTCAGCAATATTGAGCAGCGGCCACTGCTGTGGGTGCAGGTTGATGCTCAACCCGCCGCACAAATCAAGCAGCAACACAAGCAGCAACACAAGCAGCAACACCGGCGTATGCGAGCAGCAGCATGGACGCTGCAGGAGGTGCTGTCCGCACCCAGCTGTAGCTGCTTATCAAAAGCTGTTGACAGAGGGATTGCGTTTTGCTTGAGAGTGTGGTAGCAAATTCGTCCGCGATTTGTAACATCACCCCATGACAACAGCTGTTGCAACCACGTCTCATGGCTCCTCTTCATAGTGCAGAGTTCATGGCAGCACACTGCATTTTTTGCTGCTGCTTGCACCTGCAGCAAATGCCGTTTCATCCGGCTGTCAACTAGCCAGCTGCTACTGTTCTTGGCATACCACGTGTTGAAAGCCCACACGCTGAAGCCTTGCTTTCCGCACTCTGGAAGCTACTCTAACCCACAATTGCACAACCTGCGCACACACCCCACCTAAACTCTAGCTCCTCCACCATGCACCATCAACACGAGCGCATTACCCTGTCACATAACATGTTACATGACATGTTATAACGCACCTCTATCTCGCCCGAGTCCATCTGCACCACCAGCTCCACGCCCATCTCCCTGTTTGGGGTTAGCAGCAGCTTCTGCAGCTTCTCAGGATACTCCAGCTCATTCAGCGCCTGCAGGACAACAGCACAGATACACCAGTGGTTTGAGACCATACAATCAAATAGTTGCTGGTTGGGTATGCTGGTGTTGACCGGCTGCTGAGTAGACGGTAGCCGCAGCAAGCAGAGACGGGCATGTGAACTGTGTCCTACCGTGAGCACTGCAGCACACTACTCAAGAAAAGAGATTAAGAAAGTGCACGCTGCTGCCTTTGAAAACGTCGAAATGAAGTTGCTGTTGTATCACAGCTGCCGCTGCACCACTCAGGCACTTGGCTGCCTGATGAATGCAAGCAAATCTAGCTGCTGCAGATGCTGCTGCTGTGGATACAGTCAGCTGCTGAGCTGGGGCGTTTTCGCAGATGCAGCGGTCCACATCACCACTTGCACGTGAAGCTCACCTCTCTCAAAAACATGTTTGTGTTTTCGGCATGCGAGCTGGCCGCTCTCCGCTGCAATGCCGAGACCCCGAGTGAAGCAGCAGCGTTCTGCAGCAGCCCGGGCTGCCCAAGAACTCCAGCGCCTTGCTGCAGTAACCCACGTAGCGCGTAAGAAAGCGCCATGGCGTTACTACAGGCGTTGCATTGATCTAGGCAAGAGTTTCGACAAGCAGCACGGACGTCGCTCAGTGCTGATCTAAAACAATATGCACTTTCTAAGACGAAACGTTCCTGTTGGTAGCTGTTTTGTTGGCTATCAAGGCGTCACGTAGGCGAGTTGGTAATATGCTTCAATTCGGACAGACGCGCCACTCTTTCTGCTGACACGGCATGTGTGATCAACACACAACCTCCGGCAGCTAGACTGAAGGCAGCTATTTGATCCTCTCATCTTCGGCTACCGCTTCTGCGGGTCTGAGGAACAATGACTTGTTACGATGACTTGATAAGCAGCGTACATGGATGACCTGCTTCAGCAGCCAAGAGACTGCGCTCTTGATCCGTGCACACGTTCCAGTCCTTGTATTTGACAGCATCTGAGTTCTCTTCATTTTAATTTACTTGCAGATGCAGAGCAACCACGCGTGCTGCCTGGGCAGTACAACAAGCTGGGTCACATGTGCAGTACTTTACTACAGCACATGGGCTGGCAAACCCGTCGGTGGTTCCGCGTACTGATCATCAAGCTGTTAGGTGACACGAAGGCTGAACAAACGTGCTAGAAGCCATTGGCTCTGCTTGCTGCTTGTTTGCTGTTGCGAGTAGGCACTGTAGCTCTGTGGAGTACCCACGCGGAGACAACACTGAGACTCCACGTTGAATTCTTTGCAGGAAACGCAGCTGCTGTGCAGCCAACTGCCTCAGGCAGATGCTACACAGCCAGCCATACCTGGTATTAATCCAGCACAGTGTACAGAGTTCTAGGAAGGGCACAAACAGCGACACTGTGCTGGCAGCAAGCTTGCACGTTCAAGCATGTGCACATGTAGAAAAAAAGCATGTGCACATGCGCCGCCCAGGTTTGACAGCAAATTGGCTTAGCGATCTACGGTGATCTCTTGATGTAGAAATACAGCAGGGAATTATGAGGAGGCTGTAATCGTTTTGTCCGCGTAGGATACAGTCTTTCAGCGCCAGTGCCAGCTTCAGTCCTGCTTACATGTTGCAAAATGAAAACTCACCCTTTACAGCGTGTTACCTTGCAAAGCACCCAGTCTGCGCATGGCGCCATCGCCAACGCGCGGGTGTCATTTATTGTATCCTTAGCAGGCGCCTCCGCAGCAGCACACATCATGTGCACAGCTGCCCACACCAGATGCATGTGCACACACCACACGCGTGCTTGCACACAGCTCTGCATCTCTGGTATGCCTCGAAACGCCTTTCCAAGCCCTCTCAAGCACAGTCCTGCAGTACCCAGCTAGGAAGACAAGCCATCAGTGCTGCTAAACAAGCTGCCAAGTCACCGGGCGGCTGGCAGGGCCTGCGGCAGTGCCATTGTACCACCCTTCAGCACTGCCAGAGGCGAGCAACAAACAAGCCAGCAGCCGCATGTGCACCAATACAATGAGACCCAAGGTGAAATGTAACTGGGCTCAAAAGTGCTTCCCGTCATGCAAACACACTGCACAGGTGAAGTATAGTGCAGCTGTTACGTTGGGCAACACTCAGGTCAAAGATTTGCCACTCACAAGCTGTAGCTGTGTGAGTGTCAACACTCCCATCCAGCAGGCAGCAGCACTGCCTGTGCTACCCTGCTGCTGTGGCTGCAAACCATGCTTGCTGTCCTCTCTCTCTGTATTGCAGCCATGTGTGTTGTACTCCGGGCGTCCCCCAATGGGCACTGCCGCAAATGCCCTGGGCCACCCGGGCATGCGCCAAACTAACAGAATAACACAGTCAAACTAACAATGTAACATGTGAGTGCCAACCACAGGATACATGCTGCAGGTTGGCCACTGAAATGGCTCAATGCAGCGCACATTGCACACACACAGCGGTTCATTGTGCGTGCCAGGGACAGAAGGCACAGAGAGAGCACACTCGAACTGCTGCTGTTGCCCTGACCAAAAGTACACTGCGACAGCAGCAACCTTGCCACCCTCAACAACATATGGTACATTCAGAGTGGCTCAGAGCTCCTGCCTGCAACTGCAGCAAACAGCGGAGCGACAGCCGGCTGACATGCACCTGTTTTGCACAGCATGGCACTTGTCCTGCAAGCAGAACAGCAGGGCAAATGTAACGCTTTGGATCCTGAAAGAATAACAGTGGAGTCCACACTGGGCAGCCGTGCTGCTTGTACCCCATACAAGTCCAGCCGCCAGAGCTGTTGGCAACAGTCATAACAACCACAATAACACGAAAAGAAACATGAAACATGACGAGGCTCGATGAGATGCAGGCCTCTGCAGTGCACAATCTGCTGTCCGCAACAAACACTTGCCAAAACTGCCACAACACAAACCCAGCAACAGCTTGAACATAAGGAGCAGCTGTAGACACAAGGAGGGTGGAAGGATATGAATACATCAGCGGTGCACATGTTGCAAGCACCACGCCCTTTTGGCACGCCCCCAGCACTCCTGCAGCATGTCGTACCAACCACAATGCTGCATGCAGCTGCTGCAATGGAGTCTAGCAGCTGCACATTCAATCGCCCTGCCCTTCGGTGTTGCAGAAGGGGCTCGGTCAAATCACTGCAAAGATCACAACCTTGTTGTACACACCACAGCAGGTTGGATGACATGCCAGGCGCAAAGAGATGCTGTCAGTCTGCCCAGCTGCAGCGCAACGGCGGCACTCCAACCAGTGAGATATGTGGTCAGATATGAGTGCTGCTGCCGTCAAGGATACAAGAGGGTGGGGTTCTGCTGAGGAGCAGAGGATTGTAGAGTACATGTGCCGCTTCCTTCTTGATGTTCGTCATGCAATGTGCCCAAAAGAATATGCACACGTGTGCTTCCACACATCTCATCGTCAGCATCTCTGATGCACCAACAGATTCTCGCCACCACACAAGCAGATACCCAGAAGCAAGACAGGCCACAAACGACCACCTGCAGCTGTGGCAAGGCAGCCATGCTGCCTTCCTCTGTGGCTGTCCTATGCCAAACACTAGACAGCTCACACCCATTCGTGTTGCTGTGCAGCATCATGATGCTGAATCGCCTCTCGCTGGTGCAGGGTTGTCAAGCTGAGACACACACCTCGCAGCACCAAGCACAGCAAAGCAGCATGACACGCCAGAATCAGGCACTCTGTTGCTCACTGGAGCAGATCACATGTAACGCCAGCCATCAAAGCACACCCAGCTTGCAGTGACTCACGCTCGGCAATGCTGTGTGTACGCCTCTCCTTGCATGCATTACAGCAGCAGGTCAACAGCGACAACATACCAAATAGTGCACCACAGTGTACAGCAGTGCCACAATGCCCTGCGTGACATCAATGCAAACGGCCCTGCAATGTAGAAGCAATGCAAGGCATCAACACACAAAGGCATGCAAGTACAGTGTCACTTTGGATACAGCCAGCTACACCACAGCAAGAGCATGGTCACTGGCAGTGGGCAAGCGACCAACAGGCGACCTCCTAAAAGCAACACACTGCATGTACTGGCAGCCCTACTGGTCAGCTGCAAGCAGTACATGCTTGCAAAACTGGCAGTAGGGCACGCAGTTTGGGTGTGCTGTCACTCACTGGCTGCTCTGTGATACGTAACAGCAGCACACACCACCCTCGCCATAGCACATGTCATCACACCCTGTGCCAGTGGACACACGGGCGCCTCCTCACATAAATTCAGCCGCGGAACATGACCCCTGGGGCAACGCAACCGCTGTCCAGCACTCTCAGGCACAGATGGGAGTGCCATCACACGCCACAGGAAGCCCTTTGATGAAAACGTATATTTAGGCGCCGGTGCAATGCGGGCACTCATCAAGCACAGATAGGAGCGCCATCACACGCCACAGGAAACTGCTGTAATGTATAACAAAGCGCCAAGGATACGCGCTGTCAACCAGCTGTCATTACATTACATTACATTACATTACATATGTGAGTACAGCTGTGTCTTGGTACAATGGGCAATAGGTGCCGCGGCAGCGGTGGACCTGCTTGCAGAATGGGTACAAATACAAGGATACAGTACATATGTGTGGCCGTGCCGCCCTGACAGGTGAGTGTTAGTAAGGCATGCAGCCAACCACACCATGCACACCATGCATGCACACAGGCATGCAACACACAACCTGCTGCCGACAGCACCTCATATGGTATATGTCACACCACACTGCAAGCCAGCTGGTGCCGCTGATGCTGTTGTGGCCAGCATATTGACACCGCCATCAGCAACATCAAGCTTGCAAGCATGCTGCTTCTTTGTTGTTGGTTGAAGATATCAGTGCGACAAAGAAGCAGCACAACACAGCACGGCATGACACACATGATGTCAACAGCGATTAGACACAGCCACTGAAGGCGCGCTGTTGCATCCCCTGGCATCGGCATGACACAAAATAACAGTCACATGCATGCTATATAACAGTGTATGGAGGCCCAGCCAGCTGCTTGCATGCCAGCATCACGCCGAATGCAATCACGCCTAGTGTACACTGCAGCTGGCTGTCTCCAGAACCACCAAGCACTCGGCACAAGCAAGCCATGGCGGCATGCTGTAACACAGCATTGCATTGCATTTAGAAGAGCACAGCAGAAGACAGCTGGAAGCTGTATCTTGTCATTGTTTTGCCACAATCTTCACTCGCCAGGGGCAGCTGGGTTTCACACACATGCCTGAGAACCCACGCCACAAAAACACCATGCATCTCGTTGAATATCCTGTCATATGACGCGAGCGACGCAGTGCCAGATGCACCAATCACGCACACACCATTACACCACACGCAAGAGCGCTCCGCTGCCCCAACCCCCGCCAACTGCCCAACAGCACCATCCACCCCATTTGCACGAGGAGCAGCTCTGCGTAGCTGCTGCTGGAGCTGCGGCGGCACAAGCCCTGCACGCCTCACATGTCTGGCGCCAGGCCGCGGCGCGGCTTGACACATTCTGGCGGCACGCCGTAGCCCATGTCGACCCACTCCTGGCGCAGCGCCCTGAAGGCCACCTGAGGCGCATCTGGGCCCAGGCTGAACTCGTGGCTGAGGCGCTCCGGGGTCAGCTTCTCCACCATGACCTGCGGCAGCAACAAATGCAAGCAGTGTACAGCAGGTTTGGTAGACATGGGTCAGTTTGAGCTGCGGTTAATGATCAGGGCCCAGGCTGAACTCGTGGCTGAGGCGCTCCGGGGTCAGCTTCCCCACCATGACCTGTGGCAGCAGGTGAGACCAGCGCCAGTAAGGGCACAATCACAAGCGCATAGTGTTTGTGCAATTCAGTCGAGATCGCGTGTGCAGGCTCTACCTTTGTGGCAGTGCACTCCTTGCCCTCGCCCCAGGATTTTGACAATGCGGCGCGTAGCCGTCAAAGCCGTGCCTACTAATCCCATGCCCCAATACATTGCAATCACAATCAGCACCAAACATCATAACCACACAGCCCCACCTTGTCCTCGCCCAGGATCTTGAACATCGCGTTGCGCGCGTAGCCGTCAAAGCCCTCCCAGCCCGCAAAGTTGCGCACCAGCGCAAACCTGGCAGCAGCAGCAGCAGCAGGGAGTTTAGTGTGTGCTTCTCAGCTCGCAGACGTGGACAGGCGGCTGCAACACGAGTCATGATGTGCAAGCACCTTGCAGGGAAGAGCCGGTGTCACCTTCTCTGGAAACTCAAGCCGACCAAGCCCCAAACACCACCTGTTCACGTAGCGGTTCTTGCTGATGGGCACTGTGTTGACAAAGGTGATCATGCGCACGTCACCACCACCATCCAACCCCTGGCGCACACAATAACACTTGAGTAACACACATATAACACACCTGTTGACGCAGCGGTTCTCGCTGATGGGCACTGTGTTGACAAAGGTGATCATGCGCACACCGCCGCCCAGCTGTATGGTGATGGCGCTGCTGCTGGGCAGCATGGCCTTGGCGGTGACGGGCACGCTGTCGACAGCCGTCCAGTCCCACATCTTGCTCACGGGCTTGTTGTGGATGCTGCAGAAGAATCAAGGTACAAACAGTGATTGTAAGAGGATGGCTGCGCAACAGAACAGCCGTCTAGTCTCACATCTTGCTCAAGGGCTTGTTTTAAGAGCTGCAGGACCAGTCAGTGTTATACAGATGTTGTACTAAGGGGTTTGCTGTGCAGCAAACCAGCAGTCCAGTCCTACATCTAGCACCGCACCCATCACCACTGGCTACAATCATCAGCGCCAAACACACCTGAACTGCGCCTCCACGTGGAAGGTGTCCCTGGTTGTGGTCATGTCGTGGATGCGCAGCTTCTCGCTGTTGCCGCCCCACCATGCATACACAAGCACAACACCACAGCGCCTCACAGCCTGCTTTGCGGCAACCCCAAACGCACCTGAACTGCGCCTCAACGTGGAAGGTGTCGCGTGTGGTGGTCATGTCGTGGATGCGCGGCTTCTCGCTGTTGCCGAAGCTGTCTCCGTGCAGGTAGTGGATGTGCGCCATGTCGATGGCGTTCTCAAACACGCCCCAGTGCCCGCACTCAAACTCGATCTCGCCCTGCAGGCAGCAGCAGCAGCGGTGGCAGCAGGAGCAGCAGCAGACAGTGAGGTTGTGCAGGTAGTGGATGTGGGCCATGTCGATGGCGTTCTCAACACGCCCCAGTGCCCGCACTCGAACTCAATCTCGCCCTGTCAGCAGCAGCAGCAGCTGACGGAGAGGCGGTGCAGGTAGTGGGTGTGTACCATCAGCGGCGTCCTCAAACACGCTTCAGTGCCCGCAGGCAGTGCATACTGTCAAGAAATAGTTAAAACAAGGCGGAGCAGGTAGTGATGTGCACCATCACTGGCGTTCTCAAACACACATCAGTGCCTGCAGGCAGTGCAATTCATCATGAATCATGAAAAGGTAAACTGCACCACCCTCAGCCATGCTGCCGCACACACAACGGCACAACTGCCACTCACATACACCGCGTGCCAGGTGGGGTCCTCCAGCTCTGGCGTGAAGGGGATAGGGGGCCGCTCCTCAGCAGGCAGGCGCTTGTCGCCCCAGAACAGCCAGATGAAGCCGCCACGCTCCTCCACCTGCGCAGCAGCAGCACACATAAGCAGTTGTTCGATGCAATTGACAGAACAGCCAGGTCAAGCGAACCCAGAACAGCAGCAGCAGATAGGAGTCATGCACAGGCAGATGTGCACGAGTGAGTAAGGCTAGCAATGTCCAGGAGTAATGACATAGACCAACACAACCCCAAACTGCACAGCAGCCCACATCATTGAAGGCGTTGTAGCAGCAGGAGAGCGCAGTCAGACCAAGATACACATACCACCAGTAGCAACGCCACCACCAACAGCACCAGTCAAACATGCACAACAACACCAAGCCCTGCCACACATAACACTTCAAGTCTCCTCACCGGGTATGCGTTGACCAGGGGCCGCTTGGGCCACCTGCCCGGCTCTGCCGAGGGCACATCCTGCAGCTTGCCGGCGCCATCAAAGGCCCAGCCGTGGTAGGGGCACACCACGCAGGTGTGGCCGCCAGCAGCAGCAGTGTTGCCGCTAGGCTGGGAGGAGGCGTCGTCGGGTGTGACTGATGCCAGCCAGCCCTGTGACAGCGGGGCACCCCTGCAGCAGCAGGCAGGTGGGAATGGTCAGGCAGGCAAGGCGCACATGTTAGCTCAGATACAGAATGGTGGTGTTGAGCCACAGCATGGCACATTACGCATACCTTGATGCCCCTACAACTTGATGCATTCCCTGTGACAACAACAGATGTGCAGGTGTGCACAGGACCAAAATAACCTGAGAATTTTCACTCACTCGTTCAAAAAATGAATGGTTCAATAAACGCCGCTCACCTGTGTGGGCAGGCGTCGTCCAGGCAGTACACCTGGCCGCTGGCCTTTTCACTGAACAGTGAGTCTCGACAATAAAGATTACAATACACGCCATACACTATGAGTTCTCACCTGTGTGGGCAGGCGTCGTCCAGGCAGTACACCTGGCCATCAGCCTCATCCCTGAACAGCACCACCCTGCTGCCCAGGATGTCCACGCCCAGGGGGGCACCCGGCAGAAGCTTCTCACTCAGCGCTGCGGCAGCAGCAGCAGCAGCAGGCACAGCTGTTCAGATCCACAAGCCCGCATGAGAATGGCCGTCGCTGCGAACCAAGTGCGCCACAGCAGGCCATGCGCACTGCCATGTCACTCCTTGCACGACGCGCACAAGGTTTGCTGCTGCAGGCACACACTGCTGATATTGTTGTCACCAAGCCCATGCCATCGTCAAGAATCACCATCACCATGCTGTTGCTCACCTGCGGCATACCAGAAGTTGCGCAGGTATGACTTGTGCTGCAGCAGCTCCCTGGACCGCCTGTCCACCAGCGCCTCCTGCGCAGCGGGGTCCCACTGGCCGGGCAGCAGCCCCCTGCCTGACCGCCTCTCCTGCAAGCCCTTGCCGCTGCTGCTGCTGCTGCCGCGGGGCGTCTGGCGCTTGTCCTGCAAGTCCTTACCCTCCCCCTGCTGCTGCTTGTCCTTCTTGGTGGTGCCTGGCTGGGGCAGGGTGGGCAGGCCCAGGGGCGTGCGGGGTCCTGCTGCTGCCTGGGCCTCGATGTCAGCGATGACGTCAGCGACTGCTGAGTCGGTGAACTGCAGCGGCTGCGCGGAGGGCTTCACCGATGCAGGAGCTGCTGCAGTTGCTGCTGCTGACAGGGCAGCGGTGGGGGTGCTGCCTGTTGTGAGCTGGTACAGCGTGCGCTTGATGAGGCCCAGGCGGATGGGCAGCATGCGCTTGGAGAGCGAGGACCTGCTGCGGGCCTGGCGAGCCTGCAGGACGATGTGCAAGGAAACAGGCGGAGCAGAGGGAAATAAAGCCCTAGCCCTTAGGGTTTGCTGTCCCACGACCCAGTTCGCAGGCAGCAGAGCATGGTAGCGCCCAAATCATAGATGGGTAACTACATGTGTTCGATTATTCATGCGTTGGCCACAAGATACATCGACGTGCCGAAGCAAGCGTTTCAACTTTTGGCGCGCTGTCTTGTGGGCGCCTGGCTACTCACGGCTTTCTGGGCGTCGTCTGGGTAGCGTTTCAGCACAGAGAGGATAGCGAACACCTCGATGATGTAGATTGCCGCCCACATGCCCCTGCAGACAACAAACGAGCATGCTGAGTCAGACACCCGGACCACTGAAGCTGATTGTGTGAGATTGTGTGCAAATCCATCTACAGCGACGGCGTACTTACACGGCAGCCACATGGTCCCATACGAACAGTGGCTCAAACTGTCCTAGATTTTGATGCACGGCCTGCAGCCAACCATCAGAGCCCTGGCCAGCCAGTGACCAGGCCTCCAGCCCAACATGAGCTGCTTCGCATGCAGCACCCGCGCTGATGCCTAAAATGAAGCTTCTAATCATTGGGTCCAGGAACGGGGATTCCTGCTCCAGGGCAGCCTCCTGTTCCACTCCCTTTCGCTGAACTACCGCTCTGACTGGACGCAACAATGCCACTCGCTGGGCACTCCTGCCACGGCACAGCGGCCGAGCTGTGCTATGACGTGCAAGCGACTGCATTGTCGAGTGGTCAATGTAAGCAAGGCAGAGTTTTGGCGGGTCTGTTGATGAGTGGCCGGGAGCTCAAACAGCAAAAGGTCATGCTACAACAACCCGATCATCTAGAGTGGCTCTCCAATACACTAGATAGACATGCATGCAGCCTTTCACGATGCGTTGTGGGGCCCTGAAGGCGCGAGGACAAGTAACAGGCGTAACAAAGCGTGGCAGGCCAGGCAAACGACAAGACTGCTGCGCGTTTCTTGTCCAGCACGCGACAACCCCCAACGAAAAATAAATTTCAGGTTTCTACGTGCATGCACGCAGGCTCGCACGAGATGCAAGCATACTGTGCCTGGTGGGCACAGGCAACAGTTCTTGACGATCTAGCCAATATGGCCAGACCAACTGTCCAAAAACACCCTTTTGTTCAATCACACAGCAGCAGCAGGTGATGCCTTGCTGTTGCTGCTGCTCCTGCCCTCATCGCTGCTGACTACTGCCATGTCAAACGCCCCAACAATGTCCAAACTGTCAAGGTCAGGAGCAAACAACTCTGCTGTCGTGGCTACTGGCTGCTGCTGCTGCTGCACCTGCAGCAGCAGCTGCTGCTTCAGTGCTGCTACTTCTGGGTCTGCTGGTGCTGATGCTGCTGCTGCTGCTGGCACACCAGCACTGCTGCTACCAGCAGCAGCTGCTGCTGCTGCTGCTGCTGCTGCTGCTGCTGCTGCTGCTGCTGCTGCTGTCTCCTCAGCAGGGGTTGCAGTGCTTCGCTTCCTGCGCTCCCTGCCACCACTGCTGCTGCTACCGCTGCTGCTAAAGTTACTGCCAAGCCGCACATACTGGCTGCTGCTGCTGCTGCTGCTGCTGCTGCTGCTGCTGCCACCATGCGCATCCTTGGCTGCCTGCCGCTGCTGCTGCTGCTGGGGCATGCACATCAGCAGCTCCACAGCAGCCCTGCTGTACGCACCACTCTGCAGCTCCACTGCTGCCAGCCGATCCAGCACATCCAGCAGCAGCGTCTCAAGCTTGGGCAGGCCCAGCGGCTCAAATGTTGAACCCTGAAGCGCAGCCGCCACCTGCCCCAGATCGATGGGGCTCATCTGTGGCAGTGCCCCGCGCGTGGCGGCTGCCCAGTGGTACAGCCAGGCCGGCGGCGGCTGCAGCTGCAGCTCTGATAGTGACCAAATGATGGTGGCCAGGCTCTGCGTGCCAGCAGCAGCAGCAGCAGCAGCAGCAGCAGCAGCAGCAGCAGCAGCAGCAGCAGCAGCGTGCTGTTGGGTTGCAGCCACGTGAGGGCAGGCGCGGTGCGCCAACAGCTGCCCGCAGCAGCCAAGGCAAGCAAAGCAACTGCCTGCAGGACATGGGCGACCCCTGTTTGTGCAACCACTCTCTGCGTCCAGGCAAAACTGAGTGCTGTGCTGACACGTCATAGAGGCGGGAAAGGCGGCACACCAGCCTTTTCCCAACACTGCATCAACAAAGCTTCACCCTCCTCTTCTAGGCAAACACACCACATGCACCTGCGGCGACTGGCTAGTCATCTTGTGGTAACTAGCCTGCAGGAACTGCTCCCACCACAGCTAGCCAGGCATCATGTCACCAACAACAGCAGCAGAACCTTAGCAAATGACATCCACACCCACCTGCGGTGACTGGCTGGTCATCTTGTGGTAGCTTGCTTGCAGGAACTGCTCCCACCACAGCTTGCCAGGCACCACCTGCAGACTCGCCAGCGCCCACAGCAGCATGGCCAGCTCCCCCGGCTTGAAAGCACTCAATCTAGCTGTCACGCCCCCGCTGCTGCCGCTGCCGCTGCTGCCGAACCCGTCTGTTGCTGCTGCTGCAGCGCCCGAGGCGGCCGAGAAGGCGCCGAAGGTACTGCTGGTGGGAGTGAGGCTGCTGCTGGCGGCGGCGGCGCTGCTGCTGCTGCTGCCGCCCACGGACTCCCAGAGCGCCACCAGCAGCATGTGTGGCGGCTTCATGCCGAGCTTGGCATAAGCCCACAGCAGGTTGGCGATCTCCTGGGGAGTGAACTCGTGCACCAGCGCCTCCGCCTGCAGCGGCACCAGCAACACATACAAGTGTGACATGTAATGTACTTTTCAGGTCGCCGCGTGGACAACAGCATATACCAAGGAACATGCTGAGCTATACAAGACACATGCACCTGCCGCCTGCCGCTGCATGCACCTCACCAGCCAGCAAGCACTACTTTGCTACGACTTCAAGCACAAGATGCCGCGGCAAGACTGCAGCCACAACACAGCACTGCATGCAACAGGTCAACCAAAGGCATGTGACGAGATCCCAGCATTCGCCCCGCGCCCGCACCTGCGCTGAAGATGCCCATCCAGGCCTTGTCTGGCGTGTGGCCACATGCAAGGTGCTTGCAGACGACAATGCCTCGCAACTCACTAGCAGTGCCTGGCTGGCTAGCAACAAAGCACATATGCTGCAGCAGAACAGTAGCTGCAGCATAACACTGCTTGAAACACCGCCACAGCCCTGCAGGTAACAAGATGGGCCAGCACTGGAAGCAAAACAAGCTGCAGCTCGGGTACACGCGACCGCACCTGCGCGCCGAAGATGCCCATCCAGGCCTTGTCGGGCTTGTGGCCGATGCTGGCCAGCGCCCACAGGCTGGACGCCAGGTCGCGCCCGTTCGCGTCCTGCAAGCAGATACATCATCATCATCATCATCATCATCACCAGCAGCAGCAGCAGCAGCAGCTCAGCCACACGCTGCCGCTTCTCGTACAAGCCGTTGACCAGCCGCTGACCAGCATGCAGCTGTCCTGCAAGCTGAGCAGCTCAACCACAGCAGCACAGGAGGCAGCCCTCTGCCGCTTTCTGCACAACACTCCCAACCTGCCACTTCCTTGCAAAGAAGCTGCCAACCACTGCAGCACTTGCACAACACACAACAATACTTTGCAGGCCCACCCACCCACCTGCATGCCGTAGTACAGCTGCTTCAACAGCAGCCGCAGCACATCCAGACAGCAGCCAACGGCAGCAAAACAATATAACACTTCAAAACCAACTCCCCTGTGAACCCACCTGCATGCCGTAGTACAGCTGCTTCATCAGCAGCCGCAGCACATCCGGGTCATTCGGCGCCGCCCCCAGCCGCCCCATCGCCCACAGCACATTGGCCGTCTCCCGCATGCTCAGGCTGCGCGCCCGCTGCAGCAGCGCGGCCCCGTGCACATCCATCCACTGCCTGCAAGGCCTGAAATGTAGTGCCGCACAGCTGTACAGCAGGACTGCCAGGTCAGCAGGCCTGCAGGAGGCAGTACAAAGCTGCCCTTGTACTGCTTTTAGCGCCTTGGCAGTGAAGCTGTCTGCAGGGCGGTGCCCCAGCTTGGCAAATGCCCAGAGGCAGATGCTGAGCGAGTGCGGCGTGTACTGGTGCAGCTGCCGGCGGATCGCTGCCTCTGCTGCTGCCATCCAGCCAGCCGGCGGCCCTGCTGCTGCAGCGCCAGTATCCGTCCAACTCCCCTGCATAGCTGTAACCGCACCCTGCTGCTGCTGCAGGGGTGAAGAAGCTCGCGGCAGCTGCTGCTGACTAATCCCCTGCTGCTGACTCAGCCACAGCTGCTGCAGCGCGGAATGCTCCTGGTGCTCCCAGATGCGCGCTGCAGCCCACAGCACCATACTAACACCCTGAGGGTTCAACTTGTCAATCACAGCAGCTACTGCACCTCGCCACGCTGCTACCCAAGGCTCGGGTGCCCTCACTCGAAGCACTGCAAGGCCCCAGCCTAGCTGCGCCAGCTCCACTGGTTTGAATTTGCGCATGGCTGCGCCAGAGGACTGCAGCAGCTGCGCGGTGAGCCTGGGGCCCGGGTTGACTCGTAGTGTGGCAAGTGCCCACGCGCCGTTGGCGAGGCCCTGCGGGGTGAAGGCGGCTAGGCCTGCAGGAAAGATACACAGTAGGGTAGCAGAAGACAGCCAGGCAGGCAGGCAAGTGGGGCAAGTCAAAGGATGGCTCAACCAAGCGCTGTTGGCGAGGCCCTGAGGGGTGAAGGCGGCTAGGCCTGCGGGACACAGGCATAGCAGCCGGAGGAATGCAGGTAGATGGCACAGAATTTATCTGTGGACCAAACAACAATAAGTAAGGGAGCAGAGGAACAGCAGCCGCACAGCACGCACACGCACTATCGTTGCCATGCCTGCTCTCCAAAGCAGCTGCAGGGCTATATATGCACACTCACCTACGCCCTCTGGTGCGCCCAGCAGTGCCCCGATGACCTCGCCCTCCTGTGCAAGGGGCATTTGCTTGCAGGGGCACCTAAACCACAGCACTTGCGGCTAAACACTCACTGATGTTCTCCGCTGCTCCCAGCAGCGCCCCGATGACTTCGCGCTCCTGCGCCAGCACCAACACACCCACTCCTGGTAGACAACATGCTCACCATATAACCAACTGCATGCAGCACAGCACTCACCAACGCTCTCCGCTGCGCCCAGCAGTGCCCCGATGACCTCGCGCTCCTGCGCCAGCTCCAGCACCGCCAGGCCATGCAGGCAGTTGCTGATGGCGCGCTCGTCAAAGCTGGGCGCTGCTGCAACCACCAGTGTCAGCACCTGCAGCGCGCAGCAGCAGCAGCAGCAGCAGCAGCAGCAGCAGCAGCAGCAGAGCATGCTCAGACTACATGGTGGTTCACCATACACTGCTGCACTCGCATGATGCCGGTGTACTGCGTAGCGGTGCTGCTGACACGAGTGTGGGGCGGACGATATGGCTTGCCGCAGGGCTGCGCAGCAACCAGCGAACTGTAGTAGCCTGCGCTTGCAAAGTAGGTGCTGAAAACAAAGTCGATTGTCATACTGGCACAACTCCAAGTTGCTCAGCATTCACCTGCGGCAGCAGGCTGGGCAGTGCCAGCATGTCCAGCAAGTGTACCAAACCATGTTGGGTTTCAAACCGGCACACAAAAGCTCAACCACATTGCTCAGCACCCACCTGCGGCAGCAGGCTGGGCAGCGCCAGCATGTCCAGGGGGCGCACATTGCCGCAGCCCACCAGCTTCACCAGCCGCCCAAACAGCGCGTTCACGTGGATCTGGTTCATGGCGCCTGCAGCAACAGACAGCAGGTGATAGTTCAGATTCACGGGCTGCAGGCCTGTAATCAGTGCAATGAACAGACAACGCTTTCACGTGGATCTAGAGGGCGCCTGCACCGTGACAGACAGGCAAACTGTTTTACTTCAAAGGATTTTAAATGACTACACTCGGCTGGCAAAGGCAGCACGTGGTGTAGGTATTGCAGCTGCCCTGCTGCAAATTGTGTGCCACCTGCTGACTGGCATGTTCACAAAAGCCAACAGATAGCGATCAACTGGCCATGTCAGTCGCTGCACAGCCCTGCAAGCTGCCGTGAGCTGACCAAGTTTGCCACCCTGTGCAGCAACTGCTGTGATAGCAACCCCTTTGAGCTCATTGCACTGAGCACACCACGTGCACCATGAGCATACACAGCTCATGTGTGCCAGCTGCAACGCATGCTAATGCTCAAATCCAACACATACATACACACAATCATAAGTGCTTCACCTTCATACTGGCGCATCAGCTGCCGCAGTCCTGCAAGGTCTGGCGCCCGCTGGATGCGGTACGTCAGCCGCCGGTTGGCCTGCTCCCGGTACCACTGCACCGTGCGCAGCGAGCGCTGCTGGTGCATCAGCTGCTGCTGCCGCTGCTGCTGCTGCTGTTGCTGCTCCTGATCCTCCTGCAGCTGCTGGCCCTTCAGCAGGAAAGAGCGCGGGTGCTGCGGCTGCTGCTGCAGCTGCTGCGCATAATCTGCAGATATGGACCGCCTGCTGCTGCTGCTGCTGCTGTTGCTTCTATTGTGACCGTACGCTTGACTGCTGCCATCTTCACTGTCGCTATCTGCACTAGATATAGAAGCAAAGGAGCTGCCGGCTGCAGCATCACTACCTAACTGTTCTCGCACTGCTGCAGCTGCATTGGGCGGCTGCTGCTGCTGCTGCTGCTGCTGCTCATGTCTGCTGTCCTGCAGGCCACTGGTGCTGCTGCTACTGTTTCCTGGCTGCTGCTGCCGCTGCTGCTGCGCGGAGTCAGCAGCATCCTGCTGCTGCCCGTTGCCGTTGTCCGAAGGCCCACCAAACAACCGCCGCGGCCGCTGCTTGAGCTGCTGCTGCTGCTGCTGCTCTGGCTGCTGCGGCTGCAGCTGCTGCTGCTGGCTGCTGTCTAAGCTGCTAGGAAAGGCTGGCGGCAGCGGCAGCGGTGTCGTGCCATTGCTCGGAAAAGCAGCAGGGTACGCCGCCTGCATGACAGCATTCCCCAGTGCATGCAGCTCCTTGACTGAGTCACTACAGCCATAGCACTGCAGTCTGCTTTTAATCTTGCAGAGCTTGCAGGAACTTGCAGGAAAGATGCAAAAAGTGAACATGCTCCAAGCTGCAGCTGCAGGTGGAAGGGGAGCTGTGTTCCAGGCTGCCATGTTTCAGCACAAGCCCGGCATCCTCCACACCTTTGAAGTGCTATGCTACACCAACACGTTGTAACATGAGGAATGGCGAAATTGCCATGCGTAAATCCACAGACTGCAGCATGCATCGCCATGCGCAGACGGCAGCAGCAGGCGCAACAGCAGTGTGCCGGCGGCAGCAGCAGCATGTGCCCAACAGGACATGCAGCTGCTCTGCAGGCTACATGGTGAGGCGTAGTGGGCTGCAAAGATGCTTCATGGATTGCCAATGGCTCATGCTATGCAAGGTACAGCTGTGAATTCACCTTCAAGCAGTGGGAGGGTCGCTTGCACCACCGCTGAGGGGCCGCCCACGGCACAAGAGCACAGCCGCTGCGTCCCGACGTGCTAGAAGCATCTAATGCCAGCCTCCGGTTCGCGGGCAGCATCGCTGCTGCTTTGGGAGCGATGCCAAGCACAAGGGGACGCTGTCTACGATGAGCTAGCTGTCATTGAAAAACACAACACTACAACGTAAAACTTCTTCAATAGACGTTATACTAGCACGGACAATGCACGTCGGTGAGCGCAACCATCAGCACGCCGAAGCAGACGACCATGCAACTTTCCTCGTGACTTGTTCAATGCGTTTGGGTCGTAGACTTTGACGTGTATCATGCAACCGACATGTGTGCTTGGCGTCTGCTGGTCACGATGTTCATGTTACTGCGGCTCTTAGGGTTAGCGATTCCAGCAGCATAGGTAAGAATACGTGTAGATTGATCGGTTTTACTTATGTACGTCTCTGGCTCTGGCAGGCGCCCAACGCGCCAACCTGGTGCCACCAACGTTGCCTAGGCACACCGGTCAGGTCATCAGCAGCACAGCACATTGTGCCTGCAAGTAGCATGCAGCGTTACAGCACTCCAAAGAATAGTTACGTGCTGTCCAATCATGCACACCGTGCTACATGTACGTTTGCCACACGTTCATTCACATGGCTGCAGCTGCACCCTCAGGCCAGCAGCCTGCACACCTCAGCCCTGCCTGCTCAGGCTTAGCAAACAGCCACATGCACAGACAACAGAATCTTGCAGCTCATCAGCTGACGACGACCAACAGCAGCAGCAGCAGCAGCAGCAGCGGCGGCGGCAACGTCTAGCAGACCAGCGCTGCAGCAGCGCGCGTCATGCTGCTTTAAAGTCGGATCTTACCTTTGAGCAGCGGCTCGCTGACCTGGCCTCATGGAAGGACACCTTTGGCACCTGCCACGTGCCCCGCACAGCATCAGATGCAGCCGGCCTGTCAGCATGGGTATGTGCCATGCGCAAGGCAGGCAAGAGCAACAACAAGCAGAGCAGCGGGGGTGGTGAGGGGCTCAGCGAGCAGCAGCGGCAGCAGCTGGATGCACTGGGCTTTGTGTGGAAGCCGGATACGGTGAGCAGCAGCAGCAGCAGCAGCAGCAGCAGCAGCAGCAGCAGCAGCAGCAGCAGCAGCAGCGTGGGACCGCCTCTGTGATAAGGATGCAGCAAGTGCAGATCGACCCTAAGGAGCAGCAGTAGCAGCAGCTGCTGCCAAGTCGCATGGCAGTAAGTCTGTTGAAAGGTAGCAGTGTCATCAGTCTGTACAGGCGCATGTGTGGTGGTGTTTGGTTTGTCCCTGCCCTGCCCAGACACGCACACGCAAGCAGTGGCCCAGCCAATAGACATGCTCCACACACCTCACAGTGGTATGTATTGCCATTCCTGTCAAACCTGCCTGCAGGTGGAGGCCAAGTGGCATGCCACCTACCACACACTGCGCTTCTGGCTGGACTATGGCAGCGGCTCACTGCAGCAGCTGCTGCAGGCAGCCCCGCCAGCAGCAGCAGCAGCAGCAGCAGCAGCAGCAGCAGCAGAAGCTGGCACAAGCGTGCAGCAGCAGCAGGAGTGGCCGCCTGAGCTGCAGGAGGCGTCTGCTTGGCTGCAGCGGCAGGTGGAGCTGTACAGCAAGCTAAAGCTGACGCCTGTGAAGGTGGCCATGCTGCGGCGGCTGGGTGGGTGGCACAGTTGTGGCAGCTGATTCTTGGTGCAGCAAAGCAGCAGCAGCAACAGCAGCAAGCGGTGCAACTGCCACTAGCAGCAGGCTCCTTGTGTCACACCTTCTTGTCATGAGACAGCATGGTGTAGCGTGCATGCGCCGCAGCAGTTTGTCTGCTCCTGACAATCCCCAGAGCTGAACAACCCTCAGAACACTTGCACTGACATGTGCTGTTGTGCTGTTGTGCGCTGCTGTGTGCTGGGTGCTGGGTGCTTTTCTGGGCTGTGCTGTGGCGCAGGCGTTAAGTTGCAGCGGCAGTCAGGCCTGTCACGGCCCAACATGCACCCGCTGCTGCAGGGCCACGACCCTGCAACATACAAACGGCGCCACATCGTTGTGACGCCAGCAACTAGGCAGGGCAAGCGGGCAGTGGCGCAGCTGATGTCTCAGCAGCAGCAGCAGCAGCAGCAGCAGCAACAGCAGCAGCAGCTGGCCGATCAGCGGGCTATCATCGGTGCTGAAAGAAGCACCCAACCGGCGGCTGATCCAGCTACTTCTGACAGCAGCGGTAGTGACAGTGTTAGTAACATGTTAAATAACAGCGGCAGCCATCCCCCTAACGTGGCGTTCATGCTGATGCTGGCGCAGCTGCAGCGCTGGAAGAAGCGCTATGGCAGCTGCTTTGTGCCTGCCGGTGTGTTTGACAAGCAGCAGCTAGCGCAGTGGGTTGTGCATCTGCGGCGGTTGCGTGCTGATGTTGATGCTGCTGCTGCTTCTGGTGATGAGGGCGGCACTGCTGAGGCTGTTGAGGCTGCTGTTGCTGCTAACAGTGGAGCTGCTGTATCCAGCAGTGATGAGGGTGACGGCAGCAGCAGTGCAAGGCCTGCAAGCAGCGGCAGCAGCAGCAGCAGCAGCGGCGGCTGTGATCGCGGCAACACAGGTGCTGCAGAGTCACAAAAAATGCAGCGTGGCGAGCAGCAGCAGCAGCGGCAGCAGCGGCTGCTGCTGCCGTGGCAGGTGCAGGAGCTGGATGCGGTCGGCTTTATGTGGCAGCCATCACAGGTGAGGGCATTCATTCCGCTCAGCCGCTTGCTTGAGGCGCATGACAACATGCGTGGCAGGCACCGCGTGCCATGTGTGCCTGTTGCCTGCTTACATTTAGTTCAGCTGGTGCATTTGCAAGTGATGCTGCCAGTGAAACACGAGCGCAGCCTGGCGTTCTGTCAGATGCTACACGTCAATAACAACAGAGTGTGTACGGTTTCCTTTGAGATGTTGTGGTGTCCTTGATGACGTTTTATTGTGGCTGCAGGCAAAGGGTGCCTGGCATGCCCGCTACCACATGTGAAGCGCAACAAAGTGTGTATGATTTTTTTGACCATTATACCCTACCGAACCCTCGGGTACGGTGGGGATGGTAGGAGGCGTGGAGGCGCATGAGGTACCCTCATCGCCACACACGTCCCCTTCCTTAACTTACGCGGGTGTTAAGTGTGAACACACCACGCGTAGCTCATTCATTTTTTGACCATTGCTCAACAGGTGTTTCTGTTTTTTTGTATTATGTGTTGTGTTTGCAGGAGGAGGAGGCCTGGCATGCGCGCTACCACCAGCTGCGGCAATTCAAGCAGCTGCACCACCACCTGAATGTGCCAGCAGCAGCATTGGGTCGTGACAACGAACCTGGCTGCAGCAACAGCAGCAGCAGCAGCAGCCAGTGGGAAGGCTTGGCGGATTGGCTGCAGCAGCAGCGGCAGCTGATGGCCGCGAGTGACAAGCTGGCGGTGCAATTGCAGCAAGCAGCAGCAGCAGGCTTGGGCAGGGCCACAGGCAGCAGGCTGACGCCCTTGCAGATTAGGATGCTGAAGGCCCTAGGTGTCCAGCTGCAATAAGGCAGTTGTGCAAATTGCGGTGGCAGCTGTTGTGACCTGACATGCAGCAGCATGCAGCAGCAGGCCCTGGTGCTGTTGCAGATCAGGATGCTGAAGGCCTTGGGTGTTCATACTTTGCTGTAGTGGCCGAAGCGCAGCTGGTTCCTGGGTGACTATGTGAGTGCTGCACTGAGCTTCAAGTTGCATCTGTTCCTGCTTCTGTGGTGTGAACTACAGTGGTTGCCCAGGTTGGGCGGAAGCCCACTGGCTACTAGGCGTCCTAACCTACACCAATTCAATCAGGCGCAACCTGAATGCAGTGGTCGACTGCACTTGCCAAATTGTAGGGCCCCAGTACTCCCGTTGCAGCTCAACAAACACGGACCCTGGCACACCACTGGCTGCCAACACCAACAGCGGCTCAGCTGCTGCTGCCTTGGTGGATTCCCAACAACAGCACGTAACGCAGGACGTTCAGTGTTACAACAGCTGCCAAAAGATTGATACCTGTTCGTGCAGGGTTGCAGCAAAACTTGCACGGTTGCACAGCAGGATGCAAACGCCAGCGACATGTTCTGATCATGAGTTACTCCAGAAATGGACAAGGCCTGCTGCTTGTGATTTTCCAGCCCGAGGTTTTGGGCAACGGGCAGTGGCCGGTCCATGGACCTTCCGCATCAAGGACGTCTCCGAAACGTTGGAGCATGCTGCAGCTCCAAGGATACAGGCAGTACAGCGTACTGCAGGCCCCTTTCGGCGCTTTAAACAGTTTCAGTTCATTGGAACACTTGCGACTATGATGTTTGCAACTGTTATGGCATCTTTCGACCAGCTGCACCTTGTTGAAGCTCCAAATCAACTTCGCTGCCACGCCGTGCGTGCAAAAGCTCCGCCCAACTGTTCTGCAGGCCACGGGAAGGTTCGCTGGCCAGTGGCAGCATGCCCAAATAACAATTCAACAGCAAAAACACCTGCGAACTGGCTACCCAGTCGACTGTCTTCTATTGTATTGCGGTTGTCTCCCAACACAGTGGGTGTGATCACACGTCTGTCATGACGGCCGGTTCTGCCGAATTCGGACTCCACACGAAAGGCATACAGCTCGTGCCCTTTTACAGCTCACAAGCTCGACCAAGATCTGAGGCTGCAATTTGCACTTAGTACGGAGGTCTTGACCATTAGCCAACATGCTCAGTGTACACTGAGTTGGCTACACAAGTCACTGTGTAACTCTGTACAGTGTCATGGTGGGACCATCGCAACCCACCAGCTGTCTGCTTTCCTTCAACGGTGCACAGGCTCAGAAATGTTGTGACTTGCTGCATGCAGGGGCTGATGCGGATGCGGCCACCATCGCTGTTGCTGCTGGCGTGCCTCTGCAGCCTGGCCGCATCAGCATATTTCAGAGAAGAGGCTGAATGCAGGTGTGCCGCATTTCGCATGCAGCACCATGTTGCCATCAACTGCTGTTTAGCCGGACGCCTTTCAGATGGTAATCATGCCGGTACCTCCCAACAGCAGGCCATGACAGACATTCAAACATTTTACATGGGCAGCTTGCTCTGGAGCTGCAGCTGGCACAACAGCTTGAGGCGCCCGCGCTCAATCGTATTCCACAGAGAGCGGATATAAATGAAAGAAAAGAGGCTTGACGGCTGCGCAGACAACAGCTGCCGCAGCCACATACACATCATCATGTGCAACAGCATTGACTCTGCACTCGTACTAACTGCTGCTGCTGGTGCTGCTGGTGCTGCTGCTGCTGCTGCTGCTGATGTTGATGCTGATGCTGATGCTGATGCTGATGTCGCCATCTCCCCGCCGTTCCTTTCTTTCCACTGCTGCCTTCAACCACAGCCTCCTTCTTCAGGGCCACAGGGGAGCCAAACCTAAGCTAGGCGTGGCAGCAGCCAGCCTTAACTGCTCCTCCTCTTCTGGCAAGCCCATTTCCATCGGCATCAATGACACACACCTTGAAAAGTTTGCTTCTGGTTTTGCTGGTGTGCGGGTGTTGGCCTCGCGGCAGCTCGCTTGCCAGCGAGCAGCAGCAAGCGAAAGCAAGGCTACGTACTCGCTGTTGTGGTTTTGTGGGGACTATACCCTGCGGCTTGTTGATGTACAAGTTGAGGGTGTTGTTCTGGAACACAACAGCAGCAAGTGCGATACTGCCCTGCTGGCAATAGGTGGCAACACGAGTGCTGCTGTTACCAACGGGCGCATTGTCGCCAACCGTGCTGCATCAGCTGTCCTGGTGCGGGACAATGCGCGCGTGAGGCTGCAAGGTATGAACATCAGCAGTAATGAGGGCAACACGGGAGCCGCACTGAGCATTGAAAACAAAGCAAATGTGACTGTTACATCAAGCAGGCTGGATGGTAATGCTGCATCTACCTCAGCTGGTGCTGCTGTTGTTATGCACACGGCACGCGTGGTGTTTGCGAACTGCTCTTTGAGCAACAACCGTGCAAACCACGGAGGTGGAGCATTACTGGTGCAGGATAGAGCCACAGCCAGCATTGTCAGCAGCAGCAGGTTAAACGGGAATGTTGCCAATGCATCTGATTCAGAGGGCCGGGCTATACTGCTGTGGTTTGCGGCACGGCTGTTTGTGCGCAGCGGCAGCATCATCAGCAACAATAGTGCATTTTATGGTGGGGCACTTTACGCTTGGGCAAATGCGCGTGTGGTTGTAGAGGATAGTGTGTGGCCAGGCAATAGGGCTGAGCATGGTGGTTTAGGCTATATCAGGGGCTTTGTTGACATGACAGTGCTGCGGAGTGTTATGAAGGATGGCCATGCATACAACGGAGGTGTGCTGCATGCCATTTCAGCTGCAAACATCACACTCGTGAACAGCACCTGCGTGCGCAACACAGCTGCATTTTGGTCTGTGCTATGCGTGACAACTTACGGCTGTCCACTGTTTCCAGCAGCGGCGCAGTGTGGTGCACACAGTTGCGACGTGTACTTGAATATGTGCATGCCCACTCACAGCAGCTGGGAGATGCCGTGCAAAGGCTGCAAAACTTCCAGTCTCTGGATCTGAAAACCATAGCGCGTGCTTTTGATGGCGTCTTGTATCAGCAGTGGCAGGGGTGCCCTGTCAACCCGCGTGATGCTGCTAGTGGTCATGGTGTCTACAGTACTTATGAGCGGTGGTTTGCGGCATGCTCTTCTGCTGACATGCTGTCTGTGAGCCCAGCTTTATGGTGCCCAGATTATGTCTCTCAAACTGCTGGGATCAACAGAGAGCATCTGGGGTCCTTGACCCGTTTCCGTTTGGGTGCTCATGATTTACGTGTCTGCAGTGGCAGGTGGCAGCGACCACCTGTGCCGCGAAGTGACAGGGTGTGCCTACGCCCTGGCTGCCAGTCTGAGGTTGTTGAGGATGAGTTTCATATGGTCTTTGAGTGCCCTTTCTATGCACCAGTCCGCGAGCGATTTGCTATGTTGTTCGAACCCTTCGGGGACTCGTCACAAACATGGGCTACTATTGCTGGTTGTCACCCAGCAGGCGATGACATGATCACTTTTATGAAGCAAGCACCTGCTTTGGTGGCCGCTTTTGTGCACTGCTGCTATCTGATGCGGTGTCACCCGGACACTGATCCTGAGGTCCTTCTGTCCTCTCAGGCTATTGCTCAAGCTATTGATGATGCTGATGAGTTTTTTTTCTGCGTTGTCGTCTGACGGTTTGGACGATGATGAGTTGTTCTTCGATGTTTCCTCCCCCTATGAGCCTCTCGTTGGCTCCTGACTGGGGTTCCCACTCCTCGTTGAGTGGAGCATGTAATGTAATGTAATGTAATGTATGCATTTGGCGGGTGCCTGTCTGCTGAAGGCGCTACTGCTGCCATCACAGTTCTGGGAGGTGAGATTGTCAACAACACAGCAGCAAATGGTGGTGGGGCAGCAGCAGCTAGGAAGGCAGGAAGGATCATTTTCAGTGGCAGCAGCATTGTGTCTGGGAATACAGCCGCATTGGGTGCTGGTGGGTATGCTGATCAGACCAGCCAGCTTGTTCTGCAGGACACCATTTTCAGGGAAAACACAGCAAGCAAGGAGGGCGGCGGTGTATATGTTCAGGACTTGGCTAAGGTAACAGTGCATTCAGCAGCTGCGGTGTCAAACAACACAGCAGCAATCCAGGGCGGTGGGGTGTTGGGTGCTGACAATGCAGCCATTAGCATGGCTGGGCTTGTTGACAGCAACAATGCTCCAAAAGGAGGTGGAATATTCCTTGGGGGCCAGGCTAAGCTGCTGCTGCAGCCCAGCAGTACTGTGGCACACAATGCAGCTACAGGGCAGGGTATGGGAGGTGGCATGTGGCTCGACAGCAGCAGCTTTGTCCCTGCTGCTGTGTTTGCAGCCACAGCCAATCGAGGCAATGCAGCTCTGTATTCAGCTAGCTTCGGTGTGCTGCCGACCAGCTTTGTGCTGATATCTCCAGCTGTTGTGTATGGGTTTGTCAGCGAGCTTGCATCTGATGCTGGGCTGCTGCATGCTGATGTGAACATAACAGGGGCCTTTGGGTTGCCCTGTGAGGGTCAGCTTGTCTCTGCTCAGCTAATTGGCTCTGCTGCAGCGCGGCAGGTTTTCTTGGGTTCAAACAGGAGCGACAGCAGCGGCATTGCACACCTGAGTATGAAGCTGCGGCAGCCGCCAGGGTGGTTTACCGTGCACCTGATGCTTGTGCTGCAGGGTACTGTACTTCCGGCTGCCGAGGTGCGTGTAGAAGTGCAGCCATGTGCTAGGGGGGGAGGTGCGCCGCAGTGTTGACACGTGTTTGAGATGCGTGGCTGGGACCTATTCTCTGAACCCTGTCAATGACACATGCGATGACCAGCCAGCATTTTCAAAGTGTCCGGGAGGGCCCGTTATCACGCCTCTTCCCGGGTTCTGGCACTCAGCTGCTACGTCTCGCCAAGTGCACAGGTATGTGGGCTGATACTGGCAGCAGCAGCAGCAGCAGCAGCAGCAGCAGCAGCAGCAGCAGCAGCAGCAGCAGCAGCAGCAGCAGCAGCAGCAGCACGAGACAGCAGATGCAGCACACAGATCAGTGGCAGTGATACTTTAATGTTGATAAGGTAGCACTGAGCTGTTGTTGGTCATGTAGCCTTCCACCCAGCTGTCTGAAGAACATCAACATGCAGAAGCATGAGAGGTTCTAATATGTTCTTGCTTCAGGGCTCAGCTATGCAAGTGCTTGCTCATGTTCACCCAACTTACCTCATCCCCTATTCCCTTCACCGCACGTCGCTATGCATGCTCTTCCTGGGACTGCATGCCATCTGCCCTATCCGCCTGCAACCACTCAGTGCTGTATAATTGTGGCAAAACCACCGCAGGTGCCCAAACCCTGACGCTTGCCAAGGAAACCGGTCAGCACTCGAGGCCTGCAGCATAGCACACCCGGCATGTGCCACATCAGCTACATATGCCAACCTGCAATGCAGCAAAGGCTATACAGGCAACCTCTGTGGCAGCTGCGGGCCAGGGTTTGGTGCTTCTAAGCCCTTCAGCTGCAGCAAGTGCCTCCCAACAAAGGCGATCTTTGGGCTGCTTGCTGCAGCTGCCCTGGTGATGCTAGCAGTGCTGAAGCTGATGTGTCATTTCCAGGTGACGCAGAACCTGCAAGGCGTCCAAAAACCTAAGCCTACAGAAGGAGGCCTGGTGTGCAACGAAAGAGCAGGAGCAACACCAGCACCACCAGCAGCAGCAGCAGCAGCAGCAGCAGCTGGTGATGATGACAGCAAGGTTGAGCCTGCGGAGCTGCTGCGGCCGCTGGTGCTGTTTTTGCAGTACCTGCTGATTGTCAGCACGCTAGATGTGCAGTGCCCTGACACGATCTCGTGAGTTGCATGTGTAGTGAGCATCAGGGTTGAGGGTTGAGGGTTGAGGGTTGAGGGTTTAGGTTTAGGGTTTGGGTTAAACCCTGTAAACTAGATGGATGTGTAGTGGCCTGACACCATCTCGTGAGTTGCATGTATAGGTAGAGGCAGGTTTTAGCAGTTGAGAAAGGCATGCAGCCATGGCATAAATTGCATTACTTGCACAAGCCTTACGACGTTATGCGTTGTAAAAGACATGCTGCTTGCCACAGCACCTAGACCATGAGTGCTGTATGCATGCTGTACAATGCGTAGTGGTTGTGCTGCTCACTTGCTGTCCTGCTGCAGACCCTGCATGCGTCACAACATCTGCTGCTACCCTGCACTGCTGCTGCTGCTGCTGCTGCTGCTGCTGCTGCTGCTGCTGCTGCTGCTGTCACCTGCACAGGTATGCCTTCCGAGCCCTGGCCTGCGCCTGGTCCCCAGCTAGCCCCGAGAGCATGAGCATTGACTGCGTGCTGCCAAGCAGTAGCCGCATGCCTTTAGCAGTGCAGAAGATCCTTTTCATACTGCTGGTGCCGGTACTGATGCTAGCAGTGCTGCTGCTGCTTGAGACGTGCATTGCAGCTGCCCAAAAGCGCTGGGGGAAAAGAGCTAGGCCAATCCTGAGCTTGAGGCAGCGGCTGCTGTCTGCTGCAGTGGTTGTGCTGTTCTTCTTCCTGCCATTTATAAGCAGGGCCGTGCTTTCCCTGTTTGCGTGCATGCAGCTGGACGATCCTGTGTCAGAGCCCTATGCTGCTAATGCCGTGGGTCGCTACTGGCGTTACGCAGCTGATACACGCTGCTTTGTGGGGTATCACAGGGTCTGGTCGCTAGCGTTGGGCTTGCCACTTGTGCTGCTGCTGTGTCTGGTGCTACCGCTGTCTATCGCATTTGTGATGCTGCGGAACAGGGAAAGGCTGACTGATCCTGAGTTTCAGACGGTGTTTGGCTTCCTGTATCGCCAGTATCGGCCGTCGTGCTGCTATTGGGAGGCTGTCGTGGTGCTGCAGACCATTGGTTTGGTTGCTATTAGCGTGTTTGGCATCAGCCTCGGCAGTGTCTTCCAGTGTGTTGTGATGAATGCAGGGCTGGCAGTGGTCCTGGTGCTGCTGCTTGTTGTGAAGCCGCACCTACATTTAGAGGCAAAGCACACCATGGTGCAGCGCATCTGCTGCCTCATGCTGACTAGCTATGCGGCACTTACTTTCCTGCGAAACACGGGGATAGCGGATGCTGGCATGCGTTACAGGCAGGCAATTGGTGTCATTGTGCTGGCTGTCAATGCTGCTTTTGTGTTGGTCACTGTATGGAAGCTGCTGAGGCTTGTTTCTTGGGAGGCAGTAGCTGCACTAGCGAGGCAGGTGGCCAGCCATTACGGGGTGGGCAAAGTGCGGCTGGGTTCAGGGCAGCAGGTGCAGCAGCAGCGGAAGTGTGGCGGATGCGCTTTTTGGAGGGGCATGTCGGAGAATGCTGGTGGGAGGCAGAGGGACAAAGACGTGCAAGCGGACCCTCCTACATGACTGCACCTGCAGCAGCAACTTGCTGCTGCGCAGCAGCATGCTGCGCAGCAGCAGGCTTGGGCAGCGGCACAAGCAGCAGGCTGACGCCCTTGCAGATCAGGATGCTGAAGGCCCTGGGTGTCCAGCTGCAATGAGGTTGTGCCGCTGGATTCGTTGTGGTAGCTATTGTGACCTGACATGCTGCATGCAGCACTGCTGCCTGAGGCGCTTTGGTGGGCGGCAGACGATGGCGAGTCAGTTGCAACGTTTTGGGATTGTGGCGCAGTGGGATGTGTGCATACGGAAAGTGTGCTGGCTGTGCAGGCTGCCTGTGCAGCTGCTTTCGTGATGAACAAATCTGATCACCATGAACTTCGAAGTCTGAGCTCCCAGTGGGACATGCCGGGGTGTCTCGTGTCCACAATCTGCCATCCGCAGGCTTCACTTAAGGTTCCAAAACTGTCAGCTCAGGACAGAGGAATATTGCTTTGAAAATCCACCGGGTCACCAGCAAACTTGTCACGTTGACCGATGCAGTGGCTGTGGTCACGAGAGCATTACGCAAGACCACCATCGCGCCCACCCTGCGACTACACAAGCACGTTGAGGCCATTCTCGCTGTATACCCGCATTTCACAGGTAAAGTCTGCTGCTACTTGGCAGTTTTCTGCCACTGTGCCTGGCGTAATCCAAAGACGGCCAGACTTGATGGGCTGCTGCTGACCGATCAAACCATCATTCAAATCAAATTTTTTAAATCATAATCAACAAAAATAGGCAGATTCGCGGCTAGTCAACTCGCAGCAGCATCAACCCCCGCGGTAAAGCATTGCAAGGGAGCAGCAGGCACTCAATATGGCTGATGGCAAGAAGTACTTCCTGTTTGTCTCCGTGCCAAGTAAGCAGGTTCAATAAGATTTAGCATTGGCGGGCTCTGGCCCCTGATGGTGCAGTGTCACCAATGCTTGCTGCAGCAGCAGTAATGTACATCTGGTGACACCAGCAGCAGGCCAATTGCTACCTTGTGTTGCCAACCCAAGGTACACACTGGCAGTGTCCAGATACCCAAGCATTTGAACGCATGTGCTTGCTGAAAGTGAATAAGGCTGAGTGCTGCTTGTATTGCAGCTTCCATGTCACTCTGCAAGGGCTTAAAGCTAGGTGCTGGGGTGGCAAGCTTGCAAGGTCTCCACACAACTGGGACAGCTGGCCAATTGACCACGCTGTTGTGTGCAAATTTGCAACACAAATCTGTTGAAGCTTGCTGCTGCTGCTGCTGCTGCTGCCTGCAGTGCACGGGCACATGAACCCGCTCATGGCCCCAGCCAAGGTGCTGCTGCAGCAGGGCCACAAATTGCAGTTTGCCTGCTTCGAGGAGATGAGGGCAAAGTTTGAGACAGCAGGTGAGGCCAGGCATGCGGACAGGCCTTCCCACGTGCCATCATCAGCCCCCGCAGCAGCAGCAGCAGCAGCAGCAGCAGCAGCACCACCACCACCACCAGCAGCAGCAGCAGCAGCACTGCCCGAGTCCTGGCCCCCAGCAACTCCAATCATGTGAGTGTCATTGAGGCACACTGCTGCTGCTGCTGCTGCTGCTGCTGCTGCTGCTGCTGCCAGCTATCTCGCCCATGCCCCCGCCCCCACACTACAGGCACGAAGTCCATCAAGACTGATGAAACCCCCAAAAGCGCTGCTGCCGCCGCCACTGCTGCTGCTGCTGCTGCTGCTGCTGCTGCTGCCAGGCATTCCGTTCCTGTCCTTGGGCCCCGACCACCTGCAGCTGGGCCAGCATGGTGACGCCTGCCTGGACCCCTTCAAGACAGTCGAGGAGCAGTCCCTGGTGGCGGTCAAGATGTTCTTTGGTGAGCTGTCGTGTTATTTGGAACCTCCACCCCAATTGGTTAAAATAGGGCTTTCTGCCAAGTTCCTGAATCCTGAATGTTCGCATGCAAGTGACATTCAACGTTGGTAGGTGATGCTCGACAGTGTTGATGTGTCAGCAGCCGCACTGTGCAATGATCTGCAGCTGGGCCAGCACGGGGACGCCTGCCTGGACCCCTTCAACACAAATGAAGAGCAGTCCCAAGTGGCGGTCAGAAGTTCTTTGGTGAGCTGTTCATCATTACTGCTACGGCTTTAATGGTTATGTCAGCTTGCAACCGTCAACAGTGCCCAATGTTAGTAACATGATCTAAATTGTGACGATGGCGTCGAGTCAATCAGCTGGGCCAGCACGGGGACGCCTGCCTGGACCCCTTCAAGACAGTTGAGGAGCAGTCCCAGGTGGCAGTCAAGATGTTCTTTGGTGAGCTGTCGTGTCAGTGACATGTTTTCAACACTCAAAAATGACTTGGGCGGCTGGCATGAGTAGATGACTGGCAGCAGCACCAGCAGTCGCAGCGGAAGCGATGTGATTAGAATACTTTGAGGAGTTTGGGGGCCAGGCTTCGAGCAGTGCTGCTGCTGCTGCTGCTGCTGCTGCTGCTGCAGGCTGGGAGGTGGCCATGTACCCTGCGCTGATGCGTGTGGTGCAGGAGGGTGGCTGCAGGCCTGACGTCATTGTGGCTGACATCGTGACCATGGTGCGTGGCGGGCCGTAGGTATTGTTGTTTTCAGGTACATTATATGCAGGGCACAAGCATAGGCTGGCCGCCGTCGTTCCCTCTTCAATGCTTCTCTTGTGCAGCTGCATCCGCAGTTTAGCAGTATCAACACTGGCAAGAATATGCCTGCAGCTGTGCACTCAGCGCGTGGAGGCTGCAGTTGCATAGCTGCATGCACCTGCGCCCTACACTGCTCAGCACAGCAGCTGCACAAGATACACACCCTCAGTCACAGCAAGGTCTTTGTTCCCGCGCTTACTCAAGCTGTTGCTGCCTCCCTGCTTGCTTTTACATGCTGCTGTGGGCTGCTGTGGGCGTGGCAGAGCAGCTGACACACAGCAGACATATACATACATCACACCCACATGCTGCATGCATGCAGCGCAGGCACAGCTGATCAAATGCTTGCCTGTTGCTGCTGCAGGCAGCTGTGGGTGTGGCAGAGCAGCTGCAGCTGCCGCTGGCTCTGCTAGGCAGCCTCCCTATTGGCATGTGCCTGGAGTCACTTGGCCTACCGCAGTACAACGCGGCCCGCCACATCCCCCACCAGTCCTTTGGAGGTGAGAGGCCTTCACATTTTGGCCGTGTTGAAAATTCAGGCAGCATAGGCTGCATGCTGCTCGGTGCACACCTGGCTGATGAGCCTAATGCGCACACCATCAGCTGTTGGTGACCGCTGCCCTGCCTGCCGATGCCATGCAGGCAAGGTCTTTCCCGCCAAGATGAGCCTCTTCGGAAAGTACTGGCAGAACCCCCGCGCCAAGCGCAGCTCCATGCTGCAGATGCAGCCGCTGATTGATGCACGCATTGCAAGCAGGAAAGAGCTGGGCCTGCCGCCATTGGAAGGAGAGATGCAGGCACCCATGCAGGTGCCAGCTGGAGTGCCGCGGCACACTGTGCTAGTGGCGTCATCATGGACCATGGTGAGCACAGTGATGTTGTGTTATTTGTTTTTCACTTTTATGTTGTGTGGTGAGGGTTGGATAATGGTAAGTGGGGGCCGGGGATGCCGCCACTGAAGGGAGAGATGCGCGCACCCATGCAGGTGACAGCTGAAGTGACAAGGCACACCGTGCTGGTGGCCTCGTCATGGACGATGGTGAGCACCGTTACAAGCACTGTCAAAGTATAACTAACAAGTTATAACACTGTGAACTGCATGTCACGTCACACAATGTAACAACTACCAGTGGACAAAGCTGACCTGGCAGCAGCTGCGCTGTTTACACAAAATCGTTCTACATGTGCACGATAGAGAACTTCACAGGTCCACATGCAAGAGACCCGGCGTAAAGTTCCTGCCGCCTGGTGCAGTCACTCTACATTGCTGCATCTTCGTGCTTCAATTGCATGCCTGAAGGACTTTGCGGCGTGTGCTGCAGGAGATCAGGCGTGAACTTCCCGCCAACTGGCACCTGACTGGCGCCATGGGTGTGGATTTCAGTGTGAACTACCCACCCTCACTGGAGGATGGGGAGATCAAGAACTTCCTGGAAGAAGGTGAGACCCAAATGTGAAGTTCATAGTGAAGTTGATGGTGCATGGCAGCATGTGGATCGGCATGCTGCGAGGTGACTGCCCGCTGCTGGCTGGGCCTGCTGCAGTGCCAGATCATGACATGTACAGATCAGATCATGTCATGCTGGCTGGGCCTGCTGCAGTGCCAGATCATACCATGCACAGATCAGATCGTGTCATGCTGGCTGGGCCTGCTGCAGCGCCACATCATGCCATGCACGGTTTGTACTGGCATTGGAGCCACACATACAGCAATGCCAGGTCACAATCGCAGATGTCACCTGCAAGCTGCTCAGGGCCTCATCCTGCTGCATATGCTATTGATGTGTTTCAAAGCGAGAACATGTTGATCTAAAACAATGCATTTCCGCTGCTGCTGTGTGTCCTGCCTCATCTCAGGTGCTGCTTCAGGCCAGCCTGCCGTGCTGGTGGCGCTAGGGACCATCGTGGTACTGAAGCAGCAGCAGGTGACGCAGATGGCAGCCGCGTTTGCCAACATGCCACACGTGCGCTTTGTGTGGAGCCTCAAAGAGGTGAGCTGCGGGGAGTGTGCGTGGGGACTTACGTGGTGATTTTTTCATGGGTCTTGGTTTGAAAAGCAAGCATGTGCGCTATCAGCTCGCATCAGCTTAACCCAACCCCAAACCACAACACACTGTTCCTCTGTACACATGCGTGCAGGTGTGCCACGCCACGCTGCCAGCCGGCTATGCACCGCCCAACGTGCTCATCTCCAGCTGGGTGCCGCAGGCCACACCCAAGCCAACCCCCAAACCCTAATATAACAATGTTCCTCTGTACACATGCGTGCAGGTGTGCCACGCCATGCTGCCAGCTGGCTATGCACCACCCAACGTGCTCATTTTAAGCTGGGTGCCGCAGCCAGCGGTGCTGGGCCACCCTGCAGTGAAGGCCTTTGTGAGCCATGGCGGCCAAAACAGCACAAATGAAGGCCTCACTGCTGGCAAGCCCATCCTGTGTATGCCGTTTGGCGCGGATCAGCCCATCAATGCACAGCTGATCTCAGACAACGGCTTTGGGCTCAAGGTGCGCGCTGTTGTTGCTGCAATATCAGTCTGTTAGTTCGCAGCTGCTGGCAGCTGGACTCAGTGACAAGGGCTGTGGGCCCAGGGTGAAGGTTTTTGCCGTGTTGTCATGCAGTTTGTGATGCATAAAGTGCTGCTGAAGAGCATGTGCAACTGCAGTGCAAAAGCTAGTGCGCCAACCTTTTGATGATGTGTTGACGAGTCGTTGCTGCTGCTGCTGCTGCTGCTGCTGCTGCTGCTGCTGCTGCTGCTGCGGCTGCTGCTGCTGCTGCTGCACCAGGCCGATGCCACCAGGCTGAGCAGCAACAGCCTTGTCGCTTCCATCAGCAAGCTGCTCACTGATCCAAGGTTTGCAGCAGCAGCAGCGGCAGCCGGCAGGGAGCTGCGCAGCAGATCGGGGCCACAGGAAACTGCAGACCTGCTGCTGCAGTTTGCAGCTGCAGAGCCTGCTGCTGCTCCTGTACGGGAGGAGCCTGTGCAGCCGGCAGCAGCAGCAGCAGCAGCAGCAGCAGCAGCAGCAGCAGCAGCAGCAGCAGCAGCAGCAGCAGCAGCAGCAGCAGCAGCAGGTGTTGATGTTGAGCAGGAGGATGCTGTGTGTGCTGACTCAGCAGGCCCCCTCCACCTGCGATTGGTGGACTTGGCAAGGGAGGTGGCAGGGGCAGGCGATGATGTTGCAGCCGGGAAAGACACAGCGGCAAAGGGCGCGCTTGCTGCTGCTGCTGCAGCAGCAGCTGGGAAGGGGGCTGTCCTCACACAGGTTGAGGCTGATGCGCGGACAGTGACTGTCTGAAGTCTTGAAGGTGTGGAGAGTGATGGGGCGGCGTGTGTTGGCGTAAGGGCGTACAGCAGTGTTTGCAGGTGCGCAGTTGTGCATTTACCATGCCTAAAACTTTCAAACTTCACAATGTGGCGGCGCCTGTGTGGCAGAAGCTGATGCTGAGGTGGTGTGTGTCAGCAGGTTGGTGAAGAGGGGTTGAAAGGTACCAGGCTCTTGCTTGTCTGATGGCTTACTAATGACACTAAGCCAACTGAGTTCGAGTGACACTCTATGTTTGCACTGTGCTACTGCAGTGTGTGTTACCTGCAACTTTTTATACAGTCTATAGCAGTCAATGAGAGTGGCCGCACAACCACCACCAGCTGCAGATAGTGCTATGGCCAAACAACCTTGGATAATTATAGAAGTGTTGCGCTTCGCGTGCCTGCTGCAATGCATGCATCTGAGCAGCATTGTGGCTGAACACTTTGCAGTGAGTGCAGCTTAACGTGCTGTGCAGGCGTGCAATGCTGTAGCAACATAATTGAACTGAACCGCTTGATCCCAGACCTGTGCATCGGGTTGAACAGCAACACTGGACCATCTAGGGTCCAGAATGAACGTGCTGATGCGTTTTGCTGGCAATGCACGCCGCATTTGGCTTGAATCCTGCTGAACCCTTTGCAGCGAGAGGGTTGAGGCGAGTTCGTTGCGAGCGAGTTGCTTGTAAGTTGCAAGTTGCAACTGAGGTGAGGTAACATGGTCACCGAGTTTGAGTCTAGACAGTTCTCCAGCCCCCAAATTCGAGGCAAACGTGTTCACAATTATTCCTTCTGAGACAACTGCAACTGCAGACAACGATGGCAATCCCTGTCATGTAACAAGTCTTAACACAATCAGGTCACGCGGCCTACGTCACGTCTGCACACATGACAAACACATACATCACATGCATGTGCCCCAGCCCAAGCGCAGAGTCAATCAGCGCAGCAAACACAGCAGCTGAAGTGCTCCGCTTACATGCACAATGCCAACTCATGTAACCGCTCTGCCAACAGCCCCCGCCAGTGCCCGGCCTTTCCGAAAGGTTCCGGCGGAACAAGCTGCTGGCATGCAGCATGGCTGCAGCATGCAGCATGGCTGCTGAATGGCTGCAGCATGCCAGCATTGCTGCAGCTTGGCTGTTGCATGCATGCAGCATGGCTGCTGCAGAGCACAACAACACGCAACCGCAGCTGCAGCAGCCCAGGGTGGTTCACGTCTTTGACATTGGCAGCAACCCACCCTCATGCACCTGCTTAAACAATCCAGATGTTACTAACAAACTTCAAAGTCAACTGTCAGCAGCAAAAGCACTGCCAAGGTCACACCTATGAGACAAACACTGGAGGTTTATTCCACTCAAGCATCATCAGGTCAGCTATGCATCAACATACAGCATTATCATCAAGTATGCATGCGTTGTACAAGCGTGGTGGCTTTGCACACGAGGCGCAATCCCCGCAGCAGCAGCATCCGCACACAAAGAGAAAGCCAGGCAAAAAAGTCCGGCAACAAACCAGATCATGCCTAATTATGCATGCTCATGTGTGGCCAGATGCCACAGCATCTTCAACACCAAAGCCCTGTCTGAACAAGCAAGCGGTGTGCACGGATGACGAAAACACAAACAGTCGCAGCATCTCGCAATCCCCGTGCATCCCCAAGCACTGATTCCAAACACAATTGCGCAGTTACGCATCCACCGCAGTCCTCAGGACTCAGTGGGTGCCTAAATGCGTTCTTATACACTGGTGAGATGGCAAGGGTGATGATAGTGACCACCAATGCAGAGCCACAACCCAGCTTCCACTATGCAGACAGGTGGGTCAAACCTATTGCGCAACAAACACACGAAACTATATGCACGGAGCACAGAGTGGACAGTGCATAACAGCCAATGTCTGGTCACAAGCCTACTTGAAACTGGCGCGACGTATTGGTACAGGCAGTGGCAACCACAGAAACAAATCCCTGACTGACTCAACTGGACTGCCCAACAGCATGCATGATTCCATTCACACAGAACGGCTGCCTGACAACACAAAAAAGATGACACCTTGCACACAGATAGATGGTCACGGCCTGCCACAAACTCTAATGCATTCTACAACACAACCTCCGATGAGGCGGGGTGCAAGCAGCACAACATGTGCAGCAGCTCGCTCAAGCGCATTCGCATCCCAACACGAACACACATCAACCAGCACGTGATACTCTACCAGACCAGGCCGCAGCACCCCTTGAGGCAACCAACACAGCTATATGCAGCACTGCAGCTGCTGCCGCTAGGCGCTGATATCAACAACAGTCAGCTGCATGACTGCAGCCTGCATCACTGCCCCTCCTGCGCATTTGGCCTCTCGGCAGCAGCAGCAGCAGCAGCAGCAGCAGCAGCATCTGCCAGTCCTGCTGCCTTGCCGGCTGCCCCTCTCTCACCAACAGCAGCAACAGCAGCAGACCTGCCAGCAGCATCAGCTGCACTAGCATGCACGGGCCCTTCCATCACCCCTGCTGCAGCAGGCGTCTCTGGCGCATCAACAGCAGCAGCAGCAGCTGTGCCGTCCCCTGCAGCCGGCACTGCTACCTGCACTGCTCCACCAGTCTGCTTCTTCACTCCCCCTGCCTGCTGCATGGCACTACCACCTCCCCCAGGGCTACCGCCTAGCCCAGCCGCCGCTGCTGCCGCTGCTGCTGCCACAGCGCCAGCTGGCGGCCCCTGCCGTGCCCGCAGCACTCCAATGATGAGTGCATTGCCGCCTGTCATGCCTGCCTCAGGGCACAGCACCAAGTCATGCTGCGGAAGCTCCACCAGCAGTGCCACTTTGGCAGTTGAGAGGGAGTGCAGCACTGCGCTGTGGTCGGGGCTGCAGTTGGGAGCTGGGGACAGGATCATCGGCTCATTCTGCAGCGCGAGGGCAGCAGCATGTGCAGGTGCAGCAGTAGCAGCAGGTCAGCCAGCGCAGCAGAGCAAACCGTCAGCAGCCTTACCTGCGCCATGTCCACCATGATCTCACTGCGCAGCTGCCGTCAGACTATACAAAAACTGACTGACAACTCAAACCTGGTCAAGCGTGGTCAAACCTGGTCAAAACTTGTCAAACCCGGTCAAACACACCCAGTGAACCGTCAGCAGCCTCACCTGCGCCACGTCCACCATGATCTCACCGCGCAGCTGCTTTGCAGTGACCACCAGCACCTCTGGCAGCAGCACAGCCACCTCAGGCGGCAAGTCCCCAGCCACTGCAAACAGCTGCACAAGCCCTGAAGCATCCGCTGCTGCTGAACCCTGCTGGGCTAAACCCATGGGGTTTGGCGGCTTGGCTGCGGATGGCGGCATTGTGCCAGTC
Organism: Tetradesmus obliquus; assembly: GCA_030272155.1. Lineage (NCBI taxonomy): Eukaryota > Viridiplantae > Chlorophyta > Chlorophyceae > Sphaeropleales > Scenedesmaceae > Tetradesmus > Tetradesmus obliquus. Next base: position 4,695,667 of record CP126202.1, read on the forward strand.
GCAGGTGCCACTACAGTTGCTTGCCAGGCCACTCGGCCGTCACCTGCTGCTGCTGCTGCCGGCTGCTGCCGCAATCGCTGTGAGAGCTGCTGCTTCGCTGCTGCCTTGCCATCCGGCACAGTGGCAGCCACATCTGCTGCTGCTGCTGCTGCTGCTGCTGGCTGTACAGGTGTGGAGCTGCCGCCCTGTGCTGCTGTTGCAGCCAGCTGCTGCTGCTGCTGTTGCTGCTTGATTGCTTGCTGCTCAGTGCCAGGGCTACGCTGGCTCGTCCTAATGGGCGGCAGCGATGCTGGCGGAGCAGCTGCCGCTGCTGCTGCTGCTTTCGCTGCTGCGCCACCAGTATGCTGCTGCAACATGCTAGCCAGAGAAGCAGGAGTGACGCCAGGAAGCGCGAGCCCACTGCTGCTGCTGCTGCCGCCAGCACCACGGTTTGCTGCTGCTGCTGCGGCCTTGCCTGCCCCTGCTGTTGCGGGCAGCAATGCTGCAGTGCTGCCTCCGCCAGAGCTCAGCCTGCCTGGCACTGCTGTTACCTTTGCTGCGTCAGCTGCAGGGAGGGCAGCAGCAGCCGGCATGCTGCCGGCAGCAGCAGCAGCAGCAGCAGCGCCTGGGGGTGACACTAGGGCACTCCCGGGCACGCTGCTGGTCCCTGCTGCTGCTGCTGGGTTTAGCAGGTTGATGTTTCCTTGCTTCGCCTGCTGCTCAATCTGCAAGCGAGCATGCCTCACATGTGCCAGGTGCGTGTTCAGCTGCGCATTCAGCGCAGCAAGTCCCGCACTCGTGGTGGCACCTGCCACGCCCCCTGAGCCCTGGCTGCTGCTGTTAAGCCCTAAACCCTCGCCAGCAACCATCTCTAAGCCCTGGGTTTTGGCAGAGCTATCACTGGCTCCTCTGCTAAGGACAGGAGGCACATCTAAGGCAGCAGGCCGAGGCCGGGTCACGAACGGCACCTTGGCGCTGCTGCTGCCCTTGTTTGACTTGACATCAGCTGCTGCTGCTGCTGCTGGGCCAGCCCGCGCTGCTGCTGCTGCTGCTTCGTGCCTCTGCACCTCTACTAAAAAGGCTTCACTACCCTCCAGCAGCTCAACTGTCTGGTGGATGCTTTTGTGGCGCAGCGAGCCTGGCTCTGCCAGCAGCAGCATGGCCACCATGTCACTGTGCAGCTGTAATGCGTTAATAACACTGTTAGTGGCGTTACTTTCAGGAGGAGGCGGCGTACCTGCCTTTTGCACTGCGCCGCGCGCCAAACCCGGCTGAGGAGCTGCTGCTGCTGCTGCTGCTGGCTCCTCTTGCTTGATCTTCACAGCTCCTGATCCTGCTGCTGCTGCTGCTGGGGCTGCTGCTGCTGCTGCTGCTGCTGGCAAGATGCGTAGGTTTGGTAGCTGCAGCTTCGGCAGCAGCTGCTGGATCTCTGCATGGTCCAGCCCAACCGGCAATTCCACTACCACCTCAAGCTGCTGCTGCTGCTGCTGCTGCTTGCCTGCTGCTGTCAAGCCTGCATTGTGTGCGGCAGCAGCTGCTGCCGCTGCGCTGATTGCTGGCAGCCGCCTCACTGTTACTTTTGCGCCAACACTAGTCAGCATTGTCACTGCTGCTGCTTGAACAGGTGACAGAACAGCAGGATCAACGACCTCACCCACTCCTCCAGCAGCAGCAGCAGCAGCAGGTGACACCTGCGCGTTCGCCGTGGCTTGCTGCTGCTGCTGCTGCTGGGCAGCAAGTGCTGTTGCTGCCACCTGCTGTGCCTGCTCCAGCATCTGCTGCACCATGGCTCTGTCCAGCGTGCCACTACTGGCAGCAGCATGCAGCTGCGCAACCAGCGCTGCTGCCAGTGACTGCAGTCTACCTGGCGGCAGTAGCGCCATACCCGGCTGCTTCTCAAGCAGTGCTAGCACTGTCCCCACTGCATCGTCACCCAGCATGCCAGCAGCGCCACCACTGCGGGTCACACTTTCCGGGCCGGTGACACCGGCGGCTCTCACACTTCCCGAGCCAGTGCGGGTCACACTTTCCGGAGGTACCTGCAGCGCCACCGCCACTGCCGCCTCCGTCGCCTGCACGATCGCTGACTCATCCAAGCTGCCGAGAACTTCCGACAGTGAACTGGCCGAGTTCACACCGTGAACGGCGTGAACTCCTCCGGGTGCTGACCTGGCGGCCCCGGCCTGTGCTGCATGTGCTGCCATGGCTGCTGGCAGGGCAGATATGAAGGCAGATACTTGTGCTTCACTTGTTATGCCTCTCTGGCGTAACATGCCACTGATGTGGTCAATCATACGTGCCTTGTCAGCATCAAATGGCAGCCCCAGTGATTCTATTACTGCTGCTGCGCCAGCGCTGCTGCTGCTGCTGCGCTGACCCTGCTGCTGCTGCTGCTGTAGACCTTGGCTGCTGGCGAGCAAACTGGCAAGGCTGCTGCTGCCAGCAGCAGCTGCTGGAACCCTGCCTGCTGCTGCTGCTGCTGCTGCTGCAGTGGCAGACGCCCCTGCAGGGTCCAACCGCTGCTGTACCAGCTGCTGCAGCAGTGACACTGCTGTCTGCTCATTTGAAATGCCATGCTGCTGCTGCTGCTGCTGCCGCAGCGCAGGCGCCAGTGCTGCTGCTGCCTGCTGAAGCCCTGCCATGCTGGCAGTCCGCTTCACACCATGCTGCTGCTGCTGGCTGCCTGGTTGGCTGAGGCCTGCCGCTGCTGCTGCAAGCGCATCTGCTAGCGATGCCGGGCCTTGCTGCTGCTGCTGCTGTGCTGCAGGCATGCCTAGCCCAGCAAGCAGTGTCCTGATGCTATCTGGCAATGGCCTGCTGGACCCCTTCAGTGCTGCCTGCAGATCTGCAAACCCTACCAGAGGCAGGCCTCCCCCAGGGCTTAGGCTGCCAGGGTTTTGAGCCTGCTGCAGGATGCTGGCAGCCCTGGGGGCAGCGCCAAACCCTAAGCCGCTGGTGTCAGCTGCTGCAGGGCTACTGAGCCCCAGAGGCCTCTTGAACTGCTGCTGCTGCTGCTGCTGCTGCTGCTGCAGATCTTGCAGCAGCTGTGCCAGCTGCATGTTTGCTGGCTGTGCTGCCGCTGCTCTGTCAAGCCGTGAGCGAGCAGCTGTGTCTTCCCTGGCTGCTTGCCTGGCGAGCGCGTCGCCCAGAGTACGCGCAAAGGAAGCGTCATGATTGCCTACGCCACCAGCTGCTGCTGCCGCCGCCAAAGCTGAGGCCAAGCCTGCAATTTGCTGCTGCTGCTGCTGCTGCTGCTGGGGGTGTTGAGGTGTACCTTGACTGCCGGCTACCAGCTGCTGCTGCTGCTGCTGCAGGCTGCGCAGCAGTGCAGCGATGTCTGGTCCGAGCTCTTGCTGCTGCTGCTGCTGCAGGTGCTGCTGCTGCTGGTGCTGCTGGCGCAACGGAATTGGCAGCTGTGCGCCTGCTGCTGGTGCTGCGCTGTGCTGCCTGCTGGTGCGGGGTCTCCGGGGTACCAGGTGCAGAGCGATGGGGAAATCGTCATCATCATCTGCTGCTGCTGCTGATGTAGGCAAGGGGAGGTGCGCACCACAAACAGCAAGTCAGCTGGCCGTCGTGTTTTGAGCACAGTGGGTAAAGGTTGCAAAGAGCATGTATGCGCCAAAAATAACCTTCGGCTGCTGCTGGCTATGCACCTCGAACACCATGTGTGCACAGCAGCAATACAATCACCATCACCACCACGCAAGCAGCAGCTGAAAACCACTAACATCCTACCAATCAAGCCATAGCAACAACGCAAACATCGCTGTCAATCGCGGCCCACCTGCTGCAGCGCTGCGCTTGCCGTTGACGGTGCGCTGCCGGCTGCTGCCGGCCCCACGCCGCTGCCCTGCTGCTGCTGCTGCTGCTGCTGGCAGCACGTCCTGCACTCCATGGCTGGCAAACCAGGTTATGTCGATCATGCGGTGCGTCAGCTTGGTATCTGGCGCCACGTACCACTCTGTCTCTGCATCATCCGCCGTGCCGCAGCTGTGGTTGCGGAACAATGCGGCAGGCTGGCCGCAGCTAAAGGTGCTGCCGTTGACCTGCGGGCAACATCACACCAGCGAATATTGTTATTGGTTGACTTTGCCTTTGCTTTGCAACGCGCTAGATGCATGCGGAACAATGCGGCAGGCTGCCCACAGCTGAAGGAGCTGCCGCTGACCTGCGGGCATGGTCACAACCAGCCCTACATTAGGGAAGGCAGAGGAGCGAGGATTATGCAAGGAAACGACCCTGATGTGGGACTAAGCAGTTGCTACTGTGACTGGCGACCGGAGCACAAGAACACGCAAGACATGTGACACGGCAGCAAGCACATACAAAGGTATTTCCTGTATCACAGCAGCAAGCATGTTAGCTGCATGGCGGCACTGTAGCGCAGCATCTTGCGGGCAGCCACTAGAATGCAGCTGTATGATGTTGACAGTCAATTTGCATGTTGCATGTAAGCATGTTACTATAAAGCAGGGCTGAACAAAGTGACCGGTGCATTATGTATCTGAATGAGATCACAATGATGATGGTCGTGCTTCTCACCTGCTGTCGCAGAAACCGCATCTCTCCGCAGCGGCTGCAGCGTACAGAGACTGGCGACACAATCTGCGGGCAGCGCACAGCAGCAGCAGCAGCAGCAGGTTGCTGTCAGCAGGGGGCGCAAGCCCAATACAAGCCTGCTGAACCTCACACTGCAAGCAACGCACTTCTCCGGCATCACAAAAAACTTGCCAGTGCGCCCACGTGGCTGAACAATCTGCGCAAGCGCAACAACTAGCCTGCTGAACCACACTGTACGAAAGAGGTTTCTCCTGCATTGCAGAGGCTTGCCAGTGCACCCACCTGGCTGAACAGCCTGCGCACTGCTGCCACCAGATCAGCAGGGCCGAGCTGATTTTCCTGTAGCAGCGCAGCCAGCTGGCCCAGCAGCAGCCCCACGCCAGCTGCAGCAGCAGCAGCATCAGCAGCCGCCGCATCCGCAGCCGCCGCCAAGATCTGCCGGCACTGCACCCTGCTGGGGCAGCCGGCTTGCAGGAAATCTTGCAGGAGGGCAAACCAGGGGCGGCCAGGCGGCTTGCCTAACCCTGCTGCTGCTGCTGCTGCTGCTGAGGCGCCGGCTGCTGCTTGCAGGAAAGGCTGTCCTGCAGGATGGTGGTGCTGCTGCAGCAGTGACCCTGCCGCACCAAAGCTGCTGTTGCTGCCAAGGTGGTTCAGCTGGTGGGAGCTGCCTCTACCGGTTGCAGGAAAGCCGCTTGCTGCACCTGCGCGGCGGCCTGCATAGTTGTTGAGCTGCCCCGCTGCCGCGGCATCTGCAGACCTGCCTGCTGCGCCTGCGGCTCTGCTGTTGGTGGCTGCTGCAGGCGGTGATGCCATCAGCATGAGCAGCGCCTGCAGGAGCACGCGGCATCAGCAGCAGGCAGACAACACAAGTTGGCGTCAGCACCACTGCAGGCAGCCCTTGCGCTGATGCTATGTTCCGGAATGTAACATGTAACATGCGTGTGGATGCCCCAATAGTGCACGGGATGCCATATGCACAGGTGCTACACCTACCAGACCCAGTGGCAGAAGGGCGGCAGCATCACATGTCGAGTTTAAACCACTGCACTGGTCAACACTCAACTTTGACCGCATTTGACCGTGTTTGACCCACCTGCGCATCCTCCACATCTGCCAGCACTCGCTCTACCACGCCCCAGGAGGCTGCCTTGTCACTTTCATACAGCTGCCTCGCCTGCGCCAGCTGCTGCAGCACGCTTGCAGGAGTGCTGGCATCTGGGGCCCCTCCGGAATCTGCTGCTGCCAGTGCTGTGTCTAGGATGCCCCGCACTCTGCAGCATCATGGCAGTAACATATTTCAAATTCAGCAGGTGAGCTGTGTGTGGGAGGTGTGCAGATGTGGGGAAATGTCGCCGTGGTGCGCGTGGAGGGCTGAAAGCGCACGGCATGGAACTGCGGCAATGACTCAAGGTGATGGCCGGTGCAATGGATGACTGTTGCTTGTGAAGCATCCCTGTGTGTGACGCTGGTGCCAGGCTGCCTGCTGCGGACGTGCGCACAACAGCAGCACATGTGCTGGCTAAGGCCAACACAATTTGCAATTCAGGAGCAGTGGCCAAAACACACATGTGCAGTTCTTCACTTCAAGCACTGCAGGTGCAGCACCTGCTGCTGTGCCAGAGCAGCAACAGGATGGGCTGTTGGCACACATTGCTGTCAAGCTGTACCATGGTGCACAGCTGCTGCAAGTGTTTTTGGTCTGAGGCAGTGTACTGTTTTGCACTGGTAAGCAAGCCGCACCGGTACTCCTCTTGTTGATAGTTACAGTGCCGCAGCTCAGCCAGAATGTCTTGCCATCGATCGGCTGCCATGCTGTCTGTCAACCGAGTGTGTTGGCTGGACCAGGTCGGTGTGTGGGGGCGTCTAGCCCTAGCTTCTGCCTGGTGACTGCAGCGCAGGAACACACCTAAGCAACAAGATCATCGTAGTACGCTCACGACCACTGATAACTGGCCATTGCTACCAGCAGCAGGAGGTCAGGGACCTTCCCGTTGAGAAATGCGGACTGGCGAGCTCCAGCAGTCCACGTGCAGCAAAGCAAGACAGTGATAAACAGATGCTGGATCATGATTTCTGTTCCATGAATGCTGTGCAGCTAAAGCTACGCAAGATCGGTCGCTCCTCGAGCACCTCAGCTGCAGCTGCATGATGCAGGGGTCGTTGATAGCTCACCATGTAGTTGCTATTTTTGGTTCAATGAGCTGCTGACCGAACCTTGAGCCTCCAGCTGCGTGGGAGGCAAAAAGCACAGCTGCCAGGCAGAGGCTCCCTCAGTTGGCCCTTAACGATGCTGGCAGCTGGTTTAACAGGTATTCTCATTGTTCAACATGCTCCCCAGCGCCGTTGGGTCTGCGTGAGCTGCAGGAAGAAGTGACTTTTGCTGCATCGTATTCGAAAGCCAACGTATGTGGGAAGTTTTAACTGCGTTTACCGTGCAACGACGATCGAAGTGTGCTTGCTTCAACCTGGGCATGCTGCCACACCCTGGTCACGGTCCCTTCTGGGACCCGCCGTTACTGTGTTCAGGTGGTGCAGCTCACTTGGTTTCAGCAAGCTCAGCTAGTATAGTTGTTGCTACATCATCTATTTGAGTTGTGCATGTTCTTGCCGAATATTGTCTCGGGTTAATAGGTAAGTGTATTATATCTGAGGGCGAGTTCAAGGTATGAACGAGTGAAAAGAAAAAAATACTCCTGCGTCATATCCGTCCTAATTTTTAGTTCATTCTGACATATCAACGGGCGTGCATTTTACTGCTGCTGCCCACCCAGCCCTCGTTGGTCCCTCGGCTGCACGATCACGCCACACGCCAGCGCGCGCTGCCAGATCGTGCTATCAGCGCAGTTTCTACTCACAGAATGTCACATGTGCTGCAAACCAGTACGAAATGAAGCTGCTGTCGAACAGGTGTGCAGTACCACACGCCATCACACCCCACACTGCCAGGTGGCAAGGGCCTTCACCAGAGAAATTCGAGCAACGCAAACAAGAGAGTCTGCAAGACCACATATCACCATAAACGTTGACGAATGACACACATAGTGATACCCAAACCAGCACGCCAGGTAATCACTACCAGCCGTTCATGGGCCGCCCGCCGCTGCCCCGCTGCTGCTGCATCCCACGTGGCGGCGGCGGCGGCGGCAGCCCACCCTGCTGCTGCTGCTGCTGCTGCTGCTGCATCATGTTCATCTGCATCATCATCGCTGCCTGTGCTGCCATCATAGGATTTGCCATCCCAGGCATTCCAGGCATTGGAAAGCCTCCACCAGGCGGCCCCATGTAACCAGGCATGCCTGGTCCCATCATGCCCATCATGTGTTGCTGCATGTCTGGCTGCTGCTGCTGCTGCTGCTGCAACATATCACCACCTGCTGCTGCTGCTGCTGCTGCTGACGCACCCATCATCATTGGATGCGGCCCCTGCTGCATTCCGGCACCAGCCATAGCCATGCCAGGCGGACCAGGCAGCGCCAGCACCTGCTGCTGCTGCTGCTGCTGTGGGTCCTGCTGCTGCTGCTGCTGCTGCGGTGGCGCTGGCAGTGCCAGCATTGGCTGCTGCTGCTGCTCCCTGCCCCCACCAGCATCAGGCCTGCAGCACAAGCAGCAGGAGCAAAGCAGCAACGGCAGCACTGCAGTGTTGTGAGCACAAGGTGTGTGGCAGTGCTTCAAGACAACATTGCAGCTGCAGGTACCATTTGCTTGCACAACAACCTATCCCAGGGCAATGCAAACACTGCACTTTTTCACACCCACACAACACTGTGTGCTATCCCTTGCAGCTACTCGACATAATGTCCGTTTGTCAGCATGCCAGAAACACCAACTCATATGCAGTGCATATTATGCACCCAAGCACAGTCTTGCAGCACAGTCTTGCAGCCACAACCCCTCACCGCGGCCGCTTGCTGCCGTGCTGCCTGTCCCTGTCCCTGTGATCCCTGTGATCGTGGTGCTGCTGCCCCGGCCGTGCGCTGTCTTCGGCCATGATCTTGCGCCAGTCGCGGTGCTCGCGAGGTTTAGCGGCCTCAACCCCATCAGGGTCTGGGGGAGGGCCTGCAATTGTACAGCAACAGCAACAGCAGCAGCATTATGAGTATGAAATGAGCAGGTCAAGGTGCGTTCCAGAACAGCCGGCTTGGCAGCCGCACCGCCATCAGGGTCTGGCGAGGCGACAAAGCAGGAGAAGAGGAACCAGCAGCAACAGCGGCGGGTAACAAAACAGCAGCGCTGCATGCTGGACAAGCCTACGGTGCTGCAACAGCATATCAGCAACAACAACACCCAACGCAGCTCACCTGGCTGCCTGGTGTGCTTGCACCTGCAGTTAGGCCCTGAATGGCTGCTTGGTGTGGTGCAGCAGTGCCAGCACACACAACACACACAGCAATACAATCCCGCCAGAGCACAAACACATTCTCTCCCCCTCACCTGGCTGCTTGGTGTGCTTGTGGCTGCAATTATGCACTTCTTGTTGCTGCATTAACATCATCAACATGTTCCATGATCATAAATATCTCCCCGCTCACCTGGCTGCTTGGTGTGCTTGTACCTGCAGTTGCGCCCTCAATGACTGTTGCACAGCAGTGCAAGCGCACACAGCACAAACAGCACAAACAGCAAACCTGCAGTCACCCCTGGCTGCTGCATCATGTCATGCTGTTCCGGTATGCAAACGTTCGCCTCACCTGGCTGCTTGGTGTGCTTGTACCTGCAGTTGGGCCCGTAGATGCAGAAGCCCAGCTTGTACATGTTGCACTCCTTCACGTCATCAAGGCTGTGCTTGAAGGGGCAGTCCAGCTCCTTGCACTCGCCTGGCACAGGGAAAGGGCAGTGCAGTGCAGGAGGTGTTGCAGTGACCAGATGAGAATGAAAGGAATCCTGAGTGCATTGATGTAATGTGCTGCATTGACCGGCTGATTGAAGGGGCAGTCCAGCTCCTTGCACTCGCCTGGCAGACAAATAAGGGCGGAACAGGAGGAGTAAGTGCATACTGCAGTGAGTCATGCAACGGGCAATCCAGATCCTTGCTCGCGTGGTAGGGTGGACAGTGCAGTACATGGGATCAGATGAAGCGATGAAATTAAAGCGAGATGAGGGCATACTTCATCCATGAATGGTCGGCTTCAACCACTGCAGCGTGGCTGGCAAGTTGAGCTGTGTGCATGCTGCAGGAAAGTGGTTTTGCATGCCAGCTTGAACAGTGAGACACAACCTCCGCAGCACAGTGCACGTGTTAAAGTTCACACATCAACACAGTTTACAAAGGGTAAGGCTGTGCATCAAACTGCCTGCTAAGCCCGCCCCTGCCCAGCTCGTCTGTCTTCATTCACACGCGGCACACGGGCATCCGCTCCGAGTCGAACTTCTGCAGGAAGCCGCTGCAAACCCCCAAACTCCGAAGGGGTTGAACCCTAGACCCTTAACTCTACAACCCATCCTAAACCCTCACCTGTCTTCATCCACACGCGGCACACGGGCATGCGCCCAGGGTCAAACTTGTGCAGGAAGCCGCTGCAAAACCCAACTCCAATGAATTCAACCATAGGCACTAAACCTTACAACCCATGCTAAACCCTCACCCGTCTTCATCCAGACCCTGCAAACGGGCATGCGCCCCGGGTCGAACTTGTGCAGGAGGCCTGGTGCAGACCCCAACACGCCAAGACTTGAAAATTTAACCTCAAAGCAGCTCCTAAACCCTCACCCGTCTTCATCCAGACCCTGCAGACGGGCATGCACTCCGGGTCGAACTTGTGCAGGAAGCCGCTGCCAAACCCCAAACTCCACATGGGTGGAACCCTAGACCCTAAACTCGACAACCCATCCTAAACCCTCACCCGTCTTCATCCAAACCCTGCAAACGGGCATGCGCTCCGGGTCGAACTTGTGCAGGAAGCCGCTGCAAACCCCAAATTCCACATGGGTGGAACCCTAGACCCTAAACTCGACAACCCATCCTAAACCCTCACCCGTCTTCATCCAGACCCTGCAAACAGGCATGCGCTCCGGGTCGAACTTGTGCAGGAAGCCGCATGACTCCCCCTTCATGCACATGCCACGCAGCCAGAACGCGCACACCGTCTGCGGCAGGCACAGCGGCGGCAGGAGAAGCAAGTGTTCAACATTGCAGACAGACTATGAGAGGTCCAAGCAGGCAACAACTGCTAAAGGTGCATGACACAGGCAAAACGCCCGCACCGTCTGCAGGCAGGAAGGATGGGACAATATGTTACAAAGATGCACAGCAGCATGCATGACGAGTGACATTGGAAGCCGCAGGCCTCGCCCTTCATGCACATGCCGCGCAGCCAGAACGCGCACACTGTCTGCGGCAGCATTTGGAAGATCGAAAGATGCAGAGCGGCACACGTGTGAAGAGGGATGTTGGAGCAGCGGCAGTGGCAATGCAGGTATGAGCAGCGCAAGCATATGGACAGGCAGTCCAACAAACACCCCACGTGATGCGGAATGCAGCTGCATGCTGCAGGCTCTGGACAACAAAAATGCTGCGTCAGGCTGAAGGTTGCTGGTACATGCTGTGGCTGAATGCTTGCCTGCTGTGGAGCCGTTTGCATGAGTGCTGCTGAGTTGTTGCATGCCTGCACACTGCTGCTGCTGCTGCTGCAGCTGTCCTAAGCATCCATCTGCAGTAGCCCCGGGCTGTAGTTGATTCCAGAGATACAACCGACAGGCATTGACATCCCTTTCCGCACACAAGGCATCACGCAAGTAGTAAAGCAGCATGCACAATAGCTGATGCAGCTGCTGCCACACCCTGCAGGGAGCACTGCAAAGCAGCATGCACGCCACATGCTGCCGCAGTAGCAGAGGTGCAGCTGCTGTAAACCCCCATGTTTCTGCGTGCTGCTGCTGCTGCTGCTGCTGCTGCTGCTACTGCTGCTGCTGCCAACTTCAAGCCAGCAGGTGCTGGTACTGCGGCCGCTGCCGCTGCTGCTGCTGCTGCTGCTGCTGCTGCTGCCTGGAGCATCAAACAGTGTCACCGACTGACCTGTCTGTAGTTCTTCTCCTTTGCCACTTGCTGTGCTGCTGCTGCCTCATCTTCCGCACTGACAATGGCCAGCTGCAAGTTGCCCTGAATGCAGCAGCAGCAACAGTAGCAGCAGCAGCAGCAGACAGCAGCACAGTGATCAGCATCTATTGCAGGGCATGCAGCAGAGCATGCGCACCCTACACATGGAGAGCAATGTACAGCGACACCAGAGCACACCACTCCCACGAGAATCATGCATGCAGGATGCCAGCAGCAAGTGTATTCAAAGTCTGTCTTGTGTGCTGTCATGCAGACAAAGACTTTCCAAGACATCTGCTGCTGGAAGCGATTGCTGGAGGAAGCGACCTGATAAGCACCTGCACAGGCCACAGCTGCGCACGCTGTGCAATAGGTTAAGCAGGATGCACAGCTGCAATATGCTTCATGTCCACGACACTTCCAAATGAACCTGCTTAGAGGTCTCATAGAGATGTTCACATGCATGGTGATTGAGCTAGCCATATGCACAGGCAGCTGATACCAGCAGCAGCAGCAGCAGTAGCAGCAGCAGCAGCAGCAGTGCATGGTGCTGCAAAACCTAGATGCAGCGGTGATGCATGCCTTCTGGCACAACTACCCGTTGAAACCTCGCGTCATCATCCCACTGTGGCCACCCACCTTCTCTGCTGGCTGCTCGGGCTGCACGTCCAGCTGCTCCTCGAAATCAAAGTTGAGGCCATCGTCGTCTGCCATGCTGCTGCAGATGCAACGATGGATTCGCCGTAACGTTCAAACCACTTTAAAATAGAGATGTGGATGCCGTAGGCGTTGAAAGCGGGCAGCAGGCGCATGTAGAAGGCCAGTAGCAGCAGCAAGGCAGCACTGCTGCTTGCTGTGAGTGACTGGTGTTTCTCTGATGTTTTCAGCCAATGGCAATGATCACAGTAGTTTGACCAGAAAAATTGAGGGACTAGCTGTGCACATCACCACTAGATAGAGGCTCAGCATCAACTGAATGACTTTGGCAATTGATAACAGTTGTGCAGCAAGACGAGCAGCGTGTTGTTTCACAGCAAAAAGGCATTAGTCAAAGACTTTCCTGCGAGGGCGTGCACTAGAGCTTTGCTGTCCATGTGGTGAATGGGTCATGTTCACCATCACACAATGTGACTGACGCTGTAACAACACGTTAGTAACAGTGCTGTAGGATTCAATTCTTTCAATCCTTTGCTTCAAGCAAAGGTCATGTGCACTGGCTGAGCTGCTGGTCACCATCAGTAGCTCCCTGACAGCTGATAGTTGCCACACGGCGAACAACAAACCCAAGTTTCGCTTGGAAATGTGTGTGCCGGTGTCTGATAACCACTGGCAGCTGGATTCGCTTCATGTGCCACAGCAGTGCGCACATGCCTGCGGACACACAGCCCAAATCTGGCAGAATCAGGTCTATCTGTTACAGGGTATGTGTTTGCATACAAGGTTTTTCATTTGACGAACGTTCCGGCACCCCATGCATTGCATGCATCATGTGGCGGCGCGCCACAGCAACCGCAACAATGGCCAAATCTGCTGCACCTGCGTCAGATCTGACCCATCTAGATGTGGCTCGCAGCTTAGTAGCGTGCAGGTGCAGCAAGAGCAATCCGGCATGTTCAGCAGCACCTTCAAGAAGCCAACACGCCATCAAGGGACATATGCGACACGTGCTGTCACAACTCCAGAGATGTATGCGCTCACGCCATCAACAATGCGCATGCATGTGCAATGACTGTGTTCTGTTGCGAACACTGCCTGTAGGCATGCATAGCCCTGAATGTGTGACCCGCAGTAGCATGGAGCCATGTGTGGGGCCAGGTGCGCTCACACCCTGCCGTTGGGTCAGTTGTGCACGCGTATGAGTGCAAATGTGCAGCATGCTTGGATGAGCCCATGCAAATCATATCTTGACGCAAGGTAATGATTACCAACTGCATGACCGTTATGAGTGTGTGAACGGCACAAATAAGTCAGCAAAAAGATCTACAAATGTACATGGACACATGTGGCAGCTAGTTTCACAAGTGGTGCGTCGAACTGATCACAAGTGCAACAACGATATTAGAAACCCGACTCCATGCACAGCCGTGCTCAAGCTGAAAATGCTTGTCAAGGCTTGCCTGCAGCAAAGCATTCATGTCACACATGATGTACTACATGCGATGAGTAGAAGGTTTGTTTGTGCAATACAAACAAGTGTTTTAGGATAATATTGTGAGCGACATGTACTGCCGTTGTGCTGTTCCAGGTGTCCTTATCATCGTTAGAGGACTGGCTGCAGCCCAATCACGCCATGCTCAAGCCACACGGCATGCCGCCACTGCCTGCCAGCATGTGCATTGACAAACGCCTGGCACAATGACATAATCAGCTAGCACGAGCTGCTGACGGCAACAACTTGGATGCATCCCGCTTGGTCTGGCTGGTTGTCCTTTGCAACAACATCACAACATATTCCACCAGTGCATGTGCTAGCATCTATGAGCCTTCAGCCGGGCTGGCCTGCACATTCAACAATAAAAAGACCATCCCACCACACTGCCCGTTCCCTGCACCAATGGTGCTGTTACTAGCAGCATGTTGTGGCAGCTTGGCAGTGCTTTCAGCGGCAACTTTGCATCGCATATCTGCAACTACATGTTGCATCAGCGCACAACATCGCCGCAGCATTGTGCAGTGCGCCACGTTGCTAGGGATTGCTGTTGCTGCATATTGGCAGGTCCCGCAGTACCACGGTTTTGTTTGGTAGTGTCTGCTGAGTGTAGAAGTCGCCTATCAGCCCAGGCGGCACGCAACCACTGATACCCGTGTCCGAGAAGTCGAAATATGTGCCTGTGTTGTTGGCACAGGAGGCTGGGATGGTGCCCGTGATGTTGGGGTTCCTCCAAAGCCCCACATACAGATCATTGGGCAGGGCCGACCAGGCGCTGGGCAGTGTGCCTGGGGCAGCACACGTCACCAGCATCAGTAGCAGCAGCATCAGCATCAGCATCAGCATCAGCATCAGCATCAGCAGCAGCAGCAGCAACAACAGCAACAGCAACATTAGCCGACAACGCTGCTGTGGCGTACATGACGCACCGATGTTGACATAGAGACCAAAGTCACTTGTAAGCAAGAGCGCTAGTAATGGAACCTACTAGGCAGGGGTGTTCCATTTCAGGTTTTTGGCTCCTCGTGAAAGAAATTTCATGAAATCTGAAATGAAATGAAAAGTGAAACGCGGAACGTGTAATAGTGAAAGATGGCTGAGCAGCAGCAACAACCAGCGGGCGGGCAAGTTCAAACTGCAAGCTAGGAGTGGCTGGACAGCATCATAGAAGACGAGCAGCAGCAGCAGCAGCAGCAGGGAGAGGGGGAGGAGCAGCAGCAGGGGTAGCGCAGCATGCTAGCTGGATCATGACACAAGATGAGCAGCAGCAGAGTGGCACTGAGCTGGGAATGTGGCTTTGTTTTGCATATGTTCATGCTTGCTTGTGCTAACCGGTGATGTGTACAGTGATTGTTGGCATAAGTTGATGATGATGATGATGATGATGATGATGATGATGATGATGATGATGATGATGATGATGATGATGATGATGATGATGAGTTGGTCTTGACAGGAGCGCCCTCCTGCCCCCCACGTGGCAGCAAGCTGCAGGGAGCGCCTTGCAGTTCACTGCAGTAGGTTGCTTTGCATGGGTTCCAGGGGCCTCTGCTATGCTGTAACCCCTAAAAGATATATCGCAATGCTAATCGACTATTTCTGATATATCCTTGCGTGAGCCAACGCGTTCCTCGCTCTCCAAAAGCCCATTTCGCTGTCATTTCACTTCGCGCAGTGGAGCCCAGATCGATTGAAATTTGAAATGAAATTTCAGTGAAATTACTGAAACAACTAAAAGTGAAATCTGTAACGGCACACCCCTGCTACTAGGTGAGCGTAAACATGTCATTTTTGTGGCGCTCGTGTGATGAACCCTTCAATTGGACAACCAAACCTTGGGCTGATATGTTATTGTGAGTGTTGTTATTGACATTACATTACATTACATTACATGCTCCACTCAACGAGGGGTGGGAACCCCAGTCCAGGAGCCAACGAGAGGCTCATAGGGGGAGGAAACATCGAAGAACAACTCATCATCGTCCAAACCGTCAGACAAACACGCAGAAAAAAACTCATCAGCATCATCAATAGCTTGAGCAATAGCCTGAGAGGACAGAAGGACCTCAGGATCAGTGTCCGGGTGACACCGCATCAGATAGCAGCAGTGCACAAAAGCGGCCACCAAAGCAGGTACCTGCTTCATAAAAGTGATCATGTCATCGCCTGCTGGGTGACAACCAGCAATAGTAGCCCATGTTTGTGACGAGTCCCCGAAGGGTTCGAACAACATAGCAAATCGCTCGCGGACTGGTGCATAGAAAGGGCACTCAAAGACCATATGAAACTCATCCTCAACAACCTCAGACTGGCAGCCAGGGCGTAGGCACACCCTGTCACTCCGCGGCACAGGTGGTCGCTGCCACCTGCCACTGCAGACACGTAAATCATGAGCACCCAAACGGAAACGGGTCAAGGACCCCAGATGCTCTCTGTTGATTCCAGCGGTTTGAGAGACATAATCTGGGCACCATAAAGCTGGGCTCACAGACAGCATGTCAGCAGAAGAGCATGCCGCAAACCACCGCTCATAAGTACTGTAGACACCATGACCACTAGCAGCATCACACGGGTTGACTGGGCACCCCTGCCACTGCTGATACAAGACGCCATCAAAAGCACGCGCTATGGTTTTCAGATCCAGAGACTGGAAGTTTTGCAGCCTTTGCACGGCACCTCCCAGCTGCTGTGAGTGGGCATGCACATATTCAAGTACACGTCGCAACTGTGTGCACCACACTGCGCCGCTGCTGGAAACAGTGGACAGCCGTAAGTTGTCACGCATAGCACAGACCAAAACGGAGGACGCATCCATATCCACAACCCTATTCCACATGCTCACTGCCGCACGAAGCCACAAACTGACCAAAGGCTGGGCCCCAAATTCTCTTGACAGAAGCAAGCGAGCAGTGGACTTGCGGACGCGTCCTGCAAGTGTACGCAGAAACGTGAACTGCACCCTGCTGATGACATTGTTCTGCAACTTGCTGACCAAAGCAGCACCCGAGCCCGCCTGGCTCAGCAGGGCTGGACCCCACACTTCGGAACAGTAGCACAAAATTGGAGACACAAGAGAGTTGAACAGCTGCACCTGCATTGACAAACTGCGAATGCCATGCTCCTTGCATCTGGCCAGCATAGCCCACATCGCTCTACCACCAGCTGCAGCCAGAGCATCAGTGCAAACAAACACACCGTGAGTGGAATGGAACTGGACGCCCAAGTACCTGAACTGCTGTGACACCGGAACCTGCTGCCCCTGGTACTGCCACACCGCTGCACCGCTGTAGCGCTTCCTGTCAAACACAACTACTTCTGTCTTGCCCACATTAACCTGCATGTCATACTCGCTACAAAATGATTGCAGGGCATCCAGCAGCTGCTGTAGTTTGCCGGCTGTTTCTGCTAGCAGCACCAAGTCATCAGCATACAGCAGCAGTCTCACCATTCTGCTGCCCAGAGCCGTGCCACACGCACCACAGCGGTCGGCTAGCCATTGTTCCACTCGATCGATGAATATGCCAAACAGCAGAGGCGATAGTGGATCGCCTTGCTTCACACCACGAGTACTGTCAAAGGGCTGCCCAACTCTGCCTGACAACTTAGTGATCATAGGCGCATTCCAGTACATAGAAACGATAGATGCAAGCACATTGCCCCGCAAGCCAATGTCTGCCAGGCACCGCATAAGCAGGTCGCGTCGAACCAGGTCATACGCTTTCCTGAAATCCACAAAGCAAGCAAACAAGCGACCGTGACCCAAACGGCTGCGATCCACAAGGTGCTTCAGCACAAAAACATGGTCACACGTCCTGTGCCTATCCCTAAAACCAGCCTGTCCCCACGCCCTGTAACCACGCTCTTCACAGTAGGCTGCCAAACGCTTCTCGATCAACATACTGAACATTTTGCCCATGACTGAGCCAACAGCTATACCACGGTAGTTATCCAGGTCACTGGGGTCACCCTTTTTGAACCCTGCTGACAGGTAAGCAGAACACCACACTCCAGGCACCTGACCACACTTCATGACTGCTGTGAAAATTGCACCCATGGGGAGTACCGTCGCAAGGCAGAAACTCAAAAGAATCGACTGCTAGAGAGAACAATGGTGGGACATTGGGGTTTAATAGAAAACAACGTCTAAAACCTTACCAATATTTGAATGTAGATTTCTTAATTTTTTTTTCCTAAGAATTAAAATAATACATACATATTTAATTATAAACATAGTTTTCAAATTCAGTTCTAAAAAACAAATATATCTTCTTATTTTTTTACAAAAGGTAATAATCAAAGAACCCGAAGACGAGCGACCTAGGCCTGAGCAGGTTGAAGGGTGGATACATTCTGCCGCGGAAGACCGAACCCGTGACAATACAATACAATACACTTTCGAGACTGAACCCGCCCTAGGCACTAGCCCAGCGAGCCGCTAATCCGCTCATGGGGGGTGACTGTGGCAATAGTCTGGGATGACTTGGGTCTAGGAGTGAAAGGCTAATCAAGCTCGTGCATAGCTGGTTTGCGGCGAAACACATTGAGGTGTGGCGTTGTTGAACAATTGTAGAATTTATGAAAATTCCTGGGTGTGGGTGGGTCTAAGCTGCTACGCTCCCGTGAAACCTCTGAATTTTTGCAAAGTTTACAACAATAGAAAGGCTCTGGGTGCGAAGGTCCAGAGCAAAAAGGGAAACAGCCCCTAAAGCATGTTAAGGTCCTTAAATAAGCGCTTCGTGGAAACAAGAGTTTAAAAGCATTCACCCTCCATAGGTAGGCTTGGAAGCAGCCAGTCTGGAATGAAAGCGTAAGGGCTCATGGAGGGAGCTTCGAAGCATTCGATATATCCGGGGCCAAAGCTCTTTACCTATACAACTTTTGCTTGTTTACAATTTAAAAGATTTACTTTTTTGGCCTTTGGCCTGGTTTTCCAAGGAAAACCAGCGCTTCTTGCGAGCAAGAAGGCCTGGTTTTCCAAGGAAAACCAGCGCTTCTTGCTCGCCTTTGGTTCTATAGAACCAAAGTGCTACGCCAAGAAGGCAGGTGTTGCGGTTCCTGGTAGATATTTCAGCGCTGAGTTTCATGTCTACAGACATGCTACAGGCACCGATGGGCAGTGTCTCGGGCACGGCAGCATTCCCACCTATCTGGGACGATAAAAGCAACAACATCAGCAGTAGCAGTGGTGCCAGCAGCGGGGTGGCAGCTGGCCAGCGCTTGGTGGATGCGGCAAACATGTTAACATGTTTGCACATGTTAACAGCAAACAACGTTGTTTCAAAACACAGGTGTGCAGTTCAGCTTGCAGGAGGTCCGCTCCAACGTCGCTCAGTACCCCTACCTGCTGCAGCAAGACAAGTCGGCTTGGCACAACTGTAGCCACACCGCAGCAGCTACAGCAGAGGGCTTGGCGTGCCTCCAAGCCATCGCACGTGTGCCGGAAGTTGCAGCGCTGGCTAGCGAAGAGCACGTCATCAACGTCATAGTTTCAGGCTTTGACGGCAAGACTGATTTCACGTACTGCACCCGAACAGCCGAAAACCGCAACCCGTTGTGCTCCACCATCTCTAGGGGGTATACGGCAGCACGCGGGCCGTGGTTTTGGGGATCTGCGGACCCTCGCTGGTCCGAGTATGCCAGCGACGCAAATTGGGTGTTCATATCGTGGGGCAACTTTGACACCGCAAGCTGGAACACGGGAGCTTGGAATGGCGGCGGTGCCACACTTGCGCATGAGTTGGGGTGAGTGGTGCAATGCCGGTGTATGTAGTTGACTAGTCAAGCACGAGCAGTTATACATGGGCTGTGAAGCGTAGGCTATTACCAGCGCGCACCGAGATGGCATGTGTTGCTGCGGACGTTTGCAAGTACAAGCAGTGCAACGCCGGCTGTGTTGACATTCTATTCGGTATGCATTTGGCGTACAACGCAATATATTGCTGCCAAATTGCAGCATGGCCATGTAACTCGATGCATGCTGTGCAGCTGTGGTCAAGGTATACGGTGAGCAGGCATAATGATTGCAGATCAATATATATGTATGTCCCTCTGCAGCAGACATGAAGGTTCAACACAATGCGTCCTTGCCATGCAACGCGTTCTGAAACCGAATATGTGCACATCCTCACATGTTGTCGAACACGAACGTGTTTGTGTCTTGGATCCGGTTGTGGTCGGGAGTGTGGAGGCGACCAAACTGCAAGATTGCTGCACCTTGTGGGGTGCTAGCTGTGATATCAGGTGCTGCTTTCTTGTGGAGTACCCGGCAGTATCACAGCAGTCCTTCCTGAGCAACACCGTTAACAAATTCGCATGCTTGGCTTCATATTGTTCCGAGCACCGCAACCACATGAGGCATGTTCGGGTTGCGCTCATGTTATGCACACACAACACAGCTGCCGCAGCAGCATGGCAGTAACACGTGTTAGTGCTGTTGCTGCTGCTGCTGCTGTTGCTGCTGTTGTTGCTGCTGCTGCAGTGGTGTTGTACTGTTTGCAGGACGGCAGTACTTGCTTACTGCAATTCAGTAAAGGTTCATTTGCACAGCCTTGCGGTGTATACACCGCGTGGTGGCTAGCACTGGCTGATGCTGATGTAATGTAATGTAATGTAATGCTGATTGCAATGATTCACCTGCATGCACGTAATATCCCTTTAATGCAGCAAGTGATGTAGAACATGTGTACGAGTGGATGAAGCGCATACCAAAGCACGTTGTCGAGCAGGCAGCTGTCTTTGGTCGTGCTGTGCTGTGTTTGTGCTTAGTATGAAATTGGTTGTTAGTGAGCAAGCTTGCCCCTGTTACGGGCTGCCTAGTTGTGATGAGATGGTGCCACCGTGGCGGCGCCGATTTGGGCAGAAGCAAGCAAACCAGGTCTCATTGTGTAGAGAACAACACTGAGAATTGACTACTTTGGTAGGTTTTGTGAATAGACTTGCGTCCAGCAAGCTCCGAGCCAAGACAGAATGCATGGCCCTTGTGTTTCCGGAAGCACAGAGGATCAGAGGATCCTCTCAGAAAGTGACATGTCTGGCCGGCATTGCTCCATGGCTAAGGGTTTTGTTGAGTCAACAGGAGGCCTCCAACCACTTATGGTAATGTAAAGGGAGAGTTTTCATTTTACAACATGTAAGCATGATATAAGCTAGCTCTGGCGCTGAAAGAATGTATCCCACTCGGATGAAACAACCACTATTGTGGCTGGGATGCTACGCGTCCACAACCACATGACCGTGTGTCCTGGTTGAGTTTATGCCTGTTGCGTAAAAGGGTGCTGCAAATTCCAAATTTTAGTAGACACCAGTGTACAAAGGTGACCAACTCTGTGTCCCCGTGCTACCATCAGACCGAATTGTTGTTCAAGCTTGGACTATAGTCACCTTTGCTGTCGACTACAGCACAAGTGCCCTTGACCCCAGTTTCCCATCCTACGGGCTATTTCCCTATGTGCAGAGCCGCGCCAGGCCTATACATAGCTAAGTCGCACATCGGTGCAGTAAATTGCCAGCTAGGTGAAGCCTGAGCGTGCGTAACAGCGTGTAACCGGAGGCCTCTGCTCAGCAAGTGTTGACCGGTCGGTCGTGTCAGCACACGGCACGAGCAACTTTGCCTGCTGATCTGCTGCATATCAGCCCACTGCTGAGTTGTAATAGCAACTACAAGTCTGGTTGAGCCGGCCCGTTCCAGCGGTCACCTATTTCAGCACTCACACCAGTGCTGCCTCCTCTCTGCTCGTCCTTGCCGTTCAGCCAGTTACTCTTGCATTTGCCTAGTACCCTTTGAGGTGTAGGAGGTGTTGCCCCATCAAGGCGTTGGTTTAGTGGCACGAGTGCTCATGCACGAGTGCATGCCGCCGTTCTAGGCGTAGCCGCCCTGTTGCTGCCCCTGCTGGCTTGTGTGTACTCCCCTTGCCTTCCACTGCTGCCCCAGACCGCAGGCACCAGCCAGGGTCCCGGTCACCCGCTACGCCCGGGCTCCACGCCCCGCGCGGCAACAATGCATCAACAGTATTGAAGCTGATAGCGGGTCATGTGCCCTCAAGCATGGCATCTGGCTAACGCGTTCAGTCTGTCAAGTTGTATGTGGTTGCCCAGAACAATTGCGCTTGGGCATGTTTGCCAGTACATGACCAACAAATTGCGTGGATCATTGGCAGCGCTGATGTCAGCACGCCACAGCAACTGCAACTCATGATCAGGCATCCTGCCTACGACGGACATCTGGCTCATAGTCCAGCAACACTGCAGGCTGCTTGCTTCAAACAGGGGTCCCAGCAGAGGTAAGAATATATCATTGGTCTAGCTGACACACCAGAACACTATCAGTGCAGTTGATCAGCTCGTAAGTTCACTCATGAGTTGCAGGCTTCACAGCAGCAACAGCTACCAGCAACTTTACTGGTGAGGTAGCCGCATGCATCAGACTGCCTTACAGCACACTAGAGCACAAGTCTTACATACTACCAGCCCGCGAGGAACAGTGCAGCACGACCTAAGCTGCACAACAGCACGGCTGCCTCCATATGCAAGAAATGCATGCCGCACGGCCCTGTCCTTGAACCAACAACACACAATCAATAACGTGGCGGGTGCCACCCCGTGGCTGTATGCCACGCAAGTATGCACATCTCAACATTGGCTGACCATCAGCCGCTGATCCGCAAGGCACGCATCCGTACACGATGTGTATGTTCTGTATGTACGCAAAAAAATTATCGCTGGGCCAGCGGGCAGGTGCTGATCCGCAAGTCACGCATCCGTACACAATGTGTATGTTCTGTATGTACGCAAAAATATATCTGCAGGCATGGCCAGCCTTTGCCACCTGAACTGCTGCAAAACCATTCAAGGTGTTCTGCAGCATGATCCACACTGGCGGATCTCCTCAACAACATCACTGTTTTCTGCATGCGCTGCGGCCGCCACGAACCCTGGACCACCTCATGCGGTGCCTGGCCCTTGAAAGCTCAACATAAAAATGTTGCGCCCGTGCGACATTGCTATTCTTTTTGTCAGCTGTGATGTCCTTGACTGTTCAGCGTGCCTACCGCATCAGTTGTGGAATCATGCCGCTGCAGCTCTACAAGCCGCCCTTGCATGCACGGGCCTGCACTAGTGCAGTAGCACGCTGTGGCCGTGCTACTTCGCAATGTGCCACATCACTAGCCGCAGAGGGGCAGCTCACGTAAACTGAGTGATCCATTTGGCAGGGGCTGCTGAGTATAGAAATTGCCCTGCAAACCACGGGGTCTGCAGCCGCTGATGCTCGTTCCATAAAAGTTGAAGTATGTGCCTGTGTTGCTGGCAAAGGAGGCTGGGATGGTGCCGGTGATGTTGATGTTATACTGCAGGTCCACGTACAGCTCCTTGGGCATGGCAGCCCATGCGCCGGGCAGCGTACCTGCAGTCGTGTTGAACAGTGCAGCAGCAGCAGCCGCGGCAGCAGCAACAGCAATAACAACAACAACAACAACAACAACAACAACAACAACAACAACAACAACAACAACAACAACAACAACAACAACAACAACAACACCACAATAAGAGAAGCTTGGGAAGTAGTCGCATCAGCAGGAACAGCAGCTAAGCATGAAGCGTGAGCTGTTGTACATAGGTGATGATGGCTATCAGGTGTGCCAAGGCATGCACTTGGCCGCCTGGCTGCAACTGTCGACCCGCCAAGAGCAGTGCAGCGAGCACACAAGCCGTCTTGCCAACATATTCGCTCAAGCAAACAGATCATCTTATTAAGTTGGGAACTTTGTGTGCATACACACTACACCATGAAGCCAGCCCATGTCGGAACACTCAAACGCCGCAGTCAGTAGCAGTGTATCACATTGCAAGTGTTCACCAGCAGGTGCCTCTCAAGCAAAGCCACTTACTGTCGAGTTTGTTGTAACTTAAGAGCAGCACCTGAAGTGCATTGAGCTCCGCCAACTCTGGTGGCAGACTGCCAGTCAGCCTGTTCCCGAACAAGTTCAGCTCTTGTAAATGTTTCATGTTTCCAAATGACGGAGGTACACTACCAACTATATCACACGCGACCAGTGCCAGCTTCATTAGTTGTGGTGCAGCGCTCGGCAGGTTGTCCGGCAGCTTGTTGGTCAAAGGCTTACGGCCAGCAGAGCCCATGTTGCAGTAGCTGCAGTCAAACACAGTCAACTGTGGCAGCATCCGCAGCAGCGGCGGCAGCCGCTTCAAGTTTAAGCCGGCTGCAGAGACCGCGTCCGCCCCAAAGCTAAGTGTCCCCACTTCGATGGCTGTGATGTACTCAATGCCGTCAATAAGTGACACGGAAACCCTGCAGTACCCCTGCTGCTCGCCCAGGGGGTGGTTCTTTTGAAGTGTCATGCCTTCCTCACCAGGTTGCACTGAAGCGCCCAGTGTGTTGTTGATGTCTGTGACAACAGCGTGCAACATTGATCGAGAACCCGGTCCGACATTGGCGCCCAACGCTGGCAGGAAGTGCATGGCAATGGCTTGCCGCTGCTGCTTATGCATAAAGTCTCGCAAATTATTGCGAGCACACCTGCCGGCAACCTGCGTGCCTGTGAATGTCACAGTCGTGAAGAGACTGAGCGGTATGCATCCCGAAAGCCTCGAGTTGCCTCCCAGGTATAGGTACTCCAGCTGACCTTCCAAGGTGCGGAGTGACGTTGGCAGAGGCCCCTCCAGCAGGTTCTGTTGTATGTTGATTGCTTGAATCACTGTGCGGCCCTTTTCATCCAGCGGCTCCAGCTTTGCCCATGCCTCAGGCACCTGTAGGCAGTGCAACACGGTAGCATGGTCTCAATCATGACTTTGCAGCAGGAGACTTTCCCTGGAGACCGACCATGGCTGGCCATATACTCTGTGCACTGCAAATTGCCGGAGTCGCAAGATTGGCGTTGTTGCCCTGTCGAACATTGCAGAGAGTGCATGCCGAAAGATGAAAGCAACAGGTGCGCACATGGCTTTGGATTGAGTAAGGCTGCTGCAGATGCTAAATCTTCAGCTCTGGTGCAACGCAACAAGCCTTGCAAATATCAGTTCAAAACACACAAACCGATACTGACGACCATGATAATGTCACCTAGATGCGCATGCGCATCAGCTAGGTTGCCCACTCACGTAGCCAGTGAACCTGTTGCGCTGCAGCTGCAGATTGCGCATGCTGTGGATGGCGCGTTCGCCTCCAATGATCTCTGGCAAGCTGCCGCTCAGCAGGTTGCCTGAAAGGTCGATGTTGGTAAGGAACTGAGGCAGCTGTGTGGCAGTGTCCCTGCGCAATGTGTTCTGCCACTCCTGTGGGACAGGGCCACTGCAGGCTCAAAACAGGCAGTGCAGGCAGTGGTTGTAAGCAATGCTCCCAGCAGTTGTTATGAATTGGGTGCAGAGCAGCTTGAGAGCAGCCATCAAGAAAACCACCACATGCAGGGAGGGACTTAACCCCTAAAGTACGAAACCCTGCAGGCAACGTTGGGCAATCAGCTTGCAAGACATCACCAGGCTCATGAATGCTCAGCTTGCACCTCTGAAATCACACCTGATGCCGCAGGTGCCGATGACAGGGTCTCTGAAACCCAGCGCGTCTCCCTGCCGCGTGATGATCAGCGTGTAGAGCTCAGGCCAGCCGTAAAGCAAGTTTGGTGGCAGCGGGCCGTACATGCAGTAGTGGTTGACAGAAAGGAACCTCAAATTCAGCACACCAAGCTGCGGGGCCAATGTGCCTCCATACACGTAGATGTACAGCCAGTACAGCTTTAGCAGATCCAGCAGCGCCTGCACGAGCTGTTGGCCGAGGTCAGGGTGCATGCGCGGATTGTCTACACGGCCGGCCCTGCTCAGCACTTGAAAGTACAAGCCCTCCACCTCGCCGCCTGTCGCACCGTTGGAGCAGGCGACTGCCAGAGAAAAGCGGACACGACTTCGCGTCGTGTACGTTTTACGCACCGTCCTGCAGGGGGTGGCGGCAAGATGGCGGACAGATGGGCACAACCAATTGGTGTGGCGACAAGTTAGGCCGTGCAAGCGCTCCAAAGCCACCAGAATTGTTAAGGTGCAGAGGTGCAGCATTGGCACAAGGTGTACTGAAGTAGTGTGAATGTGCATATAGTAGCACAAGAGTCCAGCACGGCAGTGCACAGGTTGACAACTTTAAAGCAGTGCAAGTGCAAGTCAATGATGGCTGAAGGCACAGAGACACTCATTTGTCCAGAACACCAACGACCTATCCCATACGGCCCTGCCAAAACTGGTGTTGTAGCTGCAGCAGGCACCTGCAGGTGGAATGCTGCAAAGGAGCACGCAAAGAAGCCATAGAGTTGAAATGGATAATGCCATGTGTAGGCCTGACGCGGCCCGCCTGCCGCTGCTCTGTGTCGCTTCAGGATACAGTCTGCATGTCTCTGTAATTCAGTGCTAGGATAGGCAACCACTGGATGATGCCGTGACCGCACTGCACATATGATTTGTGGAGGCGATCACTACCTGTGGCTCAGCAACACAGCCAATTCCTCCGCAGTTGGAAGACCAGGTCCTGGCTTGATTCTGAGCTTTGAAGCAGCCGGGTTGGCAGACATTTTCATTTGTTGAGCTTTGTGTTAAGCATGTTGAGCGCTACTGAAATAAAAATCAATACAAAAGACAAGGGTTGGCATACCAGTCTGTTCCAGCATCCACGTTGGAGCATTCGATGAAACTGCTGGCCTCAGCGCCATTTAGGCGCGGGTCAATGACTTGCAGCACCCTCCGCAGCGCAACCTGCAACAGTAACAAGCAGCAGGAAGAAATGTAAACTGTGCAGTGCTGTACGTGCTGTACCAAGCCCATGCCACATCATCAGACATGCCACAGGCTAAGGCATGCGTGTTACTGTTTATCTCTCTAAGATGCAGCATCCTCTGTCGTACTAACACAATGTGACACGCCGAACAGAAAACCAGCCAACAGAGTGTATATGGACAACCAGGCACAGTTCTGCCACAGTTGAAGCTAGCCAATCTTGGCTCCACCCAGCTGATCATCAGTTTCAGTGAACCCTGTGGCAACAAGCATTCAATGTTCTGGCAATTCATCTGGTGTACAGCGAGTCGTATGCACTAGCCGTGGCCTACCAACTGTGCGCACCTCCTGTTGCTCAGGTATGAGGAGGTACATGCGAGAGCCGACCTCATACGCAACCTTGTTGAACACCCTTGTGTCACTCCAGTCAGGGTTGCAGACCCTGATGATGCTGCCGGGTGCGGGCTGCGTCACATTCACATCACTGTAGAGCAGGTTGCAAGCCACCTGCAGGGAAGTTGCATCGTCAGGTCATGGCACACAACAATGTTGTGCCTCTATTTGTGTTGCGCGTGATGAACAAAATGTGAGCATAATTCATGCAGCAACAGATCGCAAGCACATCAGCTGTGTGGCTGACGAGGCCAACATGCGGTACCGCATGGTGATCAAATTACGCAGTGGAGTTCAGTTGTGAACTTCAAGAGGCATCAGCTGGCAGGAGGGCCAAGCTCCTAGCGCTCGAGAGGCCCAGCAAATCACTTGCTGGAAGGGCCTTCTAGGGCTCAGCTAGGCTGTGCTAGGCCCAACTTGGTGACCTCCAATGGGTGGGTCCCAGCTGGTGAAGGTAACCAGCTAAGCCAAGAAGCCGTGTTCGACCCAGCAAGGTAGTGCCAGGTAGCAAACAACCTGCACGCACTCTTGTGATCATACCCGTGCTCACCGTTCCACGACGCGTGCATGTTGAGGGTTCTGACTCCAGTCTGGCCATGTCACACCTCACTTGCATGTCCTTCCCGCTAGCGTCAAAGTAGGTGCACATAAAATATGGCTCGATAGCACCCATGTCCAGTATCCTCTGTGTTACGTTATACACAGCTTGTAGGGTTTGCTTCATCTCATCCGGCGTCAGTGTGGTTTGGTACTTGAAAGTTGTGTTGGGGTCGGTTTCAAAGAGCTGCAGGTTGCTCTTGACTACCTGGCTGATTTCAAGTCCAAAATGGTCTGCGGCAACACACATGAAATTGCACACAGAAGCGCACACCAGCATGTGGTGAGCAATGGCTTGGCATGATGTCCAAGCGCTGAGTCCTCTCCGCTGTCACATGCCAGATGAAGCGCACCACAAGATCAGGCAATGGTACTACCATCATTGAATGATGCTTCAGGCTGCGGCTATGCGTGATAGCCCTAGCTATGTGGCCCTAGGAGGCCGTCACTGGAGTGGTGCAGCCACTCTCCTGACACTGCCGTTCAGTTCCCCAAAACACAAGTGTGGGCCAAAGGGCAAGCAGTGCAAAACAAACGCTACAAGCCAACTGCATTGCTGTAGCGCACCTGCCATATATGCTAAGGTATCATGCGCTTTCATGGTGTAGGTATAACAAAACGGCTTTGACTCCCCAATGGGCTGCTCTCTTATGGGCTGCAAGGGGAGCCTGGCCTTGCGCAGCCAGGGTTTGTCGTTGTGCAGGTTGTAGATTGAGCCGTCGGTAGGCTCACACATGACGCCGTAAGTGAAATCTGCATGATGGCGGCAAAAAAAAACACATTCAGATCTTGTCGTGAAGTGAGCTGAAGGTATACCGTGTTTCACTGCTTGCTTGGTATTGCCTACGCCCTGCATATATAGGTTTCATAAAGGCAATTGCCTGTGTGTTGTCAGCACCCATCTGATGACTGTGTGCGCACATGCTCCAGGTTGAAAGGTACTCCCGTCAAAATGCATGCAGAAGCGCGTGCCATAGGACAATCAACTCTTGTTTAACCACACGCAGGCTTACCTGGCGTTCCAACTCCTGCAGCAACGCACATGCAGCACAGAAAACCCGACAGCAACACAGCAGCAGCAACAGCAACAGGAGCAGTGGCAGCAGACACAAAGGTATATCAGCCAGGTTACAAGTGTCAGTAAAAGGTCTTCGACTAGTCACAGCATGGCAAAGGTACGGCCTCAAAACACAACACAAACATGTCGGAAGCAGAAAAGTTATACAATGCATCAGCACCATTATTGGCTGTATGCAATGCACTTATGCCCCCTCCATTGTACAAACAATGTAAATGCACGGCCTGACAAAACATCAACCACACACAATGCAACCGCCTGCTGCCTGCCTTAATGGTGCGCAACGCACTGCACGGCCCCCTTTTTTGCACCTGCCACACCCATGCGTATCCTGAACATGCCATCTTTTGTTATGCCGCCAATCTTGCGAGGGTTGGAGGGGTCAGTGCCGGAGCCCCCTGCAGCGGCAGCAGCACACTGACTGGGCGCGACAACAAGGTCCATTGCCGCGATGGACGAATTGTTGCTGCTGCAAAAAGACAGCTGCTGTCAATCTGAACACAACCATTGCGACACACAAATGTGTACTTCACATGCACGATGCAGGTGCCTCAGCTTCTGCTGATTTTGCTGATGTTACATCTTTTGAACCGACGTGTAGGTGCTTCGCCTTGGTGTATGCAGCCGCAGTTGCTGCGCTCACATGAGTTGAGCACAGTCCATGTGAAGTTGGTGTTGTCATATCCAACAATGAGCGCAGCATGGCCGTACTGCAGCTTGGCAGTGGTGTTGCGCCTGTACGGCGGCAGCTCCATTCCTGTAAGCTTTGCAGCGCTGCTGTTGAACTGCACGTTGAAGTCGTCGTACATGGCAATTCTGCAGCACCCGGTCAGCATAAATATGAGCTTACGTGAGGTGCGGATTGTGAGGTCAGCAACACACGTCAGCCAAGTACATCTGATGGAGACTTGTAGGCAACGCCTTGCAGGGGTGAGCCAACTGCAAGGTTCAAGGTGGTGGCAGCTAAATGCCAAAATGAACTGTGTGCTGCTTGGAGATCAGTCGCAACCAGTCGTTTGTGTTGCTTGCCTGGCGTGCAACGGCTTGGTGTGGATGGCATGTATGGATCACATGTACGATGGATATGTACATAGTAATTGCAAAGCTGCGCACCGCCAAGCAAAGCTAGGCAAGGAGGCTCATGCCCAAAGTCTCCTAATGCTCCGAGTATGATTAGTCTGTTGCAGTTCATGTTGTGTAGCACTGCTACTACTGCTTGACGCACATCAATCAACATGAAGGATTGGCAAACAACATCAGGTGCTACAGTGCACACCTGGTGATGACTGAGCCGTACGTGCGGATATGCTGCTGGATCTGCACAATGAGCACCACAAAGCAGCAGTGCAGCCCTGGATATGCACCCGGTGAAGGTTCAAATCTGAGATAAACACAATGTCAGCAATTGCCCAAGTCGATGGAGCGACACAATCATATTGTACAATGACGTTGCTTGCTATTGGGTGCAACAATCGTTGCATTCAGTGTAGTGTTCAATGTTTCTATACACTTGCCTGCGTGATGCAACCTTCTGTTATGGCTATACAACACACTCAGCTTGGCTTGACATCATGAACGACCTCAAACACTGACATGCCTGTCGTGGTCAATGGCGTATTGCGGCATGAAGTATTTTGTAATGACGGTCTGTTGGCAAGCTTGTGTGGAAGCACACTGTTGCGTGGTTGTTGCTTGTGCAGTGCCGCCCTCTAGACGTGCAAACAAATATGCTCAGACATGGCTTGTGCAGCAAACTGTGCTTGCCCACAAGTGCAGCGCACCTGCCAAAAGCTGCTGAGGCTCTTAAATCTGCAGCTGTAGCGTGGCTTGCGAGTAATGGCCACACATTCGGGGTCGTTTGATCTGACTGTGGTAGTGCCACAAATGCTGGCAAAGTCGCTGATGTCTGGCTCTGCAGTACTGAGTGAGTTTGTCTGCAGTGCCTTGTCAAAGCACTTGCTGGGCAGCATCAATCCTGGAATCAACTCCTGCAAAAACATTCAAGGTGCAGTGGTCTCAAGGACAGATGAGGAATGGCAAGTGAATCAATCGGGGCGTTGTCTGGAGCTACCACTGTCGGACAGAGAAAGGTATCTATCTAGGAACTCAGGTAAGTGCCGTGAGGGTAGCCATAAAGGTGACCCGGTAAGAGTTGGCTGAGGACCTTTACTTTCAGGAGTCATTGCAGGCTACGAGGGCAGATGCAAAGCGTGATAGCAGTTCAGCATATGCATGCTTGCGCACGCCACATCAAGGAAAAGCAGCATCAACGGCAAAACGGTTGCTGGGACCAGGCGTGTTGCAGCTGCTGATGCTGCACATGATGCTGCAAACTCTGGCTTGTGAATGGAGCAACATGACAAACTGTGCAAGAGTTGTTGCTCACCAGGGCCCGCAGCGCTTCTGGGATGCCCCAACCTGCAGGCAGGCAAGCAATTGCAAGCCCAACGTGTGTTGCAGCAACAACTCGCCGATCAATCAAGCAACCACAGACCTTCCTGACCTACTGTTCACAAGTCAATACACCGTTAACAAAGGAGGAGACAATGCATCTCACGCAGCAACCAGCCATGCAGCACCTCGCTGCAACTGGCGCACTCACCTGTTTTACATGTTCGCCCGCCAGCCACGCAATAGTACAGCGTACGCGCCGACACATCAAATAATTCAACCGGCGCCCGCGTCGTGTACGCAAGTGACATCTGCACTGCTGCTGCAACA
Organism: Tetradesmus obliquus; assembly: GCA_030272155.1. Taxonomy (NCBI): domain Eukaryota; kingdom Viridiplantae; phylum Chlorophyta; class Chlorophyceae; order Sphaeropleales; family Scenedesmaceae; genus Tetradesmus; species Tetradesmus obliquus. Next base: position 4,726,945 of record CP126202.1, read on the forward strand.
GCTTGCCCCACGCATGTGTTGCAAGAGCCCTGCTCACGCGGCCATGGCACATAGTTCAATCTTCCTGGTGTTTGCAATGTGTTGAAACTGTTGTAGATCGGATCGCTGCCACCAAGGTAGTATACTGAATTCTGCAATTGCTCAAAGTCTTTCTTTTGCCTGAACGACGAGCCGAGTTGTCCGCTGCCGCCGCGACCGCCACGCCCTTTGCCTCCTGTTGAATTAGCAGCGGGATGTGACCATCAACAACATCAGCATCAATGGGAGCAACACTGTCAATCAACAACAATGCAGCTGGAAGCAGGTTAGCTACTCTCTAGCTTTGGCCAAACAGCTTTACAGTTGTGCTGCAAAGCTTGCATGTGTGTGATGCAGTTCCACGGACAAACAATATGTTGTTGTTGCTTGGCAGCTATCCTACCGTGCGCGCTGTGCGCTGCTCCCACAAAGGTGTTATTTGCACCCATAGTTGTTCTGCCCTCCACCACCTGTACATGTACTACATGTACACACTAAGTGATGAGCGAATGACAGCTGATCGCATACCAGCTTTCATGTTTGCCGATAGCAATACTTGCGAATGTTGTTGCCAAAGGCTAGTTATAGGGAGACCGCTGCTGACAGCACTCAGTGGTATCAGCTGCTGCTCTCAGCATGCCGTAGCTACGGCTATTGCTGCTGCTGTGTGATTGTGTCTATTGCCGACTGCAACTGCCCACCCTCAACCATGCCGTGCCTCATTACCTGTGGTTGACAATGCGAGCAGGTCCTCAAAGGTGTCAAACTCTGTCGCTGTTGCTGCAGCACCAGCACCCAGCTGCTCATTGGTATCAGACAGGCCCTAGAAAGTGCATGGCAGCAGAGCAACTTTTGGAGTGCATACAGCTTGAGCAGCTGCCAGTTCAAGGGCACAGCGGATGCCAAGGCTGCAGCTGGTGCAACACCAACAACTGCGCTTGCCAAGTTGGCAGGGTGTGGCCCACACACAGAGCTGCACAGCTAGATCTCAACACGGGAAAAAAAGAGTTCGAAAGGTGCCTCCAGCAAATGAGCATGCAGATGGCAATCCAGATGTGGCGTGGTCACATATGCTCCTACCCCTGCTGCCGCCCCGCTCACCTGGCCTGCAGCGGGCCCAGGTACTGCCAGCAGCAGCAACGTGCAGCATGTCAATGCTGCTGCTGGCAGCCAGCCACTGAAGCCGCCCATGGGCGATGCTGATGCAATGAACGTAGTATTCGAGCGCTTACAGAGTTTCGGGTCGCAAGGAAGTACAGCAAGGACTGTTGCTGCCTTGCTGCCCAGGCTGCTGCTCCAGCACGGCAACCAGGCGGGCTGCGATATCCTACGGTCGGACAAACGTGAAGAAAAAGAGTGAACTTCAGGGTTGATGGTGATCACAGCATACACGCTTCGTGGAACGACATTGCCTGGCAGTGCCAGGAAACACGGCAAGGATTTGGCATTGCGGAGCGCTCACCGAAGCAATCAGCGCACCCTAAACATTTGACAGTTTTCTAGTATTCCAAAACGTGTGCGGTGCTGCGAAGTGAACAGAGCGACACCTTTGGGTAAAGGGTCCTCGCAGAATAAGCAAGTCGCAACTTGCGTTTATACAGGTTTTTCAACTTTAGGCAATTACGCTGTGACAGGGAGGATCCCAGCAAAGCGGCAGAACACAAGAACATTATCGCGATGTTCTCCCTGGATGGGCCGGAAACAGTTGTCCGGGCTTTTAAGCGAAAAATACTAAATGTGATAAATTTGTGCGAATTATCTCTTTACGATATCATGTTTACCGAAATGATCATCAGCAAGAACGTGCACAGAACAGCTGTAACAGTACTCTTCACCTCCCTGGGACGCATCCGTCCTGTGTCGTTGCGCAATGCAGTGCCACAGTGTGCAATAGCTTACACCGGGCGCACAGCATGCTGTTGCACAGTGTGGCACTGCACTGCGTGCCAGGGAGGTGACTCACCCGGTGAGTCAAGAGTCTTGCACTATGGCCAAGCCTGATCCACAAACCATCCTCAAGTCGTCCACAGCGCCTGACCGGTGCATCCACAGCAGCATGCTGTGGATGACTGTTCAGTGGCTGCCGGCAGAAGCTGTAACAGATGCCGTCGATGAGTGTTTGAGTGCATGGTATGGTTATACAACGACAGCACACCTGTCCAGCGGCAACAGTGTACTGCAGAAGCCCCCCACCCATTGACTGGGCCAGATGCCAGGTGCAGGTGCAGGCCTGGCAGGACACATGCACATTAGACGCAGACTATGCTATTTTCTGATTAGTAATTTTCGTTTAGCCGTGGTTGTTGTACTACTGCAGTCCCTTGCAACCCTGCAGGACGAAGGTGAAGCACTTGGTGTACCGATGGCACATCTTGCTGCCAGCAGAAACTGGATGGCCAAACTCAGTATACTGTTGAATCAAATGGTTTGATAGAAGGAAAGCATTCGACAGCATTGGTCGCGCTCCTAACATCTGTTCAAACATCGTGGTTTGGAACTGACAGCCCACCCTGCTGCGGAGCACCCCATGGCTGATGCAAGCTTAACAAATAGAAGCCGTGACTCCAACTGACCTGCTAACTGCGCCTGAGTAATGCCTGCATAAACAGCATCGTGAGGGAATGCAGCGTACCTGCCTGGCTGCTTTCACAAGCGATCGATGACGCCATCTTCAAGCAAAATGTTACGCCATAACGGTTGCATTGAACACAGCAGGCGCAATGCAAGTCACCAGCCCAGGATCAGCCAGATCAACAGTGCTGCTGCCAACAGCAACCATGGCTGTTGTGGTTTATCCTGGGCCGATCACTGTCGTGCGCCTGCTTCGTTCGTTACTAAATCCACATACGCAATGGTGCTAGCAGAGCTACTGCAGCGTTGACCATACTAGTGCCAGCTGATGCAGCAGGAGTTGCACAGCAGCAGCAGCAGCAGCAGGAGCAGCAGCAGGCATGCACAACATACATGCACGGCAAGGCACACATGTGCGGGCGGCACATCCTGGATGCTGGATCTGCGATTGCACCAAACTTAAAGCAGCAGACAGCAGGTGAGCAAGCTGTGCAAGCCACTAGGCAGGTGGTGACATCAGCAGCTGACCAGCTGACAGCAGCAGCGGACTGCAGTCCCTATGCACGCATGTGCATCTTGTCCTGCAGGCAGGCAGCGGTCTTTTTGTGAGGGGCACTTACGCCGTAGGGCGAACGCTCAGCCCGTAACAGCTTTGTCAGGGTAGCGCAAGTGAAGCAGTGCTATGTAGCATACTAAACATGCATCGGGTCACATGTATGTTGTTGCGCATGCCTGGCTTGGCGAATCGCATTTGTGCACATGCTAACACAGAAAAGTCGGCTTGTGCAAGACACAAGCGCATCTCTGTTCACCGTGTCTTGATCCTGGTAAGTGTTGTGCTGCGACGCTGCGCACAGGCTGCCACGGCTACATCCCTTGACTTGGATGCCAAGTTGCCAAGTTGCGATGCTGCGCCAATAATGTCAAGCAACAACAGCACACTCAACGGCTGCAACAGCTTGATGCCAGGTGAGAGGATCTTGCTGCCAGGTGTACAGCAGAAGCACAGGTGCAGCGACAGCTACATGACCCCAGAGGCAGTGCACAGCAACGACAACAGCTAGCAGTGGCTGCAGTAGCATGTGATGGCACTAGCGGCTGCAGCCCTGCATGCATGCGGCACCACGGTAACACTGGCAGCAGAAGCAGCAGCAGTACATGTGATGCATGTTGATGGCTTGGGTGGCACCACCGGGTGCCTGCAATCCTCGATGCATTAGCAGCTGCCGTTTGCACAGCACTCACCACACGTGTTGGTTTGCTGCAGGTTCGTCCAGTGCATCAAGCAGTATGCAGGCAAGCAGCCAACAGTGCGACAACTTACTCGCGCACAACCACCTCACTGTCAACAGGAGTCTGGGACTTGTTGACAGGTACGTGCAAGGTCGAGCATGCAGGGCGCCATCCATGGTATTGCGCAGCGCAACACAGATCACGTGCCTGCCTAGTGTCAGATCACCTCCGCAGCAGTAGCAGCGTCAGACTTGTGCCACATGTTGTGTGGGGTCGGGACATGCCAGTGCTCCTATACTGAGAAGGAGCAGCAGCAGCAGCAGCAGCAGCAGCAGCAGCAGCAGCAGCAGCTGGCCACTCCTTCAAGAAGCAGCGCCGCACTTTGCATGTAAATGGACGAAGTTATACGGTTCCTGCATGTGGTTTTGGCAGCAGCAGCGCTGCTGTAGCAGTTGCACGTCTAACACAGACTTCTGAAACACTTTGCTGCCTTTGTTGTTGCTGCTGCTGCGACTGCGACTGCTGCTGACTTGCCCAATGCAGTGCAGGCTGATATGCAGGTTGCCGAGTTGCAAGCTATGTGTAGCCGCAGCAAGCAGGCGTCGTGGAGCTTGCATTTCATCAAATGCACGGTTGAGCAGCAGCTTAAGGTCTGACACAGCAAGAAGGGATGCTGGAGTGGCAAGCAACATGCTACTGAGCAGTGTCATGACACTCTGTCTGATCAGACAGAACACAATGGTTCAGGTTGCATGTGGCACGTCACAGCATGGTGTTGCATTGCAGGGACATAGCACACTTTGCGGCAGTCTTGTCTGTGTTTCTGTACCTGTGGCCTGGTGTTGAAGTTGCAGCAGGAGCAGCAGTGACTTGGCCTTGCAAGCTTTGTTACCTGCTGCTGCTTCTGCTGCTGCACGCTGTGCTCGCGTACCCGGCACCAGCGCGACGGGAAATCATTGATTATTGTTATATATCAATGTTTAACATGTTTTATCAGTGATTCGAGGCTCATTTGGCCCTATCCACAACTTCATCCACAAGTGCTCGAAGTTCATCCACACGCCGTGTGGACCCAGACGGATGTGGATGGCCTGTGGATGGCCGTAGTCCGCTGTGGATGGCACTGTGTATGACCTGATGTGGACGATTTGTGGATGAGATGTGGATGGGCCTTGACCATAGTGTTGAAGAGTACAGCTGAGCAAGCTACGCTGAACTGTACTAGCTGCGCAGCTTGCACCGGGTAAACCAGGCCCGGCGAGCCTGCCCACTACGGTAGTGATAACCATCACACGTGTGATCACTACCACAGGCGCAGTGTGCAGCAGCTTACACCGGGTACACCAATTGGTGACTTGCAAGTCACTTGGTGCCCACTGACATACTATGCTAAGCTGCTGCTACCGTGGTAATGATGCTAGTAGCATCATTGCTGTAGCTGAGCGCATGCTGCCACCCACAACTGTTCTCCAAGGCTGCTGCTGCCGCTAGCCGCACATTGCCGGCGGCGGTGCTGCTGCTACTAGTAGCGGCTACCCGCGGCTACACCCAGCCAGGTGGAACCCTACCATGCCTTGTCCAGCTGCAGCCGCAGCCGCTCTTACATGAGTTGAGCACGGTCCATGTGTACTCAGTGTTGTTGTATCCGACAATGACTGCTGCATGTCCGTACTGCAGCTTGGCCGTGACGTTTTTACTGTAGGGAGGCAGCTCCATCGCAGTCATATCCTTGGCGCTACGGTTGAACTGCACGTTGAAGTCGTCATACACGGCAATCCTGCAAAGTTGAAACAGCAACCAGGCAGCACACACGTCGCCTTTGGGGGTTGAGGAACTGTGACTGACAACGCTGGTCCCTTCACACCGTTTGAATGGCGTCCATTTCTATGTGTGAGCTGAAGTCCATTTCAGGGCTTGGAAGTGAAGGAATGCAGGCAATGGCCAGCTGATGAGATTAATGGTGCACAAGGCTTGCTGCAAACAACCTGGCATGTACGCTGTGTGGCAATGATTGCACGTGATGTGTGTTGAGGGCCAGGGCCTGCATGCTGCTGGGTGTTTGTAGCGTATGAGCTGTTTGGGTGTGTGTTGATGCATCAAGCATCTGAACAAAAGAACTAACAAGCAGCATGTCCATCACCCGAAATATGCACACCTGGTGATGACTGAGCCGTGTGCGCGGATGTGCTGCTGAATCTGCAGGAGGGAAAGGCAGCAGACACACAACACCAGCCAAGACAAGCAGGTCAACACAGCAGCCACCACAGCAGCCAGGACAGCAGGCCAGCCTGTCAGCAAGCACTGCTGCTACTTCAATGAGTGGGCCGCCGGGGGAGAAGACGTGTGCAGGTAGGGCAGTCTTCCTCACATAATACAGCTGGCAGAGCAAACAAACCATGCATGCCGATTAAGGCTGCAACACAGCTGCTTTGTGATGTGTCTATGCTTGGAGGGAACACCACACCATTTGAGGCGTTGACGAACAGAAATTGCCTCGACTGTGAGACATCAGCTGGCGGCACACTAGCGTGTAGTGGAGCAAAGGTTGCAGCCCAGCTCACTAGAAATGAAGTTAGGTTTACATCACGGGCTGCAGTGCAGCACACCTGCCAGAAGCTGCTGAGGCTCTTGAATGTGCAGTTGTAGCGCGGCTGCTCCTTGTTGATGCTTGCGCACTCCCTGTCCTTTGACGCCCATGTAGTGTCGCGGCAGATGCCTGTAAAGTCGCTTATGTCCGGCTCTGCGGCACTGGCTGAGTTCTCCTGCAGTGCTTTGTCGAAGCACTTGCCAGGCAGCATCCACTCCCGCGTGGTCTCCTACAAGAGCAATATCAATGCATAAATGAATACACAATGCGGGTGCAGCAGTGCAGGGGCCAGGTTGTGAGCGGTGGCTGGCCCTTCCCTTGGACGTTTCCCTTGGACGTTTTCTGCAGCTACGGCTGCCTAGTTTAGTTGCATCATTGATGGTTGCTGCAGCTAGTTTTGCTGTTGCTTGCTGCTGATGCAAACCAAGTGGTTGGCAAATGGAGCTTCATACGATGATCATTATCCTTGGTGCAGCTGATGCTCACCAGTGACCGCAGTGCAGCTGGGATGTCCCAACCTGCAGGCAGTGAGGCAGGCAGGCAGCGCGGCGGCAGATCAGTTGAGCAAGCAGCAATCCTGTGCTGCAATACCATCAGCAGTGCTCCTCATTCTATGCATTGTTCTTTAGCAAACAGCAATGCAGCGCCACAACAGCACGTTTGCTTGGTTGCTATGGTTGCACTCACCTGTTTTGCATGTACGACCTCCGCCAGGCACGCAGCAGTACAGCGCCCCAGCGGACACGTTGAAGTTGTCAATCGGCATCCGCGTTGTGTACGCCAGCGACATCTGCACTGCCGCCGCAACAGACTGCCCCACTCACGAATTGCAGGATCCTTGTTCGCGAGGGTTAGGCACGTAGTTAAGCCCCGCTGGGGTCTACGACTTGTTGAAGCTGTTGTAGACCGGCACGCTGCCGCCAACAAAGTAGACAGAAGTCTGCAGCTGCTCAAAGTCCCGAGTTTCCCGGAAGTTTGAGCCGAGGTTGCCACTGCCGCTGCGGCTGCCGCGGCCTCTGCCACCTGTTGCGCCAGCAACAGCAGCAGCAGCAACAGCAACAGCAGCAGCAGCAGCAGCAGCAGCAGCAGCAGCAGCAGCAGCAGCAGCAGCAGCAGGAGCAGCACAAACACTGCTAGTAAATGTTGCTGCAAGGACACCTTCATCATTGGGATACCCCTGCTGCTGGAGGCATGTGGATGAAGTACAGTGCAGTGCTGCAGAAGTCAAACCATTGTAGGCTGCAAATCCCCACTCCAACCCACCCCAACCTGCCTCCCAGGTGTGAGTCATCACCTGTGGTCGACAGTGCCAACAGGTCCTCAAAGGTGTCGGACTCTGTCGCTGTTGCAGCTGCACCAGCGCCCAACTGCTCGTTGCTAACCCCCAGACCCTGCAAAGTGAGTAAAAGCAGGGGAAGATGTTAAGGTGCTGGGTTACAGATTGACCGAGTATGCACAGCTGCATCAGCTGCATTTGCTGAAACAGCAGGCAGCAGCAGGCAGCAGCAGCAGCAGCAGGCAGCAGGCGGCAGCAGCAGCAGCAGCAGCAGCAGCAGTAGCAGCAGCACTGCTGAGCAGCAGCTGCGCCCTTCACCACTGCAGTTTGAAGATCTCAAGATGCTCAGCAAGAGCTTGGTGCAAAACGGCATGAATATGACTTAATCGCTCTTGGGTGCTGCTGCATCAATGCAGCAGCTTCACCTAGCTCGTGATATGCAGTGTGTCCCACGGCTGCTGCGCGTGTTACCAATGCCATTTGGCACAATGCCAACTTCTGCACAACTGTTCAGCGAATGCTGCCATGAGTCGACTGCAAACATGATTGCAAACATGGAAGATAGCAACGGACTGGTTCTGTGTGCAGCACCCTGCAGCTGTTGCCATCACCCCCACCTGGCCTGAAGCAAGGCGGGGTCCTGCCAGCAGCAGCAGCGTGCAGCACGCCATTGTTGCTGCAAGCAGCCAGCCGCTAAACTTGCGCATTGTGCAATGTAGGTACAATGCCGTATGTCTGGGCGTTGACAGCTCTCCGGGCGCAGGGTCCTGCAGCCGAGGGGTTCTGCGGCCTTACTCAGGCCTGAGTAGCAGCCTAGGCTGCTGCTCCAACACGGCAACTAGGCGGCGTTTTGTGTCCTGCAACAGCCGAAAATTTGCGAATTGGTGAGTCCAAGCACTGTTTGGGTTTTGCGCCCTGCAAGATGCAAGGAGCCAAATGTTCAGGCATTGCTCGCGGGTGCACGCATTCTGAAAGATCACCTGATTCGTTGTAATTCGTCCCCAAAACCTAGTGCGATGTTTACATCCATGTCATACATCCATGGACATTCGTCCATGTCCACGGTCAGTGTGGATACATGAAAATACATCGGACATCAGATGTCGTGATGTCCCGTGGGTGTCGATTACTGGATGTCCAGGACATCGTTTTACATCTACTATACATGAAAGTACATCGCGAGCATCAGGGTCAGTTTCCGCCTGAAACACAGCAGTATCCGGCTTGTTGAGTGTGCCAGTACAGTTACATGCACTACAGGCCACGTCGGCTCTCCTCTTGCACTGTAGGTGTATGCTAGGTTGCAGTGTTACCTACAAAAAGGCATAGCACTGGCATGGCAGAAGCTCAGCTTCTGAGAGTCATTGATGAACATGTATAATAAGGAGTGAAAATGCACAGGAGTCTGAGACTCCAGCTCTGTCATCTCAGCATCAGCTGCATCATCTTCGTCAGCAGCCTCCTTGCTGGGCTCGTACTGGCTGCCGCTGTCTGCCCCGTAGACACCGTAGGAGGGTAAGGCCTGGCTCTCTTTCTTCAGCTTGACAGGTGCAGGCGTGGCGCTGCGGCTGGGCATGGGTGACTTGCTCCTGGTCATGCAGATGTCGTCGCGGTACGATGTGTACTTCCTGCGCAATAACATGACAGACGGCAGATGGCAGGACATGCAAGCATAGTAAGCAGCTATTGGTGGGACAGGCAGGGCAGGCAGCTGGTCGCAGGATGGCTTGCAGGCAGGCAGGGCAGCAGTGGTGGGATTGCATGCACGCAGGCACTGCTTGCAGGCAGGCAGGGCAGCAGTGGCAGCGCAGCAGGGCAGGCAATTATGGGCAGGATGCAGGATGGCGTGCAGGCAGGCAGGGCAGCGGTGGTGGGACAGGCAGGCAGGCAGGACATACAGCTAGTGGCAGGATGACATAATGACAGGATGGCAGAAGCAATGTACTGGCAGGCTGGGGAGCAGGCGCAGTCAGATGATGTGCAGGGCATGTAGCTGCAGTGCTGCGGATGTGCCATAATGCAGCAGCATGAAGCATGCCAGGCGCAATCTTGCAGTAAAGACACAGGCATCAACACCAGCCCCATGCAGAGCACCAGCTGATCAGTCGACTCACTCAAAGGCCTCATTCTGGTCGCTGAGCACAGCTGTGTCATAGTCTGCGGCATCAATGTAGCGGTAGCCGCGAGCAGTTAAGGGGTCTTTGATGCCATCAACAATCCTCCGCATCTCCATGTCACCCTCCACAACAGCCTGGTAAGCCTCCCACCAGCAGCTGCGTGCGCATCATCATGAGGTTCGCCATGCTGTACTTCAGCGGCTCCATGCCCGCGCGCTCTGCAGCGAATCAAGATCAGAGAGCCAACAGCAGTAGAGTACGTGAGCTGCAGCCATGCAGTGCAGGAGCGTGCACAGGCGATGCAGCATGGCTGTTGTAAATGCATTTGACTGTTGCATCTAGACACAAGGCACTGTTGAAAGCAAGCAAAACAGCAGAAAAAAATAATGTAGGAGGTTTGCAGCAACGGAAACGGGCTGGCTGAGCAGTCTTTGTGGCACACACACATGTGTTATGCAGCAGTGCACCTGGTCAGCGGTAGTCCTCATAATCGCTCAGGTGCGTGGCTTACCATGGCGCAGGTCGTTGCCTTGAGCAACCCTGTTCAGCAGGCAGCTGAAGGCGTAGGCAGCGCTGTAGCCGCAGAGGTTGCTGCTTGGTGGCTGCTGTGGTGTTGTCACCTCCTGGCAGTGGATCTTGATTGGGCGCAGACCAGGTCTCGCAGGATGTCCAGGTGCGTGATGCTGATCTTCCGGGCAGCATCTTGCTTACAGGGCGTGTGGTTGAACAGATGACCAGCGGAGGGTAGGACATGACAGCTGCAGTGGGCCCGGAAGTATACAATGCATTGATCACCTGCATAGGCACGGCACACATGACAAATCGGCAAGCAGGCAGGCAGATGCATGCACACCTGCTTGCGACGCTGTTGTCAGCATGAAAGCAGCAGATGCAAGGGTTGTAGGGCGTGCACCACACAAGGCTGTTGCACTGCAAGCAATGCTGTGGAGGTAATTTATGCTGTGACTGCCGAAAGCAGTAGACCTGCTGGCATTCCAGGCGCTGCTTGCTGGAGGTACTGCTGGCAGCTGCAGCAGTAGTGTTGGTGTGCCTGAAGCTCTTTGTGTTCACCTATTGCCAGCCGCTCTCTCTCTCTCGCACCAGCCAGGGTTTTAGCGCCTCACATGTTGCCATATTCAACCAAGTAGGGCTTCTTCGTGAGTGCTGGTGCAGTGCAGGGGTGCAGTCACTGCAGGACATGGTTGCAGTTGCTACTGTGGCAAGCACCTGGTAGCACGTCCTCAAGGTGCATGCTGATTCCCACGTCGACCTACACAAACCAAGCTTTCAAATATTGTAAAGTACTGCCTTAAAGGCTTGCAGTCGAGCATGTACAGGCCGCGAACGGTCTGCAACCTGTGGTAGGTCGCAAACAGCTGCGATGCAGTGGCGTTACTCCCATGAAGATTGCAATCGGACACTTACAGCATAACATCTTTTTCTTGCTGACGAACGTTTACGCATGGCTCGAAGCTGTCGATAGGTTTGAGTTCTGTCACATGTTGTGACAGGGTTGAATGCAGTTGCAGCAGCCCTGTTCGCCCTTACTAGCAGTTTCTCGTGACTACGTCACTCCTATCTAGTAATTACGGGAGGCACCCTTGTTGCTGGTGCTGTGCTCAGGGCAGCAGTTGCAACACCTGCAATCTGAGAAGTCACCCATGATCATCCCTATCCCGTTCGCCTTTCGCTGAAAGTAATATTCTCACGCCATCGCTTCCCAGATATCGTTGCTTCACTGCCTGCTGTTCCTGCTGTAGCCCGTGATGTTTTGCAGTAGCACCCCGCAACAGAACACCGCTGCACCCAGCCCACGGCTTCGAAACGACTTCACATGTCTACACTAACTTTTATCTGTTGCTCTCGCACTCTCGTTTGCTTCCTCTGCACATTATCCAATCGCCCTGGGGTTCAACGGCCAGGTCCTAAGCCAGGCCTAAGCCAGGACGGACCGTATTTCTTTCTAGTAATGGATGGATGCTGTGCCTGTTAGCAAAACGTTACCTATCATATCGTTTGGTGCAGCTTTTGCTGCGTTTGGGCGCCGTTCGTGGTCAACGCGGTGTCCTTGCATCATTGGACATCAAGTCACTTTGATGTCCGGCTCTCCCTTGTCAGGACTGGCTTTTGCCATGTCTGGACATCAAACACATTCCAGACATTGCCAGACAGCTACAATACTGATGTATGGTTTTTTAGGGACGTTCCAGCCTCCGTCACCTCTGTACCTACTCTGGTAGAAGAGTTGGGAGACGCGACAGAACACAAGAAAATGTTGCAAACTCCATTCTGGGTTTGATTAGGTAGTATGGGGCAGCTTTCAATGTAAAAAGGTGCAGTATGGGCGGCGCAGCCGCATAATTATACAGCCTGAATCAGCCGGTTTCATCGTGAAACCGCTTTCACAGCTGCAGCCTGCTGCCAAATTAGGTTTCTGTCGGGGTTGTAAAATCCCCCTTTGACACGCACTCACAGCCGAACATGTAACGCACAGCCGCTGAAACTGTCGCACACCTACAACTTGCAATATTCGAAACAATATCACAACATCTGGGGGGCCACACTCAAAACAAAACGTAGAAATGAAAGGAAAACTGTACTGCTGGACACCTGCCACCACATTTATGTCAGCTGTGTACAGCCAACATCATTGCACGGATGGCGGCAGAGCACAGCAGATGTCCATTGTATGTTACATGTGATGGTAGGTTTGGTTGGTGTTGTTCTGCAGGGTGCGCAGGTCACCAGGGGTTGACATGTATCAGTGCGTCTGCCCAGTGGAACGCTGCTTCCAGCCAACTGCCTTGTGTGTGCAGCTGGCTGTGTTGCGCGGACAGCGGCACAGTCCAGCTAATACACATGTATATGATGCTTTTCAGGCTGGCTTTGGTTGGTGTTGTTGTGGTGTGTGCGCAGGATACCAGGGGTGGACGTGTTTCAGGCTAGCTGGCCAGTGTAATTCACTGCCAATGAGTGCTGCTGCCAGCCACCTCCTGTGTGCAGCTGGCTGTGTTGCGCGGACAGCGGCACAGCCCAGTTAATACACATGTATATGATGCTTTTCAGGCTGGCTTTGGTTGGTGTTGTTGTGCTGTGTGTGCAGGATACCAGGGGTGGACGTGTTTCAGTGCATCTGCCCAGTCCCACTGTGCAGCACTGCTGCCAGCATCTGCTTTGTGTGTGCAGCTGGCTGTGTTGCGCGGACAGCGGCACAGCCCATTTGATACACATGTATATGATGCTTTTCAAGCTGGCTTTGGTTGGTGTTGTTGTGGTGTGTGTGCAGGATACCAGGGGTGGACGTGTTTCAGGCTAGCTGGCCAGTGTGATTCACTGCCAATGAGTGCTGCTGCCAGCCACCTCCTGTGTGCAGCTGGCTGTGTTGCGCGGACAGCGGCACAGCCCAGTTAATACACATGTATATGATGCTTTTCAGGCTGGCTTTGGTTGGTGTTGTTGTGCTCTGTGTGCAGGATACCAGGGGTGGACGTGTTTCAGTGCATCTGCCCAGTCCCACTGTGCAGCACTGCTGCCAGCATCTGCTTTGTGTGTGCAGCTGGCTGTGTTGCGCGGACAACGGCACAGCCCAGTTAATACACATGTATATGATGCATCTCAGGCTGGCTTTGGTTGGTGTTGTTGTGGTGTGTGTGCAGGATACCAGGGGTGGACGTGTTTCAGGCTAGCTGGCCAGTGTGATTCACTGCCAATGAGTGCTGCTGCCAGCCACCTCCTGTGTGCAGCTGGCTGTGTTGCGCGGACAGCGGCACAGCCCAGTTAATACACATGTATATGATGCATCTCAGGCTGGCTTTGGTTGGTGTTGTTGTGGTGTGTGTGCAGGATACCAGGGGTGGACGTGTTTCAGGCTAGCTGGCCAGTGTGATTCACTGCCAATGAGTGCTGCTGCCAGCCAACTCCTGTGTGCAGCTGGCTGTGTTGCGCGGACAGCGGCACAGCCCAGTTTATACACATGTATATGATGCTTTTCAAGCTGGCTTTGGTTGGTGTTGTTGTGGTGTGTGCGCAGGATACCAGGGGTGGACGTGTTTCAGGCTAGCTGGCCAGTGTGATTCACTGCCAATGAGTGCTGCTGCCAGCCACCTCCTGTGTGCAGCTGGCTGTGTTGCGCGGACAGCGGCACAACCCAGTTAATACACATGTATATGATGCTTTTCAGGCTGGCTTTGGTTGGTGTTGTTGTGCTGTGTGTGCAGGATACCAGGGGTGGATGTGTTTCAGGCTAGCTGGCCAGTGTGATTCACTGCCAATGAGTGCTGCTGCCAGCCAACTCCTGTGTGCAGCTGGCTGTGTTGCGCGGACAGCGGCACAGCCCAGCTAATACACATGTATATGATGCTTTTCAGGCTGGCTTTGGTTGGTGTTGTTGTGCTCTGTGTGCAGGATACCAGGGGTGGACGTGTTTCAGTGCATCTGCCCAGTCCCACTGTGCAGCACTGCTGCCAACATCTGCTTTGTGTGTGCAGCTGGCTGTGTTGCGCGGACAGCGGCACAGCCCAGTTAATACACATGTATATGATGCTTTTCAGGCTGGCTTTGGTTGGTGTTGTTGTGCTGTGTGTGCAGGATACCAGGGGTGGATGTGTTTCAGGCTAGCTGGCCAGTGTGATTCACTGCCAATGAGTGCTGCTGCCAGCCACCTCCTGTGTGCAGCTGGCTGTGTTGCGCGGACAGCGGCACAGCCCAGTTAATAAACATGTATATGCTGCTTTTCAAGCTGGCTTTGGTTGGTGTTGTTGTGGTGTGTGCGCAGGATACCAGGGGTGGACGTGTTTCAGTGCATCTGCCCAGTCCCACTGTGCAGCACTGCTGCCAGCATCTGCTTTGTGTGTGCAGCTGGCTGTGTTGCGCGGACAGCGGCACAGCCCAGTTAATACACATGTATATGATGCTTTTCAGGCTGGCTTTGGTTGGTGTTGTTGTGCTGTGTGTGCAGGATACCAGGGGTGGATGTGTTTCAGGCTAGCTGGCCAGTGTGATTCACTGCCAATGAGTGTTGCTGCCAGCCACCTCCTGTGTGCAGCTGGCTGTGTTGCGCGGACAGCGGCACAGCCCAGTTTATACACATGTATATGATGCTTTTCAAGCTGGCTTTGGTTGGTGTTGTTGTGGTGTGTGCGCAGGATACCAGGGGTGGACGTGTTTCAGGCTAGCTGGCCAGTGTGATTCACTGCCAATGAGTGCTGCTGCCAGCCACCTCCTGTGTGCAGCTGGCTGTGTTGCGCGGACAGCGGCACAGCCCAGTTAATACACATGTATATGATGCTTTTCAGGCTGGCTTTGGTTGGTGTTGTTGTGCTGTGTGTGCAGGATACCAGGGGTGGATGTGTTTCAGGCTAGCTGGCCAGTGTGATTCACTGCCAATGAGTGTTGCTGCCAGCCACCTCCTGTGTGCAGCTGGCTGTGTTGCGCGGACAGCGGCACAGCCCAGTTTATACACATGTATATGATGCTTTTCAAGCTGGCTTTGGTTGGTGTTGTTGTGGTGTGTGCGCAGGATACCAGGGGTGGACGTGTTTCAGGCTAGCTGGCCAGTGTGATTCACTGCCAATGAGTGCTGCTGCCAGCCACCTCCTGTGTGCAGCTGGCTGTGTTGCGCGGACAGCGGCACAGCCCAGTTAATACACATGTATATGATGCTTTTCAGGCTGGCTTTGGTTGGTGTTGTTGTGCTGTGTGTGCAGGATACCAGGGGTGGATGTGTTTCAGGCTAGCTGGCCAGTGTGATTCACTGCCAATGAGTGTTGCTGCCAGCCACCTCCTGTGTGCAGCTGGCTGTGTTGCGCGGACAGCGGCACAGCCCAGTTTATACACATGTATATGATGCTTTTCAAGCTGGCTTTGGTTGGTGTTGTTGTGGTGTGTGCGCAGGATACCAGGGGTGGACGTGTTTCAGGCTAGCTGGCCAGTGTGATTCACTGCCAATGAGTGCTGCTGCCAGCCACCTCCTGTGTGCAGCTGGCTGTGTTGCGCGGACAGCGGCACAGCCCAGTTAATACACATGTATATGATGCTTTTCAGGCTGGCTTTGGTTGGTGTTGTTGTGCTGTGTGTGCAGGATACCAGGGGTGGATGTGTTTCAGGCTAGCTGGCCAGTGTGATTCACTGCCAATGAGTGCTGCTGCCAGCCACCTCCTGTGTGCAGCTGGCTGTGTTGCGCGGACAGCGGCACAACCCAGTTAATAAACATGTATATGCTGCTTTTCAAGCTGGCTTTGGTTGGTGTTGTTGTGGTGTGTGCGCAGGATACCAGGGGTGGACGTGTTTCAGTGCATCTGCCCAGTCCCACTGTGCAGCACTGCTGCCAGCATCTGCTTTGTGTGTGCAGCTGGCTGTGTTGCGCGGACAGCGGCACAGCCCAGTTAATACACATGTATATGATGCTTTTCAGGCTGGCTTTGGTTGGTGTTGTTGTGCTGTGTGTGCAGGATACCAGGGATGGATGTTTTTCAGGCTAGCTGGCCAGTGTGATTCACTGCCAATGAGTGTTGCTGCCAGCCACCTCCTGTGTGCACCTGGCTGTGTTGCGCGGACAGCGGCACAGCCCAGTTTATACACATGTATATGATGCTTTTCAAGCTGGCTTTGGTTGGTGTTGTTGTGGTGTGTGCGCAGGATACCAGGGGTGGACGTGTTTCAGGCTAGCTGGCCAGTGTGATTCACTGCCAATGAGTGCTGCTGCCAGCCACCTCCTGTGTGCAGCTGGCTGTGTTGCGCGGACAACGGCACAGCCCAGTTAATACACATGTATATGATGCATCTCAGGCTGGCTTTGGTTGGTGTTGTTGTGGTGTGTGTGCAGGATACCAGGGGTGGACGTGTTTCAGGCTAGCTGGCCAGTGTGATTCACTGCCAATGAGTGCTGCTGCCGGCCACCTCCTGTGTGCAGCTGGCTGTGTTGCGCGGACAGCGGCACAGCCCAGTTAATACACATGTATATGATGCATCTCAGGCTGGCTTTGGTTGGTGTTGTTGTGGTGTGTGTGCAGGATACCAGGGGTGGACGTGTTTCAGGCTAGCTGGCCAGTGTGATTCACTGCCAATGAGTGCTGCTGCCAGCCAACTCCTGTGTGCAGCTGGCTGTGTTGCGCGGACAGCGGCACAGCCCAGTTTATACACATGTATATGATGCTTTTCAAGCTGGCTTTGGTTGGTGTTGTTGTGGTGTGTGCGCAGGATACCAGGGGTGGACGTGTTTCAGGCTAGCTGGCCAGTGTGATTCACTGCCAATGAGTGCTGCTGCCAGCCACCTCCTGTGTGCAGCTGGCTGTGTTGCGCGGACAGCGGCACAACCCAGTTAATACACATGTATATGATGCTTTTCAGTCTGGCTTTGGTTGGTGTTGTTGTGCTGTGTGTGCAGGATACCAGGGGTGGATGTGTTTCAGGCTAGCTGGCCAGTGTGATTCACTGCCAATGAGTGCTGCTGCCAGCCAACTCCTGTGTGCAGCTGGCTGTGTTGCGCGGACAGCGGCACAGCCCAGCTAATACACATGTATAAGATGCTTTTCAGGCTGGCTTTGGTTGGTGTTGTTGTGCTGTGTGTGCAAGATACCAGGGGTGGACGTGTTTCAGTGCATCTGCCCAGTCCCACTGTGCAGCACTGCTGCCAGCATCTGCTTTGTGTGTGCAGCTGGCTGAGTTCCGCGGACAGCGGCACAGCCCAGCTAATACACATGTATATGATGCATTTCAGGCTGGCTTTGGTTGGTGTTGTTGTGGTGTGTGCGCAGGATACCAGGGGTGGACGTGTTTCAGGCTAGCTGGCCAGTGTGATTCACTGCCAATGAGTGCTGCTGCCAGCCAACTCCTGTGTGCAGCTGGCTGTGTTGCGCGGACAGCGGCACAGCCCAGCTAATACACATGTACATGATGCATTTCAGGCTGGCTTTGGTTGGTGTTGTTGTGGTGTGTGCGCAGGATACCAGGGGAGGACGTGTTTCAGTGCATCTGCCCAGTCCCACTGTGCAGCACTGCTGCCAGCATCTGCTTTTTGTGTGCAGCTGGCTGAGTTCCGCGGACAGCGGCACAGCCCAGCTAATACACATGTATATGATGCATTTCAGGCTGGCTTTGGTTGGTGTTGTTGTGGTGTGTGCGCAGGATACCAGGGGTGGACGTGTTTCAG
This sequence comes from Tetradesmus obliquus, assembly GCA_030272155.1. Taxonomy (NCBI): domain Eukaryota; kingdom Viridiplantae; phylum Chlorophyta; class Chlorophyceae; order Sphaeropleales; family Scenedesmaceae; genus Tetradesmus; species Tetradesmus obliquus. The sequence goes on from CP126202.1 coordinate 4,744,896, forward strand.
GCTAGCTGGCCAGTGTGATTCACTGCCAACGAGTGCTGCTGCCGGCCACCTCCTGTGTGCAGCTGGCTGTGTTGCGCGGACAGCGGCACAGCCCAGCTAATACACATGTACATGATGTATTTCAGGCTGGCTTTGGTTGGTGTTGTTGTGGTGTGTGCGCAGGATACCAGGGGTGGACGTGTTTCAGTGCATCTGCCCAGTGTGTATCACTGGCACTGCTGCTGCCAGCCACCTGCCTGCCGGGTGCCGCCACTGGCGTTGCTGAGCAACATTGCGCGCCCAGCAGCAGAGCAGAGCTGATGTTATGTATATGGTGATTATAAGGTTGGCTGAGGTTACTGGTATTCTGCTGTGTGTGCAAGTCACCAGGGCCTGGCATGTTTTGGTGCAACTGCCAGAGTGGTGCTGCCGGTGGTCGTTGTACCTGCTTCCCTTCTATGTTCAGCCAGCAGCATTGCACACCCAGCAGCATAGCCCATCCTTTGAGTGGTGTGGCTTGACACACATCATGGTCCACCGTCTAGCAAGCCAGCTGCAGTGCTGCATTCAGCCTGATGACTAGAAAAGTCCAGCACCACCAACTCATACCACGCTGTCATAGTCTGCACTCAAGTCTTGCCAGGTAACAACACATACCAACAACTCGTTGAATAAGGCAAGTATGCAACCTGCCAGACCCAGACGGTGCTTGACAGCAGACGTGCCCCAAGACATACAACACTACTGCAGCACAACACTATTTTTTCTTGCACACGCTGCAGATGTCCTTCTTGATCAGCTCATCCTGGCGCAGCACTGTTCTCCTGCTGGTCTGCTTCTTGTCACAGTCACAGTATGGGCAAGTTCTTCTGTGCCCGTCCTTGGCCGCCACCACCTGAGGGTGGATGCGGGCTTCATCAGGCGTCATGTTGCCATGCCTGGCCACAGTGCAGCGCACGCACTTCTTCGTCTGACCCTTGCCGCCGTAGCCCACGCCCTTCAACACACCACCCTTCCCTGCGCCTGCGTAGGCTGCCGCCGCAGCCTTGCCGCCTGCACCTCCAAGCAGAAAGCTAGGTGCATTGAATGCTGCTCTGCCACTGCTGCTGGCGCCACCTCCAGAACCACCAGCCGCGCCAGCAGCAGCAGCAGCAGCAGCAGCAGCCGCCACTGCATCAGCAGAAGTGCTGCTGCCAGCACCCACACCCTGTGCTATGCCTCCACTGCTGCCACCGCCTGCTGCAGCAGGTACGCTGCTGAAGAGCAGAGGGCCCTGGCTTGCAGCTGGTTCGTTGCAGCCTGCCGTTGCTGCTGCTGTCTGGGCGCCGTCCAGCGCACCTTCTATTGTGCCAGGCGTCAACCTAGCCTGAGCTGCACGCTGCTCCCTGACGGCTTGTTGCGTGCTGGCAGCAGACTGCGCCCGCAGCTCTGACACAAAGTGTTCCTTCAAGTGTTTTTCGTGCTTGAAGGTGTACTTGCTGCTGCCAGTCTCGCGGAGGTCTGCATGCACTCTGCTGTTCCAAGCATCTGCCATCTGCCTGAGGTTCAGCTGCCGGGGGCTGCTGATCGCTTTGCTGCTGCTTGCAGCACTGCGGTGCTGCGGCAGCAGCTGCCTAAACAGCTCATGCTCATCTGGCGTCTGCACAGGTGCAATGTGCTCACCCCCTAGCAGCAGCCCGCCCGGCGCACGTGTGCTGGCCAGCCACGAGGGTACCGACTGGCTGTGCATCTTGGGCTTGCTGCTGGCCGACCCGCCTGCAGCTGCTGCAGCTACTGTAGCACCTGCCGCCGCAGGCGCCCAAGCGTCTCCCGCTGCTGCAGCTCCCTCACCATCTACATCCATGTCGCTGTCACTGCTGCCTGCACCCAGCCGCTGCTGCTTGCTGGGCTGCTCATCATCGCTGTCAGCAACTGCTGCAACAGCCCTGCTGACGCCAGCAGCAGATGCGCGACGCAGGCCTGACCGGTCCTGTGGACTGGCCGGAGAAGGCAGCAAGCTACGCTTGGCCGGTGTGGCACGCCCTGTAGGCGGCTTGCGCTGCACCGGCTGCTGTTGCGCTTGCTGCTCCGCTTGGCTGACCAGAGCATCAAAATCTTCAGCCGTCATGTCATCGTCTTCAGCACCGGCAGCCGCAGCAGCAGAGCACCTAGCTTGCACCACCTGCTGCTGCTCCTGCTGCACCTGCGGAGGCTTTTCAGGGCCCGGGTTGAGGTGCAGCGGGCTGCTGAACTGCCGCTGAGACTGTGGCTGTGGCTGGCGCCCTGCATCCAGCTCCCGCCCTTCCAGATGATGCACACTACCATGCCGAACTCCAGCGTGCTGCTGCTGCTGCTGCTGCTGCTGCTGCTGCTGCTGCTGCTGAGCTTGGCTTGATTGCCGCCACTGCGCTGATGCACGCTGTTGCTGCTGCTGCTGCTGTTGTTCTTGGCTAGACCGCTGCAACTGCGCCTGCGCTTGCTGCTGCTGCAGCTGCTGCTGCTGATAGCCTCCGGCGTGCGGCTGTTGCTGCACTGCTGGGGTGGGATCCAGCGCCTCACCAAATACGGCCAGCACGGCTGCTGAGGGTGCGTATGGTGGTGCGTCAGGATCCTCCGGCTGCTCATCTTCTGCACCCTGCATGTCCTCATCCCAATCTGCTGGCAGGCCGTCGCCACCGGTGAGATCCCGCAGCAAATCTGGCACCAACCTGGCTGCAGAGCTGCTGTCCAGCCCAGTCTGCCTGCCGGCGCAGCCGCCGCCGCGCGTGCTGCTGGCCTGCCTGCCAGCGCGGCCGCCCCTGCCTCTGCTGCCACGGCGGCTGCTGCTGCTGCCAGCTGAGATGCCGGCGCTAGCGACCCTGCTGATGTCGCCCAAGCCCATCCCTGTGCTGCTGCTGCTGCTGCTGCTGCTGGTGGCTGGGTCGTTAAGCACGCCCGGGTCTAGGCCCGGGTACACAGGCGCGCAGCCACTGGCCGCCAGCACCTTGTTCACACGCAGCTGGGTCAGGAATGCGGTGCAGTGGTCAAAGGAGGAGAGCAGCCTTGGACCGCCGCTCATCTGCTCCTCAGCCTTGCCAAGCTTCATCTCGACACCGTGGTTGTGCAGGGCGATGCGGTCGGAGATGATGCCTGCACAGGACAGATTGCACAGGTTGCAGGTTGAGTCAACGACAAGAGAGCATACTCCGTTGTGCGAAACTCTTGTGGCAGGCACGGGGACCAGCACATGCGTCATGTGCATTAAGCTAAAGCTATAATGCTGCAGGTTGATGCTATTTATGATGCTGCTGCTGCCAGCAGCGTGGCGCATCTCATGTTCATCTGGCTGGTGCATTACACATCTCATGTATGACCGCATAAGTCGCGCCTTGTTTTCCAGAGTTTTATAGCCGACTGCTACAGACCATGAAGCCGTGACACTCACCCATGGCTGTCTCCTCCTTGAACTTGCCGGTCGTGCGCATGCAGTCCTCCAACACCCGGTTGAGGGCCTCGTTCTTGTTGCTACCGCGCGTGCTGCGGTATTGGTTCAGATCCACAGTCTTGCCGGCGCCGATGCTGACACCCTTGGTGACACCCAGCTGGATGTACATTGACCTGCCAGGCGGATCTGTCAGCACGACCAGCAGACAGCAGCAAACAGCAAGTGGCGGAGGGCGGTGCAAAAACTCAGAAATAGCATTTGACAGTTGAAATGCCAGACCGAGCTGGCTGCCGACCAAGGTTGTGGCTGCCATCAGTAATCAAACAACGTGCATCAATCCTAACAGCTGTGTTGTGCAACTACTGTAGCAATGAGTCAAATATGTTCAGAACAGACCACAGCTATACCCTGCTCAAGGTAACCATGTCAACTGGTCAAAAATGACATTCGGCAACGGGAACTGCTGGATCCGTGGCGGCTGTGCACAGACACGTACTCAGTCAAACTTACCGCTGAGCATCCCCTGGTGCACCAGCTCCAGCTGGTTGGCCACCACCTGCTTGAACTTCTGCAAACCCTCAGCGCCGCCACGCACCAGCGCTTTGGGCTTGCCAGCCACCATTGCCACAAAAGCGCTCTCAGTGGTAAAGTACTCCGCCCACCAGGCTGCGAGCTTGCTGAGTTGCTGATCACGCTGCACGTACACGCGGCGCACAGTGCGCTTCCACGTGGACAGCGGCAGCTCCAGCACAAGCTGCTCATGTGTCATGAACTTCCACTTGAGGTCGCCCGTCTTCTTGTACAGCCGCTCCGCCACGACAGGCGCTGCTGCGCCCATGTCACCCTGGTCAAACTCAAACAGGGACAGCGCGAGCTTCTTGTTGGCCACAGCTGCGCACAGGCAGGGCAAAGCAGGGGCAAGGCACAGGCAGATAACTGTCAGGCCACGCAATGGCGGTGAAGGAACCCCAACACACACAAAATTCAATATGCTTTTTACTTGCACTTGCACTTGCATGGCGCTGCACTACAAAGTCAATGCAATGCAGTCGGTGATGCTCAAGCATGCAAGGTCAACAGCACGTATAATATCACACAGGCAAGCACCCGACGACGCTGCTCACAGTAAAGCGGGTGCTTCTTGTCAAAGTGGGGGTTGAGTCGCGAGAAAAACACGTGCCCCACGTCCATCTTCACATCCACGCCTGGCAGCAGCCGCCGCAGCGTGGGCGCCACAGTGTGGGGGTTGTCCACCGTGACCATCACAATAGGCTGCGTGACACACAGCAGTGGCAGGTGACAGTGGAAAGGAACACGTGTTGAATAAGAGAAGTGATAAGATATGTATCAAGCAGGAACTGCAGTCGCAGCACAAGCTGATAACTTGCGGTTTTGCATGCAATCTGGTTCTAGCCCTGATACAACCCCTGCATAACCACAATGACCACAAAGATGATACACATGCAACAACCAACACCCGTTTCCATAAAAGACACTGCTGACAAGCACATCGTGTTTCACCTCGTCCAGTGAGCGCTGCCGCTCGGCAATGGCTTGCAGCTGCTGCTCCACGTCCACTAAGCTGGTGCTGTAGGTGTTGAAGAAGCCCACCACGTTGCCGGGGGCGCCGCAGACTGTGAGCATGCCATTGTAGTCGCCCTCCATGAGGGGAGCCAGTTTATGCACATTATCAAATGCCAGGTGGCCTCCCGCCTTCTGGCGCACAATCAGCTGCTGATGCAACTGCCGCTGCATGCTGCCTGCCACGTTGAACACCTTGCTGGCCAAGGCAGGGTCCAGCTGCCTGAAGGCAAAGCCGTTCTCATCCCAGGGCCCCAAAATGCGGGACAGACCTGCTGAACTGCCGCCGCTGCTGCCTGCCGCGCTGCCGCCAGCTGTCAGTTTGCTGCCCGCACTGCCATCGCCGCCGCCGCCAGCAGCAGGTGCCCCCTGCTGTGCAGCACTGCGGCCGCCGCCAGCAGCAGGTGCGCTTTGCTGTGCAGCACTGCGGCCGCCGCCAGCAGCAGCGAGTGCACCCTGCTTTGCAGCACTGCCACCGCCGCCAGCAGCAGGTGCGCCCTGCTGTGCAGCACTGCGGCCGCCGCCGCCAGCAGCGGGTGCACCCTGCTGCCCTGCACTGCGGCCGCCGCTACCAGCAGTGGGTGCACCCTGCTGTGCAGCACTGCCGCCGCCGCCAGCAGCTGCAGGTGCTGCTACACAAGCCGATGTGTGTGGCTGTCCAGTGCTGCCACCCGAGCCCCAAGCACTGGCCAGGGTTGCCTGCTTGCCACGCCTGCACCTGTCGATAGCTTTGTGCGTATGGCGTTTAGCTACAGCTGTAACGTGCTTTGCTGCTGCACCAAAGGCACCAAACACACTGTATACTGCTGCACCTGCAGCAGTACTGCTGCCGCGCCCTGCTGCTGTGCTGCCAAGGACTGCTGTGCCATTGTGCCCCTTGGCTGTGTCAGCAGCTGCCAGACCAGCACCAGCAGCATCAGCTGCACCCGCAGCACCGGCAGCCGCTGCAGCTGGGTTGCTGATAGCAGGGCTGCTAGGCGGGCGGCAGAGCTGCTCGGGCTTGCCTTTGTTGAGGGTGGCAAACAGCAGCATGCGCCGCGTCAGCCTGTAACAGCAGCAACACAGGACAGGCTGAGCATTCTGCCGGGAGTAACCGACTTATGGGCAGCAAGCTTTAAGCAACTGCTGCTGCCTCTGATCTGCTTCATGAAGTGCAGCCGAACAGCAAGCCTTGATATCATGCAGCAACAAAAAACGATAACACCGGGAGCAACAACCGCAGCACCTACCTGTCAGCAGTCATGCTGTTGCGCAGTTTGCTGATCTGGTTCAGTGCTGTCCCTTCTGCGCGCGCCTTCAGGATGGCCTCCACTAAGCAGCGCCCAACAGTCACGGTCTTGTCCAGCTGGATCCAGGGCAGCGCGTCCAGCAGGGCTGGCTCAAAGTTGGCCGCCAGGAACCCCTTCTCCCAGGTGCTGAAGGTGTAGTCTGCATGTGCACAGGGTGGTGTTTATTAGAACACAGCAGCTCGGCATAGTTTGTGCACAGGAGAGCAGCTGCGACAAATTGTAAAAGGAACTGTATGCTCATGTAGGCGTGCGTGCCGTCCATTGGGGACACGCTTCATCAACTGCACAGCAAGGGGCACAATGGCAAGCTGCTGCTGTGTGTGGTCCAAGCTTCTTTCATCCGCACCTTTACCGCCATGTCCAGGGCATTGTGTGCATTTTATGCCCCAGCTGAACACCTTGAGCTGAGTGTCCAAGAACAGGACCGTGCGTGTGCCAGGGCGTATGCCTTGGCCCTGCAGCTTGCCAGCTGCACCGCACTTGTGGCAGCACAGGTCGCCAGGCTTGCGCAGGTGTTTGTGGGTGTGCTGCAGCAGACAAACACCGAAAGAGCATACAGTAAGCACCGTGTTTGCGTGAAATATGTGCCTGACAAGTCAGCGCAACAGTCTGACAGGCAAGCTGTTGCTGCCAAGGACTGCTCTTTTACAGCTGTGAAGCTCACCAGCGGGTGCATGACAGCAAAGTGCTGTTCATACGTGTACACGTCGTCTATTGTTGAGCGGGGCTTGGTGAGAGGGTCCGTTGCTGTCTCTATGACGTTGAAAAGCAGGCAGTCTGCCCGCTGCTGCAGACCCCTGAACGGTGTTGTCATTGGCCTGTTTGTCTTAGCCTTGACACTGCCCGTCTTGAACTCGTACGCTGGAAACTTTGCAGAAAGAGCCGCCCTGCAGCGTTCTTCAGCTGCAGCTGCAAGCGTGAGCGGCTTCTCTGCGGGGGCTGCCTTGGCTGCCCCGCCCGGCACCCCTGGGGGCTCATCCAGGGCCTTGCTGGACATACTAAAATATCACATTCGTTTTCAGTGATAGGCGGCACTGCTGGTTGTGTTAGCGGCGTTGAAAGTCACAGGGCGCCCGAAGCTCTCACGGCATTTGAACCAACTGGTGACACCACGCACAGGGACCTTACAAGCTGCATAACTGCGTGTTTCTTCCTACTTTAAGTAAATTTGTGAAGCAACAGGCTGCGCCGATGCATGTGCACGCCTGAGAACTAGCTATTTGATTAGGTGTGAATTAGGTGCCCCATACCCCCTCCAGAACCCCTTCCCCCGGTCCCACGAGATGTGACGGATGGATCTTTCAGAACGCCTGCGACGCTAAAATTTCAAACATCTACCCAGGTTGAAATCATTTCATTCGCACGAATGCGCAACTCGCACAGTGTACGGAGTCACCTTGGCAGGTCGTGCTGCCAGGTCACCTGTGCCTGGTGCACCATGCGTGGTGTCACGTGACACCGCTGCTGCTGTTGCTCGACCTCCATCAAGTGCTCATTGATACACGCGCCTAAATATGATACACGCGTCAGAACACGCGTCAGAACACGCCAATTACCATGGAGGAAGGTGTACAACGAATCATGCTAGCTGCAGCTGTACAGCGGTACCTGGTGACCGGGTGCCGCTACAGGTGCACTGCACCGTGTGGCACACGTGCACAGCAGACATGTCACCGATGTACCGATGTACCGATGCAGCGAGCATGGTTGCTTGTACCTTTGGAGGGCCTCATGACGGGTGATCATTTAGTGAAGTGGTGATCCAACCTCGACCGTTGCTGCAGCAACAACAGCTGTTCTGCTGCAGTGTAGCAGTGAAACGTGCAGCATGCTGCAGTGCGAGCTGACACCAGCCGGCACCCTGCGGAGTACTCCTCTTAATCGTCCTCAGGAACCTGGAATAGAAGGCGTGCTGGAACCAAACTCCATTTATACTGCAGCAGTGTTTGTATTGTCACCGGCAGTTGCTCAACAACGGACGGTCCACTGCTGCTATTGTTGTTGCTGCTACCACTGCAGTCCAAGCGATATGTGGCCATACATGACTGGTTTGGTGGATGTTCTGTGACTGCCATTGTCTTCGCTGTCCTTGTCAGATAAGGCTGTGCTGGTCCGTTTGGGAAGCAGGTGACAGGCATGCCCCGGGCCGTTCCACCGCCGCTCAGTATAAAATTGGTACAACGTGCAAGCAGGTCATTCATTACAGGTCAATCATTGCATGCAACGTAATGTGTACTCACATAGCAAGGAGGGGCCCCACAGGACCAGCATGGCTACTTCAACTTCAGTGTTGTGGTGTCAGTGGTGCTGCTGCTCCTCCTACTTGTTCTAGTATTATCTGCATTCAAAACAAAATCTGGTCAGTGCCGCCCTCAATAGCCACGATGGCCTGGGGGGCAACGGCACTGACGGCCTTCTGCTCCTTTGTAGTCAGAGGTCGTCCTGGTGCTATGTTGTCGGTAACATCGAGGATATCCTCAGGCTGTCACCTCCAGCAAAGGCGTTTACAGAGCCGGCATGACAGCTTAGTGCGCAAAGTGAGAGTCTAAAATATATACTCTGGATGACACACGTGTCCAAGAGCACCAGTGGTGAAGCAGAAATAGCTGAGCGATGTTTTAGACCCTCACTTTGAAGGCACCTTTAGTTTCAAAAACTTTTTTGTAAAACCGTTATAAGGGCTGGGCCGTCCAGAAAAACAACTCAGCATTAGGAGTACGCCATGCTTGTTCTGGCAACGGTATGCTCATGTACACTCATTCATCAAAGCATGCATGATACAGGACCTCAACTTGCCGTCAGAAACAACACATCACGCGCTGAAGCAAGAACCAGCAGCCGGAAACCATCAGCAGCTCCCCGACTGCTGGTAGCTGCCACATGATTGAGTCAGTCCCAGTAAACGCCTACATGCCGCATATGACATTACGTCAATCTAACTACTAACAGTACTGTCAGCAACTAGTTGCATGAGATTCGCTTGCCTCAAGAATCCTCACCAGAGCCTGGCTGTATCGAACCGACTATTTGGTATGTGCTTGCCCCCCAATGGTTTAGTGTGGCAGATGTGCCAGTACCCCCATGCGTTGGATGCATCACGCTATTCTGCCGCTGTTGAAGTACGTTGTGGGCTGCAAGCTTGCGCTTAAGCGCAGCTACCCAGCCTGCCTGCTCATCAGGCACTTGCCACGTGTGTGGCACGCGGTGTGGCGGCAGTGCAGACTGCCAGGCCTACACAGGGCACCCCAGAATTGGCAACACAACATCCTCTAGGTTGGCTGACAAGACAACAGATGTGCTTGCGCACGATCAACACACCACGGCAAATTCATGCCAGCAGCAGCAGCAGCAGCAGCAGCAGCAGCAACAGCAACAGCAACAGCAGCAGCAGCAGCAGCAACAGCAGCAGCAACAGCAGCAACAGCCTGCAAGCTCTTGCGTTGCTGAGATGGGAAGCAGCTGTTGCCGTAAATTCCACTAATCCATTAGATGGCCGCATTCAATCAAGATGTACCCTGCCGATAAATCTGTATGCATCACACGAAAGACATCACATGAGTTGCTCACATGCCAAATCGCAGGAGCCTGAGACTGCCAAAAATGCCGACCACCGTATTCTGGTTCCACATGCAGCATACGCAGCACATTCACCATGCACAAGATAAAGAGATCAAGAGGCGACAATGAAGCACACATGGCATGCGCTGCCTGCACATGTACAACCGCCCAAGGTGCCTCCGTCTCATCAAACGATTGTTGCCCAATGACTGCGCTATCTGATTGTTGGCATGCCCAGCGCTGTGGCTGCCTGGCCTGCTGTGGCTACCTAGCTTGATGTGGCTGGCTGGCTTCAAGTGGCTGCCTGGGATTCTGTGGCTGCATGGTTTGAAGTAGCTGCCTGGCCTGCAGTGGCTACCTGGCCTTCTGTGGCTGGCTGGCTTCAAGTGGCTGCCTGGCCTGCTGTGGCTACCTTGCCTGCTGTTGGTGCCTAGCTTACTGTGGCTGCCACGCATGCTGTGGCTGCCACGCATGTTGTGGCTGGCTGGCTTCAAGTGGCTGCTTGGCCTGCTGTGGCCACCTGGCCTGCTGTGGCTGCCTGGCATGCTGTGGCTATATGGGGTGTTGTGGCCGGCTGGCTTCAAATGGCTGCCTGGCCTGCTGTGGCTGGCCGGCCTGTTTTGGCTGCCTGACCTGTTGTGGCTACCCGGCGTGGTGTGGCTGGCTGGCTTCAAGTGGTTGCCTAGCCTGCTGTGGCTGGCTGGCCTGTTGTGGTTGGCTAGCTTCACGTGGCTGCCTGGCCTGCTGTGCGCATCCACGTGGCTGCCTGGCCTGATGTGGCTGCCGGGCTTGCTGTGGCTGCCTGGCCTGCTGTGGCTGCCTAGCGGTTAGTGACCGCTTGGCCTGCTGTGGCTGCCTGGCCTGCTGTGGCTACCTGGCCTGTTGTGGCTGGCTGGCTTCAAGTGGCTGCCTGGCGTGCTGTGGCTACCTAGCATGCTCTGGCTGGCTGGCGGTTAGTGGCCGCCTAGCCAATGGCCCTACACACTCATATTCTGCCCCTGGTCAAGTGTGCTCCCCCTAGTCAAACTGCAGTCCCCTGCTCAAGGGATGCATAATGGGCTGAGCCCATGCATACCAAACCTGAAGTTCTGTGTATGCCGACTGTCTTTGTACTGCACGTATGAGTTAGCAGCATGTATGATGCAAAAGCCGGCGCCCAAATCTGTATGCAAACATGCGCCGCGCACCCATGCAACATATATGCGGCGCACTCATGCAACATATATCTGTACACGTCCCATGTGAGACGTGCACACCTGCGAGACAGAGCTGCTCTCTACACATGCACTACGTGTACATCTATGTAACAGAGATCTACACAAACCCACAGCATGCACAAACTCAGCAAACGACCTGAAATGTTCATTCAGGTATACCCCCTGCAAAAACCTCAACATGCTGGTCGCTTCTGTTCTGTGCAACAAACAAACGCAAGACACCTGGTGTGTGTGCTGCAGTCGTGCCTATACTGGGTGCTTGTGTGCTAATCCAGGGAAGCCCGCATGTCCAGCTTGGCCCAATTCACCAATGGCTGGCCAGCCCAGCCACACGGCATGTCATCACTACAGCCAGAACCGCCGCTACATCGCAACTCCGCTGTACAAGATTTTCCATTACATATACAAGCTCTGCTTGTGTAGCTGACAGCTCAGGCCCGTCCTGTGCCCTATGCCTGGCCGTGCACGCTTTGCCACAGGAGCACATCAATAGTATGACGTGCATGCGCAACTACTAGACACTCTGACGTGTAGCATACCGTCACCTGTGCCAATGGTTGATTGCCAGACAACTGCTGATGCAAGCACTTCGTGTGACAGTGTGGCGTGGCAGCTCTACAAACCTGATGTCATGCACACGTGCACCGCGCACCAACGTCCTCACACATTGCTGCCTTGCCACTAGGCAGTGCGCCACATTGCTACTTACATGTGGGCAGGGTTTGCGTTGTGAACGTCTTATTTAGTAGCTGCTGCCAAGTTTCAAACACGCCCAGCAAACCGCTGGGCACGCAGCCGCTGATGCTCGTGTTGTATAGGCTGTAGTAGGTGCCTTTGTTGCTGACAAAGGCGGCTGGGATGCTGCCCGTGATGTTGGTGTTCTGGTCCAGGCCCAGGTAAAGCTCCTTGGGCAGGGCCGACCATTCACTGGGTAGCGTGCCTGTGGTGGATTTGAACAGTGCAACAACAGCAGCGGCAGCAGCAGCACGGGCAACAACAGAGCAGCAGCAAGGTAGCAGCAGGGCAATATCAGCAGGGCAGTAGCAGGCCAGAACCTTTGTAGGCTGGTTGCAACTGTTGAACCACCGCGGATTAAGACAGAGCAGCGAGCAAACTTTCAAGCTGGCTAACTTGCACACGCAAACCACGTCAGGTTTTCATCAGAGCTCACGATGAATGCGTGTGACAGCCTATGCACATTAACCACATCCCGGACACCGATCATAGCGGCACTCCTGCATGCTAACCGCAGCGAGGCAAGCCCTGTAGTAGCTCGCAGTCAGTGCCACTTACCGCTCAACTGGTTGCGTCTCAGGTCCAGCATCGTCAGTTTTTGGAGCTTCGCTAGCTCTCCCGGCAGACTACCAGTCAGGTTGTTCACGAGTAGGTTCAGAGACACCATTTGTGTCCAGTTGCCGTACGTCGATGGTATAGTGCCGACTAAGCCACACCCTGACAGACTCAGTGTTGTCAGGTTGGGCGCACTGTCCGGCAGCGTGTCTGGCAGCTGGATGAAGCTAGCAGAGGCGCTATTGCAGTTGGAGCACTCAAACAACCTTAACTGTTGCAACTCCCGTAGCAGGTCCTGCAGATGCTGCATGTCGAGGCCGCCTGCCGGATATTCGTCGTCTGCCCCAACCTCAATGTCAGTGATGTACTCAATGCCATCAATCAATGACACAAAGATCTTGCAGTACCCTCGCTGCTCGCCCTGCGGGTGGTTCTCCTGGAAGGTCTTGCTGACCTGACCGGACTGCACTGATTCGCCCAGGGTAGTGGTTATCTCCGAGACAACAGCGAGCAGCATGGAGCTGAACTCCGGCTCAACGTTGACTCCCAACGCCGGCATTAAATGCTTGGTGATCGCTATTTTCTGCCGTTGGTGCATGTCGCCTTGATTGCTGCTGCCGGCGCACCTGCCGGTGACCTGTGTGTCGGTGAAAGACACCGTCGTGAAGGGCGTTAGCGGCACGCAGCCCGACAACTGCTTGTTGCCATCCATGTACAGGTACCCCAGCCGCCCCTCCAAGCGGTTAAGCGACACCGGCAACGGCCCCTCCAGCTGGTTGTTATGCACGTCAATTGTGTCGACTGACGTGGCGTTGCCGTTTTCATCCAGGGGCCGCAGCTTCGACCAAGCATCAGGCACCTGCAGTCAACGCAGCACCGCACCACAGTACATGATTCTGATTGCGCAACAAAGGACGCTATGCCAACGGAGGTACTGTCCACTTGGAGTCCGGTTAAGTTGGGTCTTCAATCATGCAGAGTGTGGCAAGTAATCGCGTTCGGTTTGCTGCACCGTTGCAGCTAGGCCGCTCTTGCTGACACAAACACAGCAACGGATACACCGGCTCTTCAGTGTCTCATACATGTTGCATATCATATAGGAATGCAGCGTATGCAACCGATGTAGCTGCACCGATGAGACTGGTGGTTGCTAGCAATGTAGCATGCAATACATTGCATGCGGTTGTGTATCCCAGATCTATACTACCACGTTCCACCACATGGCCGGGCGCGAGCGGCAAGTCGCGTTCACACTCACTCTGCCTGTGAACTTGTTGCGCTGCAGGTACATGTAACGCAGGTTGCGATTGAAGCCAATCCCGCCAATGATTGCTGGTAAGCTGCCGGTCAGCATGTTGCCTGACAAGTCGATGTAGGACAGGCCGTTGGGCAGCCTTGCAACTGTAGTATTGACATCTCTCCGCGGTGGGTACTTCCACTGCTGGGGGATGGGGCCACTGCGTCAGAGCGCCCATGCAAGGAACGTTTGGAGACCCGGCAACAACAGTGCAGGTGAGTTTCACCAGCATCAACAGCAGCGCAAGGCAGCAAGCTTTTGCTGAACCTGCTGGCCTTGGCACCTATTCCATTTGCACCAAATCCCTGCTACCGATTCGCACATGTTGTCTGCCGGTGCTGTCCGCACATGCCAGCACTGCACTATGCTGCATGCAATAGACGCGCAATCCACCACATGACAGCAGCACATCATTCCCAGCACACACGTGTGCACACAGCATTGCCCGGGCCGCGCCTGCAGCCCCCCTACAACCGTACCTGATGCCGCAGCTCCCAATTGCAGAGTCGGTGTAGTCCAGTGCATCTCCCTGCCTCGTGATGGCCAGCACTCGAAGGCCCGGCCAGCCATATAGCAGGTTGGGTGGCAGCGAGCCGTCCATGCAGTAGTGGTTGATCCTGACATCCGTTAGCTTTAGAGCACCCAGCTGTGGCGCAGCCTTGCCTGCGTATACATAAATGTACAGCCAGGACAGCTGCGGCAGGTCCAGCAAGGCCCACACCAGCTTCTCATCTAGGTTTGGGTGCATTTGAGGAGAAACTTTGCTGGATTTGCTCAGCACCCGGAAGTATAAGCCAATCACGTTGCCGCGCCCTGTGCAGCCGATGGCCAGAGAGAAACGGACGCCGCTGCTGGTGGTGTTTGTGCGGCGCATCGCCCTGCAGGGAGGGGCATGTGCAGGGCAACAGGGTTGCATCAAGGAAAGAGGGCGCAAGTGAAAGGGGGTGGGTGCAGCAGGTACAGCAGCACATGCAAGAAAGTGACGACACAGGGGAAATTCAGGTATGGAGGGTGGCGCCACAAGCTAGGTGCCTGATGTGCCCTGCCTGTCGATGATCGGTGCCGCTGCATAGTTTGCCTTTGCGTTTGCTGCTCTGTGCCGCTGCAGAGTCTGCCGTGTCCGCTGCTCTGTGTGGCGTTGAAGCTCGCCTTTGTGTTTGCTGCTTTGTGCGGCCCCACGGGTACCTTGCTGAGCCCTAACACACCACGCGTCGCTCATTCATTTATTCTTTGTGCTGCAGATTATGGCTTTATGCCCGCTGCTCTACACGGCCTGCAAAGTCTGCCTTTATGTTGGGCTCCCAGCCCCTGCTAGTGGCAGTCACTGAGTGACAAGCTTGCTGCCTTGGCAACTGGAAGCCCAGCTAACTTAGCTGCGTTGAACGCACAGGCTGACACTGACGAGCTGCTGCATTCTGGCAGCTTGTCAGCACCAGATGTCGTTGTAGGTGCGGCAGGCTGGGCTAGAAGAGAGGCAAGCAATGTTGCTGTGCGCGCACCAGTTGCTATTCTGCTCCACGTCAGAGCAATTGATGTAGCTGCTGGCCTCAGCATCAGTTAGGTTGCTGTCTATGGCCTTCAGCACACTGCGCAGCGCAACCTGCAGCAGCAGGGAGCAGAACACGCATGATGACGGCCGCAATTACGGTGTTATAACACAATGCAGCAGCTCCGCCTTCACGACGTGCCATGGAATCATGTGCTGCACGTACATGCACATGCGCGAGCAGGAAACCGTGAGATATGATCAAAATAATGGCCTTATTGTCTGTGGCGCAGTTTGGCAAGCAACACTAGACGCTGCCGGCAACCAAGAAACGCCAGCCCAAATCAGCCGAGTGCATCCGCAGCAAACCCAAACCAGGCACTGCGACTTGTAGTATGTGGCTTTCTGCAGGCTTCCTGCGCAGCTGCGCAGCCGCTGCTGTTGCTGCTGCCAGCATCGCGGACAAAGTTGTCAACTGCCTCGCCCTATACACACACACACACACACCTCTTGGGTCTCTGGTATGACGCGGTTTGTGCCCGTGCCGACTTCTTTCGCGACATCATTGAAATCTGTTGTGCTGTTGCCCCAGGCGGAGTTGCAGAGCCTGATGCGGCTGCCGGGCGCGGGCGTCGTCACGTTCACGTCACTGTAGAAGAGGCTGCAGCCCACCTGCGGGCGGCAGAGTTGTGACCGGTCACGGCCAGACCCCGCTATGCTTCTCTCTACAATACACCTGAATTTGCTGCTGCAACTGCTTAGTATTGACATGCAAGTTGTGCTGACTAACCCCAAAGCAGTCAACTTGCGTCCTGCTGTTCAAAACTAAAGCGTAGAGTGATGCTAATGGGACCTTGACACAACTCAAGAACTTCCGTGGTCGCATATACTCATGCAACCACTTGTACATACACCCTCCTCCCTCACCGTTCCATTGCGCGTGCAGTTGGTCACCAAGCCAGTGGGATCTGCATCCAGCGTCGCCATGTCACACCTCACTTGTATGCCCGGCTTGCCTGGCGCAGGTGGGTCCAGTATAACTGGCGAGGGTGCCTCATAGTGTGTGCACACAAAGTAGGGCTCCATGGCACCGTCTCCTGCCTTAAGCTTGGGGTTATCTGGCGTGCCGAGCATGCGCTGCGTGACGTTCTGTATGGTGCGCAACGTGTCTTTCATCTCGTCCAGCGACAGTGTGGTCTGGTACTTGTAGGTGGTGTTGTGCACGACGCTGAAGAGCTTGAGGTTGTTTTGCACGAGGTCGCTGAGTTCGACTTCGAAGTGATCTGCAGCAGCAGGCACGGCATGCACACATACATGAGTGCGCAGCGCAATGGTTGGCTTTACGTCAGAGAACTGACCTTCCGCAGCCAGCAGTACAGCTCGCATCTGTTTTGCGATAGTTGTAGTCAACGCTTCAGCTAGGCAGCGCATGCAGTTTCACCAGCGCTGCTGCGCCAAACCCTGCCACACAGCTGCACATCATGTCAGTACAAACTACAGCTCAGGCAAGGCAGCTGCGCAGCAGCAACTCACCTGCTACAGAAGCAAACGTGTCCTTTGCAGTCATGGTGTAGAAGTAGCAACGATTCTCACGAGGCTCGTCTTTAGCAGGAGTCAAGGGCAACCTGGTGTTGCGTAGCCATGGCTTGTTGGCGTGCATGTTGCCGACAGAGCCAGGAGCAGGCTCGCACACAACGCCGTACGTCAGATCTGCAGGATCATGCCATGAGATCCAAGGTGTGAAACTCCAGCTCAGTGACACAGGAATTATCGTGCTGCATTGTATTGGGCGGCAGCTGACCTCAGCTGCAGCTGGGAGTTGCAGGAGATGGTGCCAGGACCCACATGTGTATGTATGTTTTTCTAATTCAATGGCCACTGCTCGCAAAGCATCGTCTACATCCAGAAGAACAGCATGGGTCACCCTCCATACCACACTCATGCAATTGCAGACACGCTGCACTGAAGACCGCTTTTTAAGCCACAGCAAAAGCCCCACCTGGCGTCCCAACTCCTGCAGGAGCAATCGTGCAGCCGCATGGAACAAGTTGCCACAATGTTGAAGCAGCAGCAACAGCAGCAGCAGAAGCAGCAGCAGCAGCAGAAGCAGCAGCAGCAGCAGCAGAAGCAGCAGCAGCAGCAGCAGCAGCAGCAGAAGCAACAGCAGCAGCAGCAGCAGCAGCCGCACAAGCAGCAGCAGCAGCAGCCGCACAAGCAGCAGCAGCAGCAGCCGCACAAGCAGCAGCAGCAGCAGCAGCAGCAGCAGCAGCAGCAGCAGCAGTAGCAGCAGCAGACAACAAGACCGGCCTGCTCAGCATGAAACGTGCAGACTCACTGGCTCACAAGCTCAATATGTGCTGCAAGCGTCCTGCCTGCACTGCATCACCAACAGAAACTCATGTATGCCTGCATCCCAGCAGTACATGTTATGTTGCAACAAA
This sequence comes from Tetradesmus obliquus, assembly GCA_030272155.1. Lineage (NCBI taxonomy): Eukaryota > Viridiplantae > Chlorophyta > Chlorophyceae > Sphaeropleales > Scenedesmaceae > Tetradesmus > Tetradesmus obliquus. The sequence goes on from CP126202.1 coordinate 4,762,437, forward strand.
GCAGCCTGCTTTGTACGAGCAGCCCTCCCACAGTAAATGTGACAGCGAGGAAACAGCACAGCACACCTGATGCCGTGAGTGCTGCGCAGTGCAGCGCGCGCAGCGTAATGCGACCCCGTACCTGCCACGCCCATGCGTATCCTGAACATGCCGTCTTTTGTGATGCCACCTGTCTTGCGAGGGTTGGAGGGGGTGGTGCCATTGCCCCCTGCAGCAGCAGCAACAGCAGCAGCAGCAGCAGCAGCAGCAGCAGCAGCACATTGTTTGTCGCCACAAGAGAACCCAAGTTTGCTGCTGTGGCAGAGATGACACAGATATGCTGCTGCTGCTGTGCATTCATGCATCTTGATGCGACCAGAACTCGCTGCGTACGCAAAGTGGGTGGGAAGTGCTTTAAAATTTGAAAATAAGATGGGAAGTGCTTTAAAAGTAGGTGGGAAGTGCTTTAATATTTGACTTGCTGCCCAGCCGGTGCTCTCACATGAGTTGAGCACGGTCCATGTGAAGTCTGTGTTGTCATAGCCAACAATGAGCGCTGCATGCCCGTACTGCAGCTTGGCGGTGGTGTTGCGCCTGTAGGGGGGCAGCTCCATTGATGTGTTATCCTTGGCACTGCGGTTGAACTGCACGTTGAAGTCATCGTACACAGCAATCCTGCAGCAGATAGTACTACGACAGTTAGTTGGCTGACTATGGTCATCTGTTCCTGAGCAGTGAGCTGCACGCGTCAGCAACTCACATTCATTGCAGGCTGGCAGGCGTCGCCACGCAGAATGTATTGCACCTGACGGCACAAAGCTGAGGCATGAGGCTTGTGCATGCAAACCAAGATCTGCAAACAGGTTATGTTCCAGACCTGATCAAGACATGCCTGCTGCTGCTGCTGCTGCTGCTGCTGGTGACAGCAGTTGGTCAACGATGATTGACATCATGCAATTGCACAATATACAGCAGAATCACACACCTTGTGACGGCAGCACCATGTGTACGGATGTGCTGCTGCACCTGCAGCAGGGACGCGCAGCGGCCGAGACAAGTGTCAGAAAGCAATACCGCCAATGCACATGCAGCTGTGACGTGTGTCCAACCTGCCTTGGCTGACAATATGCACTGCAGATACTCCACACGCTGCTGTTTTCGCTCAGCCATGCTTGCAGGCAGCAGTGCGGCAGCTGCGGCATGGTTGCGCAGTACTCTCTCCAATCGGCAAGCGTCTGGTAGCACAGTGCCCCTGCCTTTGTGGGTGTGATGTCAGCCCATATGAAGCACAGCTTGTTCACCCGCACCTGCCAGAAGCTGCTGAGGCTCTTGAAGCTGCAGCTGTAGCGCGGCTGGTCCTTTTTAATGCCAGAGCACACAGGGTCCTCGGACTTGCTCGTGGTGCCGAGGCAGATGCCTTGAAAGTCGCTTATGTCTGACTCTGCAGCGCCCGCTGAGTTCTTCTTCTGTGCAGCCTCAAAGCACTTGCCTGGCACCATCCACTGCGGGTTGGTTTCCTGCATGACAAACAGGTGTGGCAGCACAGACCGTAATTTGCGTCATACTTTGCTGATGCAGGTTGCCTATAGCTGCCGTTGTTCAGGAGGTCAGGAAATCTAGTCTGCTGGGAAGATGCAGAACCGGTGAGCTGGCCAAGGTAGCAGCTGTGCTGACAGTACGGCTGCATTGGTTGATTCATTTCGGCGGTGTCACGAAATGCAAGTAACAGGCAATGCGAGGTGGGCAACAAAAAAAACGGCAGCAGCACCAAGCAGATGCTATTCAAATCCTTAGCCAGGTACTGCAACAACGAACTGCGTCAGTGACAGTGAAGTTTGCTGCGGTTAGCTTTGCTGCTGCTGCTGCTGCTGCTGCTGTTGCTGCTTTTGCTGCTTTTGCTACTGCTGCTTCTGCTGCTGCCGCAGAAACCACAAAAGGCGACATGTGAAAGAGCCGCAACAACTGCTGTGCCGCAAGCTCACCAGGGCCCGCAGTGCTGCTGGGATGTCCCAGCCTGCAGGCAGGCAGGCAGGCACAACAGCAGCCAGCATTTCATTCAATGATGCATGATGCGCGATAACAGCAAGTTGTGTCCTGCTAGCATAGCCAAGCAGTGACTTCATGTACATGTGGCAGCAGTCCAGCTGCAATCCTTCAACTTCAGCGCAGATCGAGGACAGCAACGTTGACCTCCTGCTTGCAGCTCACCTGTTTTGCATGTGCGCCCGCCAGACAAGCAGTAATACAACGCACCAGCCGACACATCAAAGTTGTCCACTGGCTGCCGTGTCGTATATGCCAGCGACATCTGCACTGCTGCTGCAACCGCCTGTCCCACACACGAGTTGCAGGAGCCTTGCTCGCGTGCCTTGGGCACATAGTCCAAACCCCCTGGGGTCTGCAATTTGTCAAAGCTGTTATATATTTGCAGACTGCCGCCGACATAGTACGTGGCAGTCTGCAGCTGCTCAAACTCCTTGCCTTCCCTGAAAGACGAGCCGAGGTTGCCGCTGCTTCCGCGGCTGCCGCGACCTCTGCCACCTGTGGTGCCAGCAGCAGCAGCAGCAGCAGCAGCAGCAGCAGCAGCAGCAGCAGCGCAATGTCAGGAGAGCGGTCAACTAATATTTGGGCGTGAAGGTTGTTCAGGACACCACATGCCTTTGCCATGATGCTGCGAGCCTTGCATGCGGTCAACTGCAGGCTTCATTCTGCTTTAGGTTGGTGCTGATACCAACTTGCACGCTGCCAGCGTGTATGTTGCAGAAAAAGCTGGCTGACGATCTACATCCAAGTATGCTTTGATTTTTGCCAAGGTACCAGTGATTCGTCCGTGGGCAGCTGGTGTGTTATCCACGGCCAAAAGGCGGCATTTTGTTGTGAATGGCGTTATGACCTTGTCCTTTGAGCAGACCCCTGTTATATGTGTTCTACTGTATTGCAGTACTAGTGTGGCTGTTGTGTTACTGAGAAAGCATCACTGCAACTTGTACGTCGCCAACCCCTGCCCCGCCCCATCACCTGTGGTTGACAGCGCCATCAAGTCCTCAAAGGTGTCGAACTCTGTTGCTGTTGCTTGCGCATTGGCGCCCAGCTGCTCATTGGTGGCAGACAGGCCCTGCACAGCGGGTGGCACACGGAACAGCTCTTTTTTATGTACAGTTGAGCAGTGGGCTTAATGCAGGCATTGAGGGGTTTGCTAGCAGCGGAACGCTGCAGCTGCAGCTGCAGCTCATGAGCTCTCAGCATGCTGACGATTCCGGATCCGCAGCAGGTGCTGCGCCTCGCGCACAGGTTCAACATCAAAATACCCCACTAAAAGCTGCTGCTAGCAGACGAAGATGGAAGGATGGAGGAACACGTCAACAGTGGCTGGGTCACGTGTGCTAGCAGTCCCAGCGCTGGGACTCCCAGCAGGTGACCTGCAGGCTGCTGCTGCTTGCTGCTGTTGCCATTTCGGGCTCACCTGGCCTGCAGTGGGCCGGGTCCCAACCAGCAGCAGCAGCGTGCAGCATGCCAGTGCTGCTGCCAGCAGCCGCCCGCTGAACTTGCTCATTGTGCGGCAGTAGTGCAATGCCGTAGCGTGGGCCGGACGTCCGAGTGCCGGAATTGCACGCCTTCTGCTGCCGGTTCCGGCTGCTGATGAGTCGCGGGCACCACAGTGGCTGTTTTGCCCCAAGGTCAATAGAAACAGCCGACATTGGGAGCAATTAATGTCATCTGGTATGTGTGCGGCACGTACTGCTCGTTAAGAGCCAACGCAGGGATGTGCAAGACAATACAGCAACGATCTGGCATTCGTGGCACTCACCAGAAGGATCAAACTAGGCCTTATGTACCAACCTGTTTATCATGCACGCAGCCTGCGTGCAGCCCTCAACTGAACGGAGCAAAATGTTCAGGCGAAGCTCGTAGGTCAACAACCCTGAGGATGTCAGCGTTTGATTTTTAAACTTTCAACAGTTGTCTTTGGCTTTCATATGGGTTAGGTTCCCACAGGAGCGGCGGAACACGGGAACATGTGGCGAACCCCGTCCCGCAAGTGGCAAGGGTTAGTCTTCGTTTTAGCCAGCGCGGCTTTAACTAGTGGTTTGGGTACCAGTTGATCCCTATAACTGGTTGATATACAAACAGTCTTTAGCTGTAGGTTGTAAAGTAATTCCCGGGCAGTCTGATCAGACTCAGCTCATGAGCTGCCCAGTCACCTGCCCCACGTGGTGTGCGCATGGCCATCGCAGCATTTGCTCGTGTAGGCTACACGGTGTAGCGCAGTTGCATGGCCAGCGCACGTGTGCGCAAGCTGCTGTTCATCTACTTCAACCGCAAGGCGCTCAGCCGTGACGGAGCAGTGCGTGAAGCAGAGGACTTTGCAGCGTACGTGAAGTGGCTAGACAGCTTGAACAACGAGGAGGAGCAGGAGAAGCAGCAGCAGCAGCAGCAGCAGCAGGAGCAGCAGTAGGAGCAGGAGCAGCTGTATTTCAGCAGGTCATGTGCACACGTGGGCGAATGCCACCTGCAGCAGCAATGGCTGCATTGTGCATCTTGATGCTTGTGTGGGTTTGTGATTGCCTGTATTTTTTTTGTGTGATTTTTGCTTTTATTACTATATTCACTAGTGTTATGGCAGCTGCAGATTTGAAGAAAGGTTCTGACTTACTAAGGGACCCATCCTGGGCACTGCATGCTGCAGGCTGCTGGCTACATGTAGCTAGGCTGTACAGCCTTCAGTGGAGTGGGTGCACCCACTGGCAGTGGATAAGCTGAGCGTGGCAGAGTGTGTGCTGGGCTCCTACTGGTGTTTAGCCCTATTATAATGTAGTTAAATGAAAGTATGTACACTTTTAGATGCTTTTGACGTGAGCTGCTGCTGTCCTGCGTCTCAAAGCGGACGTTTTGCAATGATTTCACTCCGTGCAGTGGGGCGTATCGAGGAGTGAAATTTGAAACGAAATTTGAAATGAAATGAAAGGAATCGAAACGTGAAATTTGAAACGGCACACCCCTGCGTGTAGCACGCAGTAACTGTCAGCTACTGCTACATGCCAGGTGACCCAGGGCCTGGGGCCAACGCCGAGCGCTTTTCAACATTCTCAACATACCAAAAAACTCCTTCCGTTGATATTCCTGTGTTCAAGAGCCGTTCAGAACCAGTGCTGATGATGTCCTGTGACAGGACTCCTGTCCACTGAAACCCCAACCCTTGCACCGTTTACGTAATAAGGAGGCCGCATGGCGAGACAGAAAATGCTCACAAAGGTCGTGTATTGAACCTGTTAAGGAATAGGCGTCCAGATATTGCAGCTGCCACTGCATTGGGTGTTCGAGCCCGACAACTATTCTGCTGACAACCTTTCTGCTCACTGGGCGACACTGGCATCGCTACCAGCTCCACACCCAGCGTAGTCGAGAACACATTGGCAGCATCTAAATTTTGCTTCAAAACATTGAACATGCAGCTGCAATGTAGGCGTGTCCAGCTGCGTTCAAACCGGCAAAGCAGAACAGTAGCCAGTCGCGCCCGTCCTCGGACGTGTGCAGTGCAAGCGGTGGCCTCATCACAGCAAACGCTGCAGTATAGAGTACGGAGAGCAAGGCTAGAAGACACACAAGCAGTAGCTGATCTGTACAGTGAGGTAAGCAGCAGCAGCAGCAGCAGCAGCAGCAGCAGCAGCAGCAGCAGCAGCAGCAGCAGCAGCAGCAGCAGGCCAGCAGCACCAACAGCAGCAGCAGCAGCAGCAGCAGCAGCAGCAGCAGCAGCACTGCCATGTGACCGCTGTACCTGTTATAAACGTTAATACAACAGATGAGGGTATGCTGTCACCCTAGAGTCAGTCAGTCGCCTTACTTTCCAATAACGTGCCATGCATGCGCTGCTGCAGGTGTTTGGTGCGGGCAACTTCCCTGGCTTTGAAGACAATGAGGTCATCCAGCAGGTGACCAGCAGCAGCTGTTTGCATGTGTTCGTGGCCAGGCCAGAGGTGCCATCTGTAATTTCAAAGGGGTTGTCAGCACCGCCTTTGCAGCTGCAACTTGTTGTCTCCTGCACAGACAATGATGTCATGCAGCAGGCGAGCAGCAGCTGCTTTATGCAAGTCATGAGACCAGATGCATCAGCTGAATGAACGAGTTGTCAGCACCACCCGTCCAGGTCCAGCTTGCTGGCTACAGCTGCCTTCCCAGACGGCAAAGGCATGCAGCAAGGAGAGGCAGATGCTCTCTTCTATCAGCCTTGAAGCAGCGGCAGTAGCAGGCGCAGACGCAGACGCACTAAGCAGCCATCCAGCTCACTGAACTGCTGTACTGCCGCCGCTGTTGCTGCTGCTGCTGCTGCTGCTGCTGCAGGTTGAGGCGCGCTATGCCTTGGCGGTGGGCAGGGAGAGCAGCGACAAGCTGGCTGAGGCCCTGGCCAGCAAAGCAGAGGTGAGGCACAGACACACAGCAGCATGTTTGTTTAATGGGCACCCATGGTTGCGTGTGTTGACAGAGAGCAGCGACAAGCTGGCAGAGGCGCTGGCCAGCAAAGCAGAGGTGGGTGGCAGCAGCACAGCAGACTGAGGCTTTTAGGAGACATCAAGGTTTGCATGGCCTGACTTGCAACAAATGAACTGGCAGAGGCCCTGGTCAGCAAGGCAGAGGTGAGGGCGATGCGCAGCAGCCTGAAACATCTTTAGGAGGCACCATGGCTGTGTGATGACAGAGAGCAGCGACAAGCTGGCAGAAGCGCTGGCCAGCAAGGCAGATATGAGTGGCAGCATGCTGCGCAGCACAGCAGCCTGCAGCTGCCAGCAGGCACCCATGGAAGCCATGATGTGTTGCTTTGCTGGCAGTGTGAGCAGCGGGCAGCAGCAGGCTGATTTGATGTTTCTGCATCACTTCAGGCTGGGGACAGTGTTTTGTGCACCACCCTCCAGTCTCAAGAGCTTTTGTCGTCCCTGGTATGGTCGGATGTGTTGGTATCAACTTCCCATATCGATACGCTGCGCTGCCCTGCTCACACGCTCGTACAAGTGCAGGCGGCGCTGGCCCACCGCACGTACCGTGCAACGCGTGAAGCAGCCATGCTGACTGGGCAGCTGCGCATGGCTCAGGGCCTGCCTGCCTCCTTCCCCACTGAGGGGCCAACAGAGCTGTGAGTCCTGCTGCTGCTGCTGCATGCCTTGTCTGTAGACACCTGTGTTGTGCTGACTGGGCAGCTGCGCATGCCCAAGGCCTGCCTGCAAGCTTCCCCACTGAAGGCCCCGCAGAGCTGTGAGTGCGGCTGCTGCTGCTGCTACATGCTGTGTATGCTTAGCCTTGTGTTGTGCTGCAGCTGTGTGCTGAAGGTGCAGACTAGCAGTGCTGCAGTATGCGACTGCTGCAGTTCAATACAGCTGTGGCATAACCTGAGGCACTCTATGCTGAGGCTGATTGATCGTGATGATGTGTTGCCTGGCTGCAGGCGGCAGCTGGCCAAGTGGCGGAGAGCGCGCAGCTTTGTGTGCCTGCTGGTGGAGGAGGTTGGAGCAGCAGCAGATGGGGCCAATGGGGCAGCAGCAGCAGATGGGACCAACGGGTCAGCAGCAGCAGCAGATAAGGCAGGGCAGCCGGGTAGGCTGCTGGGCACTGCCACGCTGAGCCTGATGCAGGTGAGGTGGCAGCAGCAGCAGCAGCAGCAGCCACTGGAGAATAACATGCTGTAATGTGTTATGACACGGCCTGACTCGAATGCTTGCACAGGCACAGAGAAAGATGACAAAGTTGAAGGCAGGCAACAAATGCTGCCTCCAGCCAGTGTGGTGGCGGCTAATGCTAAGCTGGAAACATCAACCAAGCATCATCGGGAGCTTCAGCTGCTGCTCTCGCTGCTGCTGCTGCTGCTGCTGCCAGGCCGAGGCTGCACTGCCTCCTCCCTTCCCCAGCAGTGCCCCGCTGCGCTCCTACATCAGCAACATGGCGGTGCTGCCGGCGGCGCGGCGGCAGGGCATTGCAACAGCACTCGTGGGGGCCTGCGGGCGGATAGGTGAGCGTGCTTGGTGGAGTTGAGAGTTGTAAAGGGAGAGTTTTCATTTCACCAACATCTCAGCAGGGCTGAAGCTGGCTCTGGCGCTGAAAGGCTGTGTTCTACTTGGATGAAACGATAACGACACGCTTGGGTGAAGTAGCTGGCAAATGCAACGCTTTTCGTTACGGTTATGCTGGAGGTTGTCCAATCGTGCTGCTTTCATGTTCATGGCTACTGCCTGCAGCTGAAAGCACTATGCTCCGGCAAACTCAACGTTGCCCTGGCGCATACCCTCACATCCACTGCGCTGACATCATTACATGTACATTGCTGCTGCAGCTCGCGCGTGGCGCCAGCCGGTGGTGCTGCTGCATGTGGCTGCAGACAACAGCGCAGCGCAGCAGCTGTACCGCGGCTGCGGCTTTGCTGCTGTTGCCAACAGCGCAGGCCTGACTGGGATCATCAAGGGCCCTTGGACGCAGCAGCGCATGGCAGCAGACCCAGCGGCACTGGCAGCTAAGTATGTGCGCAGGAATAGCAGCAGCATTAGCAGCAGCGGCAGTGGCAGTGCAGGTGCAGAGCAGTTGCTGGTGGCAGCACAAGCACAGCAGCAGCAGCAGCAGCAGCAGCAGCAGCTGCTGGTAGAAGAAGGAGGTGATGATGAAGAGGAGTATGCCAGTGGGTGTGAGCTGCTGCACGCAACACGGGCAGCTGCTGCACATCAGCAGAGCAGCAGCAGTTGAGGTGTTGTCACTGCGAAGTTCTGCAGTGAGGTGTGCAGGTGTCAGGCAGAAGCCAGTGAACAGCTGCCCTAGCTAGCATGGGTGCGTGGACAGGTTGTGCTGAGGATTCTGGCATAACCTGCTGGTGGTTGAACCACGAAGCACTGGATTGGCAGCAACAGCGTTGTCTGCATGCACGAATGGCCAGATGATCTGGCAGCACGGCGTGCCAGGGTGATGTTGTTTGCTTGGACGTCTACGCTTGTGTGCGCTTGTTCAGTTCACTAAGTTTGTTGAGGTGGATAAACTTGCAGCGCAGCAAGCCGCAGTGAGCTGCGACCCAACGCCCTTTGTGGCGCGCATGCAGGGAGTTCGCAGCATGAACCTGTGTTCTGCCGCTTGTAGTCACTCCTCCCTGTGAATGCTGCAGGCAATGGTGAATGACGTATCTGTGCAGAAGCTGACCTTACCAGGGCGGTTCACCTACGAGCACTGCATGCAAGTTCTGCTCCGTTCCTTTGGCAGCGTCGATCAGGCAGTCTGCACAAACATAAGAATAAATCTAACTCACGTGCTGAAGCGCACTGGTGGTCGCTACGACTTCCAGATCACTGCGGTGCTTCCTTGCACATTCCTGCAATGGTCCTCACGATGAGTATTTGCTGCATGAAGCCATGCTATCATTACGTTTCATTAGTATAGTCGTTTCTGTTGACCGTTGGGGGATACAACGCGTCTGGGTGCCGTGCTTGTAAAGCAGCCTGAGCAGCAAGGCAGCAACAGTCACCTGTAGTTCCCTGCAGCCCAAGGCTTTGCGGCCGCTCCGAAAGTACGAACATTGTGCCAGAACTTGTCGTGATTATGTTCAGCAGCCGGCTGCTTGCAGCAGCACTGGCATGCTGCACATTGCTGCTGCTGGCTGGACCCCGACCAACTGCAGGCCAGGTGAGACAGGTGGCAACAGGTGCAGGCACCAGCACACGTCACCAGATCACTTATAACTCTGAAAGTATGTTTATCTGCTGGCAAACTGCTGGCAGCAACTGCTTAAAGAATGCTAGATGCTGGCAGCTGTGGCAATGATGATGTGCCCAGCAGCAGTGGGGTAATCCGCATGTCATCGCCCAGGCCGGCTGGAGCTGCCGCCTTGTGGCAGCAGCACGCAAGAGCTTGTGGCAGCAGCACGCAAGAGCAACAGCTACGTGACCATGCAGCAGCGCTTGTATCAGCAACAGCATACACAGCAGTGCGAGAGGCACAGCTCCTGCTGCTGCTACTCCAGCTGCCGCCGCCCTCTGCTGTGCCATCAACCGGCAACTGGTGAGATGGTCCTCACTCTGCAACATCCTTCTGCTGCGCCTTCAGAGGCGATTGTTTCAATGATAAGCACTATGCAACATCCGCTTCTGTGTCACTCTGTGCAGGGCCTGTCTGCCACCAATGAGCAGCTGGGTGCCAATGCAGCAGCAACAGCGACAGAGTTTGACACCTTTGAGGACCTGCTGGCACTGTCAACCACAGGTGATGGGGCAGTCTGCGGGGGTTGGGACAGCTGTGGCCTGTTGAGCTGCTTCAACATAGCAGCAGCAGCAGTAGCAGCATTCCAACTCACAGCTATACTTGCCAAGCAACAGGAACACCCGGGGGTGTGCATGGGGACGGTACATGTAGTCATTGCAGCATGGCCGTGGAGGGTTGTCCATCTAAGATCACAGGCAAGCCCCCCGCTCTTTGACGGATGTAGTAGGTATGCATTGCTGCTGAGGCTGATGCTGCTATTGCTGCTGCTGGTGCAACAGGCGGCAGAGGGCGCGGCAGCCGCAGCGGCAGCAGCAACCTGGGCTCGTCTTTCAGGGAAGCCAGGGATTTTGAGCAGCTGCAGACCTCTGTGTATTATGTGGGGGGCAGTCTGCCAGTATACAACAGCTTCAACACCTCACAGACACCAGGGGGCCTAAACTACGTGCCTTACCCACGCGAGCAGGGGTCTTGCAACTCATGTGTGGGGCAGGCTGTTGCAGCGGCAGTGCAGATGTCGCTGGCATACACAACGAGGGAGCCGGTGGACAAGTTTAATGTGTCTGCTGGTGCGCTGTACTATTGTGTAGCTGGCGGCCGCACGTGCAAAACAGGTGAGTGCGGCACTGGCGAGGATTCAACATACCTCTGTGGCTCTGCATTGCTGGTTGAAGGGTTGAATGTGTCTGCGGGTGTGCTGTACTATTGTGTGGCTGGCGGCGGCACGTGCAAGACAGGTACGGCTGTGGCGAGCATTGAACATACCTTTGTGGCTCTGCATTGTTGGTTGAGGTGTTGAACGTGTCTGCGAGTGCGCTGTACTACTGTGTGGCTGGCGGGCACACGTGCAAAACAGGTGAGCCCGGAAGCAGTTTGAACGCGAGCATGGTGAAAATAAGCCCCCCACCCCGACGTTTTTTACTGCTTCCTGCGCCCAGATTATTCCTGAATGTTATGGGTATTGTGCTGCATTGCTGGCTGCTGGGGAACGATGTATTGTTTAGTATGGCATGCAAGCCGCTTAAGGTACGACAGCAGGGCAAATTCAACAGCTGCAACCGCAGCTGATCTCCCGGCTGGTGCTGTTTCTTCCTGCCTGCAGGTTGGGACATCCCAGCAGCGCTGCGGTCACTGGTGAGCAGCAGCTCTGGGTGAATGTTTGTATGTCGATAGAACATCTTCAACTAGGGCTTGCAGCAGCAGCAACAGCCGCCGCCGCCGCCGCAGCAGCAGCAGCAGCAGCAGCAGCAGCCGCAGCAGGCAGTACTGTTTATGATGCATTCATCGTGCAGTAACAATTGCTGCAGTCCTTAGGCGAGGTCTCCACAAGCAGGAGTATGCCAAGGTTCACCGCCGGTGAACATCTGCTTTGACTGGCACTGCTGCATTTTCCGGTTTTCCCCTTGCAGGAGGTCACCCCGCAGTGGATGCTGCCGCGCAAGTGCTTCGATGCAGCGCTGCAATCAAACTCAGCCGGTGCAGCAGAACCAGACATCAGCGACTTTGCCGGCATCTGCCGCGCCACTGCAGCAGGCTCAAAGGATCCTGAGTGTGCAGCCGTCACCAAAGAGCAGCCGCGCTACAGCTGCAGCTTCAAGAGCCTCAGCAGCTTCTGGCAGGTGAGGGTGAACAAGCTGTTTCTTGCAGTGTGGTGTGTCATGGGAGCAGCTGCTGCAGAGAGATGCATTGCGCTAGCCACGACTACGCACTGCCGTGTTGCCACACCATGTCTTTCAGCAGATAATTGGTATTGGGCTAAGGTGCCGCAGCTGTTGTAGTGTTTCCTGCATGCATGGCCGCACCAGACAGCAGCTACAGCTGCATAGTGCCAAGATGCCAGCAGAGTGGGGTCTGTATGCACTTTTTGGTGTGTGTCTTCAGGCAGGTCACCATATCTGCAGTCGTGTTGCACCTGCACATGTGTTTTCGCATCAACTGGCAGCAACGCTTGCTGAGACCCTGGTCTCCTGTGATGACGCGTGTCCATGCTGCAGGTGCAGCAGCACATCCGCACACACGGCTCAGTCATCACCAGGTGTGCAGAATTGAGACTTGCGTGTACTGATGTTGTGCTGACACTGCTTGTCACTGCTTCGCTGGTATGCATCATTGTACGGGAACATCAGCAGATCGTATGCCTTCACCAGCAGGCAGCATACGTCTGCTGCATGCATACAGGATGCGGCGCGCTGACGCATGCTGCCACTCACACACTTTGTACCTCACAAGACCACATGTCTGCTGCCTGGCTGCTGTTGATCCTTGCTTGCAGGATTGCCGTGTATGACGACTTCAACGTGCAGTTCAACAGCAGCGCAAGGTTCAAAACCGCAATGGAGCTGCCCCCCTACAGCCGCAACACCACCGCCAAGCTGCAGTATGGGCATGCGGCAGTCATCGTAGGATTCAACAACACTGAGTACACGTGGACCGTGCTCAACTCATGTAAGAGCGCTGGCTGATGCTGCAGCTTGTCACAGCACTGCAATTTGATTTGCTTTCTGGGATCCAGCAGCAGCAGCAGCAGCAGCAGCAGCAGCAGCAGCAGCAGCAACAACAACAACAACAAAGTAGCTTGAACATGTGTCAGAGGGCTCCCGTCAAATGCAGGGCTGCAGCAGCAGCAGCAGCAGCAGCAGCAGCTGCATCTGCGCTGTAGCGTGTAATTCTTAATCACTGATGTGATCAGGTGACAGCAGCCATGTTGCGCTGCCACACGAGCAACAGGGACGTCCTCATTGGCCTAAACCAATGTGATGCTGCCGTTGTCACTGCTGCTGCTGGTGCTGCTGCCGCTGCAGGGGGCAGTGGCACTGACCCCTCCAACCCTCGCAAGACTGGTGGCGTCACAGCAGACGGCATGTTCAAGATACGCATGGGCGTGGCAGGTGCGGCTGTGGGCTGTGGGCTGGTCATGGCATGTGCTGCACTGCGCAGCACAAGGCTGTGCGGTGCTGGCTGGTCGCTGCGTGCTGCACTGCACAGCACCCAGGGAAGGAAGTGTGCTGGGCTGCGCAGTGTTTCCCAAACCATGCATAGAAGGCTATGCTTACTGATGTGTTGTGCGGTGTCTGTACAGCCAGCGGGAATCGTGGCTTGCGTGTTGCAGTTGTCCAGCGCAATGGCTGGCAGGTCGTATCTGTTCACAACAACTGTCAGCCGCTGTGCCTTAACAGCAATTGCGCAGTCTGTGTTGACAGGCGGCGCTTGCGGACACGTGGCCTGCAGCTGTGCTCACTCGCTGAGCTGCTGTCCCCTCTGCTGTCTGCTGTCACCGCTGCTGCTGCTGCTGCTGCTGCTGCTGCTGCTGCTGCTGCGCTGGTGGTGGCGGCTGCCTCCATGTGGCTGCTTCCACAAACATGCATGGCTGCATCTGCAGGAGTTGGCACGCCAGGTGAGCCGGCACTGAGTGTGCATTGTGGCACGTGTTTGATTCTCCAAATCAGTTTCATTTGCACCCGCATCACTGCACGGTGCAACACTTGATGCAGCCACTGCCATGCCAGCAATAAGCACTAGCCACCCAAACCTTCCATGCAGCGAGGCACACGCCTGGCTGTGACGCTGAGCTTGGCTGTCAAATACTTTGCATGCTTCCCGTTGGTGCACCCCAAGCGACGCCAATGCGGCTCAATGCCTGCTCATGCATCTGCCCGCACTCTAGCATGTTGCAGTCTCACACCACCCACTGACTCTGGTGCTTGCTGGTGGTGCCGACCTGCTGCAGATCTGACATACGGCGTGGTGTGTGAGCCTGCTCCTGGCTCTGTCGACAACATGCACGCCAACAGCCCCTGGCTGAAAAAGACCAGGCTGCCGCTGAAGCCGTTTGAGAAGGAAGAGGGCTGTTACAGCTACACCATGACAGCAAGTGACACGTTTGCATCCGTTGCAGGTGAGCTGCAGCTGAGGCTGCTGCCTTGCCTCAGGCCTCGGATGTGTGATATTTCAATCTCAGATCATGTGCAGCTGCGCGGCAGGTGCTGCAAGTTAGGTGTGCTGCAAAACTTTGGATGTGCGCAGCTTGCTTTCATGTAGTGTTACTGTAGCAGTGGCTGATGGTGATCTAGTGCTGCTGTCATAACACGTCATTTACATCATTCAATTGGTGCTTGACAGCTAGCTGGGTCATGCTAGCTTTCAGCCACCAATTACACCCCTTGGGCTGTGCATGCGATGTGTGCGTGCGTGCTGTTTTCTGCCTCTGTGTTACATATGTGCCTGCATGTGCGTGTGTGTGCTGTGTTTGCTTGCTGCTGCTGCAGACCACTTTGATGTCGATATCCGCAGCCTCGTCAGCAACAACCTAGAGCTCTTCAGCATCATAACCAACACCACCTACAAGTACCAGACCACGCTGTCGCTGGACGAGATGAAAGACACGCTGCGCGTGGTGCAGAACGTCACGCAGGGGCTGCTAGGCGATGCAAACGCCCCCGGGGCAGGCGGGGGGGCGATCGAACCCCACTTTATTTGCACGTTTTTTGACGCAAGCGGGAAGGGAACGCCGGTGAAGTGCGACAAGGCGACACTGGAGTCGAACCCTACAACCTGCACGCGCAATGGAACGGTGAGCATGAGCAACACTCCGTGGCGCCTGGCACAGCTGCTGCTGTAGCGTTGCGCCCCGCTGCGTGCGCGTGTGCGGCATCTGCAAACGTCACTGACAATGTTTGTGACGCAGATCATGTGCTGACTGGTGCCTGAACCACAACGTGTAGGTTGCAGCTCTGCCTAGTGTAGTACACTGCCGAACCCCACCTAAACTAAACAACACTGCAACTGGCAACATTCTCAACTTTCCTGCAGGTGGCCTGCAGCCTCTTCTACAGCGATGTGAATGTGACGCAGCCCGCTCCGGGGAGCGTCATCAGGGTCTGTAATCCTGACTGGAGCGATGACATCGACCTGTTCAACGAGGTGGCATATGAGCAGGGCACGGGTATCTATCGCCTCATACCGGAGAAACAGGAGGTAGGTCTATGCAAAGCGTGTGACAGTCCAGTGTGCTGCTGGCAGCTGCAGCTGCAGCATACCAGAGGAACGGCGTTGGAATGCAAATTCCACGATATGCAATGTGTTTGATGCGTGCAGAGTGGGCTTGCTCCCGGAGGTTTGCTTCCAGGCCTGCAGTTGCATGTGCTCATCAAGCATGCACTGCTGATATTGCTGCTGCAAATTGCGCTGCGCAGGGTGCTGCAGGTCATCGGCCCGGCCTTAACTGACGCTGAGGCCTGCCGCTACTACAGTATATATTGCAAGCTGTGTGTTTGCGCTGCTGATGATGCTGCTGCAGGTTGCGCTGCAAAGGGTGCTGCAGGTCATTGACCCGGCTTTGACTGACGCTGAGGCCTGCCGCTACTATAGTATATGTTGCAAGCTGTGTGTTTGCGCTGCTGGTGTTGCTGCTGCAGGTGGCGCTGCGCCGGGTGCTGCAGGTCATTGACCCGGCTTTGACTGATGACGCGATAACGATTAAGTTTTGTTTTTGTGTTGCTGGCCTTGCTGTGCAGGTTGCGCTGCGCAGGGTGCTGCAGGTCATTGACCCGGCTTTGACTGATGACGTGATCACAATTATGGACCAGTGTTGTTGTGGGGTTGCTTGTTTTGCTGTGCAGGTTGCGCTGCGCAGGGTGCTGCAGGTCATCGACCCGGCCCTGAGTGATGCTGAGGCCTGCCGCTACTATAGTATATATTGCAAGCTGTGTGTTTGCGCTGCTGGTGTTGCTGTGCAGGTTGCGCTGCGCAGGGTTCTACAGGTCATTGACCCGGCTTTGACTGATGCTGAGGCCAGCAGGCTGATCACCTGCTCCAGCCTGGAACCCAACACAGACTGGTGCGGCTGCTTTCGGCCTGGTTGCGGCTGCTACCTGCATCTGTACCTGCAAACACATGTCCTGCTCTTGCCGTATAGGACGTCTAGCTGCATTGCGTTGACAAACAACTGGAAGCGCCAAACTGTGTGCCTCATACAATTACAAGTCCCCAGGCACCCAGCATGTTGCTAGCAGCGCCTGCAGATTCGGGCTCGGCTGCCACCAGCGGCTGCCAAGCACAACGTTCACAGATGCGCTGACACACAATATGCAACGCAATGTGCAGCAGCGCACAGCGGCAGCAGGCAGCAGGCAGGAAAATTCAGGCACCTCGGGTGTGGCATCAATCAGCAAACTAATAATGCGTCTGCGCATGCTCCGCTCTTCGCATCACCTGCTGCGCCTGCTGCACAACCCCGCAGGGCGCTGCGCCGCACCATCACCACGCGCAGCCGCGTCCACTTCTCTCTTGCCATCGGCTGCTCTAATAACGAAGCCGGCGGTGATGTGATAGGCCTATACTTTCGAGTCCTGAGCAGAGCTGGCAGCGTTTTCCCCAAAATGCACCCCAACCTCAATGAGCAACTTGTACTGGCCCTACTGGACCTTCCGGAGCTGTATTGGCTGTACATTTATGTGTATGGAGGACAGGTGGCCCCACAGCTTGGTGCATTAGGGCTGTCGTACTTTTCGGTCAACCACTACTGTATGGTGGGGCAGCTGCCACCCAACCTGCTGTATGGCTGGCCCAACCTTAGAACGCTGTTTGTGACAAGGCAGGGCGATGCGCTGGACTACAACGACCCTGCGATTGGCATCTGCGGCATCAGGTGGGGCTGGCTGTGCAGGGCTGTTCAATGTGTCTGCTGTTCTAGGCACCAGTCGGCCTGCTGTGTTTACGTGTGGCATCAGGTGCGGTTGCAAGGGGAATTGCAGTGACAGGCTAGGGAGTCTTGGGTCCCCTGTTGTCCTTGCCGATGGCTAGCAGACAGGCTAATTGTGTTGGGGCTGGGTTCTCCTATGGCAAGTAGCAGGATGCAGCGTTGGTGTGTGCACATGTTGCAAGCAGACAGCCGCTGAAACATGCAGGCCGTTTGGTGGTAGGAGGTGGGTAGAAGGCAATGGCCAGCAACCCTCTTGCCAGACGACTGCGCTGCTGCTGCTACTTGCACATTTTGCGCTGCTGCCTGCGTCCGCTGCAACTGCTGCCTGTACTGCTGTGCACCTGCAGCGGCCCCATTCCCCAGCAGTGGAGGAACACAACGCGCAAAGATGTTGCCACAGAGCTGCCCAACTTCCTGTCTGACATAAACCTATCAGGCAACCTGCTGAGTGGCAGCTTGCCAGAGATCATCGGCGGAAATGGCGTCATTTTCAACCTGCGCAACCTGCAGCTGCAGCGCAACAGGTTCACAGGCAGGGTGAGTGGGGCGTGGTCACAAACTAGCCGCTGCTGCTGCTGCCCGGTCATGTGATGATAATGTGGTCATGCAAATCCGGGGCTTGCAGCCACTTGTGTTGGCTAGCAACCTCCGGTGCCCTTAATTTTTTGGCGAAGCCGACTGTCTAGCGCATGCAGTCGTTTTGTAACGGTCTTAGAGCAGTTTATGCCACTGCAACGGTACCTGCTGCTGCGCTACATTACATTACAGTACATTACATGCTGCACTGTCTGCAGGTGCCTGAGGCTTGGTCAAAGCTGCAGCCTGAGAATGACCAGGGCAAGCCTACACCAATAACAACAATCAACATACAGCAGAACCAGCTGGAAGGGCCACTGCCAGTGTCACTAAGCAGCTTGGAGCAGCGCCTGGAGTATCTTTACCTTGATGGGAACTCGCAGCTGTCAGGCTGCGTGCCGCTCACACCTTACACAACAGTGACGTTCACAGGCACGCAAGTTGCCGGCCGCTGCGCCGGCAGCAGCGCGAAAGATCTGATGCACAAGCAGCAGCGGCAGGCCATCAGCACGTACTTCCTGCAAGCCCTGGGCGTCAACGTTGACCGGGATTTCAGGTTCATGTTACGCGCTGTTGTAACGGAGATAAACAACACACTTGGGGCCTCAGTGCAGCCCGGCCAGGTCAGCAAGACCTTCCAGCAGAACCACCCACAGGGCGAGCAGCGAGGGTTTTGCAAGGTTTCTGTGGCGCTTATTGATGGCATTGAATACATAACAGGCATAGAGGTGGGAGCCACAGACCAGAACTATCCTGCAGCCGGCCTGAATATGCGACGGCTGCTGCCGATGCTGCAGCAGCTGCCGCGCTTGAAGGTGTTGGACTGTAGGAGCTGCTACCTTGCCTCTGAAGGTCCTATCCGCCTGACCAACAGGCTCCCAGACACACTTCCGAGCGTTGCACCCAACCTGGCGAAACTGGCGCTAACAAGATGTGGTTTAGTCGGCCCTGTACCTCGGAGTTATGGCAACTGGACAAATATGGAGGAGCTGTTTCTGGATGCAAACTTCCTCTCTGGCAGGCTGCCCTCAGAGCTTGCAAAGCTTAAGCAGCTGAAGGTGCTGTTCCTAGCCAGCAATGGGTTCAATGGTAAGCGGCAGCACCTGTTCAGAGCCAGAGCAAAGCCTGCTGTGCTGTTGTTAGCTTGTACGAGTGCCGCTATGCACTGGTGGCTAAGATGTACTGTGTGTGTGCACAGCATCTTGTTTGTTCTGAGATTTCTGCTGCTTGCGCTTGCATGTTTGCATGGGTGGATTTGCTTGTTTGCTTGCTGCAATGCTTCACCAATTTGACAAGTCAGCAGCTGCAGCAAGCGTGCCCAAATGCTGGACATGGTTAGCAGACTTGCTGCTGCTGGTGCCGCCTGACTCCGCAGCAGCAACCTTCACTGCGTTTTGTACATGACAGCAACACCTGCGAATGCTGCTGCGCTGTTCAACACCACTGCAGGCGCGCTGCCGCTGGTCGGCTGTTGCCAGTGACACGCTGCCGATCGCCGCTGTCACCCCCACCAACATCGTAGTGCCGCTGTTTCTGCTGCTGCTGCTGCTGCTGCTGCTGCTGCTGCTGCTGCTGCTGCTGTATCAAATACGGCTGCAGGTGCGCTGCCTGCTGCGTGGTCGGCCCTACCCAAGGAGTTGTACGTGGGCCTGGACCTCAACACCAACATAGCAGGCACCATCCCATCCGCCTTTGCAAGCAACACAGGCACCTTCTACAACCTGTTCAACACCAGCATCACCGGCTGCGTGCCTCCTGGCTTGCTCGGCAACTTTGCAACGTGGCGGCCGCTGCCAAACGGCGGGTTCAGCACGCGGGACCTCCCATCCTGCAGGTAGCAGAGCGGCAAGATAGCTGTACATGACATGACATGTCATGCAACTGCTCGAATGCATCAGTGTGCAATCAGCGCGGATGCAAGGGCTGCCGCTGCTGGTGGGCCACCACCTCAGCCTCCGTCAGCAGCAACACAGGCACCTTTAGCAACTGGGTGGCACATTGGTGTTGCAATCTGCTCTGGCGTGTCAGCAGCACAGAGTGCAGCTGCGCTGGCGTGGCAGATGCACGGGTTGTGCAAGTATACTACCGTACGCTGCCAGTAAAGGCATGCTGCGCCTGCAGTTCAATGGCACAGCAGCGTGACCAGCAGTGCATGCAGGCCGGTGTGTGTGGCGCAACAGCACGGTCAAAGCATGCGCATTTGCGCAGCAAGCTACTGCTGCGCTGCTGTGCGAAGAGCTGTCACCATTTGAGCACGCAGGGGAGACAGGTCCCAGTTTACAGACTCAGCAGCGCATGCAGGAGCAGATGTTTGATGTAGAGAGGCTGTCAGGGTAGAGGCAGTGCTGGCAGTTGTTTACAGCAGTCAATGGCAGGGTGATGATGTATGTGGCTGTGTTTGGGGCTGGCTGAGTTGCATCTTTTCCCGAGATCGATGGTCAGAAGACACACCTGGCACAGCACCGTGGCACTGCCAGTGCATGACACTCATAATGACATGCATGACCTGTCAGGTTTCAACTGCAGGAAATAACACAGGCTGTGCGTTATGTGGGGTTTGTGTGAACTCTACCTATCACATAGGTATGCATGTTGTATTTGTTGTGGTTAGGTATCGGTTGCATACATTTCAGAGGTTTTGCCAACCGCCTTGTGCAGTACAATGGCTGTTTAGGCTGTGCAGAGGATTGTTCGCGGGGGTTGGGGCATAACTCTGAACAGGGATGGGGTGTTGAGTGTGTGCAGCGGCCGTTGTCGCATTGCAGGATTCCGGGGTCGGGGCTTACGATGCCTGCAGATAGGCAGCTTAGTCTTCGTCATTGATAGTGTACACTATGTCATGTCACACTGCTCTGTAGTACAGCACTGCTGTGCATATGATATGTCAGTGCTGCTGCAATGTTAGCTGGCTTGCGAACTGCTGAGTCAGTTGTGCTGCCAGTGACCGGTGGAGCCCATTGGATCCGACAGGCGCATGGGGATGAGGCCAGGCTGCGCAGCCGGCAACTTGCGCCTGCTGGTAGCGACCTTATCATTACGATCAATGGCATGTGCTGTCGTATCAGTGCTGCTGATGGCAGTGTTTCTAGGTCAGAACTGAGCGTTGATGCACTGCAGTGCCAAGATGGTGCTGTGAGTGCGGGCCACATGCTTTGGCCAAGGCACGTGGGGCCATGCAGATACAGCTGAAGGCGGCTGATGTTATGAACTAGGAACCCCGCTGATGTTGGAGCTGTCTATCTGAGTAGCACAATCTTGCATTTGTGACGTCCTGTAGGCCCAAAAGAACGATTTATTACCGTACCGCATAAAAGCACAACCAGAACCAAACAACACAGCAAGCATCGCACACCTGCGAAACATGAACAAACATCCTGCCACACCAACAGCAATGTGTAAACGCCTTCGCTCATTGACTCTCATGCTCATGCCTTGCTATAGGACACAAAACCACGTGCATGGCTTGTGCTGACCGCTGCGAAGCCCATTGTGCTATAGGATGCGCGTCGGCCTGCTGACTAGCACGTCAGCCATGCAGATTGCACCACAGAGCCACTGCCTTGCGTGCACGGTTCTCAAGAGCAGCAGAAGGTGCTCGGCTGCAAACCTCAAAGCCAGATGATCACCTGCGCTCAGCCCTTTGCAGCACCCACAAACCACCGGCACAATGCCTGTCCTACATGCACATGCACCGCACCAAGTCAGCGGCAACATGAATGCAAACCGCCTTGTTTGTGCAGTGCAAAACCACAGCATGCTCATCCAAACAACACAAAACCTCAGCTGAGGGCAGCCTGAAGCACCTGCAACAGCTACTGCTGCAGCGCCAATGGCGCCTTGCAGGAAACAATGCAGGACACACTGCCAGCTTCATGTACACACTGCAAGCTTGCAGGACACCAAGCAGGGCGTCCTGCCATCAGTCCTGCAAATGTTTCCTGCAGGACACAGTGCAGCGCGGCTTGCAGAAAGCTGTGTAGGGGTCACACGCTCCAACACAACGCATGCTCCCATCTGACCCAGTTTCACTCCTCTTGCTGGACGTACATACAAACGGACGGAGCAGCTGCCACCATTACAGCCCATCAGGCCTCCAGCTATGCTCCCGGCCCCTGCCTGCAGGCCTGCATAATCCCTGGAAGCGATTACTGCTCCGCCACGGGTGCGGAGGGTGCGTCGCTGCTGCTGAAGGCCTCTTTGGTGACAGCCGCCAGCTCAGCAGCATCGTGCCTGGCCTTCTGTGCAACCTCAGACGCAGCGTCAGCCACCTTGGCAGCGGCCTGCTGCGTCTTGGCCGCCACCACCTCGCCTGCACAAACAACACAGTAAAGTAACAACGTAACACGTTGGAATTGTCAGATTGGTTGCGGAGCTGGTCTGTACAGACAGGGATGCGGCAGACTCCTGCGTCTCGGCCGCCACCACCTCGCCTGCGCAAACATAAACGTTATGTAGCAGCAACAGCAAGGTATGATTCATAGCAACATGACGCATAGCAACATGACGCACAACACGATCGCCAATTGAGGACAGGTGCTCGATGCAGCGAGCAGTCCCAGCAAAGCAGTCGATGCAAACGTTGTGTGAGGGTGACAGCACAGACCCTAATGGTCGGCCCAGAGGTACCACCACACAATGTGCTGACAGAAGGAGCATCTTCACTGAATATCAACAGCTGCTGGCCGCACTTGCTTCCTTGGTTTTCTCTGCCGCCTTGGCGCCGGCCTCCTTGGCTGCTGCAAACAACGGTCAAACAGCCGGCACCGACAACAAATGAACAATACCTCCCGCACATCAGCCTCACCTGCTTCCTTGGCCTTCTCTGCCGCCTTGGCGCTTGCGTCCTTGGCTGCTGCAGCCACCTTTGCTGTGTCCTCCTTGGCGCGCTGCTTGGCCTTCTCAGTAGACTCCTTGACATCCTTCTTCACCTTGTGGTAGTCGATGGCAGTCTCCTGCAAAAGCAACATGAAAAGTAACAGCATGCATTTGAGAGGCTGACACTGTGTATGGCGGATGTCTTTACATGCTCATGCTGAAGTGTTCAGTTGTGGCTGCTTGGCCTTCTCATTGGTCTCCTTGACATCCTTCTTCACCTTGTGGTAGTCAATGGCGGTCTCCTGCAAAAGTAACATATGACACATGACACATAACATGTGACATGTGACAATAAAGCCGCGTGCATAGGACTGGGTATGGTCTGCAGCATGTGTGTATGTGTGCTCTGGCCTGGTTGTCTCAGCACAAGAAAGCCATAGCAGCAGACAGAGCGTATGCCTGTGTATTAGTGTGTTTTCAAATTCCATGACATATCATGAAGTGTGGTTGACGCAGTCAAAAAGGGGAACTGCGGGAATCGAACCCACGACCTCTCGCACCCAAAGCGAGAATCATACCACTAGACCAAGTTCCCACTGATGAGCCACCCTGGTCATTCCAAGGCGGTCAGATGGTCACTTCTGGGCGCATGCACAGCACAGCAGCAGCATCTGTGGTGAACAGTTGCTACGCACCGACGCTGCTGCTCCGGCGCAGACTACAGGCTCTTGGCGAGAATCCTGGCGTCCCGCCTGCAGCAAGTGCTGGACCAGGCGATCTCCCCTACCCAAACAGCGTTCATTAAACAGCGCAGGATTGGGCACAACATCATCACCGTGCAGCTGCTGCTGCATGCGCTGCCAGCAGACAGCACCGTGGTGACGGCGCTGCTGGATTTTGCCAAGGCATACGACACCTTGGACAGGCCTTTCCTGCTGTCTGTCATGAGTGCTATGGGTGTGGGGCCAGAGTTCTGCAAGTGGGTGGAACTGTTGCTTACTAACACGCATGCGTGTGCTTGCATGAATGGCTTTGTTTCCGGCATGCGCAGGTTTGATGCTGGTGTGCGGCAGGGGTGCCCCTTGTCTCCCCTGCTGTACCTGTTTGTTGGTGAAGCCCTGCTGAGGTTCTTGCAGTCGAAAGGCATTGACATCAGCGTGCAAGGCATCACATTGTCAGCGACACAGTTTGCGGATGACACGCAGGTGTACCTGCAGTCACCTGCACAGGTCCCACAGTTCTTGCTACATATGCAGGTTATGGCAGCCGCGTCTGGGCAGCAGCTCAATCTGCATAAATCAAAGTTACTATTGCTAGGTGCTGCTGCGCGGCAGCAGCACACAGCGCTCTCGCAGCAGCATGCAGCGGGTGTGCTGCCCTTCTGTCCTGTGCTGCAGGCCAATGTGCTGGGTGTGTGTGTGGGCTCTGACTCTCCTGTTGACGTAACCGTTCAGCTCCTTTGTCCGATTGGCTCTTGCTGTGCTGGTTCTGCAGCTTGTGCATGCATGGATGTCCATTTTGTCATGCTTTGGTGGTTCAAGTGGCACTGGCAAGTCAAAGTGACTGTCATTGATGCCGATTGATCTACCCTGCGAGTGTGTATTTCCTTGGCGCGTGTGCCGTGCTGCAGGACGCGAAGAATCACCCCGATCTGAGTTCTTGTGACTTACACCAACAGTCTGTCGAGATGTAACCGCACGACCTGAGATCTCGGCTCTGTGAGCCTGCAGTGTGTCTGTAGGTCGGCAGTAGCCACGGGTGCCACTCCGCGGGAATGCAAACCTTAGTGTAACTGCACGCAGGCGATCAAGCAGTTATGGCAGTGCCAAGGCTGTGCGATCAGCCCTCCTGCAGGGGTTAGTGCTGCAGAGATATTCTTCGCGTCCCCCTGCGTGCAGTGAGCTTCGGCTTTGCAGTGTTTGGCAAAAACAAAGCTAGTATTTATCGTTAAGCTGTTTAGCAGCAGTATCGACTTCATGCAGCACCAGAAGGCTGACTCGACATGTGTGGCAGCAACAGCAGGACACCGTGTCCAAGCACCACCTGGAGGCAAGAAGAACCTACCACGATGGCATGAATCTCAACCAGCACTTCCAAGGCCAGGCTAGACTGAGCTCAAAGACAGCCAGTGACCCGTCTGAAGCCAGTTGTGACTGAGCAGGCGTGTCAGTGCTAGCAGCAACAGCAGCAGCAACAGCAGTGCTGGGCTTCAGCAGCGAGTACTGTTGGCTGTGTCGCACGCTATGGGTTTTTGCTTGCAGCTAGTGGTTGGTCATTTCCTTCCTGAGCCTTGAGCCAGCGGCAAAGCCAGTTGTAGGGTGTGGTGGAATAGCGACAGAAGCTCATCACAGCAGTGACCGTACGCCAGGCGAGCAACGTCATGGTAGGCACTGTGATCCTGCAGCGGTGGTGTGGTGGAACAGCGCCAGAAGCTCATCATGCAGCAGTAGCCTTGAGTGCAGGCACTGTGTAGCCATGGCAGCTTGACTCAGCTTTGGAATGACTATCACACTCACTTACATCTGGTGGTGTGTTGCACATGTGTTCAGCCATTGTACACAATTACCACATGATTTGCAGTGCTTGTGGGCTACGGCTTTGGCAAACACCCGTTGCTTGCCAGTAAGCATCTGGTGTTTGGGGGGTGTGGTTGCCTGTGCCTCAGCCCACTGCATCAGCACGCATATACTGCTGTCTAAGCAGCCAATCATCTGCAAAGCTTTGTTCAGCACAACATGCTTGTGCAGTCTCAGCGCTAATATGGCAAGCGCCTATCTTGTACGTCAGCTGACGTAACCGTTCAGCTCCTTTGTCCGATTGGCTCTTGCTGTGCTGGTTCTGCAGCTTGTGCATGCATGGATGTCCATTTTGTCATGCTTTGGTGGTTCAAGTGGCACTGGCAAGTCAAAGTGACTGTCATTGATGCCGATTGATCTACCCTGCGAGTGTGTATTTCCTTGGCGCGTGTGCCGTGCTGCAGGACGCGAAGAATCACCCCGATCTGAGTTCTTGTGACTTACACCAACAGTCTGTCGAGATGTAACCGCACGACCTGAGATCTCGGCTCTGTGAGCCTGCAGTGTGTCTGTAGGTCGGCAGTAGCCACGGGTGCCACTCCGCGGGAATGCAAACCTTAGTGTAACTGCACGCAGGCGATCAAGCAGTTATGGCAGTGCCAAGGCTGTGCGATCAGCCCTCCTGCAGGGGTTAGTGCTGCAGAGATAGTGGTTGCCTGTGCCTCAGCCCACTGCATCAGCACGCATATACTGCTGTCTAAGCAGCCAATCATCTGCAAAGCTTTGTTCAGCACAACATGCTTGTGCAGTCTCAGCGCTAATATGGCAAGCGCCTATCTTGTACGTCACTGTAGACTGGAGTCAGAAGCTGGCTGCAGTGGATGCCGCGCTTGCGCGGCTGTCACACATACCACAATTGTCTGTGTTTGGCAGAGGCATGGGTAGCGCAGCGTATGGTGTCAGCACCCTGTTGTATGCGGCTGAATTTTCAGATATACCGGCAGATGTTGATCGGCAGCACCTTGTTGCGTCAGTTGAGAAGTTAGTGGATAGAGGGTTGGCGCCTGCGTCAACCGAACGGCGTTTTACTGGTGTAGCTACTCGCCTGCTGGCGGGCAGGCCAGCTGAAGGGGGTTTTGGTGCTTTGCCATGGCTTGAACACATACGTGCACGGCATGCTTGGTGGGGCGCGCAGTTTGCTACTGCGCCGCCTGACACCGAGCTGCCCTGGATCCGCATTGGGCGGGCGCTGTTGCACTCCAAGCATGAGTGGTGGGGCCCCCTGTCCCTGTTTGACAGCAGCTCAGACACGCAAACGCCTATGGACCTGCCACAGGCGTTTCCCCAGCAGTCCCTCCCTCCCCCACCACTGCGCCGCATGATTGCTGGTCTTCAAGCACTGGGCCCAGTCCGTGATGTGAAGGCGCTGGCACCAGCCGCGCCCTCCCCTGTGCTGCCCCTGCCGCATCCGCAGCAGCTGTCAGACATGCAGCAGCTGCGACAGCAGTTGCAGGCTGTGCAGGACGCGCCAGTGCTGGAGCCTGGGGCTTGGTGCAGCTTGGCGCCAGTGTTAGCCAACCCCTTCCTGCAAGCTGGGCTTGGGTTTGTGCCGGGCGGGCTGCAGTGCCTGCCGGTGCCCGCTAAGCGCAGGGAGCATGAGTGTCGTGGCGGCAAATGCAGGCCGCGTCTTCGCACTGTGGCTGATCTTATTCGGGCGTGGTATCTCATTCAGCGTGTTGTTCAGCAGCAGTTGCCGCACCCGTTGCTGCCTTACGGCTCCAACTACAGCAATGCTGACAACGAGGCTGAGGATTTGCAAGGCCTGGTTGATAAACTGCCCGTTGCATGGACTATGGCTGTTTTGCCTGTTGTGCAGCATCCTGCCGCAGACCGGCCTTGGCCGCCTGCGGCTGTGCCGGACCCACCATGTATACCTTCTGCAGCAGAACAGCAAGTTGAGGCCATGTTGGTGGCTCGGCTGGGTTGGCAAAATGTCCGAGGCAAGGCTGTTCCTGTTGCACAATTGTCTGTTAGTGAAGCCACCTCACTGCAGCTTGGTCCGCTGCGTGCTGAGCGCCGTGAGAAGCGCACTGGGTTTGTCCAGGCTGCGCTGGGCTCAGGTGCTGCACCAGCAGCAGTGATTGCTGGCTTGAAGTGGGTGGCAGCTAACCAGAGCATGCTTTGGAAGATGCGCTGGGATAATAATTTCAAAGAGTTAAACTGGCGGCTTATTATGGATGGCCTGCCGACATCGCAGCGTATGCACAAGTCGGGTGACACTTGCATGTGTGGCGCTGCCTGTCCTGGTTGGGTTCATCATTTTTGGGAGTGCCCTGTTGCGGTAGCAGTGATTGACAGTGTGCTGTCTGAGTTGCCTGCTGCTTGGTGCACGCGGGCTGCAGGCCGCCCGCCGCTTGCTATGCGGCATGTTTGGTTGATGCAGCCGCCAGCTGGCCCTACCAAGCTCCACAGGGGCGTTTGGAAGGTTGTCTGTCTAGCTGCTCTGAATGCCATGGATGTTGGCAGACGACATGCTAATAAGCTGAGCATCCCGCCGCCCGCCCTGGCCGTGCAGCAGCCACCGCCGCTGCCGACGGGCCAGGCGCTTATTACTGATACACTACAGCCTGCAGCTCTCACTGCTGCGCAGCAACAGCATAATCAGCTGGTAGAGCAGCGCCGGCAGCAGCAGCAGCTGCATCAACAACAACAGCGACAACAGCTAGTAGCGCAGATGTTACAGGAGGCTAAGCAGCAAGCAGTGCTCAGGTTTTGGGAGTTGCTTGCTGATTTTGTGGCAACAGAGGCAGCGCCCGCTACTTGGCGGGTTGCGGTGCCTGGCAATCACCCGTTTCTGTGCTCTGATCCAGCGCAGCTGGTCACTGCGCATTGTACTGGCGCCCCGCTCTGGTTGACCTTCCTGCCTCTGCATGTTGTGCTGTCAGCAGTTGTCGATTTTCCAGTTTCTGTCAAGGGCATGTTGCATGTGGTGGGTGTCGCAGCGCTGGTTTCTCAGCTCTTTCCTCCGTGCTGCATGTTTCTGTCCTTGTCAGCAGTGAGGATTGCAGAAGCAGCAGAGCCCTATTTTGCCTTAGTTTGCCTTAGTTTGCTTTGATTTGCCTGTCGGTCGTACACCGCGTCAGTTATGCATGCTCCTGCTTGCTGCAGTCTGGTGAGTACAGCAGTGCCTTGATGCAATCATGCCAGACATTTATGGTGAGCAGCACCTTTGTGCACCCCGCTTGCTGTTTGGACCATGCTTGTCCTTCCCTGTGCGCTTTCTGCCTGGTGCGTGGAGCACATGCTGCTTTTCGTGCTGCATTTCGCACTTGCTGCCCTGCATGTACATGTTCGTTTATGGGGAGATAGGGGCTGCGAGACGCCTCTGGAGTTTTCTTTGGTGGCGTCTTGTGGCTTGCTATCGAGTTCATACGATATGTGAGCTGAAAGTAGGGCAAGTGACTCACTCTCGGGTGATAGCTTGCCTTCTCCTGTAACAAGCTTCTCCCAAGCTTCTCCGCGCATGCCTGTAACAAGCCTCTCTCGCGCATGCCTGCAAGGCCATATGTCAAGTTACACACACAGAGAGACTTTCTGGGGTGAGTCAGACCTCTTCTGAGTCTCCTTGAGTGACAGCCTGTTTTGATGAGTCATCTGCGACGTTCCGGATTTTCGGGTGTTCGTTGCAACGTAGTTGCCTGTGCACACCGTGTAACCCCTCTTCTTCCCTCCGGTGCGACTCACCCTGTAACAAGCCTCTCTCGCGCGACTCACCCTGTAACAAGCCTCTCTCTGCGCGACTCACTCAAGGGTGATAGCTTGCCCACCCCTGTAACATACCTCTCTCGCGCGACTCACTCTAGGGTGACAGCTTGCCCACCCCTGTAATAGACCTCTCTCGCGCGACTCACTCTAGGGTGGTAGCTTGCTCACCCCTGTAACAGACCTCTCTCGCGCGACTAGTGCACGCGGTGTAATCCTTCGTCTTTGCGCCTGCTGCAATCCACACGCATGTGCCATGCATAGCACATGCCGTGTACCCCTGAATCACCCGCACGCATGGCCTCTCTGACCTCTCATGGCTCTTGCATGCTGCAGATGCACAACGCTGCAACGTGCAAACACCTGCACTCACGTCTGAGTTGGGCCGCAGCAGCTGCAGGTTGAGCGCTGTGGCATGGTAACCCAGCACGGGTACGGCGCCATCAGCAGCAGAAGCACAGATATAACACAAAAACACATATAACATATATAACAAATCAAAGTGACATCACTCACGTCTGGGTTGAGCCGCAGCAGCTCCACGTTCAGTGCTGTGGCAAAGGTGACCCAGCACAGGTGCGGCGACACCAGCAGCAGAAGCACTGATGTAACACAATAACACATAAAACATAAAACATACCAACATAACATCACTCACGTCTGGGTTGAGCCGCAGCAGCTCCACGTTGAGTGCTGTTGCAAAGGTGACCCAGCACAGGTAGGGTGCCATGAGGGGCCACACCACAGCAGGCTTCTCCTTGGCCATCTTCACGCTGGCAGCAGTGGCCACGCCCAGCAGTGCTGCAAATTGCATGAAAGCGTCATGAGACGAGCATAAGAAGAGAAACGAACAGCACCAGAGAGGCAGATATGTGACCACATGACTAATTCAGCAGCAGGCTTCTCCTTGGCCATCTTCACGCTGGCGGCAGTGGCCACACCCAGCAGCGCTGCAGCAACATGAAACAAATTGAAGCACAGCAAATGCATGCGTGGTTGATTGCACGTGAGCAGCAGGCTTCTCCTTGGCCATCTTGACGACTGGCAGCAGTCGCCACGCCCAGCAGCGCTGCAACACAAGATGTGCAGGCACACGAATGACAAGAGTAAAATCATGTGTGTTTGGATGCATGTGAGCAACGGGCTTCTCCTTGGCCATCTTCACACTGGCAGCCGTGGCAACGCCCAGCAGCGCTGCAATTTCAAACAAAAGAAGCCCAGGAGCAGGTATGTAAGGCAATTATTGCTTTGATGTAGCGCATTGAAGTGACACATCAGCAGCTGGCTGTCCTTGGCCGTCTTTACGTTGGCGGCAGTGGCCACGCCCAGCAGCGCTGCATAGTGCAGTTGGGTTGGAAAACAAGAATGTGTTTATAGTTGCGTCTGAACAGCAGGCATGAACAGAACACCATCTTCACGCTGGCAGCAGTGGCCACGCCCAGCAGTGCTCCAGGGTGCAGTAAACAGCGACGTGTTGCAAAACAACTTGTGTTTGAGCGGCAGGCTTCTGCTTGGCCATCTTCACGTTGGCAGCAGTGGCAACGCTCAGCAGCGCTGCAGAAAGAATGAAGTTAAAACACAGGAAATTATACTATCAAGTGACATGTGAGCAGCTGTGAGCTCTGCTGCTGCTGCTGCTGCTGCTGCTGCTGCTGCTGCTGCCAACGCTGCTGCTGCCAACGCCGTCACATCAACTCACCCACGCTGTCCACCAGCGACACGTCCAGCGCATGCTGCTTTGCACATGCCCAAAATCTGCTGCTGCTGCTGCTGCTGCTGTTTCTAGCATAAAGGCCACATCAACTCACCCACACTGTCCACCAGCGATACGTCCAGCGCGTGCACCTTGACAACACAAGTGCTGAGACCTACTGCTGCTGCCGCCGATGCCGCTGCACTCTTACTACCCAACGTCCCACTCACCCACGCTGTCCACCAGCGACACGTCCAGCGCGTGCTGCTTGAAGAACAGCGGCGTCCACGCCAGGTTCAGCGCCAGCTGGGCAGCATAGAGCGACAGCGGCACGGCGCGGCTGTCCTCTGCAGCAACAGCACGCAACAACAGCAGCAGCAAGAAGACACGTTAAGTGCCGCTGCAATACAGCTTGGTGGCAGCGCCCGGGTGTCCTCTGCAGCGCAGTATAACCCTGGAGCAGCAGCGTAGTCAACATCCATAGCAGGATGAAGGTTTCAGCAGCAAGGATGAGGTGCATGTGTGGCTGCCTGGCTCAGCATCCGTGCCGTGCTGTGTGCCAATGGCATTTTGTCTGGTTTTTAATAATACGAGGATGATGGAGCGACCGTACAGACCTTGGAAGACGTGTATGTGGCTCCGCTACACCATGCCAGTTTACTCTGAGCTCGTGGATGTGAGGGTTATGTTGTACAGCTGTAGCCACCCCTGACTGCTAAAAATCAGCTCGAGACGAGGTGACTTTATGCAAGCAAGGGTGGCTACAGCTGTACAACACAACCCTTACATCCACGTCTCAAGCCGAGCTGGCTTTGAAACCAACTAGAGGTGGGTACAGCTTCACAACCCAACCCCTTTAAGTTTTTTATACGTTTTTGTGTCAGACATGCGCATGCAGCGCTGCCAGAGCAATCGTCAGCGTTGCATGCATTGGGACACACAGCGTCAACAGCTGCGGTGACGTCATGACATGTTTGCTTGGATGCGTGTCATTGCTGTCTGCCCATAACTCGCCTCTCACACCGACACTGCAGCAGCAGCTGGAGCAGATACAATTGCAACGGAATTGCGCAAGCACTGCCTCCTGCCACGTCACTCACTCTGCTTGAGCACGAACCAGCTGGCCACGCCCACTAATCCAGACATTGTGAGGTTGAGTTTTGGAGCTGCATATCTGTTACGTACACTAACTAACATTGTAAACTACTCACTCTGCTTGAGCACGAACCAGCTGGCCACGCCCATGCTGGTATAGAAGACTGACCAGGCGGGGCCAAACAGCCAGTTCTGAGGAGCAGCAACAGCATAGGCATCGAGCAGTAGCGGGCAGGGCAGCATGTGGAGGTTTAATGGCTGGTTTAGCAAGGTGGAGGTCACCTGCACCTCTGATTGTTACGGTGCAGCCTGCAGTGTGGCTGGGCTCTGCTTGGGGCATGACTGACAGTCTACGTGGATGTGGCAGCACTTCTACTGCTGCAACTTTAAAGCAAGAAAGCGCAGACATAATGCGAGGAGTCAGGCTCATTGCTCAAAGACACCTTCCGGCATCACTGCCGCTGCATGTGTGATGTAACTGCTGCTGCGCGTCCGGCTGGTGCTGCTTCGTGCTGCACACTCACGGGAGGGTTCCAGCTGGGCTTCTTCAGGCCAGCATACCTGCAGGCATGCAAAGCTACTGGTGAGTATAGTCCGAGGCGCGCACAATCATCAAAGATTACGGCCACAGACGATGCTGTGGTTACTGCACTGTGCTTGCTGCTGTTGGTGCTGGCACTGCAGACACTAGGTACCGATGTCGCCTCCTCTGGCTGAGCAGCTGTAAGGTGACGTGTCAGATGGTTTCGTTTTGTTCATGCGCGTGATGAACACGTTTCTGCTGCCTGGAAAAAGGCGGTGCGTCTGCAAGCGTGAGTGAGTGCAGTGCTGCACGTACGCACCAGCCCTTGATCTCTCTCTGAGTGAGCAGGCCAACAGCGAAGCCACTGCCCAAAGGCAGGGCAACAGCGCCCATCTGCAGGCAAAACGTAGAAAGCAAGCGTCAGGGCGAGCCCGCCCCTAATCGTTGGCGTTGCTCCCCATGACCTCTGGCGACACTCAAAGCACGTTGCTGAGCTCTGTAAAGCATAAAGATGAAGATCCGACCGCGTGATCAACCACTCACGAGTGAGAGTGCTGCTCCCATTGTGCTCCCGAGCTGATCAAGCAGGTGTATGGATATGGAGGTGTGCAAACAGCAACGTAGAAGACCGTCAAAACAGAACTCTGTCACGGTTACGCTTCTGCTACGTAGCTGAGACGTCTCCGCCAAACCCTGGCCTACTCCTGCTGACCTGACCAACCTGCAACCCCCACATGGGTGAACACGAGCTGCAGGCCCTGTCCTGGCAGCCCTGCGTGTCCTACTTCAAAACCGCCGGGAAACAACCGTGTCAGCACCACGTCCACACTTGTCAAGGCAACCCCACAACTTCTGCTGCAGCATGCACCGCAAGGTTGACTCAACCTTGATGGGAGGCACCTTTTGTCATGCCCGTGGAAAGCGACTGCACAAAGAAACAAGGACCAGCCCTTCTTGATAGAAGCTAGAGGTTGCACGCTGTTCACATACCAGCCTTCACAGTGTTGAATGCAAAATACAGACCCGAGCGTGCTCAACCAAGCATGTCAGGCCTGTCATCAAACACTGTTCACCAGTACAAGTTGGTGCAGCTGGCAGCTGCAATAATGAGCAGTCGTCAAACGCACAGTGTGCATGCAGCTGTGCTGGTACCGAACCACAGCTGCTGCGTGTAGCCAGTACTCACTCAGCATCAACAGCTGCCGCTCATTCCTACAACTCCTTTTGCAGTCTTTGTGCTGGCAACCTCCTGTATGATGAAACCTGCAGTGCGAGGCTGTCCCTGTGCTTTTCCTGCAGCTGCTGCCCCTACAGCCTCACCTGCTGCTGCTGCTGCTGCTGTGCTGCAGGCCTGGTCATCATCTGAGCTGGCCAGCACCTGCACCAGCACCTTGCCTGCTGCAGCACCCCTCTTGCCCTGCTGCTTCTGTGGCAGCTTGATGCTAGTCAGGCCCTCCTCACCAGCACCATCTGCTGCTGCTGCTGCTGCCGGTGTCTTGATGTCCAGTGCGCCTGCAGCTGCAGGCGCTTTGTCGCCACATGCTTTGGCTGGCCGTGCTGCCGCACCTGCTGCGGCGTTGGTGCCAACTGCAGCAGCAAACTGCTGCAGCAGCTGTCCAAGGGGGTCAACTGCTGTCTGGCTGTTTGTGTTGCTGCTGGGTGGCATGCTGCGGCCGGCAGTGTTGCTGCTGCTGCTATGGTCAGATGCTGATGCCACCCGTGACGGTTCAAGTGTGCTCTGGCTGCCTGCAGGCTTGCCAGCAGCAACAGCAGCACTTACGCGAGGCTGTGCATCACCTTGTTGCTGCTGCTCCTTGATTGCTGCTGCCAGGCGCGCAGCTGCAGCAGCATCTGCTGCATTGGGCGCATGCTGCTCAGCAGCCGCTGCTGCTGCCAGTGCCTGGGGCAGGTTGCCCTGTGCGCGAAGTGCAGTTGCAAGCCTGCAGAAGCACAGCGGGTGGCAGGAGGCTGTCAGTGCAGGCGTTAACTAGCACAACCAGTAGAAGCTATGACCTGGCCAGGTCAGCCAAATGGCACAAAATCAACTTCAAGCTGCACTGGCCAGGCAGTATAACTTCCCTCATGTCAGTCACATGGCCCCAGCTCAACCCTGGGGTGCAGTAGCCTAATCTAACAGTGCAACCACGGGATCCAAACTCCCAGCAGATGTGCGGAGCAGAACAGGACCGTCCAGCACAGCTGCCTCCAGCTGCTTTGCAAGGCTGTCAGGGCTGCTGTCTAGATGCATGCCATCCAGCCTGCCACCAACCTCCAGCTAACTACAGCACAGGACTGTCCCGAGTGCAATCACACCACCCTCCTCGCTGCGCTGCCAGCCGCAACTGCGGAGCCGCATAGGCGAACCCGCAAACACAGAGCTACAAACAGGCGGAGCTGCTAACCTGTAATGCGCCTTGGCATGCTGCGGCACCAGCTGCAGCGCAGCTTTGCAGTCCAGCACCGCTGCCTCCAGCTGCTTGGCAATGCTGTCTGGACTGCTGTCAAGCTGCATGCCATCCAGGCTGCCACCAACCTCCAGCCAGCTACTGGGCTGCTTGCTGCTGCTGCTGCTGCTGCTGCTGGCGTTGGCAGGTGCAGTGGCCTCAGGATCAAGTTCAACTATGAGGTTCTTGGTGTTGTTGACATTGTTGCCATTGGTGCGTGCTGCGTCCCTGGCTGCTGCAGCTGCCGCCTGCAGCTCCCAAACTCGCTCCAGGTATGCTGCTGCCCTGTTGGTGTGGTACACTGCACGCCTGGGAGCCTCACCCAGCAGTGCCTGGGAGGGTACTGGCACGTCTAGTGCGGCACTGCAGCAGGAGCAGCAGGTGCAGCAGGAGCACAATGCAATCGGCCAACTTAAAAAGATTTGCGGCGACTGTCAGTGGAGATGAGAAAAAAATGCGTATGGTGCTCATGCATTCAGCACAGGACAAATTGCACAGAGTTGAGCCAAGTGCTTTATTGCGGAGGTGAGTGTGTACAGCAGTGCTGCTGCTGTAGCTGCTGTGCAGCTGCTCAACAAGCACGACACATCCTTGGATGACGACGACAAACAAGGCCATGGTGCAGTGCAGCACATACTACTGCTGTGCTGCTGCACAGCAGCTGCTATCACTGCTGGCAGCCCAGCACCCGGCACCCGGCAGCAGATGCCCACCTGTACAGGCGGATGGCTATGGCCCAGTCC